>JALMGF010000012.1:4012500-5212500 GCA_023333645.1 Sceloporus occidentalis | reverse complement strand
GATCTCTTAATTTTACAGCATCACTGAAAATAATTGTTCTTAGCCCACAGATCAGATCAAACAGGTTTACTTTTAATTTACTTAAAACATTGGTGCCTGCCTTTCCTCAACAAGCTGAAAATGGCTAGATTTTAAAAGCAGTTCAAGAACATTAAATGTATTAAAATGGTAATAAAGCATTAAATGGCAGAAAGGAAATTTTAACATCATCAAATAATTTAACCACAATTTAGGGGCAAAACAGAGCTCCATACAAAGCTGGCTTCCAATCAACTTGGGGGTGTGGCATACAGATGACACACGCCCCCAAGATGACTGGATGCTGGCTTCACACTGCCCAGGTACCCACACGTGGACCAGTTTCCAGGTGGTGTGGCATTTAGACGCCACATGCCACTGGAGCACCTGAAAGCTGCCTTCCATCCCCAGTGGCATGGAATAACTGGCTGTTTGCCAGCGCAAAAAGAAGTGGCTATTTGCTGCTTCTTTTTGGGCCAGCAAAAAAGGTGGATTGGGCCACAGTGTGCGGTCGCCATGGACTCAATCCAGTTTTCTCCGGGCCATCTTCAAGCCACCCTTTCGGGGCAGTCTGTTTTACCCCTTGGAAAACATTTAAACATTCCTTACAAGGAAAGTTCTGGAAGATCATTAATGAAGGGTGAGATGATCACTCCTATGAATACCCCTTATTGTCAGCTGGTTCTGGATAACATAATGTTACTGAGAATATGGCATAACATCTTCTATGTGCTCATCAAGTTATAGCCCCTCCTAATAGCACTGAAGTGGTTGCTGCCTGCAGCAAAAGACAGGATAGAGCTCCCATAGAAAGTTTCTCCAACAGAAACTTGAACGACTTCTAAAAGAACAAGAATATTGGAATAGTCAAACAGTTCCCATACCTTGGTTCAAATATTGATCGGAACAGAGACTGCAGTCAAGAAATCAGAAAAAGATTTTTGTACACTCTGATACTGGTCTGAAAGTGGAAGAAAGGCCCATTAGATATCATCTCAGTATTTGCAATGTCTCAGTCCATCTTGCTCCTGAGTATCTAGTGCATATGGCCACCATTTCCATCACCTTGCCTAGATCTATGGAACTGGCCTTTCCATATTTGAGCATTTACTCACCTGGAGGAAAAGTTTCAAACCTTTTCAGACAATACTGGGACCTGCACACAGTTAGCTGCTGTCTTGTACTTTTTTGACCTCTCAGTTAAACAAAGTTGTGCTATGAATTTCTTGGCGTAATCAGGAGTTTCCCCTTGGAATATCCCTGGGGAGATCTGTTTACTGAATGGATTCTGCAATATATGTGGATCATGCAGTTTCTGGAACTATTTATCATTACTTAGTGTCAACAACATGTCTTTCCTCTTTTTTTTTTTTTAATTTCCACATATTTTTACTCTGAGAAAACAGATTTGTTGTTCAAGCATCTGAAGGTCTCCAAGCTGCAGAGCAGAGAAGAAGCACTATCTGCAGTGGCCGTCTTACTTTCGGCATCTGGTTGCAACCCACTGGGAGAAATATAAGTTAACAGTTTACCACGTGGATTACTGAATGTGCTGAATTGCAAGAATGGATATTAAATGAAAATATCCCTAGCACCTGCAGCTTGTCCTGGATGATTCCCCCAGAGTAGCGTGGGTGGGTTGACTTCGAACCCCCCAGTGACATGCAAACTGCAACTGCAGCTGCTTGTTGTAGTAGCAGTTTGTAGAGTGTTAGCAAATGGCTTGCAGATTCCATTCTTTGAAACAAATCATCATTGATTGATGCTGCCAATAGGATGGGGCAGGCTGGACCAGGGGAGTAGCTAGCATACTATAATTATTATTTTTAATAAATATTGGGTTTCTTACTCACCCACCTACTTCATTTTTTGGCTTTTGCGGGATACAAATTAGCCAGGCCAGTCAAAGATATGTACACAATCCTAAGACATGTTGCACTAGTCTTGCATGTAAAACAGGGATGAGGAATGTGTGGCCCTCCAGATGTTGTTGGATCATAACACTTGTCAGACCTAGCTTGTATATCCAATGGCAAGGGCTTGTGGAAGCTTCAGTCCAGAAACATCTGGAGGATTCCCCATCCCTGACGTAAAGGGATGGCCAGAGATACAGGATGTTTTTATTCCTTGCTTCCATAAGAATCAAGGGTTATGTGATCATAATGGCAAGCTGAGAATGTGCAGGTTCTATGCAGAGTATAGGCAGTCGCCTGAGTGCTCTGTTGTGACCACCAGCAGCTCTCTGGGATTTTAGAAAGAAGTATAGACATGCCAAGAGCGAAGTATAAGATGGGGGCCTCTCCCATTCCACATGCTTTATAGAATAGGAGTTGGAACTAAAGATGGAAAGAATAATCAGAAATATTAAGTAAATGGTTGAAAAACATATTTTTCAAATGTAAGGAAATCCCAAGGAGATGAATTCTGGAATGACAAGAATTGAGCTTGAGACTTAAGTCCTTTCTGTCCTGGTGTGGGGCAGCCCAGAATATCCTGGCCCCAGAGCAACCCTGATTGTCTACATTGTAAAGACCTACATTGTAAAGGCCCTCCATTCCAATACCAGGCAGCTGATGGCACATGCTTCCTGCTGATCTACCTGGCATATCCACTGCTGTTGTGGGTCACTTCACTCTGAGGCCACCACATGGCTGGGTGCCTTGTTCTGATCTCAGAGTGAGTGACTGGCCGCAAAGTGGGACATGTTTCAAACAGCCTCCCAGTATCAGAATGGAGGATTTCAGCAAGGGTGGTGTATTTAAATCTGTGTTAAGGGTGTTATACCATAGTTCTGTTGTTAACAGACCAGCCATCATTTGGTCTTTCACTTCAGTAGTAGTAATAATAATAATAATAATAATAATAATTTTTTATCCTGCACCTCTGTGCAACACAGCCAGGGAGACTTACAAGATTAAACATCATCAGATAACATCAGAACTGGGATTTGTACCACATGCCATCTGGAGTCCCTGTCAAGAAGACAAGCATAGGGTACATTATTTGGCCTATGCAGACAGGGCCTCATTCTACAAAGTTCACATATTCCCTTTTTGGAATATCTAATGCCAACCGACGCAAAGCCACTGTACAAGGAAGATAGGGAAAGTGAGTGCCTGCCAGCTGCCTATCAAGTGGTGGGAATCATGTCCCCCTCCAGATGTTATCGAATTGACACTTGCAGCACTCCCAACCATTGGCAATGTTAGCCAGGCCTGCTGGCACTTGTGGCCCTACCACATCTGAAGGGCAGGACAGGCCCCATGCCTAGATTAGATTATGGGTAGGTGTCAGATTGGTGTAAGGAAGTGTGGTGTGTAGTCCAACAACATCTGGAAGGCTATAGTTACCGTACTCTTTACATGGTTTACATGGCCATAGGGCTGCTTTTTACATTAGCCAAAAATCAATAAATTGTGTGCTCTTTGCTGTCTTTATACCCACTTGGTATCTCAAGAGAACAATACATATGTGATAACTTGGCTGAATTTCAAATGGCCTGTTAAGAAAGGATCAAATTCAGGTTAAAATCTTTGCCTTCCTTACTATTGCAAAGGCCATCCTGACCCCAGTTGCACATTGGCCCTTGTGGCTTCTGCCATACTAAACAATTAGAACAGGTGATGGACACTCTTCTATTGAGACAGCCCCAGAAGGCTTAAATGTTTGGACATATTGAATGCAGATGGGAAATCAGAGACAGATCAATGCTTGGCAACACTACAAGGGAAATATAACTGGCTTCCCTTCGGGTTTTGTGATGTCAAGACAATAACAAATGTGAATGTCAAGTGGTGTTTAATATATTTATATTTGCAGTAAGATAATATAAATAATATTTTTAGCTATGAAAGGTTGCCAACTTCTTTTTCTGGAATGTGTGTGGGATCTTACTGGGGGGAAAGTCCCTGCATATAGATATATGTCAAATCTTTTCAGATCTCAAAAGGGAATACCAACTTTCACCTTAGGTAGAAAAGAACAAGAGTGCACAGTACCTGGTTAGTATATAAAATTTATAGTAAGAGTCATTGCACAAAGTTAACATTGAATGTTTGTTATTTATAATAATATAATAAAATAATAAAAACTTTATTTATATACCGCCTTTCCGCAGTGATCAAAGCGGTTCACAAGACCATCAGATACAATTGCACAATACATCAAATACAAAATAAGTAAAACCACGAGTACATATATAATTAAACAAGCATCCTTAAAATCTCAAATAAGAACATTAATAACATCTGTCGGTCATAAAGAGCATCTTTCAACAAACATTAATTTCTACTGGGAGTCAGAAGGATATGCTGACCGGAAAAGATGGGTCTTTAAGGCTTTCTTAAAGGCATCTAAAGAGGAACTAAGCCTTATCTCCTCCGGGAGCTTGTTCCAGTATATGGGAGCTGCAGATGAAAATGCTTTTTGGTGAGTTGATTCCAGTCTCGTCTTAGGATATTCAAGTAAGCATTTCCCAGTAGTTCTGAGAGTGCGGGGCGGATTGTATGGGGAGAGGCGTTCTCTCAAGTAACACGGGCCCAAGCCATGTAGGGCTTTATAGGTGATAATCAACACTTTGTATTGAGCCCGGAAGCTGATAGACAGCCAGTGGAGAGATCTTAATACCGGTGTTATATGATCTGATCTAGAAGTTCCAGCGACCAATCTGGCTGCAGCATTTTGGACTAACTGAAGCTTGCAAACCTGGTACAAAGGTAGCCCCATGTAGAGCGCATTATAGAAATCTAATTGAGAGGTTACCAGTGCATGTACTACAGTTTCAAGGTCCTTTCAGTCGAGGCAAGGTTGCAGTTGGCGTATCAGCCGAAGCTGGTACCAAGCACTCTTGGCCATCGCATCTACTTGAGATGATAACTGTAGAGATGAGTCCAAGAGTACTCCCAAACTGCGAACTTTGTCCTTTAGGGGAAGCGTGACCCCATCCAGGAGTGGATGACCAATTTCCTTGTCTGGACTTGAAGTACCTATCACAAGTACCTCTGTTTTCTCTGGATTCAGCTTGAGTTTGTTTTCCCTCATCCAGCCCATTATTAACTTTCAATGGTAAAACATTGTGAGCTCACGTTTTGGTAGAAAAGTGAGGTAAGGTTATAAATATATAAAGAAAAACTTTCTTTTGTATCATATATGATTGTGCCCAAACATGCTGAGCTGGCATACCTTTATAGTATTACTGGATTGCTAGGCCCAAGATCAAAAAGCAAGAGCGTGGCTGTAAAAGGCTGGATTTTGAAGTGGGCTATGTAATGGAGAGATAATGATCCCATCACCGACACTAGGGACTTTTTCACATAATAATAATAATAATAATAATAATAATAATAATTTGTTTTATTTATATACCGCTATTCCAAAGATCATAGCGGTGAACAGCAAGTAAGCTAATTAGCAAGTAAGCTAATTTGCCCCCAACAGTCTGGGTACTCATTTTAGCGACCTCCTCGGAAGGATGCAAGCCTGAGTCGAGCTTGGGCCCTTTTGATGGTCTTGAACTCACAACCTTGTGGTTTTGAGTGAATGGCTGCAGTACAGGCATTTAACCACTGCGCCACTGCGCCACCAGGACCTATGTGCTTCTATCCTGAAAATGGGTAAAGTGTTGACATCCCAGAAAAGCAAGCCAATTTGCTAATGCTTATCACACAGAGAGCACAACAAGAGGTTAAAAGCACATTACTTAGAAAGTGAGCAAACAGTAAATTTAGGTTTCAGACTGATGAAGACAAATCCCTGTTGCTAGCTTGGAATAACTTTTTTGTCCATGCTCCAAACTGACATTTCCACAAGTGCACAGACACACATGCTCCAGAGAGGGATGGGAAATCAGGGAGGAAAATCCTCTTTGACCCAGAAGCTGTTTCAGAGGAAGGCTGGCTGAGGTTTCCCTTTGCAAACTCCCTTAAACACACACACACACACACACACACACACACAGACACTGGAAAGAAAAAGGATGGGGTTGGTCCATAAACTTGCCTGATTCCTGCCAGGGCTGAAACTCCCAGATGCCCTCCTTTCCCAGGACATGTCCTCCATTTCTCCCTCTTGTACAGGAGGAATTCCAAAACATCCTCTCCCTCTGCCTTCTCCCACCAGCCATTCCCTGCTGTAGGAGGAAGAAACCAGCCATCCAAGGGAAAGAGTGTGTGTGTGTGTGTGTGTGTGTGTGTGTGTGTGTGTGTCCCTTTAAGAACAAGGCTTTCTTCATCTTCTTGGCACAACAATGCTTACATCATTGAACAACAACAAAATAATAATGGAGAATTATTGTGAAGCTTGGTACATGTTGACAAATACATACTACAAGGGACCATGGGTAATCTGTAACAGGGAGGATCAGGGACTTGGTTTTCAGATGGCTGCTATTACATGAAGAGAGTGAATTCGCAAATGAAATGGAAATGCAAATATGGTAGTTTTGCAAAAAATGCTTATTTCCTGATTCACCTCATTTTCTTTCTGGAGTCTGTCCGGTTTGCTCACAATGTCGTCTGAAAAGCAACTGCGAAATTATCTCTAATTCTCTGGATGACCCTGCATTGTGACCAGTATAACGTTCCAATTTTCCCCATGTGAAAAAGTCCAAAGTAAAGGTAGAAGGTTGCTCACATAGTGTATGACACAGCCAAGATCACCCATTCTAGTGAAGTGCCTTGAAAACAATTATCCGTAGTTTTGTTGACCCATGATTAGAATTGATTTTTTTAAATGTATGACCAAGAAAGAAAAAGGAAGGGAGGAGAGGAAAGAGAGAGGGGAGTGGGTGGGAGAAATTATATGGATAATAAGATGGTCAGAAAGATAGTTGGTCTTGCTAAATGTTAACTGAACAGAACATGATAAAAGGACCTTTATGTGCTAAAATATTCTGACTTTCTTGCTGGTCTGGTGCTGGTCCATTAGAAGCTGCTGAAATCTCTTGACAGTTGTCCTGTGTGATGATGAACCCCGTGACAAAAAGCAGCTTCTCACTGAAGTACTCTGAAGGGCTGCCCCCTCAACCCACTCAGGCTGTCCACTGGATCATCCTTTCAGGAAATTTGAGTCTCACTTCAGCAACACAGTCTTCTTGAATCCTCTTTTTTTAACTGTATCCATCCTGGCCTTTGATCATGAATTGTGACTTTCTCCTCAATCCTGCCACCTCATTTGTCCTCCATTTGTAATGTCCAGAATGGCTGTTTACATGACATCCCACTGTGCCACCTGCTATCACTGCCACCTGTGCAGATCACTCCCTCTGAGGTCAGAATGAGATGTCCAACTATGTGACCAATACCGAGCACCTCGTTTCTGGCCTTAGAGGGAGCAACTTGCTCCTCTGTTGGTAAAAACAGGTGGCACAGTGGGAAACTGTGTAAACAGACACTTGGCACCCCTCTAGAAATCACAGGTAACAAGAAACTGGGTCTGGCTGCATGGCCAGAATACTCCAAGCTGCTCCCAGAGTATTCTGGCCAGGGTAGACCTGCCCAGGGGTGGGGTGGGGTGGGGTGGAGGAGAAAGAGAGAGCTTCTGGTTCCCAGCTTCTGGCTCATCTCAGACTACTGAGTTCTTTTCAGTCTTGACAGATATCTTTCATTAGGACACAGAAGCCCATAGTTATTACCACTGAATTTTGGTGCCAACAGTGGTTGCAGCAATAACAATAGCAGCTTCATTTATATACTGCTTCATACTATACTAAGCAGTCTCTAAGCAGTTTCCAACTTTAAGCTAATTGCTCTCAGCAAGCTGGGTACTCATTTTAGTCACCTCGGAAGGATGCAAAGCTGAGTCGACCCTGAGCGCCTGGCTGGGATTAAACTCATAACCTTGTGATTTGTGAGTGGCTGCAGAACCAGCATTTAACCATTGCACCACTAGGATTCCCTGCCCTGGCAGCACAGTTGTTGCCAGGAATTTGAGGAGTCAGTGCAGGCATCAGTGTGTCCACGTCTGATCCTTGATCTCAGAGATCGTCTTCCCAACCTTACATGACAATGTATTTAGTTGGGATGCAGATAGCTTTAGCAATATTCTATGGAACTGGGCTCTCAAAAACACATAGGCACAATTTCCGTACACAGCAGCACAGTGGCTCTTGACAGAGGAGTAATTGAGAGGAAATGGAAGAACTTGTCTTCAGTTTGACTTGATCCTAACAAAATTCTGCTGAAGCGCTTCAACCTGCTTCCTCCTTATGGCACAGTCCTGAAAGCTGTTTTGAATTCTGTCAAGAGGTGTTTCTTTTATGAGGGTAGTTAAAGGGACACCTGCCTGGATTGATATACCTAATGCTGTGTCAACATTTCCATTGATTTGGTTTATAACCCAGCTGTGAAAACTCATTTTAGCCCAAGACATGATATAGAATATCTAAAATTCAAGAGAGAGGGGGAAAGGAGGGAGGGGAAAGTTCATCGTTGCCCCATGTCATAACTAAGTTACAAAAGAGCAACATAAAAATTGGCAAATTTGCCCTAATTTGTCTATTTTCCCCTTCAGGTGCCTTATCTATCCCATGAGATTATGATGTACTTTCCTCCTCCTCTTTCTCTTGCAAGAGAAAGGTAGTTAAGATGGATTTATCTGTAATGTAAAGAGTGGGTTACATTTTAATGGCAGTCTGTTAAGATGTTTAGTGCCATAAACCCATGAATTAGATCAAGTAGGTCAGTTTCTCTTATACCTGTTTGCCTCTGTGTTTGTCTGCTTGATTACTTGTCAATAAGAGCCTCTTCTAATTCAAATGTTTTCATTGTTTTCTGTTGAACATTTTTATATCCAGACTTCATACAGTTCAGGGAAAGAAGACAGTTGTCACGATAATTCATGACCATGATTATCCAACTTCACCCTTCAACATTCCTTTCCTTGCATTAACAATAGCTCTTAAAGGGACAAAAAGGACATTTAAAAATATCTAGTCAATAACAATATTTTTAGGGAAAATACTTTGTTTTTTGTGAAAATGTATTTTGCTGAAAAAGTCCCCAAATTTTTTAAAGAACTCACAAAGGTTAATCATATTCTGGATGTTTTGTTGTTGTTAACTGCCATTAAATCATACCCAACTTATGGTGATCCTATCAATGAGACAACTCCAAGACCCCCTGTCCTCAATTGTTTTGCTTAAGTCCTGTAATTTCAGATCTATGACATCATTGATTGAATCTATCCATCTAGTAGGCCATCCTCCTCTCTTTCTCCTGCCTTTCTCCTTTCCTACCATTATTGTCTTTTCTAATAAGTCTTGCCTTCTCGTGGTGTGGCCAAAGTACAACCTCAATTTGATCATGTTGGCTTCCAAGGAAATTTCTGGCTTGATCTGTTCTAGGACCCATTTGGTTGTTATTTTGGCCACCTATGCCAACCTCAGCACTCTTCTTCAGCACCACGTCTCAAATGAGTTGATTTCCCTCTTATCTGCTTTCTTCACTGTCCAGAACTCACATCTGCATATGGTGATGGGGAATACAGTGTCTTGGACAATTTTAACTTTATTATTCAGTTGTATCTATAGGATCTTGTCTAGCTCTTTCATAGCTGCCCTTCCCATTCCTAGTCTTCTGATTTCTTGACTGCATCTCCATTCCGATTAATGTTTGATCCAAGATACAGAAAACCTTTAACTATTTTGATTTCCACATTATCAAGGTTGAATTTATGTAGATCTTCCTTGGACATTATTTTTTGTTTTCTTTATTTTCCACATTAAGCCTGCCATTGCACTTTCTTCTTTTACCTTCCTTAGCTATTGTTCCAAGTCTGTGATGTTTTCCACTAGCAGTATGGTATCTTGATGTGTTGGTAACACTTAAAGAGTAAAGAGTAACCCACACAGCTTCCAGTCCAAATGATCAAGTTCTATTTTACAGAAGATCCCTCAAACACTTCACTTTGTGATAGACAATGTAAGTACTCTTAACTTCATCTCTCTCTTTTGTTCTATTTTATCTTCCATCTCACTGATCATTAAAGCAACTATTCAAGGCACTTCACATCAATGTGAAGTGTTGTTGTTGTTTTGATTTCAGCTCTGTTCTCTCATGTCATTAGATGTCTTCCATGTCTATGGAGCCCCTCATGCTTTCCTGGTCTATTATTTGGCATTAGTTCCCCTTTCTCTGTTTTTTTTTTTTTCTCTTTCTTTCACACCATCAGCTCTCCTATTTTGCCTCCCCTTCTATTTTGTTATATTTTTGTTTCTTTTTTCCCCACTACACATTTAACCAGTTCTGGTTCCATCTGATTATTCTTCATGCATTTGTTTTATCTAGCTTTGTAATAAAGTAAATATTTGAGTACCCCACCTCTGATCTGTTGTCTAGTGTTGTTACTCTTTTCCCTATGGACAGCTCAATTCCTGCACTAGTGCTCCATGTTGTTTTAGTATATGTGAACATTGCCAAAGATGCATACAGATGAGGACACATGGTAACAACATGCAGACATTTTATATTAAAATGATTTGTGAAACATCCTACCCTTGATGGTGACATCACATCTTGTCTTGCTGACTTGGATGTGCTCTGTTAATCTCATTACACAATGGTGTAACTTGATCTTTATGCTAAAAAATGGTTCAGTGAAAACCTACATAAGCCGTCTCTGTTCACTCTGCAGTTGTCAGGTCAATCTCCTGTGAGATTTCAGTGTGTGCTTAACTCCTGTGGGTTTGCTAAGTGTGTTTGTGTGCAGTGGGACATGTATCACTTGCCTCAATGGGAAATCAGTGATTTGGGTAGTGAAGGTCTCCATTTTCACTTACTCCTATGTCTAGGATCAAATGTGTGAAGAAAGGGAAAGGCATCTGGGGTCCAAAGGGATGAAGACATCTGGACAAGTTTGATCTATTGCTTTTTCATGTCAGTGATGACACCATCATTGATTCATTTGGCATGGTGCTGCTAGAGTCATTCCTACCCACTCCCCATGCCCACTGTTAGCGTAAATAGGAAAGGTTTCAGGGGAGGAATTATTCTTTTATTTATTTTCACAGTGTGCAATTTGACAATGCACTCTAGAAGACAATCATAAATACAAAACACAGAACTGATTGTCTAGGAAAATGATAATTAAAATTAAATATCTTGAAAGAACAAAGCCAGTCACTGATGATTAGAAAATGTTTATGTGAAAAGTCTGGCTAAATCATTTTAAACATCCATAGTGTTTTACTTTGCCATGGTGGACCAGACCAGACTACAGCCAGGACATAGGATGGGGGCAGGGATCATTGTATGCTTAATTGATGCCTAATCACCACCAACCATCAGCCTGTGTCCAAGCCGGGTCCCAGCTTTGAAAAAGTGCTGGCGGAGCATGGCTGAGACCCCTGGCTGATGGCAGGCAGTGATTTAGCATGTGATAATCCCCGCCTCCATCCCATGTCCTGGCTGCAGTGTGGGATGCTCAATCCAGTTTTAAAGTCCATGTCATAAGATCCTATTGACTAGATCTCAAATGAATTGCTTTTGTTTTTAACAATGGAGGAAAATATTTAGTGCCTTGTCTTGCTTTTGTGTACCAAATGCCTCATGGCCAACAAGGGGCATGGCCTTTACCTCTGACAGCCTCCCTCCACTATCTTTAACATTTCAAGAAAGATGCACTTCTGTGACTTTCTATTGTCACATTTCTTCTGCTAAAGCAACTTTTAACATCCACACGTAATGAAGAAACCCTTCAGCTTCAATAGTTTGTGTAATAACTTTTGTAACTTTTGATTAACCTAATAAGAGTATCACCACAGTGTATTTTTTGGAGTTATAGTTCTGGGAGGTATATTTGTCCTTGATTACTTGTGAATATCCTTTTGTTAGCTCAAATCCTATTGTTAGCTCCAATTGGCGCAACTTGATAAACCAACATTTATATAAATTCCACTTACTCTAGTTCATATGAACAATTAGATTTAGCTCCTGCATGCATTCGTAAAAATCAGAAGTATGTTTACGGTTAGTAGCCAGAGTCAAAGTATTCTTTCTTGAATAAATTTTGACTAAATTTCAAAATAGCAGAAGCAAGCAAACAGCTAAAATAGTTGGTTTAGTAGCAAATTACAAAGCAAAACAATCACTTCCAAAAAGGTATGCAACATTCAATAAAAATAAAATAAAAGGTATGCAACATGTCTCTAACATTCTATCCTCTAGTGAGGAGGAATTTGTTAGCGTGTCTCCATATATATATATATATATATATATATATATCAATGGCTATGAGAACTCATATGGGAAAAAGGTTCCTACTTATGGATGCCAGAACTAGGACATTGGATTCAAACAGACGGCCCAAAAAGGCTGTCATTGGGCCAATCTGGGGGTGGGACATGCATATGACACATGCCCCCAGATTGCGCAGAGGCCATGTGGAGGCCAGGCCAGGGCCACCTGACATGGCCCAAACCCAACCACAAAAGGAGCAGTTTCTTACCACTCCTTTTCATGGCCCATTCAAGACCATAACATCTTGTTGCCATGGTCCCATGGCAGTCCTGCAGTGAGGCGGAAGCCGCATCTACTTCACCCCATTGTAAGTTAAAACCTATATCTTAAACTGAACTCCAAAACATATTGGGAAGAACATCTAAAGGTCTCTGCCCTATAGAAAGTGAGTGTTTCAAAGTAAGGATGTAAATTATTGCTTGGCTCAGGATCCATCTACACTGTAGAAGTAATGCAGTTTCACACCGCTTTAACTGCAATGGCACCATCCTACAGAATGCTTGGATATATTTTTGTATAGTCAGTATTTTGTCTTCTTGTGTTATAAATAGTTTTTTTAAAAAATTAAAAAAATATTTGATTGGCATACTTTGGTTGATGGGTACTTCATTTATCATGGGAACACTCCCATGACATCACAAACAGTCATTCTAAAGTCTCAGGTTTGGGCCTCAAAACCTCAGGGCCTGGGGTGGCTCTAACCATTCCCTTCCCTTAAGGCTGAGAGAATGTGACTTGCCCAAGGTGACCAAGTGGGTTACTATGGATAAGTGTGGAACAAAACCGTAGTTTCCAGATCTGTAGTCCAACAATCAAACCACCCTGCCATGCTGGCTCTCAATTTGCACAGACACACAGACACAGACACACACACACGTGTGTGTGTGTGTGTGTGTGTGTGTGTGTGTGTGTATTGGAGGGGGAATGTAGAATGCTCAGTGTGACAAGGAAACAATCAACAGTTCCATGAGAGTTCTTCACATCCCTCTTTCAGTAAAAAGGGTTTAAGCTAATCTTTTCCTTCATGTGCTAAGTTTTGGTTGCAGGCAATTATCATCATCATCAACATATTGAAAATTGCAGTTCTTTCACTTTCTGTTCTGAAATGGAACTATCTGAGGAATGTGAAATGTGTTTGTTCTTCACCTTTGGTTTCAAATCTGAGGAACCCCTTAGCAATAACTAAATAAGCAAGCAAGCAAGCAGGGCATGTCAACTAGAGTGACATAAACATCTTGTTAAGCTCCTACCTCAAATTACAGTTTTTAAAAAGAGGACCTTTCTGGGCTTCAGCCTGGCCTTTTCTCAGCTGTAGCTTGTTAACATTTCCAAGGAAGTTTACTAAAATTTGATCACCAGAGTACAAATCTCTGGTGTTCACCTTCTAGCTGTTCTTGTTTCCAGTAGTATATCCTTTTTATGGTATTTGGCATGTAAATTATGCATTCCTTGAAGAATGTAACAGGAGGGGCAGGGAGATTAACATTTTGAAATTATTTCTTGGCTACTCATGCTGTGTAGGACTGTTTTATTTATTATTATTTTTGCGACCAGCAACCAATCAACTTGGAGATTCCAAATGAAACACGAAATGTCAATACAACCTGCACAATCCCACATTTTATTGGCTTGGCTCACGGTCAGGGGTTTGTGTAGTACATGTGATCTCTCATTTGCTTGTGTTTTTGCTGCTATCATTTCCAAATTACATTTCGGAGCATTATGACATCTGGAATTTTTGGCCAAAAGAGAGACGTAAGTGACCTAAAGTTGAACCAAATATTCTTGACGTGATTTGAAATAAAGGAAGGCACAGCTAATTCATGTAATGGATTTAAAAGATTTCCATCATTTTTACCTAATAATAGCTGCCAATAGAGAAACAGAGAAGTTTATTTATCAAGGCCAATCAGTGAGTTATTCCCAACTAACTGCATAATAGATAATAATGGGGAAAAGTACTCCTCAGTGATGAAACTGAAGCCAACTTATATGTACAGGTCACCTTCATTGGACCCCCTCTCTTTTCCCCTATCAGCCTAGCTTACTTATCTTTCAGTATAAAATATCAGTTAACAATATTCCATCATACTGTAACCCAGAGGGGAGGGAGTGTGTTATTGGTCTACAACTCCGTCCAAATATTGTCAGTCTACAACTCCTATCACACCCACCTACAACAGCACATGGTGAAGTATGATGGAAGTTTGAAGTCCACCAGCATCTGGAGGACCCTAGTTACCCCTTCCTTGCACCAGAATGATATGGCTTATAGATGGCTTTTTATTTTGCTCGTAGCTCACCTTACCTAAAGGTTGCATTCTCATGCCCTATCAATATATGTAAAGACACAGGCCAAGATCCTAGGCTGCATCTACATCGCAGGAATAAAGGAGTTTGATACCACTTTAACTGCCAAGATTCAATGCTATGGAATTGTGGGATTTGTAGTTTTGTGAGATATTTAGCCCTCCTTATCAGAGTGTACTAGTGCCCCATCAAATACAAATCCCAAAATTCCATAGCATTAAGTCATGACAGTTAAAGTGGTGCCAAACTGCTTTGTTTCTGCAGTGTGGTGGCAACCTTACTGATAAAACCATAACTGTCATCTCTTGGCCTGACTCCCTACACCTAACAGCCAGCAGTTTCTCCAGGCAATGGCAATCTGTTCTACTGAAGATCCTTCTCACCTCTGAGCTGCAGTGCCAATGAGGAATTGGCACTTCAGATTGCTACAGCCTCACTTGCTGGTGGGAGGAGCGGGAAACATCATCTGGCTGTGTCCTGATTACCAGCAGAACAAAACATCATCTCTCATAGTAGCTCCCTAAACTTTAAGTTGGGGTTCAGGGGATATTTGTGATCATGCCAATAGTGCCACTGTTGTGAATACACAATATAGCTGAATATGGTAGAAGTCTGTAACGGTCAGGTATGAATCCCTAAAGACAAACAAATGGGTCCTTGAACAGATAAATCCTGAACTCTCCCTGGAAGCCAAGATGATCAAACTGAGGTTGTCATACTTTGACCATATTATGACAAGGCATGACTCATTAGAAAAGACAACAATGCTAAGAAAGGTAGAAGGTAGTAGAAAGTGAAGAAGACTGTATGCCAGATGGATAAGCTCAATCAGGGAGGCAATGTGTTTGAAGAGGGAAAGAGATATTACATCAGAGTGTTGAGAAGTTAACCTACATGAGTAGATGAGTGACGACTGTTTGGTTATGTAGCAGGAGAGAAAGAATAGTTGCAGAAAGAAAGAGCACAGAGGGATGGAAGAGCACATGGGCAGGAGCAGGAGTCTAAGGGGTCTTTCACATATGCATACTTGGTATCCTGCTAGTAAACATAAAAAGGGGAAACTACACCATTCTAAGCCCATGAGGAGAGTCTGACTTTGCAAGACAATTTTAAAATTTGGCTAAGTCCATGTATCCCCATATTTTCTTTGACTTGTAGTAGATTTCGGGGAAGAGTGAGTCAGATTCTAGGTGCTATAAGCACCTAGATATTCTCTACAGGTTGTTCTTCCTCTGACCATATTGGAAATGAGCTCCTGCCCAATATCGTTGTTGTTGTTGTTGTTGTTGTTGTGTGCCTTTGAGCCATTTCCAACTTATGGTGACATTATCATGAAGTTTCCTTGGCAAGTTTCTTCAGAGGGGGGTTGCCATTGTCATCCTCTGAAGCTGAAATAGTGTGTCTTGTCCAAGGTCAGGCAGTGGGTTTATATGGCCAAACTGGGATATCTTTGTACTGGCTAACAAAACAGCAAAACCATTTCTGTCATTCTCACATCAGTCCTTTGAATCCTTGGGTTTATCACTAGTCTTCCACACTGTAGAAATATACCAGTCTGACATGCAGAAATAAAGCAGTTTTTCATGGCTGAGTCCTGTAGAATCCTGGGTTTTGCAGTTTGATGAGGCATTCTGCCTGGTCTATTAAAGCAGGCCCTTTTGTTGAGATGCAATGGGTTGGTATCTGGTTTATTTTGAATCCTGTCTTGGTTTTCCTAAACAAAAGGATATGGAAAGAATATATGTTCCTAGTGTTTTTTAAAGTGGACTTTTATTTTTATTTATGAATGGCATGCAAAAAACAAACCTGCAATGCTCATATGTGTGTGTGCACTTTGTGTGTGTGCGCTTCCACACACAGTATAATACATTCAATTTATCATCATTGTCTGCAGAGGCAGCAGAGGAAAGCATTCCAAACACTGTTGTTGCTGTGGAATGCAGCCATTCTTCAAGATATCCTTTAGGGCATAAAACATTTCTAAAGCTGAAAGTGTTTCACAGCATAGTTTAAATAATCCATCATCACACAGAAATTTCTCAGAGTCCTCAGCCTTTCTGGTTGTGAGTAGCTTCTATAGGGAATGCTGTAAGGTAAAATAACTCTTTCAGATCCTTTCCCTACTTTGCCATAATGTTGTACCCCTGCTTTCTGGTGGCCCATCCATTTGCATCCCAGATAGTGTGGGGAAGGGATGAATCATCCAGTCTCCTCAGCTCAGTAGAGGCCTGATCAGAAGGTTGGTGAGATAATGCTGGGTACCCTCCACATGAGCCATAGTGCTGGTTGTTCCTCATGGTGAGACTTTGGCAGGACAGACTTTGGAAGAGGAGTTCACTCTCACCTATCCATACTGCCAGACCTTTGACATTGCTCAACCTCAGTGCTATGGTGGAGTTCTTGTATAATAAATGTTATGAAGGAAAATATTTTTTCAGGTTGATCCACCCCCATTTGGCTTCATCATATACTCTGGAGCAGGGGTCCTCAAACTCCAGCCCTCCAGATGTTTTGGACTTCATCTCCCAGAAGCCTCAGCCAATCACCGCACATAGGCAAATTTCCTCCCTACCTTAGGATTCTACATTCAATCTGAACAGACTTCCAGAGCCCCACAAAGGCTCCTCCTTCCTCTTTGTCCCTCAGCCAATCACCACCCACATGCAAATTTCCTTCAAACCTCATAACGCCCTCCCTGACAGCTTGGCCAATGTTCTGGGATTCTGGGAGCTGAAGTCTAAAACATCTGGGGGGCCGGAGTTTGAGGATCCCTGCTCTGGAGTCTCATCCTGGAATTTCATCCTTAATATGTTTCTTTGAAGGTTTATTTATCTTGTTGAACCTTTCCTCCTCACTAAATTTAGCAAGAAATTGTATAGATGGCCAGAGGACAAGTACAAACAACAGTTTTGCCAATGATGGGCAGTCTATTTAGAAGTCATTTGTAACCACCCAAACTCAACTTGTGATAGCTACTACCAGCCAATGTGGTGTAGTGACAAGACAGTTGGATCAAGGCTCAAAAAAACAGGGTCAAGTCTCCATTTTATCCATGGAGTTCACTGTTTGGCCTTGATCTCCTCAGACTCTTTCTCAACAGCCTACTTCACAGGCTTGCTGAGGGTGGGGAAGGCAAGGGAAAACCATACACATCAATGTGAATTATTTGGAGGAAATAATAAATAAAAATAAAGGAATGCAAGAGGATAAGGAATACAACAGCTTTTTGCATTCATGTATCGAATACGGTAGTATCCAGAGTGCAGAAACATCTCCCAATCCCCCCCTCCCCATGAGTGCAACAAAAAATGATCCATTTTCAGGAACATGGCCACATAAAAACCCACAAAAAACTAATGATTCTGAATGGTTTCACAAGTTCCTTATACTACTTGTGAGAATCACACAGCCTGCCCAATATTATTGGAATGCAGCTCTCAGCATTCTTCTCCACTGGCTATGCTAGTGAAGGATGCTAGGACTTGGAGTCCAACAACATCTGGAGGGCTGAATGATTTCTGCCTCTGCCCTAAGCCATCTGGACTTTTCAGCACTAGCCTGAGCTGAAGACCCCAGTGTTTGTGTGCTAGAGTAATGCATTTCATCCACTAAATAACAGCTGTTTGGGTGTGCCTTGGATGTGTTATTAAGCATTCCCTTTGTTGTTTGGTTCTTAAATTACTTTACAGTCTATCTGTTGTTCCTTAGCCAAATGTTTACAGTTCTTGACTATGGTTTGCTGAAGTCAGTTTTAGTCTAAGAGCCAACTATATGTTCAGAAGAATCATATGGGATCCTTGAAACTTCTTTATGACAACAATAACAGCAGCAACAACAGCAACAACTGCAAAGAACAAAACCCTGAAACGAGCAAGTTCTGTACAATTTTCCAGGAGATAACAGAACAGCCAATTATTTGGGGTGATATTATGAAGTTTGTTATAGGGTTTGATACTCTGAACTATCAGCAATTCCTGGTTGTGTTTGGGTTGAAGAGACAGCGATGTTCTGTGACTGATTCTCTAATTCTGAAGTTAATAAAATGTATGGTTCTTTTCTGCAAGAAGTCCCCTTGTCAATGCCTTATGGAGTACATGGAATTCACTGTAGTACTCAATTTGGGATATGTTACATTGGTCTTCCTGTTGTTGTTTATCTTATGAAGTTCTAATTGTATGTGTATTGTATTTATTTAAAATTTTAGCCCTGTGGAACTCAAGAGAGCGAAGCACTCATTCTAGTGAAAGGTCCCCGTCATTTTACTAAATTTCATTTTTCTATGAAATTCAATAAAAAAGAATAAATCCTCAAGGCGTTGCCTATAGTGTACCCATTTAAAATCATCATCAGTATCATCAACCAATGAAATTAAGAAATGCTACAAACCATAGAACAGCTGATGGCTAAAGCAAAGAAGAGAGAGTTAGTATGGGACTTGATTTAACTAAGTCCAAATAATCTAAATTCTTTTCTTTTTGTGGTTGGCAATGCAAGATCAGATTTATCTAAAGCCTTGTTAGAATTCTGTTGCCAGAGTAGACTTGGCCCCAGCATTAAGTAAAACCTGGCAGGTTTATGTGCCACATTTTCAGATGATTTTTGACATGAAACCAGATAACACTTGGCTGTTTTTCCAGTGCCTCACTGTGGGATTTTGCCTTTATTTGGACATGAAATTCAGACTATAATTCAGAGTCTGGAAAAAGTCATTCCATAGTAGTAGTAGTAGTAATGGGAGGAAACAAGGTTTCTGGTATACCGTGGGTGTTCTCTAAGGCCACATTCCCACTGGCTTATAACACGGATCAGGACGTGAATCATGGGTGCATCGTTCCCATTTGAGCACACATTTGATCTGTATCGCTCCGATATCATTCCCATTGGAATTCGAACCTGACTCCCATGTGATCGAATTAGCCTGAAAAAACCCGAATCAGTGGTTGATAAACTGGTTTAATTTAACAGCACATTTTCAGTGAGTTTTCCTGTGCCTCCTGAGTCTGATTCGTGGCATATGAATGGGAACGACAAGGGTTCCAATTCGGGAACTTGGGGATGGGAGGAGCAGTGCTCAAGGGGCTGGCCTGGGGGTGTCACCCGCTTGTTCTCTTTTCTGCATTACCGGTACCATTTTCTTCCATTCGCATAGCCTTTCCTCCGGTGGAGTGGGAAGCAGGGTAAGGCGATCGCGCTACATTGAGCTCCAAACACAGTAAACACATTACACCCCCTGCAACCTCCCCCCTGCTCCACATTCATAGACCGACATGTGAGGAGACCCATTGAACACCATTTTTCACTTTTCTTTTTTTCTTTTTTTCTTTTTTTCCTCCGCCTGAGCTCCTGAGCAGCAGATCGGCTTTGCATTACATGCCTGCTTGATCGCCCCCCAGACAGCCCAGGGAGCAATGGGGGAGGCAAAAGGATTTGGGGTGAATAGAGGCTCCTTCTCTCTTCTAGAGAAACTATGGGAAGACACAGAAGAGCCTTGGATGCAAAGAGATTTGGGGCAAATAGAGGCTCCTTCTCTCTTCCAGAGGAACTATGGGAAGACACAAAAGAGCCTTGAATGCAAAGGGATTTGGGGGGAATAGAGGCTCCTTCTTTCTTCCAGAGGGAATCTGGGGAGACACAGAAGAGCCTGGACGCAAAGGGGTTTAGGGTGAATAGAGGCTCCTTCTCTCTTTCCCAGACGGACTATTCTTCCTTTCTCAGAGGGGAAAAGTGCCTAAGCAACTGATTGGCTGTGATGGCAAGTGCTTAGGCGCTTTATTGACAGCTGCTTTTTAAAAAAGAGGTTCTGGAAGGGCAATGGGAACGGAGAGCAAAATAAACCACTTCAAATTACCATGGGGAAAATACCAATGGGAAAGAAAACAGGGGGGAAAAACTGGGTCTGTTTGCACCCGTTTTTAATGGGAACGATGGGTCAGATTCGATTACGACTTGGAAAAAAATCAGAGTCAGAATCGCAGCGATACATGTCACGTTATATGCCCAGTGGGAATGGCCCCTAACATTTTAAAGCCAAGTGGAAGAAAATGGCAGCTGAGCATACTGTAAGGAGATTTTAAGAAAGATCTTCAGTATGGAGGGACAACATGAAAGTGGTAAATACTTTAGCTCCCTATAACAGGATCTGCAGAAGAATATGCAGGAAGCTCACAAGAAGCAATAGCAGGTTCACAGTGAGCTGGAAAGATACAAATGTCAGTGAACACAAGTGAACCCACATCACAGAATCTTGCAAGACTTTATTTATAGAAGTCAGAGAAGGTGTTTGGTCTTAGCAATTTTAAATTATCAAGTGAGAAACGGTTCAGAGTCTGAAAAAATATTTAGTTTCAATAGTTTCTTGAAGAGTTATAAAAGCAGTAACAGTCTCTAAAGAATTCTAGGGGACACACCATATCTTCATATGGGGAAATATTCATTTTTAAAAAGTAGCACTTTGGTACCTTATATATGAATGAGCCAACTTGTAGGAAAAAAACAAAGGGATAAAGATACAGGTGTGAGCTAAATTAGTCATTATGAATGTGAACACTTAGGGGAGGGGAACCCTCAAAGTTTGCCTCCCACATCTTTCCAGATGTTAAAACAAGAAAACAGTCTATTATGTAGTTATAATTCTTCTTTATTTGGCTTGGTGTTTGCATTGACCTTCGCCTTTTTTTTCCGCTTGGCCCTTTATTGCAACATTTGTCTAGGGTTCAGAGGTGCTCCCTCCAAGGTGTTAATTTTAAACTTTCTTTGTAATATAAACATAACCACTGAACCTTTTTAAAAATTTTAATTGTTCAGGGAAAGTGCAGTGCTAAACACACATAAGCCCACCATCATCTATATTTTTCCCCAAAATAAATAAACAAATAACACACATTGCAGCTGATAGGTGTGTCTCAGTTGAAATTGTGGTACTGTTTTTAATTGAATTAGCTTTGGTAGCTGTCATTCCCAACAGGGGGTTGATTCAGGGCAGATGGCAATAAAATGCACTATTATATACACCACTTGTAATGTTAAACAGGAAGAAAACATGTGGTTTCAGCAGCAGGCCCAGGTAGAAGTCTACTTTGAAAGGAAAATTTCTCATAGCTGCATTCTTTTTTTGAAGCTCAGTCTGACAGGGGAAGGGGATGGGGGTTCATCTAGTCAAAAATTAAAACAGGAATTGTAGTTGTTTAGCATATGGGCTACATATGAACACCCACCAGGCTGTTTCTGCAGCTTCTTTACCTCCCCTATAGGTTTTGGGGCCCATTTTAATTATCACATGATACTCCAGTAAAAGGAGAAAGAGGAGAATTGGGGGGGAGAGAACTGATACTCAGTGTAAAGAGCATCAATTCATACAATCATAGAAGAGAATCATAGGCCTGTTACAGACTGCTAAAATAAAGCTGCTTTGGGTCTCTTTGCAGGTATGTTATTTAAATGATGCATGGGTCCTAAGAGTCCAGAGGTCGTGCCAAAGCCACACTCCATTCCTAAGCATTGGAGTGCAGCTTTGGTGCAGCTTCCGGATTCTTAGGGCGCATGCATCATTTAAACAGCATACCTCCAAAGAGACCCGAAGCAGCTTTATTTTGGCAGTCTGTAACAGGCCATAGAATCATAGAGTTAAAAGAGGGCCATCCAGTCCAACCCCATTCTGCCATGCAGGAAACCTCAATCAAAGCATCCCCAACAGATGGCCATCCAGCCTCTGTTTAAACACCTCCAAGGAAGGAGCCTCCACTGCACTCCGGGGGAGTTTGTTCCACTGTTGAACAGCTCTTACTGTCAGGAAGTTCCTCCTAATGTTGAGGTGGAATCTCTTTTCCTGGAGCTTGCATCTACTGTTCCGGGTCCTAGTATCTGGAGCAGCAGAAAACAAGCTTGCTTCCTCCTCAATATGGCATCCCTTTAAGTATTCAAGCAGGGCTATCATATCACCTCTTAACCTTCTTTTCTCCAGGCTAAACATATCCAGCTCCCTAAGTCATTCCTCATAGGACATGGTTTCCAGACCCTTCACCATTTTTGATCGCCCTCCTTTGGACACGCTCCCATTTCTCAACATCCTTCTTGAGAGAGAGAGAGAGATTTTCTTTTAAAGCAAGTTGTAGCCTTGAATTCACACCTTCTGAAAACTTTACAAAACCTTTTTAATAACCAGAAAATAATTCCTAGCTTATTTTGATTTTGTTTTCCTCTGCATGGGGGAGGTCAGTGCAACCCCCTCCCCGGGGTCCTGAGGTAGAAGAACAGTTTGCCTATCCCTGCATTAAATGTTCATTTTGTGTAGTGTTCTTAGAAATTCACATTAATCAAGAACTTTTTTTAAAAATTACTGAAGTTTAATCTGTGGAATGATTGACAGCCATGCCCTATCTGGCAGAGTCCTAGCGTCTATTATCTGTAGTCCTCGTAACTAATAGCAAGGGATGATGGAAGTAGAAGTCAAACAAAATCTGCAGGGTCATGAGCAACCCTTAACCAATTAGGCACAAAGTCATGCCTAGAAAATCCTAGTCAGATTAGCTGCAGCCCTAGACAGTTATGTACATGGGTCACAGAGAAAGGACGTACACAGCTGGGTGTGTTTTAATGTTGTTATTGTTTTACATACAGCCATACAAAGTAACAGTGTCTTTTATAATGGGAACTGGCTGATCACTTGGGAAAATACTTCTGGCTGGGCATGCACTTCACTGCTTCATGGGCAGGTCTAGGGTTGCAGCAATTATGCTCAGCCCACAGTTAAAGCCATTGCCATAGACCACTCCACTGAAGCAGTTAACTATGAATAAGTGCTTATTTAACTTGTAAAACAAACACTTCAGTTTTCAGGACTGAATTGGCAAAGTAATGGCTCTCATCTCTGGATCTGCAACAGAATGGTCTCTATTAAAGTATTTTCGCAGCTAGGCAAAACTACTTTGATGGCTAGAAAACATCTAGAATCCCTCACCCAGCACAGCCAACTGAAGGATTCAGTAATTTCAGCTTCTTCTCTCCCCCCCCCCCCATCATAGTTTTCCCAAATTATGTTTATTTTGGTCTGCTTGTATCATGGGGAGACCTAGCAAAATATAAAAATAAAAAATGGTGTAGGGATCTGGAATGAAACCTAGATCAAGTGGAGCTTATGCATTTTCAACTGAGGGCAATGGCAATATTTCCCCTGAACACGTGGCATCACTGGGGCAGCTCCATTTCACTGTCCAAGTTTTTTTTCTTGTTTTTTTCTTTTAATGGAAGGATTGCATGGAGGCCTTATGTGTATAGTAGATTGGCAAGATTGTAGGACTCCATCAAGATTTTATCTCCATTTTCCACTGCCATCAAGTACGCTGAGCTCTGTGGTCCCTAATGGCATCTCTTGGAGTGTCGCTGGCAAGACTCTCGACTGAGATGGAGCATTTGCATCTTCTGGGCCAAGCTATTTACCTCCAAACTTTTGCTTCAAGAATTAATAACTATTAACAGCAAAGGTGTTTCCATATGTGTTTGGCAGGATAATGATTCAAGAAACATTGTTTGTAGAAACAGTCCAGCCAGTTGATTGGTCAAACTAGGGGCGCTGTAATACAGTCTGCTGTGTCCTATTTGTTTTGGCAGGGACAAGCTTATTTTTTATTATGCATCTCTCAACACAGTATTGTGGGCCATTGCAAGTAATTAAACTTAATGGAGGATATTGGGTTTCTTGGCATCCCAATGCTAAAAATCAATGGCTCTGTATTTATTTCATTTAAATTCAGGCTTTCCTTCAGTGAGCTCCAGGCAATGTGCATGACTCTTCTCTATTTTTTATGTGGACAACAACACTGTGAGGAAGGCTTCTAGTACTATGGAGCTTTCCACACTTCTCTGCTCTTGTCTGTTCTGAGCACTAATTTGCTCTTGCAGTGATGGATTACAATAAGATTTTCTGCTTTTATTCTTCTGATTTGCTAAAATTTTGAAAGACATTTAAATGATGAAGATGATAATGATAATAATGATGTCATGATGATGGTGGTGGTGGTGGTGATGGTGACTAGTGGCTTTTCTGTTAGTCCTACAGAATGGAATAGTATTGGTATCCCCACTGGATTGCTTATGGTTGACAGTGTGCCTCCTGACTGCAGGCCCAGTATGGACCAAGAATCTGCTTCAGGAAACATAGCTACCATGATGGAGCTCCATCATCATAGCTATGTCTCTCAATGTAACTCCCCAAAATGTATATTAGAAACCAGACAGTTCCACCATTAGAGGGATTTCCTAGGTGCTTTGGAGCAGGGCAATGAGCAAAGAATCATTCACCCCTCTCCCAGCAGCAAGTTGCTTCACTCATTTTGATGTGATATACAATTGGCAGCTATAGAACCTTCACTATGTCTCACTGACAGGAGAAGGGTGGATGCATCTTCACTCACCATCCAGTGAGTGCCTTGGAAATTGTTCCATTGGCAGGGCTGTCTTCTAAGGTACATTTTGAGGTGGAGTTTTGGTTGTTGCAGTGATGCATTGACTGACTATAGGCATGAATACCAAATACAGACTCAAAATATTGTACATTTGACCACATCAGCAAGGCAATCATTTTGTGACCTATCATCCATGCACTTCACCCATTTTGTTGTGGTGACATTTAAAAAAAAATTATATACTCTCTCAGGCCTGCTTAATAGTGCTATATTTTCAACAGGCCCAGTTTGTATAAATACTCATGTCAAACTAACTGAAACATGAGATCCAGAATCCCATTTGTGAGATATACATGCTCACATATAAAGTGTGTGTATCTCTTTTGTCTGAATGGAGTGCAAGAGGCTACTCTCTAATCTCTTGCACCCCATCCAAAACAACCCCTCCTTGCAGCTGCCAAGCCCTGTGGGGCCACTACTATGGCATAAGGACAAAAGAGGGGCAGTGGAGGTACAAGAATTTGCAGGGGTGTGTCTGGGCAACATAGATTCCCTTTCCACCTCCTTGTGGTTCACAAGCTAGAGAGGCAGATGAACAATTATGTGGGTGTTCCTCTTCCTCTCTCTCTGTAGCAAACTGCAGAGAGGGAGCCCTAACTGTCCAGTCATCTCTCTTCCTCACCTCCCATATCTCTTTAAGGATGGCAGCAGTGGTTCCATGAGGCTCGGTTACTGCCAGACAGGGGAGGAAAAGCATGGAGTGTGGCACAGTAGTTTGAGTGTTGGACTATCACTCTGGAAACCAGGGTTCAATTCTCAGCTCGGCCATAAAACCCACTGAGGTCTGACCTTGGGTAAGTCCCATGCTCTCAGCCTTGAGGGAAGACAGTGGCAAAACCTCCTCTGAACAAATCTTGCCAAGAAATCATCATTTTAGGATTGCAGTAAGTCAGAAATGACTCAAAGGCACAGCAAATTATGCTTTATGTGTCCAATGCAGGAGCTCAGCAAGATGCAGTCTGTGAACTGTAATGATAATGATAAAAATTCTATAGATTGACTGAAATAAAGTTTCTGAGTCAAACTATGGAAATTCCTTAGGTTTACCATGATAAACTTGGTCAATCAAAACCAGTCTTTTCCTAAATATCCAGTAGGGTTTATATAAACTAATTCCATGGTTTGTGAAATAAAACAATGTGTAAATGAGACAAACAGTAAGTCAGAGGAGGTGCAAACATAAAGGAACCCCCGGCTGCACCAGCTCAATTAAAGGGGATAATTAGAATCATGTGCTTAGAGTAAGTAATTAGGTATATCTGTAAGGGTGAGTTTGGGAGGTCCCACCATATAAAAGGACTGAAAACTTTCTGAGTTTTCACTATATGTGGCAGTGCTGAAACATGTCATGCCATGATCAAAAGGCATCTCTCAGGATGTTATAAAAGCAGTTATTGCTACTCATTGGTCTCAAAATGATTGCACAACCATTTCAAAGGATCTGAGGTTCCACCACCATCCAGGAAATCACAAAGAACCCTGGAGTAGCATCTAAGCATCTTTAATCCTTACTTGCCTTGGCCAATATTTTTGATTTGACTAACAGAAAAAGATTGAATAAGAAAGGTGCTCATAGGAGTCTGGCCAGAAGAAACACACACACACTGTCTAAAAAGAAAATTGCTATCTGTTTGGTGTTTGCTAAAGATCACATAGGTGATCCACAAGACTTTTGAAATAATTTTGTCTAGACAGAAAATTTAAAATCGTCTGTGAGAATCATCTTGTGTGCTGAAAACCAAACATAGGTTCACACCCAATAAAGATGGTCATGGAAATGTGGTACAATTGGCCTGATTTGTTGCTTGGACAGTTTTCCATTATCAATACAACCGTTAATTCCATAGTATAGGAAAAGATTCTGTTGAAGAATGTTAGATAATCAACCTGAGAGGTGAAACTCATCCCAAAAATACAAACAGACACAGCAAATGATGGCTATAGAGGAAAAATTATGTGTTTTAGTCTGACTTGGTTGTTGTGCTTCTTCAAGTGATTTCTGACCTATGGTGACCCTAAGGCAAGCATATCAAGGAGTTTTATTGACAGGATGTGTTCAGAAGAAGTTTACCCTTGCCTTCTTCTGAGGCTCAGAGAATGTGGCTTACACCAGGTGAGTTTCTATGGCCAAGCGGGGAGTAGGGCCCAACTGTGTGTTGTGTCAAGACTTGAGAACTATTTATTCAAAGAAGCTATCAGTTATACTTGAGTTGAGTTCTATAAAGAGGAATTGACCAAACTTGAAACACATGTGCCAGTTTAACCAACATTTACAAGAGATGAATCCATTGCTACTCAAGGGAATGTCAATAAGTACTGAATCTAAAAGGTCCATATACTACTTCTCACAAGTTTATTGAGCTCTGAATCAGGTTTGAATAAACTGATGTTGAGAATACAGTCTGTGTGTCATTTATTTCATCAGATGATCTATTCTCCTTTAACAAGGATGGGGGTAGTCAAACTGTTATCCACAGGCTTTATGCAGGTCCCTAGAGTTGTTTTTGTGGACTCCACCACCACCCCTAGATCACAAAACTTTGTTGTAGGGTGCATGAGAGGCATCTTTGTCATGTTTTGTCCCCCGTTCCCCAACCATTTCAGGCCCTTTTGTAAAACTGAAAGTAAGTAGTAAGTCACTTCTGCTCACCTTGTGTTGGTGTTTTTTTAAAATCTCTCCTGGGCCTAAAATGCCCTAGAGGGAATTTGTGAGGGCAAAAATGCTTGTGTGGTGGGGTGTGCACTGGAAGAATGAGAAGGTGCAGCCATCCAAGGTCTTCTGTTTTCTGCAAAATGCAAACACATGTACATGTTGTGAAGAGTAAGTCCCAAACTGCGAAAATTGTAATCACTCCAGGATTCTCTTCATCAGCATTGTCCAAAATTCAAGAACTATGTTTTTGACCACTTTTAAAAATATTTTGGAATATTATTTCCATCTCTATTGGTGGTGGTATTTTGCTTTCATACTGGTGATGGAGGAGTGTCACCTGAAGCATCAGGCTAATTTAGGCAGACTAGTGAGCAATCACATTTACAGATTCATCAAAGGCTGCATTTGCACTGCAGAAATAATGCAGTCTGACACTGCTTTAACTGCCATGGTTCAATCCTATAGAATGTTTGGAAGCTCACAAAACTATAAATCCCAGAATTCCATACCATTGAGCCATGGCAGTTAAAGCAGTGCAGATGCAGCCACAGAGAGCCCGAGAACATAATATGTGGCAGAAGGGAACAGCTATAGAGTCCATATGCCATTGCTACCCTCAGCCTCTGCCAGTTGCTTACCAGTAATTATAGGGTCTTACACTCCTAGTAGTAAGGCTGGCTTGGTATATAGAGCGCTCTGTAACAGAAAGGCAAGCTGCTCTCATCTTGATTTGTACCAGTGAGGAACTTCTCTTTCTTCAGCACAATTTCTCCAAGTGGCTTCTTTACAGAATGAATGAGTTGGACATTCATCGCACTTTAAAACTCTTGATAGAGGAACTTTTAATTAAGACTTCTACAGTTGAAAAGTTTCTCCTACAGCTTGGGCTGGTTTAGTTTTACCGTCACTCCTCCTGACATGCTTTTCTTATGCTAACTTGTTGGTCTTGTGATGGTGGCATAGTAAATTATACTCCCGGCTGGGCTGAGGAACCTTCCAAATTGATCCTAGGTCCCAGTCCCAATGGTATTGCTAATGATTACACAGCTGCCCACTAGGCTTCTCTAATATAGACTCCCGGGTCCCGCTGCTTCAAAAAGTTGCAATAAAGTTTATTTTAGTTTGAAACAAAATATATTGGGATCATTGTCAGAGCAACCCCAGAGGCTTACAGAAGGGGCCTACTAAGCAACAGCAGAATATTAGAAGCCCTTGGGCTATTTGTGCTGCCAGGCCAGCCGAGGTGTAATTTACCTATTCTTCTACTGTGCTTTGGAGAAAAGAACTCAAGGAAAGGGGTCAAAGGACCCTTAGAGCAACAAAAGGCAAGCATAAAGCAGTCAGCCTGCAAAAGAGTCAAATTCTCTGCTAATATAAATAAGCAGGTAGGGTTGCTACACTGGTTTACAATAGCCATGGATACTGTAGCCGGGAGGTTGTCAGCCTTTGTTGAGGTGAACCACCTCAAGGCTATAAAACAAAAAGGTCTCCTCTACTGTAATAAAAAGAGAGCTGGACTGGCATCTTGCACTGCAGTAAAGGATTGGTAACCCAGAATTATGCATCTGTATAACTGTTCCATATTCAAAATTATAATGTAGGTACAATCGTGGCACTACTGCACGTGTGTTGTGTGACTTCAAGTCATTTCCAGTGTGCGGCTACCCTAAGGCAAACCTGTCATGGGGTTTTCTTGGCAAGATTCGTTTGGAGGTGGTGCCTTTACTTTCTTCTGAGGATGAGAAAGTGTGATTTGCCCAGGTTATCCAGGATTTCCATGCCTGAGTGGGTAAGGTGATCAGATGTTCTAACCATAAAAGAGGACAAGCCACTGCAAAATGTAGGATATTCAAGAAAAATGGAGGAGAGGACAAACAAAACACTCTATAAAGATAAATTCATGTTTCTTGGTCATGCTCAAAATGGAGGACGTTTTGGAATTCCTCCTGGACAGAAGGCTGGCATATAGGATATGTCCATGAAAAAGAGGACCTCTAGTCGCCCTGTGAGTGGGGATTCAAAGCCTATTTGCCAAGGTCCTAGCCCAGCATGCAAACTATACACCATGCTCATTCTCATGGCATATGGCCATGATAACAAATGCCTCTCTAACCTACCTTAACAACTAACAACACCACAAAGCAATGGAGATCCGTTCTGTACAGCAGGATAACATTTCCAGCCCACTCCTACCAGTGATCAAGACTGTTACAAGGAATTGTGACAGGCTCCTGCTTCTAATTGTTGCAGCTTCCCTCACTGGTGAGACGGGGTTGGAAACATCATCCACTTGCACCCTGATCACCGGCAGAACAGACCTTCAAAGCTCAGTACAACTTTTTGAATGTGGCGGGGGGAGAGGTCAGGCCAGGAGACTTTATATAGTTATACATTTGAAACTAAGGCGTGTTACATACTGCCGGATTGTGGCGGTCTCCCGCCGCCACCTCTTGCAGCGTCTAGGAGCCGCAGCAGCCCAACAGCGCAGCTCCCGGACGCTCCGAGGACGGAGCATGGAAATTGCGCTCCTTCCTGGACCCCGGAAAAGACATCGCGAGGTGCTAGTCGCGCACTCGCGGTGTCACTTCCAGGGTGCGACGTGCAGATGCACAGCGTCCGCTACGTCAATATGGCGGTGGCCGTGTGGAAAGGCCGCCGCCATTTGTTACAGACTCTGTCCATAATAGGAGTAGGGGCGTCTGGAAGAGACGCCCCTTTTTCAAAATGGGACGTCCTAAGGACGTCCCTTATGGCGGTCTGTAACCTGTCTATATAATGTATGCTCTCGGCCATGGATTATCTGGTAATGTCCACTCTTATCCCCAGCATCAAGCAGATCAGAGGAAAATAAATTAGGAAATTGCATGTGTACCATATATACGCATGTATAAGTCCAGAAATTTTAGTCAAAAAGTTGATCCAAAAAACCGAAGTTGACTTACCTAAGGCTCAATGTAAGTTCAGTACTTGAACTCTTATTTTAAAAAGGACCACCCTCTTTTGAAAGACAAGAGTATAATATGTCCTGGAAGCGCTGGCCCAGCTATATTCTCTATTATCCATCCAGCCTTCAGTGTGAGCATGAACAGTTATACCTGCTGGAATTTTGTAAGCTCTTTAACATTGCTTTCCTTTGCTTCATCCTTTAGATCCTTTGTTATGTGCCACTAGGTTTTACCCTTGACTTATCCATGGGTCATATCAACATCCATAATTTTAGCCTGCAAACCTGCCCTCAACTGATACATGAGGTCGATTTATAGTCGAGTATATATGGTAATTGTTTGTTCTTGGGTATTGTGCATAAGCCACAGAACTGAACTAGATTTTTAAAATATATATAAACCACATTGCTTGCTTGGAACTATAGTCTGACTCCCTCAAAAACAGGAAGAAAGTAAGAGAGAGGTAGCCTTGACCTAGAATGCCTGATGCACAACATGCTTGTGTACGTTCCAATTATAAAAATAAACCAGGGTTGGCAGAGATCTCAGTAACAGTCCACCCCCATCCCCAGTTGACCCACTCACTGTGGACTGTTGCTGACCCAACAGAGGTCCCTCCAGTCAGGCAGTGGAAGTGCTGGCCCGAAAACCCCAATTGGCTGGGGAGATTTAGGAGAAGGCCACACACCATTCCCCTTAAATTAAGAGAGAGTGGTGCCAATGGCTTCTGGGAGCTGTGATACAGGATTGCTAGTCAGCTACCCTCCATTGGTACCACAGAGACAGCATGTAATTCAACATTCACATATACATAGCATAACTCACATGCAAAACAGCAACATTGCACTACACATATCAATGACTGGGTGCTGTTGTGCAGTGTGAAACAGCAATGAACAATGCACAGCACAAAATCACAGTGCAACATTGCTGTACATGGAACTCCACTTCTTCCACTGCCCTTAGAATACGTTTGTTGCTCTAGGGCGTTTTTTGCTGTATAGCAAATAATTCACCCCACATGTTGGTGGATAATTTAACTCAATATATTTGTTGCTCTATGATGAATAATTCACGCCACATGTGTAGCGTGACCTATGCATGCATATGACAGCCAGCCATAGTGTGTTACAATTGAAATAGCAGGTGTCAGCAGTACCACTTGGCAAGAAAAGGGTACCTCACCCCCACCCCCATTCGCCACCCTCCAGTACTGACCTGGCACTGGCCAGTTTCAAGATGAAGGAAATGAGGCATGTACCTCCTGGAGAGCTGAGACCATCAGCAAGTATTGCCAATCCATCCCACCAGGCCTGCACATTACATGCAATTTCTGGTTCAGCTGCTAGACACAACAATGATGAAGCCTAAACATTTACAAACTGCATTTGAAAAATAGAGAGGCCTATGGGGGGGGGGGGGGGGCAAAAATGTCCTGAAACTTGAAAAACTTTACACATTTGTCTGATTTATTTTTCAACAGAGTGTCTTGATGTGTCGAGAGTTCCTTTGTTGTAGAAGAAAAAAGTAAAACTTGTGATTATTGTTTTCATCCCTAGCTGCAGATAAGGCCATGTAAAACATGAGCCTTAGCTAAAACAATGGCAACATACACATCTATTGGATTCATTCTGCTGTTTGCTTCATGGCCAAAAATGTTCCTTTTCTTTGTCTCAGGATTACCATAGTATAGTTGCATGGTTGCTGTGTTAAGTTTTATCCAAATTAACCCTGGGTTTTATATGTTATGCCCAGAGATATTTAACAGCATTTCTCCACAGTGGGCCCCTGGACTTTTTATAGCTTGTACATATATTATTAATACAACAGGCATTTTATCTCCAAGTTGGTCATGAAAAGCAGGTCATATGATGCTATGGGATACTAGAAAGATAGATAAGAGAGCATTTGGCAACAGACAAAATTGACACGAATAGGATGTTAAAAGTGTGACCATAAATGAAAATGAGGTATATATCATAACTGTATGAATTCTGTAGAGCAGAACATAACTGACAGAAGTTTAAGAAGGCAATCATTGTTGTAACAAACAGATTATGTTGTATACCTTGAAATTAAAATTATTACTTAGTTTTAACATCAATAAAAGTTTTTTTTAAGTTAATAGTTGAGCTCCTAAGAGTGGTAGACCTATATATTTGTTAAAGGAACCTTTTAAACTATACCTTTGCATAAAAACAGAGTTTGGAATGAAGCTAATGACATCATCCACAAAGTGCAAGGAGGAGTTTGTGAAGGCTGAAGCATAATAAATTGATGTTTTGTTCTATATCATTTAATTTTTTAAAAAATCTCAGAATCTGTATTCAGTCTTTGACCTATCTTTTGAAGAGGCTTGCCAGGATAAACACTGACAAAAGTTTTATTTGCTTAATCAAACAAGGTCTGTCACAACAATTTTATCCAGGTAGGATTAAATGGATATCTAACAGAAAGTATTAACATTTGTCAAGGAATCCAAGAAGGCTTCATTCTGGCCCATTTTTAATTCAGCTCTTTTTTTGTAGTGATATAGTGCAAGAAATGACATCTTCTACACTAGAGTGAAGGCATAGTTTCTTCTCCCTATTGTGGTCTGAGTAACTTTGCACCTCTGTTATAACTTATCTTCTGTTTGAGCCTAGATGTTGGAAGCCTTTTCATAATCTCTCTTTGAAGATTTCTTGACAAATGATCTACTTGTGGTCAAAAACTGGATTTCAGTCATCTCTTCATCAACATGTGGGTTGGAGATGCACATTCCACAGCTGGTGCATTACCACAGCTCAGCAGGTTCTTATTTTATTTTATCATTTAGATTTATATTTCTCCCTCCTTCAATGAGCTTGCAGTGACATAGATTTCAAGTAGCCCTTTACTACCCAACTTCATCCTTACAACAATACTATGAGGTAGATCAGGCTGAGAGAGAACAACCAGCCCAAAATCACCAAGTGAGTTTTCTGGGTCAGTGCAGACAGGAACCCAAGTCTTCCAATTCCAAGTCCCACAGTTTAACCATTAAAGCACACATCTGCTGGGATCCTGTTGATAACTTACAATGGTAATCAAAACTCAGTTTCTTAGTCATTGTGGACTTTGGTCATTATTGTAATTCAATACTGACCACAGAATGTACAAAATTCCTCAAAACCTACTTTTTCTCGGCTCCTTGTTGTTGTTGTTGTTATATGCCTTCAATTCATTTCTGACTTATGGGGTTTTCTTGGTAAGATCTGTTCAGAGGAGTTTTGCCATGGCCTCATGTGAGGCTGAGAGCATGTGACTTGTCCAAGGGTATCCAAAAGGTTTCCATGGCCAACTAGGAAACTGAACCCTGGTCTGTAGAATCAAAATCTAACACTCAAACCACTATGCTATGCTGGCTCTTTTGTAGCCTCCAAACCAAGTCATAGCCTTCTCATTGGAGAATGGGAGGGCCAGAACTTTCTGAATGAGAAAACTAAATAGCTCACAAAACTACAAAGCCCAGAATTCCATATCATTGAGCCATGGCAGTTAAAGCAGTGTCAAAGTGCATTACTCCTATAGTGTAGGTTCAGCCTAAGCCATGAGAAAACTCACTGAACCTTGGACTTCATCTCTTTCTGTGTCACCCTGATCTGCTTCTCAAGATTGTTGTGAGGATAAAGTGGTGAGGAAAAGAGCCATGGTAGAGCATGCTATGTTAAGTTCATTAGAAAAAGAAGGTGATATAAATGTAGCAAATGCATAAATATTGCAAACTGAGCTGATCCATGTAGTGGCCCATTGTAATTGTTCATATATATTTTTGAACTGCATACGCAACATAAGAGATGCTGGATAATTGTCTGGAACAACAGGAAAACACAAACATGGCTGTTTGTCCCTGCAGAGTTAGCAATTGGCCTCTCAGTTCCTAACCTATGAATTGGCTGTCTGCTCCACAGTTGTCAACATGTTTTTCTCCTCATGCAAAACACTGTCATCAGCAGTGAGATGTTTATGAACAGAGATCGACATCCAGCTCTGTTGAATGAGAATTTAGAAAAGGAATAAGTGTGGGGTAGTTTATCTTTGGCTTTTCACATGTGAATGGCAGGTAACCGCATTTTTATTGGTCTACTCTTTGCCCTCCAAGAGGAAGCAAGATTGTGGTGGATGAATTCCTTTCAGTTTCTGTTACCTAGCCCAGAAATAAACTCTCTGGCTACCAAAGGGAAGTCCAAGTCCCATACATTTGTCCACTGACCTTTCTCCTCCCCATGGCAAACTGCCACTTGGCTGCCGACCGGCTACTGACATGCACTAGGAAACAAGTGTCTCATGGGCAAGATATCCTTTATTTTTAGCCTTGCTTCAAACATGAATTTTTCAGCACACCTTTCCTACAATGCCCATTTTATCCCAAAAAGGATACTCTTTCCACAGGTGGTTCTTGAACCTTTGACTTTGAATGGCTAATCAGGGGCCAAATATCACCAGCTTCATGCTGCCATAAAGCAAATTCCCTCCCTTGCAATTTTTCTCCCTGTAGTCTTTGCCCCACAGATGAACTACAAAAACATAAACAGAGAAGAATGTGAATTCAGGTTAGGATGTACAAAATAGTGCCTTTTGGCCACGCAGGACAGGAAGCAAAGAACTGTGGTGTGTACAATGAGGCACACTGAAAACTTCATTTCTTTTTTACATATGCTATTAAAGTGTTTGTGTTATTAAAGCAACATACACCATTTGGTTAATTCAGGATTTCAATTTTTTTCATATTTTCATATTATTAGTGTTATGAACATAATTTTCAAACACTGAGAACTTGGACTGCTCTTGAAAATGTGTGTCTTCTGTGCCCTCGCCTTCTCATAGCTCTTCTACAGCATTTTTATTATATGCATATGGGTTTAGTTCTCTCTTTTAGAGATTCCAGTAGCCACCCACATTCAAGGGAAGGGAAATTTGCATATTTCTTGAGCTGTTATGCCATCAGACATGAAAAGGTGCTTGATTCAGATCTATATGCATACTATTTCATGTCTCCGTGATTCCCACCAGCAGCTTCAGACCTCGAAGGAAGCAGATAACAAGAAGCATCCCCTGAGCGTATTTACACTTTGCATTGCACCTTCCATTTTTGACATATTTATGAAGAAGCATTTCTAAGTTACCTTTTGAGGCAAAGACAAGCATGGAGAGTGCCACACAAGGCAAAGTCACTTTTTTTAGATCTCTGCTCAGCCATGGAAATCAACTGGGTGGCCTTGGGCAAGTCACGTTCTCTCAGCTTCAGAGAAAAGGCAGAGGCAAACCACCTCCGAACAACCCTTGCCAAGAAATCCCCATAATAGATTTGCCTTAGGGTCATCATATATCAAGGCATATGGTAACAACAAATATTGGGATGGGAGGATTTATCAGTCTGAAGGACCAATTGAAGTTCTTTTGTGAATCTCACCTCCATGGTTTGGTTTGACCTTGCGGTCTCTTTCAACTCTCTGGTTCTATGTCTCTAGTTGTTAATGAACTAAAGCATAGTTTTTCTGACAGTGTCTTTTTGTTTTTACAGAACATAGCATGAGTTATTTGGGAATAATTAGAGACACCAAAGACATAATTAGTCCAATATCCTCTTTTCCACTGTGGCCACCCACAGATTTCTCTGGGAAGTATGGAAGTTGGACATGAAAAAGATAGCACTCTTCTACTAGTGTTCCCCAGCAACTGGTGTTCAGAACCATGCTGCACCTGATACTAGAGACACTATCTAGTTCTCATGACCAGTAGCTATCAATAGTTTTATCTGCCATGGTAATCTAATTCCTATTTAATGCCAAACTGATAGTGGTAGCTATCAGTTCCATAGTTTTATGCTTCTGGAAATAGTTTTCACCCTTGTCTCCTCTGAATTTCCTATCATTCAATGTAATTGAAATAGGCTGTTACAGGATTAAGAGAAAAGGACTTGGACTTCTTCCTTACCACCTTCTCCATGCCATGGATAATTTTGTCTGCGTCTGCTATGCCAACCCTCACTCAACTTTTTTTTCTAAACTAAAAAGCCTCAGATGCTGTAATCTTTCCTCATAGGGGAGTTGCTCTAGTTCCTAGTCATTTTGATCACCCTTTTCCAGACCATTTCCAGCAGTGCCATCTCCATTTTGAGGTCTGCCTTGAAGCAACTGTATTCTGTTGTTGTTGTTGTTGTTGTTGTTGTTGTTGTTGTTGTGTTTCTTCAACTCATTTGTGACTTGAGGCAAACCTAAAATGAACCTATCACAGGGTTTTCTTGGCAGAATATAATCAGAGGGGCCCCTTGCATTCATTCGCAAGGTTACCTAGTGAGTTTCCATGACAGAGGGGAGACTGGACCCATTAGAAAGTTACTGAAAGGAACTGTTTATGCAAAAAGGCTGCTAATTGTACTTCGATTGAGTTCTGTAAAGAGGAATTGACCAAAATTCCTTGAAATGCATGTGACAGCCTGACCAGCAGTTACTGGAGATGCTTCCTTGAAGCCACTGCTGTTCAAGAGAATACCAACAGGTACATAATTTAACAGGTACTTTGAACCCTGGTCTCCCAATGTCCTAGTCCAACACACAAACCTATACTCCATGTATTTAATTATCTGTTAATTCACATTCAGCAATTTCTACTCCAGACAGGATTAACCAGCTGCAGTCCCACACCAGAGAGCATTAGCATCTAGTGGTTCCAATGTCAGTGGGCAATATAGTCTGAACAAATTGTCCAAAGTGCTGAATCTATTTTAACTCCATTAACATTTGGGCTAAAACTCTATGCAGATTTACTAGCCCACTGACATGAAAGCAACTAGCCACTATTTACACATAGAAATATACATATAAATATACAACTAGCCCATTCCTTGAGAAGCCAGATCTGGCCACGGTGGTACATGCCTTGGTTACATCCCGTTTGGACTACTGTAATGGGCTCTACATAGGACTGCCTTTGAAAAGTGTTCGGAAAATTCATCTGGTTCAAAGAGCTGCTGCCAGGCTGTTAACAGGCGCCGATTACAGAGCCCATACAACTCCCCTGTTGAAACAGCTTCATTGGCTGCCAGTTCGTTCCCGGGCACAATTCAAGGTACTGGTTATATCCTACAAAGCCCTACATGGCTCAGGTCCACATTATTTGGCAGACCGTTTCTCCTGGTATGAACCTGCCCGGACTCTAAGATCCTCTGGAGAAGCCCTTCTCTCCATCCCAACACCTTCACAAACTCGTTTGGTGGGGACACGAGAGAGGGCCTTCTCAGTGACTGCCCCTAGACTCTGGAACTCCCTACCCAGGGAGATAAGAACGGCTCCCTCCTTGATGGCTTTCCGACGGCAGTTGAAGACCTACCTGTTCAAACAGGCATTTAAGGAATCACTATAAGAACAGGCAGGAATGTTGGACTAGTTTAATCATTCTGTTTAATGCATGTCATTTATCTATTTATTTATTAAATGTTTTAATTGTACTTTTTGTTTGTTTGTTTGTTTTTTAATTGCTGTGAAGCTGCTCTGAGTCCCAGTCCTGGGAAAAGAGTGGGATATAAACAAACAAACAAGCAAACAAACAGCATTGGCAGTTCTATTTTCAGCTCATTTTCTAGGGACTCCTAGCATGAAATTTGAGTTTTTCATAGTTGTTCTTAGGTAGTTCAATTTCACACCATAAGTGTGTGGAATTTTGCAATTTTATATATCTCATTTTGCATTTTATGTTTTAGGCTTCTCTCTCTTTTGTTGCACACTTCTCTTTTGTCCAGGGAACTCAAACATTCAGGATCCTCACCCCACCCATTTCATTCCCACAACAACCTTGTGAAGAAGGCTAGGAAGAAAAAGAGTGATTGGTATAAGGCTCCATCTATGCTGCAGAAATAGCACAATCCGACACCACTTTAACTGCCATGGCTCAGTGCTATGTAATTCTTGGATTAGTAGTTCTGTGAAATATTTAGCCTCCTCTGTCAGAGAGCTCTGGTGCCATAATAAACTACAAATCCTAGGATTCCATAGCATATGCCATAGCATTCAGCCATGACAGTTAAGCTGCATTATTTCTGCTGTGCAGATGCAGCTTCAGTTAACTTTATGGCTAATGGGGATTCGAATCTGGGCTACTCCAGTTCTTGTCCAGCATCCTAACCACTGCTCCACATTGCATCTATGACTATGGAAGTAACATATAATCATTTATTGTAGAATTTTATTCCATTTAGTCACTTATTAAAGGCATCAAAGCCTTTTCAGAAATGTGAAAGTATTCAGCCTCTTAGTGATTACCAGAACTCAGCTTACCAAGGCAATCCTTGTTCTAAAAAAAGAAAAGCTTTTGAAATATGTAACAGCAAAATCTTGAATATGTTTCATACACACACACATACAATCCACATTCAAAACAAAGAGGGATGCTATTTTGACTGATGTGCTAGCCAATAAACACTAGTGCACATTTTAATTCACAGTAAAGAGGACACCTGTTCCAAACATTGTACTCACAAACTGAATTGTGGTGTCTGTATAATTGAATTAAGCTGTGTGTTTTATTCAAGTGCCAGAGAATTACTCCCCTTCAACAATCAGGGCCCAGTCAATAGGACACGCTTCGTAAAAGGCATCCACTTCACTTTCTGTTTCCTGTTTTGCCAAAATGTTTCAATCTCAGTACAGAGTGGGGAACACGGGATGCTTTTTAAGAGAGCTTGTTAAATAGAAGAGATACACATTAGGTTATTTGCCTTGAATTACCTTCTTCTCCAGTCAGAATGGGGCATATTTAGCCTGGGTGGGGGAATGGGGAGGAGACGTACACATTGCTGCTGTTTGGCACCTAAAGATGGAATTGGGAGCACACGGTGCATTTAAAGCCCATGTGTACATTTAATGTGTACATTCATTGCTTGAATTAAACAAGCGATGTAAACCATGCAGAGAAGCTTGAAGGCACTTCCTTTGTCTTAGCCAAGAAATCACAAAATGGGAAGGGGACATCACTTCTGCCATCAGCACCCCTGTTAATGTTTAATGTACAACACATGGTGGCTTGAAGAGGTTACAGAATTATAGAAATGTCATTATAGAATCTCTCTGTTAACATGGATCATCTGTCACGTCATTGTTTGTTTTACAACCCACACCTATGGCAGGCAAAGTGGGGTCTATTTATATCTGTTAACAATGAGTCCCTTTAATTAGTATTTCACGCAACTGGAACATGTTAAAGATGTCATATATTTGGCCCTGGCAGCTAAATTCCATCTGAGTTTAGTTAAGAAATTGCTAAGATTTTGCCATAGCAGAGCCTGGCTTTAGAAAGAAACAACAGTAAGAAAGATGTGTGTTTCTTACACACACACAACACACACGTTGTTAACAATTTGTGTCAATTTGTTAGATACTTCTGAAAAGTTCCCTTTTGTTCCACAATCCCTTTAACACAACAGTGGGAGTAGTCTGGATAGGAGTAGCACCAAAAAAAGATCACCATCCTGAGTTATGGCTTGGTCCTTACTATATATTGATGGACTGCAAATACAGAAAAATCTAAAATTGTGTCAGGCTGCCCTAAATTGAACCAATTTTTAAAAGGTTAGAAAGAATCCTCCAGTTATTGAAGTGAATGAAGACATGAACATAGAATTTCACCACCAAGATGATGAAAGATGGGACAAAGGATGGGTAGAAGCCCTTGGTTCAATTGCCTATTGTTAATATTTTATGAACTAAGGTTGTTTCCACTCTTGTGAGGCATCTATTGCCTATTGCATATGAGTTACAATATACTTCTTACATTGACTCGTGCATAAGTCAACTCTGTTTTTGGGGTCAATTTTTAACCTAAATTTTTAGACTTGTACATGAGCATATACCATATTTGACTTTCCACACAATCATACACATGCAGAGCTGAAGATGGTGCTGGAGCCACTTAAAAGAGATACTTTTGATTGCATAATCAATTGGGCTTTTAGCTACGTCTTTAACTTTTGAATATTTCTATGTGATTTTATATTGTGTGTAGATGTTTTCAATTAATTTGAGTTTTACTGTGGTTTTAAATGTCTTGTCTGTGAGCCACCTTGGGTCCCTCCAGGTAGAAAGGTAACATATAAATACATACATACATACATGCATACATACATACTCTGGGCCTTCATATTAAACGTTGACGGACATACCTGTGCTCCTCACTGGAGAGCAGAGATCGATGAACCATTCCAAGTAATACATGCAAAGCACCCATGCTTAAATTTTTCATTGAGTCAATACAGATATTATGTTGTGGCTTGGGGTGTGCAACTTGTGTCTCTCCAAATGCTGTTGGACTGCATCTACTATCAATTCTAGTCAGCATAGCCAACAGGTTTGATGGGAACTGTATTCCAACAGTGCCACAAAGTTCTCACTTTCCTGCAGTACTGTAGCTCATCAAGAACTGAGTGATATGGGCTACTGCAGAATTAATTCACTTTTAACTGTCATAGTTCCATCCTATGGAATATCAACAGTAGTTTGTTGTGGCACCAGAGCTCTCTGACAGAGAAGGCTAAATAGCTCACAGGGCTACAAATCCCTGAATTCCCTAGCATTGAGCCATGGGAGTTACAGCAGTGCTGCAGCACAGATGCAGCCTAAGTGATGTGGAAGAAAGCACGGAATATACAAAGCTGTGACCAAGGTGGTTATCACACGGGGGAAATTGGAGGGTCAGTGCAGTGTGATCCTGGATGCAATTGTGTAGATTCACGTTATTGCGTGAGAGGTTATCACACGTAATCAAAGTTAATGCTAGGTCAGTTCGAACCCAATCCAGGGTCAACCAAGAGATGTGTAAATTTGGGCAAATACAGAATTTACAAATCCTGTTCCATTCCAAATTTGCATTCATTTTTTGGCTGCAATTTTTCCTCCCTCCCTCCGGGTGTGGGTTTTTAATCTCTCAGCCTCTCAGAGTACTTCTGGAGTTGTTTTGGGGATGAAGCAGCCCTCCCCACAGAGACACATACTGCCTCCTCTTCTCCCTCCTCCTTTCAGCCCTTTCCATATCTTTCCCTTTGCAAAACTCATCCTCTCCAACTGGACAGAAGGGATAGGTTCTCTCTTTCTTTCTCTCAACCCTGTCACAGGGTTTTCTTAGCAGGTTTATTCAGATGGAGTTTGCCATTCCCATTTTCTGAGGAGGCTGAGAGAGTGTGACTTGCACAAAGTCACCCAGTGGGATTCGATCCCTGCCTTCTAGAGTCATAGTCCAATGCTCAAACCAAGTAAAAGTTTGCCTTGGACTGGTTTTGAATTGGTGAATTGTCTAAATAACGTGAAATAGAGGGTAATGAATGCACAAATAACATGAACCAAGGCAAAACCATGGGAATCGGAGGCAAGACCCGCCAGAAGTGCAAAAAGGTCACAATCTGATTCTGCCCTCACTGCGAATGTGCAGGGATGCTAATTTGAATTCTAGACTATGAAGGGTACATATGCATATGATCATTTCTTTTGCATGTGCCCTACTTTGGCTTTGGGATGGGCACTGTGTTCTTCTGTGGTGTGATAACCATCCACGTACTTATGTTCATTTTTGAATTGGCCTTACTTTCTTTTCTTTCGAAATTGAGAGACATTCCTCCCGTGTGATAACGTCCCAAGACCTTGAATTCTGAACTGATTTCCTGTAGAAGCACTTTTGTTTGTGTAACTGATCTCCTCGTTGCACTCCTTGCTGTACTTGTGAAAAAGTGTAACCATTTTATTGGTGAATACTCAGGGGTTTGTTAGAAGACACCAAACACTGGGGGAGTTGGTGAAGGAATGAAGGTTATGAATATTTGCCAATAAGATCAAGAGGTACAAGTGATGTTTCCTTTTATAAAGTACGCAGAGAGCCTCTAAGACCCCCAGAACAAAGAAAGGGAAATTACAAAAATATATTGGATTTGGGAGGGATTTGAGCAGCTGAAGTGTGTTAGAGGCAGCCTTGTAGCTACTTATTAAGGAGGAAAGGTTCAGAAAAGCAGTACTTAGCACTTTTTCCAGCTTTCTGCTAAACTATTTATGAAGAACTAACTATAATTAGAAATATATATATATTTTAAAAAATGGTAAACTTTTTTTTAAATAAGTGGGCTTGAGTCCAAGTGTTTTTACTGGGTAGCTCTGGAATGTTAATGTGGAACATACGCAATATGGTTGTAAAATGAAATAATGAAAAAAATTTAAACCACATCGCACTAATATTTAAAGAGAATAAATGATAATTATAGTAACCACCAGTTGGGAGCCAGTGTATGCCGCTGGGAAACTGTAACCAACTAGGTGTTATATGATACATTATTACTCATGCTTTGTTTGCTCACAGCCAAGAAGAGAAGGGGTATTTCTTCTACAGAAGGACAGAATATCTTTTTGCCAGTTAATCATGACCTTTTGGAAAAATCAAGTTAGATTTTATTTAACCCTCCTGCACTAGAAAATGGCCCAGTGTCACATTTCGTTGCACAACACACACATAAATAGATCTACAGTGTAGGCATTTTGCAGCATTCACACCCAACCAATTGCCAACCATTCCTCTACGTTTCATTCAATTTCCAGAAACAGGTTTTAAACGAAAATCAGATGGGATTTAAAATATGCAATAGATCTATTTGTTTTTCCCATGGAGGTGCTATCTATCTATCTATCTATCTATCTATCTATCTATCTATCTATCTATCTATCTATCCCCCCTCTGTGTGTGTGTGTGTGTGTGTGTGTGTGTGTGTGTGTGTGTGGTGGGCCATGTAACATATTGGACAAACATGTTCCAGGCAGAAGTGATGTGTTCTGATTGCCAATAGCCTGGCCCAATTCAAAGAGATCAAAATGTTTTCCATTGGGGAAACATTATAATTCTCTTTGGGGTCAGGATATGCTCCTTTATGCAAGAATTGCACATTTTACACTAACTCTGACCTGTCTTACATTGAAATTCCTATTAGAGTCAGAAAACATTCCACAACTTACACAATTTATGTGCATGCAATACTAGTACATGACAGTTAAAATGTAGTGTATTGAGATCTAGTTCAGCGCCATCTACAAGTTGGCAAGGTCGCATTTCATTAGAATACCAGACGAGTCTTTCCTGACCATGTCTGGATGTGCCCGGGGTTGGATATGATCCCTTCTGAATCAAACACATATCTGGATGCCAGCCATGAAAGCCTTCAACTTCACAACCACATATCCTTTACCACAGAAGATTTTCTTGGATAGGCACATTATTTCCTATAGGCAGGAGAAAGGCAGGCTATAAATCAAATAGATCAGATAGATAGATAGATAGATAGATAGATAGATAGATAGATAGATAGATAGATAGATAGATAGATAGATCATTCTCTGAAGATGCCAGCCATAGATGCAGGCGAAATGTCAGAAATAAACTTTTCTAGAACATGGCCACATAGCCCGAAAAACCCACAAAAAACTAAAAATAAATCATAGTTCTTCTGCTTACTGCAGCTCTTCCAATGACCTCCAATAAAAGGAGAATTCCACAAACACAAAGACGTGTCCTTAGCAAGCTGCCCCCTTTGCTGAAGTGGATGGAGGAGACTGTACATATGTGAGGTCTCAGTGACATAGTCCAGGATATTTTATGTGCCTTCTCTAAAAGTAAATGCAGGTCTGGCCCAACTATTAGACAGAGTGAGGGAACCACTTCAGGTGGAACATGTTGGGTATAGCCATAACAGCCCCTTACCTTTTCCTCCTGGCCATCATGCCGTTTCCTCTCACTTGGAGGATGGGGCAATGTTTTTCTTGCACCCCTAAGCTGTTTTGCTGGCCTCCGGTTTAGTAAAGTACCTTCCACCTTGACCATTGTTGATGGAAGGCCCAGTTTTCTCTCCAACCTGCTTCTGTAAATGGGAATGAGTTATATAGGCAGCAAAATACATGGGTACATGGGTTCCTAAACTTTTACTCTACTAAAACCTACTTACCATAAGACAGAAGGCTTTTGATATGCATGCCTCAAGCAGCATGCAGCATAATAATTCCCGGGCCTTTCTTCTACTGAATCTTTCCAGTTTGTACAGTCTCACTTGTCTTCCCTCCCCCACCCCCCACTCCTAAGGAACTTAAATTCTCAAAGGGCAATACATAGGTTGTTGGACACAATGACTCTTCTCTCTGTAAAGTCCTCTACTTTTGGAGGCCAAATGCAGAGGGAGAGAATGTTATGCTGCAGATAGAGAGTCTCTCTGAGTAAATGTGTGACAGTGGAGACAATAGGAGCATGATCCTCACCTTATGGATTCAGTAAACATGCTTAAGGATGCTTGAAGAATGCTCAAGGCAGGCTACATTTCTGTTGGCCTCAACACAGCTTCCTTAATATACATTATGGATCTACTAGCAGGGCTTCAAAGAAAATCTTCAGAGAAAATCGGCCAAATGCCCACCTTAGGACTCTCCCTTATCTCTTCAAGCCATGTTATCCCATTGGGTGATCTGCAATCTTTTTCTCCTTTTGGATCTATTTTCCAACCACAAAACTACATAAATGAGGGGGAGGGATGCCTGGATATGTTGTCCCCCATTATAGTGTACTGAGAGAAAGGGAGAGCTGGTAAGTTCACTCACTTTAGGATATGATTCACTCCACCAGAACATGAACCCTGGGACATTTTGCATCAAGTAATGAGGACTTTGAGCCAGAGTGGTGTGAGCACTGGAGACCAGGGATGAAATCTCTGTTTGGCCATGAAAGCCCACTAGGGGACCTTGAGTAAGTCACAGTTTCTTGGCCACATAGGAAGGCAAAGGCAAACCCCCTCTAAACAAATCTTGCATCCCACTATAGGATCAGGCCAATGCTTCGCCAGTGTCCTTGACTATCCACTGGGACACTGAAGAGAAGCACTTGCATAAGGAAGCTGGGGATGGGAGAGGGGGAAAACATTGTAATTCAGCCTGGGTGAAACTTTATGGCAGTGATGGAGAACCTATGGCATGTGTGCCAGAGGTGGCACTCAGAGCCCTCTCTGTGGGCACATGTGCCATTGCCCCAGCACAGAGTTTGCCAGAGTTTGTTACTAGAAAACCAGAGGGACATGGCACTTTGCAATTAATAACCGAGTTTTGGGTTGCAGTTTGGACACTCAGCCTCTAAAAGGTTCACCATCACTGCTTTATGGTGTATCTTCTAATCCAGGATATCAGCCATTTGCTTACTTTTTAATTTGTACCTGAAGTAATAATCAAGTTTGCCCTTGGAACCATAACTGCCTTTTTTCCAAGCTCTGCTATGTCAAAACTATCATTCCCAAACTCCTGGACTAACTCTTCCTCTCATCTGGAGATATATAGTTTACAATGGCATGGTTGTTTTATTCCAGATGTAGTTTTCATATGCTCTTGGTGGATTTCATATGCTCTTGGTGGAATTAACTGTAATTCTGAAATTCTACTCTAGGAAAAGCTTCTTTTCTTCATATACATAACTGTAGCTGTGTCCACAGGTTTAGCGTTTAATTACCTAAAGGTAGAGGGACACAAACATTTTACATTTCCTTGCAGAGGGTAAATTCTGTTTTGTCAGGCCTCTGTTTGAGAAAAGGAATAAAATGCTGAGTTTCATTAGATGTACATCTAAGAACATCTGGGGATATGATAGCAAAACTTTCATGAGGATTAGGAGATTTGGGAAACTGCAGTTTAAATCTGACCTCACCAGTTTAAATCTCACCTCAAGCCACCATTTCTCAGCCTCAGTTCCAGCAACAATCACCTGGGAATAATCATAAGGGCTGACAGTAGAATTGTTGTCTTCTAAGCATCATGGAGATAATATACTGTATATAATAATGTATACATCTAGAAATTTTAGTCAAAAAAGTGACCTCCCAAAAAACCTGGACTAACTTAACCCATGGGTCAGTGTAAGTACTGTGTCTTAACTCTTATTAAAAAAAACATTCAGTTCTCTAAGCAGAGTGGCAAAGAGCATGAATTTAGGGGTTCTCCAGACTGCCACTAAGGGATGGTATGCAGCCATCCATTTACTTGCCAGATCGGGGCCGTGGCAACCTCATGCCGCAGCCCTAATTCGACCACTGGAGAGCACAAAAAGGAGCCACCCTCCAAGAGGCACCATAGCCCTGGCGCCATGGCTTTATGACACTCCTTCGGCACTGCATCATGCGCCATGTGGACCAGTGAGCACCAAAATGGTGCCATGGGGGTGGAGTTAGGGTGTCCAGCGTGAGGATGCTGGGTCCTGACTCCACCCACAGGCTGGCACAAAGTGCCAGTCTGTATAGGCCCTGAGTCTATCTACTTAGTCCATCCTAGGAGAAACTAGGAGAAACTCTTTCTGCCTCCAAAGGGCAGTTTTAAACTTGTTACAGCAACCTTGCTGTTAAAAATTACAAATCTCCTGTCTTCATCAGAGATTAAGAATAAGTAAGTGGAATATGTAAGTGACAGGAGAAGCTTGAAAGCTCTACAGTCACATTAACAAGATCAAAGGTATCACTTGATCTGTTTGGTTTCTTTCTGAGCTGTAGTTCATGACAGATGCTGAAGTCAACAAGGCACGAGTGGAGCAGGGTTGCCACGCAACGTGAGTAAGCCTATTAGAATGTGGCCTCAAAAAATATGCTATTTCCCACTCTGGAGAGTTAATTTTTTATACATATGATGTGGGATGAAGTAGCAGAGTATGCTCACATAATCTCCACTTCACTGTCTGCCCAGAAGCCAACATGTGCTCATGGACGTACAAGGCTCCCAGTTTATGAAAAAACATTTAAGTGTTTCTGTTACACATTTGGGTTGCCATGTTAACTTGGCTCAGGTTGCCCTGAAACAAACCAAAAACACCTCCTTACATACTTGCTTTATGACATTTACTTCAAATGCCAATAGAACCATTTTATAGTGGATGTAGGATATGGCAGGAGACTAAAATAACACTGTATTCTCTGAACACTTTAATCTAGGTTTAATAATTTTATGATTTTTTTTCAGACATTTGTAACTTAACCGGTGGGCATAACCTAGTGCTTACGGCATTCAGGAAGAGAAGTTATGAGTGGCACACAGTGAGATTATACTGGATCAAGTAACGCATGGGTTCCAAGGGAAACTAAAACTTAAAAAAAAAACCAACCATCAGTTTAAACTGTTAGCTTTAATTTTATTTTAAATTCATGTTGGAATAATTGCAACAAGCTGGAATTAGGCTACATTTTCACCAGTTTTTTCTTCTTCTTACGACACTTCTTCCTGTTTTAACTGTTCCGTGGAATAGTGGCTGAATAGCTTCCCTTGTCCAGAGTAATGCTTCCATTTCACCTGATCATTAGTAAATGCTGCTGGAATGTTTACCCTTCAGGCACAAGTTAGCACTGAAGTGTTCAGTGCAGGATGACGTGACCACAGAAGTGGTGTGGACTGTTAGATTTAGGACACATCCAGACGGCTCTGAGGAATAGGATTGGGGTGCTGTGTCCAATATCCACTTTATATGTGAGCATGGGAAGGCAAATGGGGCTACAAAGAATTTTTAAGGTTCAGGATGACTTTTGCAGTTTGCTGGGTTGGTTTCCCATGGTTAGTCCAAAACAGAAATACATGTAAGCAGATATGGGAGTGACTGTTCTCATATGCATTATTCACCCTTCAGTTGCTCAACACTCAGAGCTTAGGCCTTCTTTAATGAGGCAGGAGTGATGTGGCAGCATCTTGAATTGGAAGAATAGATCTCATTACACTTCAAGGATAGAAAACCATATATTTTACTGTACCCTTCACATGTATATCAGGGGGTGGCTATCTTTAAGTCTCAGTTCCATCACAGACACATTTGTCTGTGATAGCACTTATCAGTAGCTGCTTCCAGGGGAAGTTCAGTTAGCTCTCCGTGGTCTATTTTCACTGGAAGCGAAAGACCTTTTCATTTAGGCCTTTTTGGTTGTTGCAAAATGCATATATGTGTTTTAAATTTAGGGTTGAGTGTAAATCTTTTAAAATCCTTTCTTCATCTGTGTGTTTTAAATAAAGATGTGAAGATCCAGGGGGGTAAAAAAAATGGGAAGAGAGGAGAATTTTTTCCACCTGACCAATTTTTCAAGAAAATTTGGGGGAAATTTCTTATGGAATTTTTTTAATATGATGAATAAAATGTTTAAATCAAGGTATTCATCTCTCTCTCTCTCTCTCTCTCTCTCTCTCTCTCATGCACACACACACACACACACACACACACACATCTTCTACAATTTATGCAGGTAGATTTTAGCAGATAGATTTCAACAATTTTAGCAGGTAGATTTTATGCACAAAAGTGTACTACTTAAAGTGATGGTGTATAGAGCATTAGCTGCCACCCACAGGAGGCTTCCAGGACTGGAAGCTGCTATTGCTATTTCCAGGAAAGGAATAACAGTTGTTGCCAATGGCTATAAGTATGGCATTACTCCCTGACACGTTAGAGGGAAAAAACCGCCAATTTCCTCACATCAGATAGCCTTAAAAGAACTGATGTATGGTATTGCATCATTGCAATTCTTGGTTTCCTGTTCTCAGTTCTTTCCATGGGGATGAATGCTTGATGTCTGCCTGACAATGTGGAGCACTAAAGGAGACCTGCATGCTGCAAGTACAGAATAGTGCATGGTGTTAAAGCTAATACAGTTACATAACTAAGCATATGATCTAAAATTGCAGCTGACTTTATTTTATTTTATAATGCACCAAGTTATATGTACCATATTTTACTTTTTAAAAATCAGAAAGTAACTTTCAGTCTGTAAAAAGCACTAATAAATAGTTCATTCCCCCTCCCCATTTTATCTGAAAATTTCTGTTTATTTCCCAAAATCCCAGGGAAAAAAATGATGGCCAGTACCCTCAAGTAAAAAAAAACAAACAACCTCACATAACTGGGAGCATAAGTGTGTAGATTATTGGATGATTATCTGCAGGCACTTTGCCAATTTCATTCTTTAGCCTGTTACAGGGATGGAAAAATCTTGTTGAATGTCTGTGTTTCCACCAGTGTTCTCATTCTGTCCCATTTTTACACTGAGTTGTGAGGTGGGTGTATCTATGGCGGGATACATACCGCCATTTAGTACGTATAGGATACGTACTAGGGTTAGGAAGGGGCGGTGCTTCCGCACCCCCCTAACCCTAGTACGTATCCTATACGTACAAGATGGCGGCACCCCTTCCACATGGGCGCCGCCATCTTTACGTATCGGATGCTGAGCGTCCGTACGTGTCGCAGCCTTTATGACGTAGCAAGTGCACCCCTGGCGCCTCGCTACGTCACAAACGCGACTGAAAAAGAAGCTCCATTTTGGAGCTTCTTTTTCGGTCCGCGCGGGAGCCGCGCCGTCTGAAGGCTCCGGCTCCCCCACGGATCTACCGGCGGCGGTGGCAGACACCCCGCCTATGTGTTGTACCCCCTTTTCTAAAAAAAATGACATTGTGTAAAAAAGGGGGGGTTCAACACATAGATTTTGAAGATGAAGCACATATAATTGTGCACACATTTCTATGGAAGAAAATAAAAGAAACATCACAACTCAGTGTAAAAATGGGACAGAATGAGAACACTAATTTAAACCAAGACATTCAACAAGATTTTCCCATCCCTGTGTGTGTGCATATTTATTTTGTGCATTTTAAAATGTAAGCATGGCTTTGTGTACATTCTTCCAAAATCCATTGCAAACCTTGCAGACCTACAGATTTCTGAGGCAAGATTCCATTTTCTTGCCGATCTTGGGAAGTGTGAAACAAATATTTGTATCAAAATGTGAACCCAGTGAATTTCTTTTCCATGCCTAATCTTTAGGTATATTGTCCATTCCCTGGATTTTACCTGATCAGTGTGTATCAACAGACCGTCTCTGCTGAAAAGCATTATCATTGAAGTGCCAAAAGGCAGTGGTGTATTTGATTTTCAATCACTTATTCACACGTGCAAGTTTTTATTTGGTTCCAAGTGAGTGATAAACATGCACGTAAAAACTTTAAATACCATTACTGGATAGGGTTCCATGTGTGCTCAGAAGAGAATGAATTTGACAAGAATTTGACAGGGCTGGAGAGAAAGTGAGTCTGGGGGATGGGGCTTCTACTGAGAGGAAGTGAAGCAGAGACTGGGTTGACAAAGGAGCTAGCAGCCACTAGCTCTCTAAATAGCTGGAGGCCCAATCCCTGCTCAGCCAACATTGCTCAGCGAACAGGCAAGACCAACAGAGGACTTTTGCATGGATGTGGTGGAAGAGACAACCTACGGTGAATTTGGACTAAACCTCTCCAGCCCCACAGTGAGTCTATTGGGAGCATTTGTTGGGTCAAGGCTGTGGGTCTGTTTGGGTAAAGCTGTTTGGTTTGGGTGGGTGCTTGCTTGCTTGCTTGCATGTGTGCTTGTTAGCAGTATCTTGAGTCTACTGGCCTAAGGCTGATAGTGTGAGCTGAGTGAAGGTACCTCCCGATGAGCTGGTTGGTGTAAATAATGCTTTGACAGCATTAGTAATCTGCTAAGGGATATACAGATAAGGGAAGTGGAACCAAATTATGGATCTTTTCATCTTTCCCAGACAGAAGTGGGTGAACTAAAGCTAAGCATCATGCATGGCAGCAAATATACACCTATCACTGTGAATTCAATGAAGTCATTAAATCCAGAGATGACCCAACCTGGAATGGAGAAATATGTAGGAGCTCCTTAGAGTCAGCGTGGTGTAGAGGACCAGCATGAAGTTTGGCCATAGGACTAGGACACTGGGAGATCATGGTTTGAAATCCGGTTCAACCATGGAAACCCACTGGGTGACCTTGGACATACCACACTCTCTAAGCCTCAGAGAATGGCAATGACAAACCTCCTCTGAAGAAACCTGCCAAGAAAACCCCATGACCTTAGGGGTCACCATAAGTCAGAAATGTCTTGAAAGCACACAAGAACAGTAACAACAACCACCTTTAGGTCTGGTGCTTGTAGTTGTGTGCTAATGTATCAGGAAGAACAACAAAATTCACTGATGTATTCAAAATAACACATAGGCCTGGAGAAAAGTAAATGTGTATATTTCTAAGGCAAAAGGGTATGAAGCAATAGAGTGAGTGAGCATTCCATCTGGCTCACCCTTTGATAAAAACCCTCCAAAATCTACAAATTTCTTCATAAGGTTGACAGGAGGAAATGTCAGATTTTAACAGTCAGATGGTAGAGAAACCAAAACTGATATATTTGCCCATCCAGATAAGATAAGCTTATGATTTGGCCGGCCAGCTAAGATAAACTTTTTATACTTATCTCTTAAAAATCACAATTTTCAACCTATTTTGAGGAGTTGAATTAGGGCTGCCAAATCTTTTTGTCCTTTCCTCTCTTTTCTTCTTTCTTTTCTTTACTATTTTTGGACAAACTTCTTTAACATGTACATGACCAGCAGGTAAAGCATAGTCCCCTTCATGCTCAGAATAAATGTAATTAACATTTAAATCTGGTAGGGGGAATTGACTCAATTCATCTTTGATAATAACTTCCAATTGCTTATAAGTTTAATTTAGAAAACCTGTGATTGCACATATATAGGTGTGTGTGTGTGTGTGTGTGTGTGTGTGAGAGAGAGAGAGAGAGAGAGAGAGAGTGAATGAATGAATGAATGAATGACAGATTTGTTCATGCCATGATGACAAAATGGGAACAGTGAAGTGGGGAATAATTGAGCCTGGTGTAGTTTGAACAAGTGAAATGTAATGCGGCAGCCTTGGGAAAAGTAAGCTAAAATGCAATGTTAAGTCTTTTAAAGGAAAACAAATATAACTGTAAAACAAAACAAAACAAAATTCTCTGGAACATTTCTCACACCTCTTGAAATATCAAATAAAAGCTTTTTGCTTTGCTACAGTGGAATCCAGGCTGCATCTGCACTGCAAAAATAATGCAGTTTGACACTGCTTTAATTGCCATGGCTCAATGCTGTGAAATTCTAGGGTTTCTAATTTCATGATATATTTAGCCTTCTCTGTCAGAGAGCCCTGATGCCACAAGAAACTACAAATCCCAGGATTCCATAGAATGGAAACATGCAGTTAAAGTGATGTCAACTTGTATTACTTCTGCAGTGTAGATGCAGCCAGTACCCAGAGTAACAAAACAGTTACTTTGTTTTGCTGTGATGAATTTTTTTCTCCACTGAGCAACCTGGTGAAGAAAAATAGCATCATTTATCATTTTCTCTCTTAAAGAACATCATGTCGAAGGAAGCTGGCTGCAGTTATCAAGTCTTGACACACATACCCCAGCCGCCTTTTAAAAAATGAAGCTATTGCATGAATACTGGCATTGCACTGAATGAGCTTTGTTTTCATAATGAATTAATGATTGCATCCATTCCAGCCAAGAGGAAAACTTCTGTGAGTAGTCATTAATAAAGGCTGCTAGAATGTTGACCAGTTATTTGGAACAGAGGTTGGAAAGGTTGTTTTTACATTAGAAGGTATCTCAGGCCCTTTGGTACTATGATTCTACTTGACTGCCACAGCTACTTGCTATGGAATCCTGAGATTTGAAGTTTGGCAAGGCACTAGAGCTCTCTGGCTGAGAAGTCCAAATTCTCATCCCTAAACTGCAGATCCCAGGATTCCATAGGATGTGGCCATAAAATGGAATCATGGTGCTATAACTGCACAGTGTAGAAGGGCCGTGTGTCTTTCTTTGCAATATTTAACCATTCTTGTTTGCTCTAGAAGAAAACACCAGTAAAACATATTTATTAATTCAGCATACATGCATGCGCATGACATTTTCTCAAAACGGTTCTTCTGGCATGAAAACCATACAGTCTAATCATGAAATACAACATTTGGAATAAGAAAAAAAAATAAAAGTGCAAATTTTGCTGGTTTTCACACATCTTCATGATGAAAGCATATTAAAGTATGCATCTATTGTCCTCTTACTAGTAAACACAAAAGGCAAACAATCAAAATGACCCAACAGCATATTTCTTTGCTCCATTTATTTGCTTTAGACCAGTTCAAGCTTGTTTGTGTGAACGTCTGGTTATGAATCTTTGGATCCTTCAAAAGCAAGGACAGACAGTGTGGGAAGGAGATTGTGGTCACTTTCTCCACTAGTCATGGAGATGTGAGGAAAAGGGCAAAACAGGTGGACTAGCAATGATCTCAACTGGTTGAACACATTTAACATGGCATCATTTGTATTCCCTGACTGAATCTGGAACCTTCTTTATTAGTCACTGTTTTTGGATTAGGAGGAACTTCAAGAGATGATTTGAAACTGTACTGGCTTTGGAAATAAAAGGGGAGGGAGAGGGTAAATGAAGATACTTAAAATTTTGTGTGTGATCAGGAGTTACATGTACTGAAAAGACTTTGGTCCAAAACACATTGCAGAAATAATCCAATTTGAGACCACTTTAACTGCCCTGGTTCAATGCTAGGGAATTCTGGGAACTGTAGTTTTGTGAGACATTTAGCCTTCTCTGCCAGAAAGTGCGGGTGTCACAATAAACTACAGTTCACAGGATTCCCTAGCACTGAGCCAGGATAGTTAAAGCAGTCTGAAACTGGAATATTTCATCAATGTATTTTAGACCCATGACTTAATGCAAGGTTGGGCAACTTCCAGTGATAATAAGCCTCATAGTACCCATTCTTGAATTGACTAGGGCTACCTCTTAGCCCCACTAAATCCTTTTGATGTGATGGCAGCAAATCCCATACAAATGTCACTTTTAAAGAAGATTTGCAAAGACTGCATGTCTTGCTTTTCAACCAGACCATACCTTTGGGAGGCTTTGGAGAGTGCAGTTCACCTTTAAAACAAGGAAAGCTCTCCCTGTGCATCTTGTTTTCAAGTAACATAGTAGGGGCAATTGCTCCTATGCTGTTGAAATGTGGCAGTATAGCAGCAGATTCAGCAGCGAGTGGCAAAAACAACCTAAACCCAAATGCTAGTCCTCCCTACAGTAGATCCACTGAAATAAATTGGAAGTAAGTCAACACTTATGTCACTTAACATGGTTTCAATTGATTTATTCTAGATATGATTAACAATTGGATTGAGACCAATGAAATACAAATTAACAGAACAGGTCAGTCCTATAGGCATATTAATCCAGAATCAAGTCCCACTGTATCCATAGAGCTTACTCCCAGGTAGTACTCTCCATCCTCACTATACTTCTCACCATTTTTGGTTTTGTTTTTAAGAATTTTCAGTATTTCTTGCAGCTCTTGGAGGGTCTTGGGGACAGAAATATTGATTCCAATATTTGATTGAACCCTTGATTTAGCTACTGCAATTTATTTAGAATTGATTGCCAATGAGAGCTTCACTTGTGCCTTCCCAGACAACAAACCCAGGATTCCAGAGGATGCAGCCAGAGGATGCTACAATAACATCATGGTATGCACAACACTCAATGACAACCCATCGCAGCCTTATGGAGTGAAAAGAAGGGCCAATAATTTCTTTTTTGAAGAACAGCCATATGAAGTATTTCACATTAAGTATTTTCTGATCAGTGGAATTTAGAATCTTGGAAATGGGTGGGGGGAAATGTTCCAAAGTGAAACCACAGCTCAAAATATCTGGCCCTGGGGCTTCCTAGTAAGATCCAGGTGCAAGCTGCTTTGTGGTTAAAGCTGTTGATCTCCTGCCCAGCAGTGAACATCAGAGAAGGATTGGAACATGTTCCAGGATCCCAAATGGTAATGTGACCTGTCCAGAAGCTCTGGACAGAAGATTCTTGTGGTCCTGTTTCTTGACTTTGGACAAAGGGAGGCTTCAAGACTTAATAAGCAGCCTTACCGTCTTTGGAGACTTCTCTCACCAGTTGCCTTTCGGAGGCAAACTCAGGGCAAGCACCCTCCCTGGTGAGGCAAGGCAGGAGCTCAAGAGGGGAGGAGTTGTTTTGGAACTAGGAACAGCTGGGTTTTCATACCACAGGCAGGCCTCCTCTGTCATATACAGTGACAAGCTATTTGGGAATGCTTCACCGGTACTAAAATTGCTTAAATAAATAAAGCTGTACATGCTGGCAAGCTCTCTGATGATTGCATTGTTCCTCAGGCCACATGGTGCTGTTCTAAGGATTGGGTTCCAGGGTCTGAATTTAATTCAGCACTCTGCATGTTTACCTGCATGACTAAATGAAGGCCAGAGACACGAGGCAGTGCGAGACCTGTGGTTGCCGGCTCATGAACAAATTTCTGGGCTCTCGTACACATTGCCTGTTGCTGATCTTCCAACCACAATGACTCCTCTGTTACAAAACATGCTGGGGTAAGGGTTGCTTTGAATTCTAACATTTCTGAAATATTTCAGAGTTCAACCATATTGGGAGCAGTAAGTTGTATTCATACTTTTTCAGCAATAGAAGTAATGTGACTATTGACCAATGTAGTGCCATGGATTTCAATGGGTGTATTTTAAAGATGACTGAAGTAAGGATTCCAAACATGGCTGGAGTTCTCAAAAACTCCCAACCTAAATTTCATTGCATGGCATCTCAGTTGCATCCTCTTCTCACCCTTCTTTTTGTATTAAGTTGTGAGATTTTGCCCTGAGCCCTATGTTTAGTGCAAACTGGAGTACAGTCACTGAATCAGTGGGAATGTGTGGATTCACTATTCAACCACTGACTTAGAAGGTTTGAATTAGTTGGGACTAACCAATGGGATTCAAGCTTTTGTGGCTTTTTTCCCCTTCATAAGCAAAAATTCATATGAATTTTTCATACTGTTCATATTTCTAAGTAATTTCTTCCCTTAACTTACATTTTGTATATACATTTTTACTATTCCCTAAATATACATGCATGTTTTCTTCAAGTACATGCCTTATTAATCATTTCCATTTTTTAAATCTATGTATAGCTTCCTGCATCTTTTGTTCCTTCAAATGCACCACAAAGCAAGATGTGCTTTTTCTTGCAACAAATATGGATATCCTTGTCATGAATCTCCAACAAAGTTTCTCTCTATCCCACTTATGTGTGTGTACGTATCTTCAAGCCACCTGTTGGCATATGGCAGCCCTATGAAGTCCACACATTTTCTTAGGCAAGGAATACTCAGAGAAGTTTTTGTCACTTTCTTCCTCTGAAATATAGCCTACAACACCTTGGTCTCCCATCCAAGTACTAACCAGAGCTGACCCTACTTAGCTTCCAAGATCACACAGGATCTGGGGCCTTTTGGTCCTTCCACCCCTATTTAGAACTTATTATTATTCCCCAGCATGTAACACCAACACTACTTGCTGTAGCTAGATTGCAGTGTGTGATATCAAATCACTGTACAACTGAATCGCCATTGAATATCCCTGTACAGGTCTTCTAGCTCATTGCATCTTCAGCTATATGATGTAAGAAACCAGCAGAGTTCCCCCCACAATACTCCATATCTGTGTCTGTTGACTACAACTGTTTGATGTTTTCCTAGACTAGCAGCCAAAGGTTTACACAGGGACGTAGCCAGGATTTTAGGAAGGGGGGGTCCAGACTAAGTGCCACCATTATAATGGGCTTGGGTGCGGTGGTGCAGCAGCACACACCATTCATTTTTCTAATGGAAGGGGGGGTCCGGACCCCAAGACCCCCCTCCCCTTGGCTACGTCCCTGGTTTACAGACCACCACTTTGATTAACACAACTCTGGGATACGTAAAAGAAAAGTTTCTTAGAATTTGTTAGAAAGAAGTGATTTGGTTCTTTAGTAAGCCACAAACCCACTTCCTCAAAAGAGCAATTCACATCAATGCCTAGTAAAACTGACATCAGGTAGCAGAAGAAACAATGTTCTTAAAAAAACCCTTTCCAATTATTGACCTTTTCCTTATGTCTAAAGCAGAATTCTGGAGAGCTTGAAAGCTCACACACTCTTGTGGAATTTTAATTTGTCGTAGTAAAAGTATTTTACTTTTATTTTACCATCCATTGATTTTAGATTTTGTTTTATAAATGCAGCCTTTGATTCTCAGCCATTATCTGACCTAGGTACCATTCAGTACCTAGATATCTGGCACCTTCTTATTTCTCCACATATTTATCTCCAGCAAAAGCAGATGTTTTGAAATCATGACAGAGGCTATGTTCCTACAGATAGCTGGCATAGTATAACACTATGTTGGCATAACTCCAGAGGATTGCAGAAAGGACCAGAAAGGACAGACTGGCAGAGAGAGTCCAGAGCTGAGCCTCTGCAACATTGTGGGAGTGTCATGAACGGTTATATCACCGAGGTGGATACTTTTATAAGAAGTGCCATCTTACAGCACTCAGGAAAATGTATCATCACTTGCACAAGTAGTCAATTATGTAAGCAGAAAGCCACAACAGAATTCTGGCCATATTCAGAAATGTGTGCCAGTTTTCCTGGTTTTGTATAGTATAAAATATTTCACTAGACACCTTCCTTTGAATAACAGTAATTGTTCATCGAGGGTATGTCCCTGTGGCACAAAGCATGGCAACAAAGCAATGATAAACATATTGCATAAGAAGCATCCAAAGACACTTTCTCACATTAGTAGCTCTCTATTGAAGCCAGTCAGCAAATCTGTGACATAGGGGCTTGACATACGGGCGGCTAAAAGCCACCCGTCTTTGCCCCAGTCGACGCCACAGCAACCACATGCTGCAGCACCTATGTGCTCCCTAAAAGACGCCGCTCTAGGCAGCTTATTTTTTGGGTGTCACAGGTGCGCTTGCACACCATGATGATGCCCCTTCCACGGAGTGCCGTTTGGGCACTCTGACACCCATACATCATCATGGTGTACTCCATATGAACGGGTGCACATCAAGATAATGCACAGGTGCCGATAGTAGGGCTTGCAGCATGTAAACACTGAGCCCTACCTAGCACTACTTTTGGCCCTAGGCTGGCGCAAACCACCCCTCTGTACCCACCCATAGTTTCCTGGAAACATGAAAGTCAGCACTTCACAACAGATATTGCAAAGTTCTTTCTGTAAAAGAAGAAAAGTAGTCAACTAAATGCTATTAACACCAGCTCCCTACAGAAATCAGAGTGCAGGTTTGCTTACTCAGTGTGGGTAAGCCCATAAAGCCTCAGCAATACCAAGAAGAACATTATCTTGTTGCTAAATTTTAGTCTTAAAAAATCTTAAAATATTGCTGTTTTGTCCTTTTTCATTTTTCTGTATATGACTTCCTTGACCTGATTCCATAGTGTTAGCAAAGAAAAACTGCCATTTCCTTAATAATACCTTTTCCGTCTTAATTATTTTCCTTCCTTCCTTTCTCTCTTTGCAATCATAGCTACATTTTTTAATGAAACCAGTTTTTTTTCATACTTTTAATAGTTTTGCATTGTAATCCACTACATATTCTTTTGGAAATCTCTGGCATGCTCCATTATCCATCCTTAGATGCATGTTTTATGCATCTGAGGAAGTAGATTCAAGTCTGTAACCAACATCTTTCTTTCAGTCAGTCTCAAAGGTACTACAAGATCCTTTTCAATCCTGTCTTTGAATTCAATTATTCATTGTAAGTATGCAATGTGTAAAGTTTCCCTTAGGCATATGTCTGTCCTTTTTTTGGTGCTGTAGAAGCTGGCATCCCCTTCCCTCCTCTGCAGTACTCAAAGCCCACCCTGCTACTTATTAAACAGCCTTTGAAGGCCTCCACATGACCATTCCCTGCTTCATGAGGAGGAGGTAGCAATACAGAAGAGTCTTCCCCACAGCCAGATATGAAATGATGGCATCAGCACTGAGATCTGCCAGGGTCCTCTGCTGGGGCCATGCATCTGGATCAGGTTTTAGGGTGAGGCTATCCACGGTGCTGAATCATATCCCCAAAATAGGTTCAGCACCTTGAACAACTCCGATAAAACTGTAACCCTAGCAGATGCACCAACCTACTCATATGGAATCTATGAGCCATCATTGCTGGGTGGTCTTCAGAGTGTGCCTTTCAAAGGTCACATTGATTAATTCTCACAAGCATATGCTCAGAATGAGAGACATTCCTCAAAGAAAGGGGAAGGAAATTGTTTCTTTTATGAATGGTGGTGAAATGTTGTATTTGACTGATTTGGAATGCTGATATGGCATGCCATGTAAACTCTGTATACTGCAAATTACTGCATGTTTTAAAATAAAACATTATTTTTTTCCTTCTCAGCTCACATCAGATAGGACAATCTATGTGTGTTATTGGGTTAAAGTCCATCTCTAAAGCTCCCAAAGGACAATAAACCTCTCAGTGGGGTTTGGCTCCAGGACGCACACACCTATGGATACTGAAATCTGTGGGTGTTCAAGTCCCATTATATACAATGGCATAGTAAAATGGGGTCCCTTATATAAAAAGGTAAGGACAAGGTTTGCTTTTTGGATTTTTTAAAAATATTTTCAAACTGTGGATGGTTGAAGCCATGGATGCAGAGTCCATGGATATAAAGGGCCAACTGTTAAGCCTTAAACTTCTTGAGGTCAGGTTATCTGAAAGACTCATATGTGCCAAGGCATACTAGGTTAATGGGCACATTCAAAACTAGGGATTAAAATGTCAGGAAACCTTAACAACGAGAATCCATCATATAGGTATCCATCAGTGAAACCTATATTGGCCAACCAAAATGCACAATACTTGTTGCAAGCTTTTGAAGCGCCATGGGCTTCTTCATCAGGCAAGATGTTACAAACCAAACAGGAGAAGAAGAAGAAACAATTAGAGATGTTAAGACGCCTGCATGTTGTTTCAGTCCGTAGTAAAGATGTTAGGATGGGGAGGAGGAGCCTGCCTGCAAAAGATATCCTCATCATCGTAACATCTTTACAATTACATAACATTTCAGTTGGCCAATAAACGTATCATGAATTGATTTTTGTTTGTATTTATTTATAGAGGTGTCCGGAAGAAAAGGATATGAAGAGTGATAGAGGAAAGAAAGTGAGGGGGGACAGGAAATGTTTAGGAGAGATGAAAGAATAAGGCATGTATTTTCCCTTTTGCCAACTCAGTGCTATAGAACAGTCTCCTATAATTTCCATATATGTTGGATTATAACTCCACTCATCCCCAGGTTACACAAAAGCTCCTCACATAATTTAGAATCATATTTCAGGGTCTAAATCATGCAGGGCATTTACCACAGTTAGTGGTTTGACAAACCAATTTTTTTCTTCTCGTCCATTGAGAACTTGATAAGAATTTTTTTAAACAAAATATTCGTTTCACAAGTCCCACTTTCTAAAGGTTATTTTGTCTCTCCCTGTCAGCAGCTAGAGAAGTATTTTTCACAGTGTGAAGTCGAAGGCTTTCATGGCCAGCATCCATAGTTTTTTGTGGGTTTTTCAGGTTTTGTGGCCATGTTCTAGAAGAGTTTCTTCCTGATGTTTCGCCAGCATCTGTGGCTGCCATCTTCAGATAATAGCTCAGATGCTGGCGAAACATCAGGAAGAAACTCTTCTAGAACATGGCCACATAGCCCAAAAAACCCACAAAAAACTATTTTTCACAGATTTCCCTAATGACAATAAAAGGCAAGTCAAACATTTACATTAATTATGTGTGTTGGTGCTAATTTAATTTGCATTTCAAACTCAATTATCGTGTCAAAAGGAAGTTTGGCAGAGGTTTAAAGAACATTCCTCTGCTTGAAAACAAGAAAAAAAACCAATCTCAACAAATAAACTTTGATTGAAGCCCCAACAAGAAATGGTAGAGTTGGGGGGACCCTCAAGGACCATCCAGTCCAACCCACTTCTGTATTCTGTATAAGAATATATGTATTCTGTATAAGAATACATAGGATCCTAGAGGACATGTAGTCTGACATGTAGTTCAACATCAGGATGGCACAGGAAGATGTGATCAACAAAGGGTTTTCTGGACATAAAGAGGAGAGGAATTTTGCCATAGGCTGCCCCTGAAGCTGAGACAGTGTGACCCTCACAGAAGAGAAGGGGTGGGATTGGGTGGCAAATGGCACTGCTCTTCTGTCAAGCAGGAATTATCACAAAAGAGAAGAAGGGGAGGGGTGGGGTGCAATGGCAGGGATTCTGCCATGGATAACACCTAGCATTTGAAGGGATTCCCAGGAGTCGTCTTGTCCAACTGCCTTCTACAATGAAGGAATACCTAGGATTATAGGGTTGAGTTGAAGCTGAGAGCATGTGACTTGCCCAAGGTCACCCCGTGAATTTCTATGGTGAAGTGGGAGGCTAGAGTTCTAATCCCAGCTCAGCCATGTAAACTCACAGCCTGACATTGGTAGGTCACACTCTCTCGCTCATGGATATTGTGAACTCTCCTTGCCAATAATAATAATAATGCATGATAGGTTTGCCTTAGCATCTGTCCTATGCTATCCTGTTATGTCCTGTCCTGTCCTTTCCTGTCCTGTCCTGTCCTATCCTATACTATCCTGTCCTGTCCTGTCCTATGCTATCCTGTCCTGTCCTGTCATGTCATGTCCTATCCCATCCGATCCTATCCTGTCCTATCCTATCCTGTCCTGTCCCGTCCTGTCCTGTCCTGTACTATCCTACCCAGTCCTGTCCTGTCCTGTCCCATCCTATCCTATCTTATCCTGTCCTGTTCTGTCCCGTCCCATCCTATCCTATCCTGTCCTGTCCTGTCCTGTCCTGTCCTGTCCCGTTCCATCCTATCCTATCCTATCCTATCCTATCCTATCCTGTCCTGTCCTGTCCTGTCCCATCCCATCCCGGCCTGGCCTGGCCTGTCCTGTCCTATCCATTCCTGTCCTATCCTGTCATGTCATGTCCTGTCCTGTCCCATCCTATCCTGTCCTGTCCTGTCCTGTCCTATCCTATCCATTCCTGTCCTATCCTATCCTGTCTTGTCACGTCATGTCCTGGCCTGTCCCATCCTGTCCTGTCCTGTCCTGTCCTGTCCTGTCCTGTCCTGTCCTATCCTATCCTATCCTATCCTATCCTATCCCTCTCATCTTCACTGCATTATGTCTCTCCCTCTGCTGTGAAACTGAGAGCATGTGATTTGCCCAAGGTCACCCTGTGAATTTCTAACCTGAAGTGAGAGGCTAGAGTTCTAATCCAGTCACCCTCCCCCATGAACAGAACATCACTGGAGACCAGAGTCTGAGCAGCTGAAGTATTCTCTGCTAAATTCTTCTTGTTGTTTTTCAAAGCAAAGGTGTGAAGTGAACAATCATGGGGGAGGGTGACTTGTCTTCTTTCATCCTGCTGCTTTCTCATTGTCATGAATGGTGATGGTTCTGCCCTTTGGAACGGGGAAAATGCTTGGTTTTGTTTCGTTTAAACATTTAAATGGTAAAGTTACAATTTATTTATTTTTTCTATGATTGGTTTGCTTTTGGGCAAGGAGAGTTGAGATTATCCCTGATGCTGAGACAGTAAAGAATCTTAGAATCACAGAATCATAGAATCGTAGAGTTGGAAGAGACCACAAGGGCCATCCAGTCCAACCCCTTGCCATGCAGGAAATCCAAATCAAAGCATCCCTGACAGATGGCCATCAAGCCTCTGTTTAAAGAACTCCAGGGAAGGAGACTCCACTACATCCCGAGGGAGTGTGTTCCACTGTCGAACAGCCCTTACTGTCAGAAAGTTCCTCCTAATGTTGAGGTGGGAGCTATTTTCCTGTAGCTTGCATCCATTGTTCTGGGTCCTGTTCTCTGGAGCAGCAGAAAACAAGCTTGCTCCATTGTTTTCCCTTGTATGACCTATCCAATGTCAGCCTGTGGATTTACATGGCTGAACTGGGATTAGAACACCATAGAAATTCACTGGGTGACCCCAGGGAATCCCTTCCTATGCTAGGTTTTATCCATGGCAGAATTCCTGCCATTGCACCCCACCCCTCCCCTTCTTCTCTTTTGTGAGGGTCTCACTCTCTCAGTCTCAGAGGCAGGACATGGCCAACTCTCTCTCTGCACCTCTTTCATGGTGATGATTAGGCAAACCTATCGTGCATTTTTATTATTTTCTTTGTTTGGCAAGGAGAGTTCAGAATATCCATGAGTGATGCTAAAGCAAATCTATCATGTGTTTTTATTTTATTTTTTTATTTTAATTTTTGGTAAAGGGAGTTCAGAATATCCATGAATGAGAGAGAGAGAGAGAGTGATGTATCCAAAAAGGGGTTTGGACGAGATGGCCCTTGGGAATCCCTAACAATGCTAGGATTTCACCCCCAGCCCCTTCTTCTCATCTTTGAAAATTTGAATGGGAGAGCATGACGTAAAGGGGAGAAGATCCGAAAGTATCCACCACCACCTACACACAAAGTGCTCTCTCCTTTTGTTCTCTTTGGTTTTTCAAAGCAAAGCTGTGGGCAAAGATGGGGGGACATCACCCTAACAAAGGAAATAGCCTCTGGTAAAACCCAGTATGAATGGTGGCTTTGCTTACACAGAATACGCAAATCCTGGCCATTGAATTGTCAGCTGAAAAATCCTGTCCCTTCACTTCATTTGGAAATGATTAAAAACCAGAATTCTTACTCATTGATCAAGAAATGCTAATGATTTCTTCTCTTTAAAAAGTTTATGAAATCTTCAAATAACAGATATTTTGTGTGTTTATCGAATTTTGATGAATACTCTTTACATCACTATATGTTGCTCTGCAGCTGCAGAATTTTGTTACCGTCGAGACAAGGAAGATTATGAAGCTAAAATAGGAACACAACAGAAAAAGCTGTGTCCCTAGACTCACCCCCCTGGGCACACACATGCATGCACATACGCACACACAAGATGAAAAGATCCAAATTAAATCTCTTGTGAGTGGCTGAAAGCAATTTTTGCAAAGGGATTTCATGTTTCAGGTCTTCCAGACGCAAACATTTGAAGAAGTGAACAATGGATTTCTTCAAATTGGTACAATTCACAGCAAAGTAAGAAGTATTGTTGTTGATGTTGTTGTTGCATGCCTTCAAGTCGTTTCTGACTTGTGGCAACCCTAAGGCAAACCTATCATGGGGTTTTCTTGGCAAGATTTGTTCAGAGGAGGTTTTCAATTGCCTTCTTCTAAGGGTGAGAGCATGTGACTTGTCCAAGCTTTCAAGGCCTAGCAAAGACTCTCCCGTTACACTCAAACCACTACATCATATACACAGTTGGTAAAACTGGGGGGGGGGGGGATGTAAAATAAATGAATAAATAAATAAATAATGGCTGTGTATGCATATTCTGCTAATCAGATTCTATTTCAGTATCTAGACAGATATTCCCTGCAAACAGATGACATTCAGGAAGGTCACATAAGTGTTGGATTCACAGCTTTTTCATTGCCTTGTAAACATACGGTTGACACTAGATAAGTTTAGCCAAAATTATTTGAACCCATGGAATAGCTCCAAGCCACAAAGCTGTGGCTTCATTAGACAATAGTGACTCACAGACAGTTTGACAATTATTAATGCAGTCTATAGTTCTATTAATAATAACTGTTATGTTTTTTGCTATGGCCTTTGGCTGATACAATCATGCACAAGGAAGTGAATAATAGTGTGCAACTGACATAGCTGGCCAAGCAGTTGTTATTAGGGGGGGAAATGGTTGGTTGAATAATTTACAGTGGCTGGCTGATGTTGCATCAATGGGAGGTCATACTAAGGAGATGGTCTCCTGATAACTGGGGATCTCATTGTGGTTTGTTATGAAACTTTCATTGGAGTTTGGGAAAGCTAATAGCCCTCCAGGGAGCAGCTTGTACGTGTGTGTTTTTGCACATAACTATTGCTTGATTGTTTATGTTTCACATATAGTGTGTGTGTGTGTGTGTTTCTGCCCAGAATAGCTGACATTGATGATGCTATAGAGTAGAAGCAGGAGCTGCCCAAGCTGGTCTCCCATTTAAAAGAAGCTAAAGCCTCATAGTGCTCTCACTAGAACATGTCACTACCAAACCCTGGAAACTTTACATTTTTCAGAAGATAACTCTCAAAATCCCCTGACTAGCATGACCACTATCATTCTGAGAGTGGGAATGCTTAGCAATATTTAGTTAACTTAATAACGGATGATTTTATTAAATATGTTACCAAAGGAGAACATTTTGTATCTCCCTGATTTCAACCATATACCATATACCTCTTGCAATTCATGCGACTGCACTTTTCAATAGATTTATATTCACAGTCCCAACTAACATAGACATTTTGGATCAACAGAATTTACTTATGTGTTCGCCCACCAATCAGCAATTGAGTCAATTGGTCTATTCCAAATGGAATTAACTGGTAGGATTTAGGACAAGGTGTCTTATGACAGAGGCAACATGTTAATGGGTTCCTTTATGTCTCTGTGTTGATGCCCTTCCAGACATTTTCTACCCTTGCCAAGTTGTCCAATGAAGAGGGATGAGGGGAGTTGTAGTCCAAAATATGTAGTGGGCACTAGGTGTTGGGATGCTGCTCTATGTTGCAACATAACATCACTATGAGAACCAGCCGGCCGAAGACAGGAGTCCTCAAACTGGGAATCTGTGGAAGAAAAAAGAATAAAGGACCAGGTTCTAGGGCTGTGTGGAAGGCTACAACTTCCATAACTGAAAACCCGGTGGAAACAACGAACAGGGTTAGCTGAAAAGGTAGTTTCAGGAAACCTCCCCTCATTCCCCCTTTCAATTCACAGGAGACATTAACAAGAGAACTTTAGGCTGAGCCTTGAAAATAATTTGGGTCAGGGAAGTAAGGAAAGGTATAATTGTTACTTTGGATGAAATACATGTTGGTTATAAATGGCCTAAATCAAAATCTTCAGGGATTGTTATTTGTACTGAAATGTAACTCTTGAAACAGATTAGCCAAGTGAAGACACAGCAGAAAACTAGTAGGAAGCCAAGACTTCTCTCCAAGGATCAAAATTAATGGGGTAGTGATCTGATATATATTTGTTTTGAACTTCTAACAGAATGGCTAAAATTCAGCGAGATGAAATTGATCTATCTTCAGTACATAGTCACAAGTCTCACTGTCTCATATGACCAGCAGGTGGAGCATTGTCTTTACGTTTCTTGCTTTGTGACACTTAATTTTTTTAAAAAGAACACTTTTTTCACAAAAAGTCTTCTTCCAGTACAGGTTTGAACAGAAACTCTTCTTCCAGGATGAGGTTTTGCCCTTAGACTGAAGAGGGCAGTTAATTCTTGCCTGGAGATGTAACTCTCCACTCATTTCAGCTCTAACATGAGACCCAGGTGTGCCACCACATTTGGCATGTCTCATCACTTGGCGTCAGGAGGCAGAGAAGAGGCCATCTCTGGCAAATGACCTTTACATGTACTATGCAGAGAGTCAGTGGCTATATTAAGAGTTCACTTCCTTTGCTTTCATGAATTTCAGCTGGGCTGTCAATATTTTATCTGTGACTGTGTTGATGGGAATTTATTTTTATAACTTGGGGGGAAAAATTCATCCTGATACAACCAGAGTTGGGCTAGGGGAGGAACAGGAAAAAGAAGGTGAACTCAGTAAATGAACCCAATAATGGAAGTTAGTTTGACATGTATCAGTTTGTGCTCCTGTTCTGGAAGTTAAATCTTCTCAGCATGTTCAGCTGTGGTGCAGTTGGCAACTGTGGAAGGTTTGGAAAACAAAACAAGGCCCAAGGATAGGTCATTGGCTCAAAGTTGGCAGGGGCAGAGAGGGAGGTAAGGCAGGAAAGAAATCTCATGAAGCTCACACCCTTGGTGACAACACAACCAGAAGCTGATGAAGGGTCCTTTGCTTCTTGGAGCACTTTTAACAAAACATCTCTGTGATATTTTATATCACACCTCATTATATCAAAGGCCATGGGGACAAAACATAAACTAATCTACAGCTTCAGAAGATAGTGCAACAAATACAGGCATACTTCAGTTAACAAAGCCTCTGACAAAGAAATTTAGGGGCGAAACAGATGGGCAGGGAAAAATGGCTTGAAGATGCCTTTTCTGAAGCCACATTGAAACCCCACCAACTGCACCACCGGCTTCCAAGGCAGCTGGAGTGCTCATGTCATGACTACATGATGTGGCTTTAAGCCAGGAAGAAGCAGGAAAAAAGCTGCTTCTTTTTGAAAAGGCTTTTCTCTGCATAAGGCGCCTAGAGGGCACTTTCCTGCTGGCTTCAAGGCATGTGTCATCTAAATGCCACACCTTCAAGCCAGCCTGAAAGCACCTCTTTTTGCCTGTCTGTTTAGCCCCTTAAACACCATTATTGTTGGTGTGTGTCTTCAAATGATTTCTGACTTATGGCAACCCTAAAGATTTGGGGGGGGGGGGGAGAATGGGGAGTTTTATGGGTGGTTTCTGAGGGTGGGAATGTGTGACTCACCCAATGTCACCCAATGGGCTTCCATGGCTGAGGAGGGAATCAAACCCCAGTCTCCAGATTTATAGTCCAATGCTCAAACCACTACACCATGCTGGCTCTCAAGTTCCTTTTTACAAAAAAATGTATGCCTGCCCAGTCCCCCTTTTCCTTTTAATCTTCTGTCAAGCTGGATGTTTCTTAGAAGCATTGGCTTTGGGATGATGTTGAAGTAGAGCAGCATGAGGTAAACAGTGTGATAAAGCTTAAGCTGGAGAGAAATGGGATTCTCCTCTTGCCGATCCTACTTTAGCGGTGTGTGCCTGCCTACAACAGGGAAGAAATACAGCAACAGACTCATACTTTCCTACTGAGCATGCGATAAGAAGCAAAACAGAGAGAAAATGTGAGAGCAATAAGCCTGTCTCATCAGTTTAGATCTGGCCACAAAAATGGAAATCATAAAAGAAGTGAAGGCTGGTAAAAGAAAAAGTCTTTCCTGGATACATTTAGCAAGACGTTTCAAGTAGTTTCTAAAAGGTCCAAAATGTTTTTATTTACACACGCAAGGCTTACCTGACCTGGTAGTTTCATTTCACATGTGCATACTGTTAGTTTTGCATAAAAGTTTGCTGAAACGTATCAAACTGCTCTTCTTTTTTGTGGTGTAGGAACCAGTCTGAGATCTGGCACTATGTAGTGGTTTGGGTATTGGATTAGGAGTCTGGAGACAAGGACTTGAATCCCCACTCAAGCCATGAAAACCCACTGAGTGACCTTGGGCAAGTCACACTCTCTTGGCCTCCAAGGAAGGCAAAATCTAATACACACACACCCAAACAAATCTTGACAAGAAAACCTAATGATAGCTTCACCATAAGGTCGCCATAATTCAGAAACCACTTAAAGGCACACAACCATTTCTATGTTATTTCTGCCTCTTGTACCAAATTGTCAAAGAAATATGTATGTGAGAAATGTATGTATGTATGTATGTATGTCAGAAATAAAGGTTAGATTTCCACCTGGAAACTGAATGGACTGGAATGAGATTACTTCCCTGTGATAGCTAAACTATGAAGGCAAGCATAGAAATTCTTCATGAGTTGAAGCAAAACTGTATAGTTGTACACAAGCAAAATTCATGTACATAGGTTATGAAGTTAAAAACACCTGTGAATTTGCTTTATGCATGTATTTACGTGCACATGTTCCTTAACATCATATTCAATGACATTGAGAAGTCTACAAACAGCTGGCTAAGAACTGTCAGAACTTGGAATCCAACAACACTAATGTAGAAGTCAAGATAAGAGACACCATGAATCCCAAGAAAACTTTATGTAGAGCAAAAGGCATTTGAAAACAAATCCAAGAAAAGATATGGAGGAGGGGGGTTGAACAAAAACAGTACTTAAGAAAGTGTTGGATATTTCTGGGAGTTTTGCTCTTATGATAATACTGACAGCTTCATACAAATTGACAAAAAGAGGGAAATCTGGGATCATGAGTGCTAGAAAGCAGGAGGGAGTCTTCCCTTCTTTTCTCTTACAGGTGCATCTGAATATATATATATCTCCTGGGCCTGGGAACTGTGCAGCCTTCCAGATGTTGTTGGTTTAACACTCCCTGCTTCCTAGGCCTCAAAACCATAGCCAGTGGTATGGGAGCAGTTTAATGACTGAGAAAGTTTGGTTACTACTATCATGACCTTTGCCAAAACAGGAATATTTCTCCAAATATGATACCAGGAATGGCATGAGGTCAGTGAACAAATATACCAGTGGGAGGATGGAGAGTCTGGCTGATGCAAGCAAATAGAGAGGCAGCTAGATGAAGGCACCCTTTCACTATTACTTGTTTTCACCAGGCACTCAACAATTGTTCCCAGTCTGCATTTTGTTCATTGTTGCACAAGGTTTAGAGGGTCCATCTCTAAGGACCTGAAAAGCTACTGCTCACACATTTATGGTAGGTAGTCCCTAAAGGCTGGTTCAGCATCTTGGGGTAGAGGAGTCTTATGCCTGCTCCATGCATCAGTAAACAGTCATTACAAAGCTTGAAGCTTTGGGTCAGCCTTTGGTGAATTTTTAGAATCATAGAGTTGGGAGGGACCATGATGAAATGTGCATTTAAGGTCTTATTGAGAGATGGCTACCCAACCTCTGTTTAAAAGTTTCAGAGCTTGGAACTATATCTTTGGGTGGGAGAACATCTGGCCCTCCATAGGTAGCTACATTGCAACTCCCAACATATCTCAGCATTGCCTAGGGCTGCTAGAGGTTTCAGACCAACAATATGGTGGGGAGTTGGGGGGGGGGCAGCACATGTTCCTCAATCCTAGCTTAGATAGCTCCATACAGCTTCTACCTAATATCTTAGGGCCTGAACAGACAGGCCAAAATAAAGCTGCTTCGGGTCACTGTGGAGGGATACTGTTTAAATGACACAAACATCTTAAGAGGCCAGAAGCTGCACTAAAGCTGCACTCTAGTCCTTAGGACTGGAGCGTGGCTTTGGTGCAGCTTCTGGCTTCTTAGGACGCATGCATCATTTAAACAGCATGCCTCCAAAGTGACCTGAAGCAGCTTTATTTTGGCCTGTCTGGCCTGTTACAGACTGCCAAAATAAAGCTGCTTCGGGTCTCTTTGGAGGTATGCTGTTCAAATGATGCATGCATCCTAAGAATCCGGAAGCTGCACCAAAGCTGCACTCCAGTGCTTAGGAATGGAGTGTGGCTTTGGCGCGACCTCCGGACTCTTAGGACTCATGCATCATTTAAATAGCATACCTCCAAAGAGACCCGAAGCAGCTTTATTTTGACAGTCTGTAACAGGCCTCTGTTTGAGCCCTTAGTCCCAAATGACTTCAGTCTTAGATCAACCCTGGGCACATGCATCTAGTCATATGCATCATCACTTCAGTGTGACCAGATAATAATAACAATGATGATGACTGTACCCTGCCTCTCTGTGCAACACAACACAATTATTCGGATTCATCTCCATAGGCTGGCTTGGATTCAGGTTTCTTCCATTCTTGTTTTTCTTATGCCTATTCTCCGAAGAAGCTGCACTTGTGGAAACTACCATATGCAGCTATCTCTTCCTGGTTTTCAGCACAGTTACTGTTTAATAAATTTAGGTTGTTACCTTTACCTGCTTTTGAGAAAATAAACCAGACTGAACTCAATCAGACCTATTTCTAAGAAGGGTTGATCTATTAGTCACATGTAGCCCTAAATCCAGTTTTTAGTCCTAACTCCCAACAAGGGAAGACTCAGTCAGTGAAAGGAATTTATATAAGTCCATACTTACCAAATCCCCATTGATTCAATGGGTTTACTCTAGTTGGGACTAATAAAACGATGTAGGCCCTTAATCCTACAGCAATCAAATAAGCTTTGAGGGTTAACTGTGCACATTGAATTCAATGGGGATTTTAAAAATATCTTATCCATTGGATTATGTCCTGTATGTTTAGGGACCATTTGAAAAGCTGGTATTTGACCAGATAAACAGTAATGACTCCAAAGGAACTACTGGGTCATTACAATCCATCAAATAAACGACTGCTTGGGGGCATCTAAATCCTCACATTATTTGACTGCTCTGCAGGATGTCCTCCAAGGGGCCAGAGAGAGAGAAGAGGCCCAAATGTACAGGCGAAACATCTGCAGCCTTATAAAACAGCTCATGCGTATGCGCCGCTTGCGCACAGCAGCCCCATTACTTGGTCATCTTGATCTCAAATGCTCCAAGGTGTCCGGTTTGCATTATGGGTGAGTTACAAGCCAAAGACAGTGAATGCTTGTAGCAGCAAAGGCTTTTTATAAAATGGTTTTTGAAAAAAGAGATGTTTATAGGACTCATGCGGAAGGAGGGGGAGAAGAAGCGCTGTAAGATTCTGTATAGCATGATAACATTTTCTCTGTTGATAACTATACCCTTTGGTGTCTTCTTTTGCTTTTCACATCTCGGGCAGAATCCATAAATCAGAATCCTATAAAAGAAAAGTGTTCTCCAAAGCCCAGCATTTGACTTCCTTTTATTGCACAGTTGTAACATAAAAGCAGATAGATGGTTTCCTCTTTCAAATATAGGGACAAGGGAGAGAGAGAGAGAGAGAGAGAAAGGGAAAGAAAGGGAAAGAAAGAAGAGTTATTTATTTGTTTGTTTGTTTGTTTGTTTTCATTTATTTATTGATTCTCGGCCTACCAGGGTTCCAAATGAAAATGTCTTTTAACACCAAAGCCACACAGTAAAACAGTCTTAAGAAACCAACCTTGTTTTTAAAGACCATCCCAAATGCCAAAAGCTGAAAAGGGATAGAGCTAAGGTTGCTGCAACACTGCAGAATTAATGCAGTCTGACACCACTTTAACTGTCACATCTCCATCGTATGGAATCCTGGGATCTGTAGTTTGTTGTGGCGCAAGAGCTCCCTGACAGAGAAGGCTAAATGGCTCACAAAACTACAGATCCCAGAATTCCACAGCACTGAGCCTGGGCAGTTCAAGTGGTGTCAAAGTGCATTAATTCTAAAGTGTAGATGCCAGCCTTAGCTGTTACAGAGAAAGATGTACTTGACAGCGTGGCATCTTACCAGGCATACGACAGGATTTCAAACTCTAAACAGTCTCATATGACAAGAAACTCCCTGAAAGTGACCCAAAAGATACCATGCAGAACCTGCATTCACATAGCAGTAATAATCCGCTTTGACACCACTTGAACTGCGATGGCTCAAGGCTATATAAGAGTTCTGGGAGTTGGAGTTTCTCGTGACACCAAACCTCTGCTAAGATTCTAACGACCAACGACCCTTCCCAGAATTCCATAGCCTTGAGCCATGGCAAAGTGGTGTCAAACCGAGTTACCTCCGCAGCGACTCGCTGAGACAGGAATGAGGCTGAAGAGATGCTATCCCAAGATCCCCTGCCTTTGGTTTTTGTAAGCCCCCTCGATGCAAAAGAAGGAGGAGGAGGAGGAAAGACATCACTTGCAGCATCAAAATTTACTTAGGCGCTGTATAAGTATGCAGAATGCCTTCAAGGTTTCCATTGAAAGGACTTTTAGGTCCCCTTTTGATGCAATCCTGAAATCAAATGCAAACCCAGAGTGACCAGACGTCCTCCTTTTCCCGGACGTGCCCTCGATTTTCAACCTTCTTCCCAGTAGGAATTCCCAAATGTCCGCCATTCGGAGCATGGCTTAAGAAGCACGGGTTTACACATGTTTGTAGTGTGTATGTGGTCTTGTCCTACATGTTCATTGAATGTCCTACATTTTAGCGTGCCTTGGTCCTCCTTTGCGGTTAGGAGAGAGGGTCACCCTGGGCAGACCTAACCCCCTCCTAAAATCCCAGAGAAAAGGGAGACCGGCTGAAGCCGCACTAGCAGAAATAAAGCAGCTTGGCACCACTTTAGCAGCTATGGCTCTCTCCTACGGGATCCTGGGATTTCTAGTTTGGCGAGGCGTCACTGGCGCTCTTTGAAACTAGAAATCCCAGGATTCCAAGCTGAGGGAGCCTTGATCCTTTTTAAAATGGTGTCGAACTGCTTCGCTTCTGCGGTGTGGCTACATCTTTTAAGCGCTACCTCCAACCCGTTGGCACACTTCGACCTGAAAGCGAAGATTTGGTTACAAAACCAAAAGACAAAAAGGCTGCATTCACACTGGAGCAACCACACTCCGCTTTGGGCCCACAACAAACTCCAACTCCCAGAATTCCATAGCCTTGAGCCAGAGATAGTTAAAGCGGTGCCAAACCGGGTTATTTCTCCCGTGTGGATGCAGCCTCAGGGATCCCATAGCCTTAAGGTCAGCAGGAGTCGGGAGCGACTTGAAGGCACACAACAAGGACAGAATCGCTTTGCGCCCCAGCATCCAGGATGGTCCTGAAAGAAGGGCTCCAGGATAAAGCGCTGAGAGAGGCCAGCGGACATCCTGGCTGCCAGGGCCAAGGGCACGGGGAAAGAGAGACCAAGGGCCTGGTTCTTCTCTCTGGTTTCTGGTGTCCCTCCCGGTCCTCTTACTCTTGGTGGGTCCTCCAAGTGTGTCGGTGAGAGCGGGAGCAAAGGTGGGTCAACCACCACCACTATTACTGTCATCATCACCATATCACCATCACCGCCATCATCAGCATCACCACCATCATTACCATCATCATCACCATCACTATTATCATCGCCATCATCACCATCCCATCATCATTACCATCATCATCATCACCACAATTACCACCATCATCACCACCAATACCATTACCACCGCCATCACCATCATCATCACCCTCATCATAGAATCGTAGAGTTGGAAGAGACCGCAAGGGCCATTAAGTCCAACCCCATTCTGCCATGCAGGAACTCTCAATGAAAGCATCCCAGACAGATGGCCATCCAGCCTCTGCTTAAAGACCTCCAAGGAGGGAGACTACACCACTTTCTGAGGGAGTGTGTTCCACTGTCAAACAGCCCTTACTGTCAGGAAGTTCCTCCTAATGTTGAGATGGAATCTCTTTTCCTGTAGCTTCCATCCATTGTTCCGGGTCCTGTTCTCTGGAGCAGCAGAAAACAAGCTTGCTCCCTCCTCAATGTGACATCCTTTCAAATATTTAAACAGGGCTATCATATCACCTCTTAACCTTCTCTTCTCCAGGCTAAACATCCCCAGCTCCCTGAGTCGTTCCTCATAGGACATGGTTTCCAGGTCCTTCACCATTTTGATCGCCCTCCTTTGGAAATGCTCCAACTTCTCAACATCCTTGAACTGTGGGACCCAGAAATGGACACAGTATTCCAGCTGAGGCCTGACCAATCATCATCATCATCACCACGACGTTCTGGGAACTGTAGCTTGGTGATACATTTAGCTTTCTGTGTCAGAGCGCTCTGAGGTCACATCAAGCTAGCAATCCCAGAATTCCATAGCAGGGAGCCATGGCAGTTGGAGCGGGGTCAACTGAACTAATGCAGGAGTGCAGATGCAGCCTTCTGTGGAGCAACTTTCTCAGTGATTTCCGTCAGCAGGGCTTTAACTGCCCCAGCTCAGTGCTAGGGAATCCTGGGAACTGTAGTTTCTTGGGGCACCAGAGCTCTCTGACAGAGAAGACTAAGGTCCAAAACACACTGCAGAAATCGTCCAGTTTGAGATCGCTTTAACTGCCCTGACTCAGTGCTAGGGAATCCTGGGAACTGTAGTTTTGTGAAACATTTAGCCTTCTCCATTAGAAAGAGCTTTGTTGCCATAATAAACTCCAGTTCCCAGGATTCCCTAGCATTGAGCCAGGGCAGTCAAAGAGGTCTCAGACTGGATCATTTCTGCTGTGTATTTTGGATCTTATCTCACAAACGACAAATCCCAGAATCCCATAGCACCGACTCACGGCAACCAAAGCAGTGTCAAAACGCATACTGGATCTCGGGATGGAATTCTGGGATTTGTAGTTTTGTGAGCTACTTAGCCTCCTCTCTGTCAGAGGGCTCTGGTGCCACTGCAAACTACATTTCCCAAAATTCCATAGCATGGAGCCATGGCAGTTAAAGTGCTTTCCGAGGAAATAAATTAAATTCCCAAGGGAAGGATATTGCGCCTCCATCCTGAGCGCTCAGTAGTCCTATTGATTATTGATTACGATTATTGGTTCTCAGCTCAGCCTATTCATTTCCTAGCATTTAAAGCATTTAAACCTTTAAAATAAAGAAACAAATGAACGAGGCACTTTAAATCGGAGAGGCGGGAGAGAAGAAAGTATTCCCTCCACACTTTGGTGTTTGTTATTTTATTCTTAAAAAGCGTGTTTGTGGCGAAATTCTCCCTTCTCTCCTGAAGACTTAGGTCCCAAACACACTGCAGAAATAGTCCAGTTTGAGACAAAACTCACAAAACTACACTTCCCAGGATTCCCTAACATTGAGCCAGGGCAGTTAAAGCAATCTCAGAGTGGGTTATTTCTGCAATGTGTTTGGGACCTCAGCCTGCATCCGCAGCGCCTCATTAATCCGCTTTGACGCCGCTTTAATTGCCATGGCTCAAGGCTCTGGAATTCTGGGAAATGCAGTTGGTTGTGGCACCAGAGCTCCACCTCTCAGAATTCTGTAGCCTTGATCCAGGGCGATTAAAGCGGCGTCAAATCGGATTAAATAGGCACTGCGGATGAAAAACACACTGAACACACTGCAGAAATCATCCAGTTTGAGACAACTTTAACCACCCTGGCTGAATGTTAGGGAATCCTGGGAATTGTAGTTTACCATGGCATCAGACCTATCTCCGACAGAGAAGGCTCAATGGCTCACAAAAGGGCAGTTCCAAGAATTCCCTAGCACTGAGCCAAGGCAGGTAAAGCGGTCTCAAACTGGACTATTTCTGAAGTGTGTTTTTGGACCTATTTTGGGATGGAATAAAACCAAAAGCGCCAGGTTCGAATGAGAATGGATGGCTTCTGGAGCGGCTTCCCAGCTGGGTGATTCAATCCGGAGCAAGTGATTATTCAGTCCGGAGCTAGTGTGTTTACACCAGCCGCTTCACTTCGGTTTCTGATGAAAATCCACCGGCGCGAGACCCTTCCAAAATATTTCTCATTTTAAACAAACAGATCTCGTTCTCCGAAGGGAAAGGCATCCAGAGGAGCCGGTGGTTTCCAAAGAGCCGGATCAGAGGACTGTTTTGCATTCCTACGTTGCTCTGGACACGGATCGAGGTGAACTCGCGTCCAGTGCCCTCGTCGTTTGAATCGGAGCCACTCAGAAGAAAAATTACTCCGATTCCTCTCGCCTTTCTGAAGCCTCTCTCCCTCCCGCCACCACCACCCCCTCCTTTTCCTTCAAATCCCATTTTATTCTACTCCAACCACTTGCTTTTCAGGAAAGAGTTTGAATTTAATCCGCTCATGAACCTTCGGGGGTGGCCTAGTGGTTGGAGTGTTGGACTAGGCCTCTGAAGACCCGGGTTCGAATCACCACTCAGACATAGAAACCCATTGGGTGACCCTTAGGCAAGTCACACTCTCTCAGCCTCCTCAGGGGAAGAAAATGGGCAACCGCCTCTGAGCAAATCTGGCCAAGAAAACCCCATGATAGGGTCGCCTTAGGGTGGCCAAAAATCACAAACAACTTGAAGGCACACAACAACAACAACAACAACAACAACAACAAGTGCAATTCTATACCTATCTACTCAGACTTAAACTGTACTCATTCTTAGATGTATCTAGAATCATAGGAAACATTGCAGAAATAATCCGGTTCTGGTGCCACAACAAACGACCATTCCCAGCATTGCCTAGCCAGGAGCCAGGACAGTTCAAGCGGGGTGAAACCGGATTATTTCTGCAGTGCGGATGCTGCCATGGTCTAATACAGCTACACTCCCTTTTACGAGATTAATTCATCTTCAAGTCACTATCAATAATCTCATTTTCACGGCTGTCGGGAAACTATCTCTAAAGAAAGACGACTCGCTAGATAACAGTCTGTAGTTCAAACGCGTTATTTATGAGGAGCAACGTCCCGGGAGCGTTGGGTTACTTCGTTCAAACTCTGCAAACTTTCTTGTCTCTTTCTTTCTTTCTTTCTTTCTTTCTTTCTTTCTTCTGCTTTATGTTTCTGGACAGACAGAGAATTGAAAGGTTGTTTAAAGATGCCGATCCATTTTTTGTTTCGAAACCTAGGCCAATTCTTTTATTTGTTTACTTATTTGTTTATTTGTTTATTTACTTGCTGACAGCCTTGAAGCCTGTGCTTCACTCTCTCTCTCTCTCTCTCTCTCTCTCTCTCTCTCTCTCTCGGGGCTGGATCGGGCCCGAAATGGGTTCAAACGGGTTCAGTCCAGGCAACACTAAGGACGGCCCTGACTCTGTTCTTTGGAAGAAGAAACTTTTCTTTTTCAATCTGCCTTTTATTTTTTTAAAATCCCCTTTTCTTTTAATTTAAATCAACAAACTAGGTCCCTCTTAAACGAAGCGTTCCTAATAATAAGCATCAGCCGCCAAGATCGTCCGGCTTTTGCGGAGACTTTAAACAAATTACTCCGGTTCGTTTTCTTTCCCTGCAAGAAAGAGGAGAAAACGACGAACCGTCGAAGTGGTTTCTCCTTCGTGCCGGATCCTAAGCGTGTCTCCTCGGTCTGACTCCGGAGTAAGAACAGGAGGTGGCAACGGATCTCCTCGGAAGATCAGTTCCTGGGAATTACTCCCGAGTAACAAGTTGGTAATCTCTTTTCCTTCTCCCCCCCTCAAAAAAAATTAGGACAGAGCTTCCTTTTGGAGTCAAGAACCATGTAGTGGGTTTTGAATTCCAGATTATGCCCTTCTTTTCTGTGGCCAGATGTCAGAACGTGAAATGTAGGACATCCGAGGGAAATGGAGGACGTGGCTAAATCAAAGCTCAAAAGCCTCGTAGAAATATCAGTCCATGCTCCTGAGTAGTCATGCTCGAGATGGAAGGCATTCAAGGATAGAGGACATGACCAAATCGAAGCTAAAAACACAAATAGAAATATCCATTGATGCTTCTTGGTCAGGCTCAAAATGGAGGACGTTCAAGGAAAACGGAGGACGTGACCAAAGAAAAGCGAAAAGCACAAAGAGAAACATCAACTTATGCGTCTTGGTCGAGGTCAAAATGGAGGACGTTCTTGAACAATGGAGGACGTGACCAAAGAAAAGCTAACATCCCATTGTCGAAAATCGGTTCATGCTTCTTAGTCGTGCACAAAATGGAGGACATCTAAGAAAAATGCAGGTCGTGACCAAATCAAAGCTCAAATAAAGGGTCGCAGAAATATCAACTCGTGCTTTTTAGGCAGGTTGAAAATGGAGGACCTTTTGGAATTAGGACACAAGGCTGAAATGGAGGACATGTCCTGGAAAAGGAGGACCTGTCTGGTGACCCTCCTTGTGGGGCGCTTATAGGGGGGAGGAAATAACCCAAAACCATCCAAACCAGTGACTTGATCCCAAGACCCAGAAGCAGAGCCTTATCATGTCGGATCTGCCTTGGCCTCCGCTTTTCGGGGGGGGGGGGGGCTGAACCGTAGCATCAACCCCTGGCTTTGATTTTTGGGGGTCTGGGGGGGGGGAGAAAAGCTGTTTCCACCTCGGATGATGGAGAGCTGCGAAGGGAAAGCCGAGATCGGGACTCTCTAACAAGGCACTTGCTCCTCCTGATCGTCCTCCTTCTTTACTCCGCTGCGCTTCCTTCCAGGAATCTGCAAAGGAAGACAAAATCGGACTTTCTATTGAAAAGGGTTCATTGAAACGGCAAATACTGAAGAGAGAAAGAGAGAGATTGGGGTCCATTCCGGACGGTTCGGATCCACTGAGAGTGGATTACATCCTCCTCAGGAGACAGAGATCTGGGCCACTTTGGGATCAAGGTGAGGACTGATCTCAGAGCTGAGGATTTCAGAGATAACCATCATTGGAAGGGAGAGGTTGGAAAAGTGAGGTAGAAGAGAAGTGGATCCTAAAGGGATCAACTGCCCAGAAGGGAAGAGAAAGCGGGGGATCCTGAATGCCAAGCTAAAGAGAACTTGAATGCCAAGCTACTTTTCTACATGGCATGACCATACGGAAAAGCATAAGCCTCCCATGAGGGTTATTTTAGCTTTTCTTTGGCGGTGCCCTCCGTTGTTTTTGAGGGTCCTCCATTTTTGTGCATGACTAAGAAACGGAGGTCCATTTAAAGATGACAGGGAGAGGGATCCATTGGATTCCATGGGAGATCTCGAAAAAGGGTTTTTTTTTAAATGTTGTTGTATTTATTTGCATCTCACCTTTCCCCCAGTTTGGAAAAACCAGGAAATCATCCAATGACTCTAACATCCCAAACCCACAAAACGGGGATACCTTTAGGGGCCAACCAACCAAAATGTATAACTAGATGTCACAAGCTTTCGAAGCTGCAGGGGCTCCTTAGGGCTAACATTTGGGATGTTAATGTACACCAAGGAGAAGCAGCTTGGCTTCGCGGGTTGAATGTTTTGGACGGCGACTCCGGAGAGCGGGTTTTTCTAATTCAAAGTCCTTGGTTGACCCCTTGGGCAAGTCACACTCTCTCAGCCTCGGATGAAGGCATGGCAATCCTCCTCTGAACCAATCTTGCGAACACCTTGTGATAGGTTCACTGTAGGGTCCCAGCTCGGCCATGGACCCCACCCTCCCTGCTGGGAGACCCTTGGGCAAGACACACTCTCTCAGCCTCAGATGAAGGTATGTCAAACCCTCTGTGAACAAATCTTGCCAAGAAAACCTTGTGATGGGTTCCCTGTAGGGCACCATGTCAGCCAAGAACACCCCTCTCCCTGCGGGTGACCCTTGGGCAAGACACACTCTCTCAGCCTCAGTGGAAGGCAATGGCAAATCCCCTGTGAACAAATCTGGCTAAAACACAAAACCATGCTAGAGCCGACATAAGTCGGAAACTTATGAAGGCGCCCTATAAGAGGAACATACTTCCCCCATGCCTTTGTTTCCTGGAGGAGACCCCCAGCGCCCCCCAATGGCCGGGGCAGGAGAGATGGGGGGGTCTTTCCCTGGGCAAGGGGCAGCCTTGGGTCTCCTTGCCAAGGAAGGCTTGCTTGGTCAAGGCAAGGCGGGCAAGGGGTGTCCGAAAGACACACAGAGAAAGTTTCCCAAAGTTTGCCTCCTCTCCATTGCGCATGCTCGGGGTGGGGAAGGCTTGAAGTGCAGGGGGAGGGGAGGGGAGGGGAGGGGGAGGGAAAGCGGGCCTTGAAATAAGGAGGCGGCCCACGGAAGGCGCCCGTTCAGTCCGCGCTGGCCTCCTCCGCGGCGCTTTCGCCTCCTCCTCCTCCTCCTCGTCCTCTCCATCCCGTCCCTCGGACCCTGGACCTCCCGGCCCCTCTCCCCACCCGCCCCGATCGCCTCGCCTTCCTCTGCCCCCGAAGGAAAAGGGGGACGGGGACCCAGATCCACCCCCAGCCCCACCCCCTGCACCCCAACTTCGGAGTTTGGACCCTCTGCCGGCGGTGGAGCAAAGAAGATCGGGCTTAGGTAAATATCTGGAGGGGGACCCATCTCCTCCCTCTCCCCCCAAAAGAGGCCACCTTGTCCCTCTGGGGGTCCCCCATCCCCCCTTTTTTTCGTCCCGGGGGGAATTTGGCTTCAGGTGGCGGCCGGCAGGTTGGTCTTCTTGGGCGGCCCGGCGGCTCAGTCCTTGCCTCCTTTGCGAGGTAGTTAGTTAGTTAGTTTGCAGCAGCAACAATTAGTTATTTTGAAGTAACGACAATTACTTGGTTTGCAGCGGCGATAATTAGTTAGTATGGAGCGACGACAATTAGTTTGAAGCGACGACAACTAGTTTGCAGCGACCACAGTTATTTTGCAGCGACGGCAATTAGTCAGTTGGCAGCGACAACAATTAGTTACTTTGAAGCAAGGACAATTAGCTACTTTGCAGCGACAACAGTTACTTAGTTACTTCGCTGCAGCAACAAGACCCCCACACTTGGCTAGGCTTCAGTTGTCTTTTTTATTTGTCTACCCCCCCCCCAAAAAAAAAAAAAGCCTGTGGGTTTTCTCCCACAGAAGCTCAATGGGACTTTGAGGTGCGGGGGATTTAGCCATGGGGGAACACGCGTGTAAACCACGTCTCATGGGAATTTGTATCGGTAGGCTCGAGTTTTGTCTTCAGGGCCCTGGAGAGATGGGAAGGTCCCCCGGTTTCGTCTTGGCTCTTGCCTTACGCGCCTCTCTTGGCAGTGTGTAAGGCGTTACCAATGGAGGGGGGCATAAAGAGTGCTTGGCTCCCATAGACCCCCGACCCCAAGACTTTGCTTATTGGGCTTTGCAGCCAGTTCCTCCAACAGTCCAAACGCCTGGCTGCTTGTATTTGCAACGCATCGCTCTCCTACAGCAATAGTTGGGGATGAGGCCACATTCGAACCCAGGTCCCCAATGAAAGTTATTGTGATGGCATGTGTTGAGTGGGAGTGGGAGTGTGTGTGTGTGTGTGTGTGTGTGTGTGTGTTACGATCTCCCTTCCGTATGACTTTCTCCTCTCTGCAAAGCATGCTTGGACCCGAAACACCGACCAAGTCCGCCGACATCCATGGGACACCTTTGCCAAAGTAGTTTTTACGCGGCCCTGAAAGTTGTGTTCCTCTGGAAGCCCCGGTTGTGTTTTAGGAAGCGGGAACGTGTGTGTGTATGTGTGTGTGATGTTTTCGCTTTCCACTTTGGACTCACCTCTCGCTGGAAAGGGTCGACTGAGGCTAGCCCTGCTGTGTAAGGAACCCAGTACATAAAGGAAATAAGGAGTCAGTCCTTCAAAGGCTGATATATTCCCGAGGAAATGAGGGTTGCTGGGAGGGTTTTCCCTGGGTGGGTCGGTGGGGGTCTCCCGGAGATCGCCTTCGAGGCCGCAGTGCTCCGATTGGAAACCGCCATCAATGGCTGATGTTGCAGAGAGAGAGATTTCTGGAGTTGGGGAGGTTGTTTTCAAGGCAAGAGTCGCTTGTCAGGAGAGCGGGCTCAAAAAGCCATTCTCTGGGTGTGTATATAGTAATATAGTTTGATATATAACGTGTGTGTGTGTGCAACATAAATATATAGTTATATATGTGTGTGTATATGTATATACTATATATATATATATATATAGAGAGAGAGAGAGAGAGAGAGAGTGTGTATGTGTGTGTGTGCAACATAAATATACAGTTATATATATATGTGTGTGTGTGTGTATATAATATATATATTATATACAGAAGGAGACATATACAGTTAATATACATATGCATATATAGTTCTGTGTATGTGTGTGTGCAGCATAAATATACAGGTATATATATGTGTATATATATATATATATATATAGAGAGAGAGAGAGAGAGAGAGAGAGAGAGAGAGAGATACAGTTATATATACATATGCATATACAGTTGTGCATGTGTGTGTATACACATATTTTATACACAACACACCAAACGAGGATGCCTTTACTGGGGCCAAGCAAAACGCATAAAATAAATGTCGCAAGCTTTCAAAGCTCCAGAGGCTCCTTCGTCAGGCAAAAGTGAGGATTTGGGATGTTCGTGTACACTATACTATATATATATATATATATATATATATATATATATATATAATCCAGCAGACAAACAGGACAGTCAAATATGTCAGAGCCCCTGGATTTCTTCTGGGGGGAAAAGCAGGGCTTTCATTGATCTGGGTTGTATTCCTGATCCAATCCGGATCTGCTCCTTTTCTTGTAGCGGTTTAACATTCTGGGTCGGGATTCCCCAAAGGAGCACAGTTGGCTTGTCTGAAAAACAAAACAAAACAAGACTTCATGTTGTTTTTGGGTTGGTAAACCTTAATCTCTAACTCTAATCTCTCAACTCTAATCTCTAACCCGACTCAAGGAGAAAAAGAAACACTACTTTTGCGGAACGATTTTGAGAAAAGAAGGGCAACAAATAAGAAGGATAATAATAATAATAATAATAATAATAATAATATCTTGGGCGTTGTTGTAGTTAGTAGTAAGCGTTACAGGAATGTTACTAACTCCACTGTCCGAGGCCTACACCCGAGTTAGGTTTTGTGTTTGGTTTAGACAAGCTTTTTCTTTCTTAAGCTGTTTTTAACTGTCTCGGAAGCCAATAAATAAATAGAAACGTTTATCCAAAGTACTCTCTTGTTGTGATTTATTGGCTTTATTTATTTATTTATTTATTGGCTTCCATAAATCCAACTCCCTTCAAATAAAATGATTTTTTAGTTCCTAATCTTCGTTCACTTTCCCTCTCCTTGTTTAGAAAAGAAACGGTGAGCCCTTCGGAAGGAATAGCGGGACATTTGCTCTCCCTCCAGAGTGATGTGTAAAAATGGTGTGTGTAGATAAGTGTATCTTATCCATCCGTAGAAGGTCCTGTTTTCCCTTGTGAAGTCGAAGGCTTTCGTGGCCGGCATCCATAGTTTTTTGTGGGGTTTTTGGGCTATGTGGCCATGTTCTAGAAGAGTTTATTCCTGACGTTTTGCCAGCATCTCCCCTTCCCTTCTTTCCCTTTCCTTCCACACCGCTTTTCCTCGAAGTCGTCTGTTTGTTACAAACGAACCTCTCCGTTAGGCATCTTGCGGCTGGAGGAAAATTCATATAATGGCTCATGGAGGGGGATTTCACGAGAATTAAATCCTCAGCGCAAGGCGGGGGGGGGGCTTCTTTCTTTTCTGGAAAGGTCGCCACTGCTAAGGGCCAAAACACACTGCAGTGTGAGACCGCTTTAATTGCCCTGGCTCAGTGCTAGGGGATTCTGGGAACTGTGAGACATTTAGCCTTCTCTGTCAAGAGAGCTCTGGTGCACACGACAAACTACAAATCCCAGGATTCCTTAACATTGAGCCAGGGTGGTTAAAGCGGTCTCAGGCTGGATTGTTTCTGCGGTGTGTTTTGTACCTAAAGAAGGGACGAAGTGGTTTCATTTCTGGATGGCTGTGCAGGCGGGTTTCTGTTTTTCACGCAGCAAAACCTGTCCACTAACTGGGGCCCTAGTCCTAATCTCATTTATAGGGCTTCTCCTCGCCCAATAGAGGAGTTCTTCCCGAGTCATGTGGTTTTTAATCAGGGTCTGGTTTGGCGCTCAGAGGACATTGAGGGGAGTGGGGCAATGCCCAGCAGAGGAGAGTCACACTTCGATCCTAACTATGTTGTTGTTGTTGTTGTTGTTGTTGTTGTTGTGTGCCTTCAAGTCTTTTCCGGCTCATGGCGCCCCTAAGGCGTTCACCTGCCAAGATTTGTTCAGAGGAGGTTTGGCCATTGCCACCCTCTGAGGCTGAGAGAGTGTGACTTGGCCAAAGTCACCCAATGGGTTTTCATGGCCAGGGTCATAGCCCAACCCTCAAGCCACTGCGCCAGGCTGGTTTTATTCACTTTATTTAACTGATTCAGGATGGGAGCTTCTAGTGTCCTCTCTTTCTCATCCCGGCTTTCCCAGAACCTCGAATCTACCCGTTTTAAACCCCGATGGGACTAGTTGCTGTTTGCTGAAAAGGGCTCCATCACTTTAGTAAGGAAGGAGCAAAAGGGGGGCGAGAAAGAAAGAAAGAATGCAGGAATGAAAGCAGGAAAGAAAGCAGGAAAGAAGGAAAGAAGGAAAGAAAAGGAAGAAAGAAGGAAAGAAAGCAGGAAAGGAAGGAAGGAAGGAAGAGAGAAAGAAAGAAGGAAAGAAAGAAAGAAAGAAAGAAAGAAAGAAAGAAAGCAGGAACGAAAGCAGGAAAGAAGGAAAGAGGGAAAGAAAAGAAAGAAAAGAGGAAAGGAAGAAAGAAGGAAAGGAAGCAGGAAAGGAAGGAAGGAAGAGAAAGAAAGAAGGAAAGGAAGGAAGGAAGGAAGGAGGAAAGAAGGAAGAAAGAGAGAGAAAAGAAACCAGGAAAGGAAGAAGGCAGGAAAGGAAGGAAGAGAGAGAGAAAGAGGGAGGAAGGAAGGAAGGAAGGAAGGAAGGAAGGAAGGAAGGAATTAGGAAAAGACGTGGGCAGCGAGGTCAGGATTAACGGGAGCAACTCCTTAAAGGACAAGTTTGGAAAGTGTTCTTTTTACCTGAAAAGATTTTATTGGGTTGGACTACAATTGCCACATGATAGAAAGGAGGGAGAAGCATCGCAGCAAATATTTCCCCTTCTTTGGGACCCGTGTCCCTCTCCTTCGCCCAGGGGCGCCTTGAAGCCTAAAATGCGCTCAGGTTTTCCTTGGAACCGAGGAGGGTTGCCAAATGTCGGCTTCTCTGCGATGGCGTCTTGCTGCATCTTGCCCTTTGGCCTAAGTCTTTTTGAACACCGGGAAAACCTCTCTGTTTTAAAATCCCCTGTAGCTCAGTGTAGAAGCTCCAGGGCCATGTGTTTGTGTGTGTGTGTGTGTGTAAAACAATTTGTTTAGGGTTCAGGACTGAACCCAGACTGACCAGGCGTCCTCCTTTTCCAGGACGCATCCTCCATTTCTGCCTAGGAGGAATGCCAACACCTCTCCCATTTCGAGGAAAAAGCATGAACCGATCTGTCTATGAGTGTTCGTAGCTTTGGTCACATCCTCCCTTTGGTCTCGAACGTCCTCCACTTTGTCCTCCATTGCGATGAGGACATTGGTCACCCTGCACGAACCCCGTCCGGCGCCTTTCCACTTTCCTTGCCCCTGATGTCCGCTTTGTCGCATTTTTCCCGACCTTCGTTGTGGATAAGAAACAGAACAGTGGGATCTCTTTCTCTGCCTCGACAAACGTCGTGTGTCGCCTTCTCCAGCCGACCTTTACTAATCCAAGAGGGGAAAGTAGAGAGAAAGAGGGGAAGAGTTGTTTTCTAATTTCTATGCACTGCGTGTGTGTGTGTGTGTGTGTTTGCAAACAAGGGCAAGGGCTTCAGCCAGACTTGTCAACACCGATCGCGTGATACAAGATGGTGCTTTAATATATTTTTCAATTGTATGTATTTATATATATTCCAAGGGCAGGCTGGCGTCCTTCCAGGGCCTCATTAAGGGACTCAATTAACTCCTTCACGCTCAATTAGAGGCCCTCCTAATAACTCAGATCTGGGGGGGGGGGGATCCCGGTCTACTCATTGCAGGCCACGGCGGAGGCCAAAAGAGCCTGGTTTGTTTCCTAAACACAGGTTGAAGCCATGCTCCAAGAAAGAGAGAGAGAGAGAAAGAAGGAATTACTGAACCTTTTGGGGGGAAAGGCTCTGTTCGCTTTTTGGGCCTGGGGCAATTTAAGCAATGTCTTCTCAGTGTCTCGCCCTCCCCTTTACTGTAGATATTCTCTCCACCAAATGCCTCTGAGGAAGTAGATTTAAGTCTAGGAAAGCTAATGCCGCCAACTTCTATCTTTCGGATGGTCCCAAAGGTGCTACAAGATCTCTCTGCATACTGATTTTACAGGCTAATAAGGCTATATCCCTGTATGTACTTATGTATGCATCCAGAAATGTTAGTCAAAAAAACTGACTCCGAAAAGTCGACTTGTCTATGGGTCAGTCAGTGTATGTACTGCCCTTTAACTCATATATATACTGTATGTACTTTAACATATACACTGTACTTAACTCAGATAGATAGATAGATAGATAGATAGATAGATAGACAGACAGACAGACAGACAGAACCATCTCCTGGTGGAAGGCAAGAGTATAATCTGTCCTGGAAGCACTGGCCTGCCTCTCTTCTTCTTCTTTGGCGTTGCTTTCCTTTCCTTTCCTTCATCCTTTCCATCCTTTCTTACATTCCCCTAAGTTTCACCCTCAACCTCCATGGGCCATGTAAAAACCCACACATTTGGCCCAACAACCTGTCCTCCACCTATACATGAGGTCAACTTATAGTCGAGGATATATATGATATTTATTTCCCAAAGCATTCCTTCTTGGATAAAAGAAATCCCTTTTTATTCTGCAGAGTTTCTCACCACTTTGGGAAGGGATTTATATTACGATTTGTATTAGAGTCATCCTGGAAAGTTAGATAGTTTTAGTTTTTTCAGTTGGCAACAGAGCCAAATAGATCTACTGCCCCAAAGAGCTTGCAGCCAGGATTTTGAAAAACAACAGCAAGAGGAGGTTGAAAAGGGAAACAAACAAACAAACAAACAAACAAACAAACACAGTAAGAAAGGAAAAGGTGAAAAAACCTGGTACCTTCCAGTATTATAAATAAAGTGAGGTTGTGTGTGTGTTTATGTGTGTCTGTGTACACACACACACACACACACACACACACACACACATATATACTTGGAAGAAAATTCCATATATATAGTCAAATCACACTCTCTCAGCCTCAGAGGCAAAGCGCCTCTGAATAAATCTTGCCAAGAAAACCTCATGAAAGCTTTGCCTTAGGGTCGCCATAAGTGGGAAACGAAAGGTACGCAACACACAACTGTTTTACATTAACAATCACTACTTAGTCACAATTGTGACACAAGAAACGACAAATTAAAGCCATCAGGGGAAAGTAGGGTCATTTTTGGCAATAGAGCCAAGGAGGTCTACTGCCCCGAAAAGCTTGCAGTCGGGATTTAGAACAGAAACAACACAACAACAACAACAACAACAACAAGGAAGAGGAGGTAACCCGACGCCTTCCAGTATGTAAGAGCTATATATAAAGTGGGGTTGTGTGTATATATATATATATATGTGTGTGTGTGTGTGTGTGTGTACAGTATATACTGGGAAGAAAATTCCTTACACAGGCACAAAACAGGCCGTATTTCCGAGGATTTGTCTAAATTCAGGGCTGCTTCTAACAAACCGGAATCCTAAACAGGGCCGCGGCTGCGGATTAGAGCCCTTTTGTCACCTAAATCGTTTTAAAAACCCTGACTGCAAGCTCTTCGGGGGCAGGAGATCTCTTTGGCTCTGTTGCCAAAAAGCCCCCATTTTGTTCAGAAGGACTTACTCCGGAATAAAACACAATGCAAAGGCGTTGCGGGGGATCGCTGGCCGGCTGCGAACCTTCCTTTTTTCCTTAAAACAATGGACCGTTCTTCTTATTTTTATGTATTGATTTATTGTCAAAAGAAGGAACGACCAAAGGAAGGGGTGAAGCATATTCACCCCATCAAAGTAACACCCAAATCGTTGTGTTGAAAGAAATACTAAGCCAGGGCAAGCGATGGATGTGAGGGTCATTTGTTTTCCTCTCCGGGCCAAGATTGCGTTTCATTGACTCTGCATCCACACTGTAGAGATAACCCACTTTGACACCGTTTTAATTGCTATTGTTACATGCTATGGGATTTTTGGGATTGGTACTTTTGTGTGGCATTTAATCCGGTTTGACACCGCTTTAACTACCACGACTCCATACTGTGAAATTTTGGGATTGGTACTTTTGTGCGACATTTAGCCTTCTCTGTCCGAGAGCTCTGGTGACCCCCAACTGAACTACAAATCCCAGGATTCCATAATATGGAGCCGTATCAGTTGGAGTGGCGTCAACCTGGATTATTTCCGCAGTGCGGATGCAGCGTAGTTGCTACAAATCCTGAGCTAGCTAATTCACTACATACATGTGGGATTAGTTAGAGAAGTGGTGGGTTTTTTTGGGGGGGGAGGGGGATTGGTACTTTTATTATGTACCAGTCGAGTATTTCATCCTCAACTCTTCGTAATTTAGACAGTAAATAAATAAATAAATAAATAAATAAATAAAAATCACCACTCCTAAACCACAAGATGACTATAAAATGAAAGAGACTTTCGCTGTTGTCCGGAGACAGAAGCAGCCAACAGAACAATTCCCAGTAGGATCCAGTTAAACTTGGCCCCAAGTCCAGTCCCAGCCCAGTTCCATCTCTCTGCAACTTTACTTTCCAGTTTATTTTATTTCTCTTTAAACTCCACGACCCTCCAAATGTTGTCGGAGAAGTTGCAAGTCCCAACAGCCCTAGGTGTGGGGGATGATGAGACATGCAGTCCAAGACCCATGGGGGGGACCACACTTGTCGCCCACCCCTAGTTTGTTTGAATGGAGTCTGGAAAGGCGACCTTCTTGCCAGGCGTTGGTGGACTTCCACTGGCCCTTCTTGCATACCTTACAGCGTTTGGTCCTAAACACACTGTAGAAATAATCCAGTAAGAGACTGCTTTAAGTGCCCTGGCTCAATGCTAGGGAACTGTGGGAACTACAGTTTTAGAAGACATTGAGCCTTCTCTGTCAGAGAGCTCTGGTGCCACAGTAAACTACAATTCCCAAGATTCCCTAGCACTGAGCCTTGAGGGCAATTAAAGCAGCCTCAGACTGGATTGTGTCTGCAGTGTGCTTGGGACCTTAGTTTCCCAAACTTTGCTCCTCCAGATGTTTTAGACTTCAGCTCCCAGAATTCCTGACCACTAGCCAAGCTAGCTGGGGCTTCTGGGAATTGAAATCCAAAACACCTGGAGGACAAGAGTTTGGGCATCAGTGCCTCACTGTATCCTAGTGGCAAGAGGCCCTCCTTTCCTATGGATCCAGGGGTAATAGACAAGTGACTGTACTTTCCGCAACTAAGGGGCTTTAGATTCTTCAGGCCTCTTTTCTGACTCCAAGGAACAGCTGAAAGGCGACATAGGTCGGGAAGGGAAAATGGCTCCAGGACTGGCATCTTCTGTGGAAGGGGGGTATTCCCAGTACTCCCAGAATGCTGCCCCCAAAGTCCCTGGGGGGGGGGGGGAAGCCCCATTGATCCAAATCGCCCTGCTTAGAGGCAAAGCAATGGGCGATTTTATTTCTTGAGGCTGCAGTTCCCAAAACTGGCTACTGACTGGGAGATACTGGGAGCAGTAGGGTTTTTTTTTTAAGGGGGGGGGGGTTAAGAGAGGCACAGAAGTCCCTGTACTTCATGATTTTTCAGCTGCTCCTGTGTGCAGCCTTCTGGAGCCCAGCTCACATCATCCCCAGCCAGCACAGCCAAGGATGATAGGGGTTGCTATCCAGCAATATTTATCCCCCCTTGCTTTGAGAGAAAAAACAAATGAGTGGCTCCAACAAGGGGCCAGAGCTTTGCCCAAAAGGTGGAAGATGATCTATCTGCAAAAGGGACTCAAAAGAAATACTTGTTTGTTTGCCTCCATCATGCCGTTTCCCCGACATGTAAACCAGGGACTGTGTGCCAGGTGTTGCTGGACTACAAGTCCCAGCAGCCCCAACCAGCATACCCAATGAGCTGAAGGAATGCTGGGAGCTGAAGTCCAACATCATCTAGAGGTCTGCATGGTTTCCATACTACTAGGAAATATTGGTGCCATACTAGGAAATATAGTACTGAAGTCGGAGGCAGCCGATGGAAATCACTCCCGACTCCGGAATGTTAAAAGCAGGTTGTTCAAATTATTTTAATAAACAGAGTTATTAAGTTATATTAAGAACTTTATTGTTGCAATGTGCCTTCGAGTCAGCTCCCAGTTATAGCTAGGCTGGGCTAAGGTTTTCCTGGCAAGATTTACTCAGGGAAGGTTTGCCACTGCCATCCTCTGAGGCTGAGAGAGTGTGTCTTGCCCAAGGTCCCCCAGTGGGTTTCCATGGCTGAGTAAGAATGCCAGCCTCAATCTCTAGAGTAAACTCACGGAGTAGAAAGTAACCTGACCCAAACTTGGACTTTTTTTGGGGTGGGGGGGTGGGATTACCTCATTTTCTGAGTTTTTCTGCACAGAAGTTGCAGATGTTGGGCAGATCAAGGGCTGGCCCAGGCGAAACTCCAGATGTGAACAAACCCTTTCTTGGCAGTGGCCCCATTGAAAACAGTGGGGATTTCCTTGTATGTAAGAGGGATCCAGGCTTATCATTTTGCTTTCCCATGATTACATTAATGTATCTCCCTATCTGGTATCCCGATAAAGAATCATAGAGTTATAAGGTCATTTGGTCCCTTGCAAATAGCTGTCCAACTTCGGCTTCAAACCCTGTTGGAAAGGTCCACCACCTTCCAACTAAGGGCCATCCGCACTACATAGTTATTCTACTCTGATTCCATTTTTACTGCTATGGCAACATCTGATGGGCTCCTCGGAGGGGCATTTTGAATCCTCAGCCAGAGAGCTCCTCTAGTGCCTCGGATCAAACTACAAATCCCAAGATCCATAAGATATTGTTAAGGCAGCTAAAGTAGATTCATAGTGCTATAATTCTGCAAGTGGGGAAAAATCCACAGTCTTTCTCCCTGCACATCGCCTTATATTAGATATAAATTATTATCACACATACCTTTGCTCTCAAATCTATCTATCTATCTATCTATCTATCTATCTATCTATCTATCTATCTATCTATCTATCTATCACAATACAGTGTGCCCTTGGTATCCACTGGGGTTGGGTTCCCCGTAGATACCAAAATCCGTGGATGCTCAAGTCCCCATTAAATGCAATGGTATAGTAAAATGGAGCCCTTTATATAGATTGGATGCTTGAATTTGAGGATAAAGAATCCGTGGGTAAAGAGGGCCGACTGTCCATACTTGGAAATAAAATCCCGACTGGTTTCCCAAAAAGACTGCATGCAACTTGGAGATCTGGAGCCACTTGTTTATAGGTTCGTTCTCTGTTAGGAAAGAATGCCTGTCCCAAAGTAAAACGTAGTTTATTTCAAAGGCGTGTAGTTTGAAGTAAAATCTGCTTAAGGTCGCAACTATTTTGAGGAGAAGCAGATTTCAACCCGGCTTTTGTTTCTGAGGAAAGGAGCAAAAGGTGGATAAAGGGCTGCATCCTTGCTGCAGAAACAACCCGGTTTGACACCGCTTTAGTTGCCATGGCTCCATGCAATGGAATTCTGGGAACTGCAGTTTGTGGTGGCCCCAGAGAGGAGTGTTGTCAAACCAGGTTATTTCTGCAGGGCGGATGCGGTCAAAGTCGCAAGGCATCGTTCCTCTCAGGCTAAGCACCAGTTACTCACAAGTAATTCCATAAAAAGTGTATGGAGTGGACCTAGGCTGAGTCTCCCTGGTTGAAGTCGGATGATTTCAGCAAGCGACCAAACTGACACTGGCACGAAGCTGCGAATAAAAGATATTTGTTTGCCACACAGGGCTGTCAATCACGGTTTTGTAAAATCGGGGAAAGATTTGTCTCAGTTCAGTGGGGCCGAGGCAAGGAGGGTTGAAGCATCACAAGCCGACCCCAGTGCCTCCCATTGACAGCAATGCCAGGATGGCAAGGTGTGGGAATGAAACTCTTTTTACACGGAAGTAACTCACCCCCCTGATTTTCTGGGTCTTTCTCCCAAGACAGCGCATAGGATCGCACCTGTCTGACACTGTCCCTACTGACATTCCTATGGGAAATACACTGGATCCCGTTCAAAGCGGCTTTACTACTTAGTGGATTTAGGACTGAAGCCTCGACAGCACCAGACAGACAGACTGATAGACATTGACAGCCAGCCTGATAAGGATCGGTTGACACGAAACAGAAGGGAAAGGAGGCGTTGGAGCCGAAATCAAAGGGGGAATGGGGTAGAAAAAGGAGGCCAGAGTGGGGTGTGTGTGTGTCTAGATGTGGTGGGGTCCCCGGGGACTTCTGCCCAAAGGGACTCCTCCTGCGCCCCCTGCCCTCCCTCCGCTTTCGGGGAAACAGAGGAGGACAGCCACAGGTCTCCGCTTCACGGAGATGGAGGCTGGCCAGGCTCTTCTTGCCCCCCCCCCCAGTCCCTGCCCTTCCTCATCTGGGCTCATCCTTTCCCTTCCTTCCTTCCTTCCTTCCTTCCTTCCTTCCTTCCTTGCCTTTCCTTTCCTTTTCTTCCTTCATTTCCCCTTCCTTTTCCTTTCTTTATTCCTTTTTCCTTCCTTCCCTTCTTGCCTACCTGTCTCCTTTTCTTTCCCTCCCTCCCTCCCCTTCTTTATTTCTTTCCCCCTTCCTTCCTTCCCTCCTTGCCTGCCTGTCTCCTTTTCTTTTCCTTCCTTCCTTCCTTCCTTCCTTCCTTCCTTCCTTCCTCCCCTTCACCTTTCTTTTTCGTTCTTAGTTTCCCATCCTTCCCCCTCCCCTTCCTTTTTCTTTCTTTCTTTTTCCTTTTTCCTTCCTTCCTTGCCTGCCTGCCTGACTCCTTTCCTCTTTCCCTTCCTTCCTTCCTTCCTTCCTTCCTTCCTTTTCTTTCCTTTCCTCCCACACACAAACTCTCCTCCTCTCTTCCACTTCCAGCTCCATTTTCTTGTGGAACATTATTTAGGTCTCCAACAGAAACGGGTGAACTCTCCGGTGGAAAACGAAACGGACTCCCGTTTCCCTTCCCCTTCAGTAGATTAAAATTAAAAAAACAAACTGGAAGGCCCAGCCAAATCACCTTGGCAGACAGCATTGCAACTAAACCCGCTCTCTGTTCCCCATTATTATTATTATTATTATTATTATTATTATTATTATTATTATTATTATTATTATTAAGACGTTGCTTCTTGCGTTATTAGAAAGGAAATCCTGCTGAGTTCCGCGCGGGAATTTACTCCTAAGTAACTCCACAGGGAGGCAGACTTTACTCCTAGGAAATGGGATTTCGGGAAGTGGCTGCTTTTTAAGGACGTTCGCAAACCCTTCTGAAATCGGATTGCAAATGTATAAATTGACTTTGATGTACTTGACTCGGAATTAACCACCATCGTAAAGAAATATATATATATATATATATATATATATATATATATACACACACACACACACACACACACACACACACATACATACATACACACATACACTCATAGTTATACGTCCTTCTCAATGCTATTCTCCTCGCATTTAGAAAGAACTCCACAGGGGCTGCAATCCTAACTTGACAGGCTAACAGAAATAACAGTAAATAACAGAATTAACCCGGTTTGGCAGCACTTTAACTCTTTGTCTGGCTCAAGGCTATGGAATTCTGGGAGTTGGAAACTTTGGTCCAAAACACACTGCAGAAAGAATCCAGTTTGAGATTATTTATACAATTATACAATCCTGGGAATTGTAGTTCCTTGTAGCACCCGAGCTCTCTGACAGAAAAGGCTAAATGGCTCACAGAACTATAGTTCCCAGGATTCCCTGGCACTGAGCCAGGGCAGTTAAAGCGATCTCAAACTGGGTTATTTCTGCAGTGTGTTTTGGACCAAAATCTGCAGCAGGGAATAAGTGTTGGTGCAGTTGGCCCTATGGGCTTCGATTAGGAAGCCAGTTATTTCCGAAAGCAAAGAAATGAGATCAAGGAAAACACATGGAAAATGTAATTTTCCAGGTTTCTTTCTTTCAGTCTTTCTCACCTTCTATTGACAGTCAATGACTGGGACCAGCTACTTGACCTCTGTATCTGAAACCAAGGAGATGCAGGACATCAGTGATGTCCAAACTCTGGCTTTCCAGGTGTTTTGGACTTCAGCTCCCAGAATCCCAAACCATTGTCCAAGGTAGCTGAGGCTTCTGGGAACTGAAGTCCAAAACACCTGGAGGACCAGAACTTGGACATTGCTGGCCTAGCTGTTTTGGAACCAGCTTCAGGCAGTGTCAGCTGGAGGCAGCACTTCTTTTGCACCATTTCAATCACCTAGAAAGAACTGGGTTGTTTGTTTTTGTGTCAGATTTTTCTATGGTTTTCACCATGACCTCCATTTTGTCAATTCTAGTTAGGCCCACAACACTATCAGTCCTCAGGGACAGTGCCAATCTATTCCTGCATCTGTGCTCCTTTAGTCACAGAGGCAGCAGTCAGGTAGCAAGAGTCAAAGATTAATTTGCTATATTTTTATCTTTGGTCCCATCTCTTGGTTTTCAGAAACAACTGTTCTTACTCAAAGGCCAACTGCACAAACATCTAGTCCTTGCTGCAGGCTTTATTTTCCCTACTGTGCATGCTGCACATTGCTCTTCGCCTAATGTTGTGAGGTTGTTTTGCCATTTTTTCGGTGGTGTGTCCTGCAAAATAACAGGAGGAAATCAAAGTTCCTTCCCAAGATCCTTCTAACTTTATAGATAGGAAGAAAAGCCTGGAATAAATCCCGTGCCACTTATGTGTCACCCTGAGCCCTCTTGCAGAGCAATGGCATCCACTGAAACCAAACCAAACAAGCTTCATTTATATACAAGGGGAATTGAGCTTGAGCCCTTTTGCTGGCTTTGAACTCGCAACCTTATGGTTTTGAGTGAGTGGCTGCAGTACAGGCATTTAACCACTGCTCCACCAAGGCTCCTCATTGAAGTTCAACTAAGAGGATCTCCCAAGGGTATATGTGTGCATATAGGACTGTAACTTTGCTGGGGGGGATCCTATGGGATTTAAACCCCCCCCCCCATCATGGTTTAGGATTAAAACTTGGACAAGCTCCTTGCTTGAACTTGGTTTGAGTCCCCATGCTGGCTGAGGAAATTTGGAAGTCCTATTACTATACAATAAATATATGATTTCAATTGTTTTTAGATTCTTGCTGTGAAGTTTTTGTAAGCTGCCTTGGGAGAAAGGGAGCATAGAAACAAAACGAAACAAATGTTTCCAAAGAGGCACTTTCTGGAGGTCTCTATAGGATTGGGGCTGCCTGGGGAAAAACAAAACGTGACTTTAAAAAAGAATAGGATGACATTTCATAAAACCTTTCTCGGTGAGAAGGGATGGCATTGGGGAGTGCTGTATCAGTTAGGCCAGGGAAAAAATTGCCTGGATGCAAACCTGTCTCTTAAACAGTTAATGGAGGGTGCATGTGTATGGGAAGCTGTGGTTTGGAGGGAGGGAGGTTGTGCTGTATGTGTGTGTGTGTGTTTTAATCTGCCACTACACCAAATTTATCCAATTAGAAAAGGCAAATCTTGGCAAAATGTCACCCTCGTTTATTCTGGGTCAGTGCGATGGAATTCCTTGGAGCTGTGAGACTCCCCCTTCTCCCCCTTTCTTTCCCCTCCTTTTGGAAGCTGATTTATGTAAAGTGGTGTGAAAGGTGGACTCTGAGCAGCTTTGGAGTGAGAAGATCCAGGACCCCCAGAACTGCCGCAGGAACAGATTGCTGCCACCACTTTTTCCTCCTCCTTCCAGCAAATGAAACTGCTCTAGGCCTCTGGGGTTGCATCTGCAGGGCAGAAATAATCTGGCTTGACACTACTTTTAACTGCCATGGCTCAAAGCGATGGAAATTTGGGAGCTGTAGTTTGTTGCGGCACACACCCAGGATGCTGACCACAATCCTTGGATTGCCAGTTTTATTCTCTTTCCTATTTCTTGTGCCATTTCTTCATCATTTCTGTGTCCCAGTCATTCCTTGGGGAAGAGAGGAGACAAAACGGACAGAACTGGGGTAAAGCAAGAAAGCAAACCTCTAACTCTACTACTAACCCCCCCAGGCAAGTTTGGATTGGACATCAGCCTCTCCTCTTTCAAAATCTCTTTTTGGAACTTGAAGGGCCCTTTCACCAATTATAGCACCATGAGTCCACTTGAAGGACCAAGGCTCTACCCTATGGATTGCTGGGATTTGTAGTTTGCTGTGGTACTCACAGCTCTCTGACAGACAAAGGCTAAATGCCTCACAAAACTATAAATCTCCGGATTCCACAGCACTGAGCCATGACAGTTAAAGCAGTGTTAAACTGCATGGATTCTGAAGTGTTGATGGAGCCTTGGGCCTCAGGCTGAGTGTTGTAAATCCTTCCAGCATAAAAATCACAGGGATGTTGCCATGCCAGTTATAGTGGAAACAGAGTGGTACAACTGTGTGCCATGAAGGGGACTGTGCTGGGTGAAATATCCCTGAATCCTTGATGACCCAGAGTTGCAAGATCATGAAGTAAAATGCAAACACTAAACATCCAGGGGAGGGGAAGACATTGCATCTGCATCCCTTGAGGCACTCCCCCCCTCCCTCTATATATAAGGAAAGCAAACCAAAATAATCAAAGGGAGTTGGGAGCCTTAAAAAGAAACCTTCAAGAGTTTGTTGTGCATTTTTCAGGCTATGTAGCCATGTTCTAGAAGAGTTTATTCCCCATGTTTCACAGCATTTGTGGCTGGCATCTTCAGAGAATGCCATTCTCACATTCTCTGAAGATGGCAGCCACAGATGCTGGCAAGACGTCAGGAATAAACTCTTCTAGAACATGGCCACATAGCCTGAAAAAGCCACAACTAACTATGGATGCCGGCCATGAAAGCCTTCAACTTTCACAAACCTTTGAGAGGCTTCTAATTGGGTCCATGTTCCTCCTCTCTCTTTTCAACCCAAAGGGGCTGTGGTGACCAAGCTGAGACCCTTTGCTCTCTCTTGTTGGCTGTCATCTGGAAGCCAACTTGGAAGGGCAAGAGAAAGGTATTAAGTCCCTTACCAATTTTAAGGGCATCCCTTCATGTTTAGAGAGCAGTGTAGCCCCAGTGAATCAGTTTAAACCTGTGGCCCTTCAGCTGTTACTGAATGTCAACTCCCCCCAGTCCCAGCCAGTTTAGCACATGCTCAGGGATGATGGGAGGTGGAGCCCAGCAACATCTGGAGAGCCACAGCTTCCTCATCCTTGTTCTAATCCTGATACAGAAAACCAGGGTCAATAAGATCAACCAGGTCACAGTTCGAGGTCTCAAATGTGTGGGTCTATTTAAACTACAGGAGAAGAGTTTCCACCTCAACATTAGGAAGAGCTTCCTGAGGGTAAGAGCTGTTTGGCAGTGGAACACACTCCCTCAGAGAGTGCTGGAGTCTACTTCTTTGGAGGTCTTTAAACAGAGGCTGAATGGCCATCTGTCGGGGATGCTTTGATTGAGAGTTCCTGCATGGCAGGGGGTTGGACTGGATGGCCCTTGGGGTCTCTTCCAACTCTATGATTCGGATTCTAGGATTCCATGATTTTCTTTCTCTGAGGTTTGAATCCCATATACACATATATCTGGGATTAAGTCCCTTTAAAGCCCATGGGACTTGTTTCTGAGCAGACACCCCTCAGGTTGCAAGGTATCCAGGAGATGATTCTTTCCCATCCCTATGCAACAGTTCTGTCTAAAGTGTGTGTTTATCTGCTGTGTTTTCATGCCCTCCCTCCATCTCTCAAAAATCAGTAGGGCTTTCATATGTTTTGACTGGGGTTGGGACACCCTCAAAATGCTAGCAAATTGATGCTGGGGCCTAACAGGTTGGAAGATCCCCTACAAAGTTGTTGACTGAGTCCGGCTTCCACCCAGATTTATCTTCACTGTTTCAATAGCAACTCCAGCCTTCTGGGATCAGGGATGCAGTTGGTGGTTCTGACCCACTTCTCATTGGAACCATATCCACTTTTCGCTTCTCTGTCTGTGAAATGTGTTGGACTATATCTCCAATCAATCATGACTGGGGAGAATGGATGTTGCAGTCCAACATCTCTCTCAGGTTGCCTCTGCGGTTGGGGAGAAGGCTACTTTACACCCCAGCATTGGAAACATGTTGTTGACAGGATTGGCATTGGTTCTTATTCCACAGTTCAGACATATACTGCCTGCCCTCCAGTAAATATAAATACAATAATGTGCTTATTGTCTGCCTTTACATTTTCCATTCCAGCTAGTCTCTTCAGTTCTCCCTCTCTCTGAAAAGTTGTATTTAACAAGTGCTGGATGAAGCCCACCCTCCCCCGTCTGGATAAAAGCACCTCATCCACATACAGGGCAAAGTTGGTCACCCCATTGCATGGGGGGTTTGAGGGGAAGCTATATATTTCCTTTGCTGCTTTTATGGATTAAGCTCAACTTCTAAGGAAAAACATTTTTAATGGGAGGAGAGCTGTACTTTCTGCCTTATGCCTCATGTTTTAAACAGTTTAAACTTTTTTTTATTTGGTAAAATCAGAGTTGTTTTAAAGTGATTGTTGTTTTATGTTTTTTTTAATATGAGGATTGATTTTTATTGGCCTTCTCTTTTCTCTTTACGTTACATGATGCTTACTTTCTTCACAAGGGAAATAGCAGGGTATAAATAATAAATTCTATATGGACTTACTAGTGGTTAGGAAAGCTGTTTTTTTTTTTTTAACGTACAACTCCTAGGATCCCACAGTCAGTGTGGTAAGTGATGTCTGGGGATACTGAGTTTTGTAGTCTGAGAACAGACCTCTTCTATCCTCTGTTTTTGTTGGAGTGGAAGAGACTTAATTCAATTAACTAGCCTCCATAGTGACCGTGGGATCCAATGTGGTGCAGTGGTTGGAGTGCTGGACTAGAACTCTGGCCACCAAACCCCATTGAGTGACAAGTCACGTTCTCTCAACCTCAGAGGAAGGTAATGCCAATCTCCCACCAATAAATCTTGACAGGAAAATAGGTTCGCTTTAGGTGTGATTCCCCTTAGGGTTGCCAAAAGTCTAGAAACGCTTTGAGTAATAGTGATGGCAACCAGCCTAGCTTGCCTAAATACCTTAAAGGCTCCAGAAACCATCTGATCTTAGAAACTAAGCAGGGTCAGTCCTGGTTTGCACTTGGATGGGGGACTGCCAAGGAATAGCAGGTGCTGCAGGCTCTTGTTTCAGAGGAAGGAACTGGGAAAACCACCTCTGAGAATTCCTTTTCTAAGGAAACCCTATGAAATTCATGCAGCTGCTGTAAGTTGTCAGCGGCAGTTTCAAGGCACTTACACACACTATTTGAAATAAGTATTATTGCTATTAGAATGGATAAATATTGCTAAGCCATGAAAGAACATGTCTCCAAATTTTCCAATTCTGAGAGCTATGCAGAAAAAAAATCAGTTTTTCAGCTTATTTCATTTATTTCTATCCACTTTCAAACATCCCTACCATTTTTTTAAAAATGGCTGCTAGATATACATAGCAACCATGCTTGTCTAAGAAAACCCTATGAAATTGATGGGATCACCATAAGTCAACAAGTGACTTGTAGGCACATTTGCGCGCGCACACACACACATATACAAGGAGCCTATGGACAAGCTGGCTCTTATCCAGGCAGCTGAATCAGGCCGAAAGCAAGCAGCATTTCCAATGTAGAGAGAGCAGGCAGGCCTCCACTGAACCCTCCAAGGCGGGCCAGGCCCTGCAGAAGCCGGGCTTTGAAGTCAGCTCTGTTAAACCCTTGTTCTCTGCTTTCCCAAGCAAATTGGAGGTCAGAGTTGAAGTGGCTGGGTGAGAGAGGAGGGAGCTAGAGCGAGAGGGAAAGGAGGCAGAGAGCTCAGTAAGGAGGCATTGCCTTGCACAGCCAGAAGCTTCTGGCCAGGGCAAACCCAAAGGCAGACTTCCCCCTGTTCTTGCCATGAATGGTCAGGCAGAGTGCATTTCTCATCTCCATAACATGTTGGAGTAACCCCAAAATGCCACAGAGTGGGCAGAGGGAGGGAACCGTGTGGGCTTGGCACATGTTTTTATGCTACTGATCAACTCTCCATGATAGGATTGCCATAAATCAGAAACTACTTGAAGCCACATAACAACACACCACTCTCATTGGTTCCTTGGAAAGAGCTAGGAGACAATGGAAAAGAGCTGTGTGTGTGTTCAAGTCCTTTCCAATTTACCCTAAAGTCATTTTGCTAAATGTTGTCTGGTTTGTTATTGCTGAGTGCCTTCAAGTCATTTCTTCTGGCAATCTCAAAAACGGCCTTCCTGTGAGATATGGAGAGAATGTGGCATGCCTAAGGTCACCCAGTGGGTTTCCAAGGCTGAGCAGGGATTCAGACCCTGGTGTCTCCATGACATGTAGCATCCAAGCTATTACACCTCTTGCTGTATGGTTAAGTGAGTTGAAAACAAAGAACACCCACACACACAAACACAAACACCCAGTTGTATTATACTCTAATGTGACCCCTACATGAAGTTTTGTGTCTCCAGGTGCCAGATAGGCATCCTTATGAACTGAATAAAAATTGAGACTCATGTGACAGAAAGTAAACGTGTGTGTGTGTGTGTGTGTGTGTGAGAGAGAGAGAGAGAGAGAGAGGAAGAGGAAGAGAGAGAGAGAGAGTTGAACGATGAGAACAGGACCTCTTCCAAGAAGGTTGGGGCAAGGAACACAAACTGTTTTGGCCTTTGTCAACAAGAGAGTGTTTGCAGTTTTTAATCTCTATCAGGAGCAGTTTTAAAAAAAGCTTATGCATTTCAAGATGAAAAGAGACGCAAATGGACCTTTCAGAAAGCTAATGGGCCTTTATTAGCATTCAGGATAAGAATATCCCCAAACTGTTAATCTGTTGCTAATCTCAGAGAGAACAGAAAAGCTTCAGGGCGGGGAAGGGAGATAATATCTGCTCACCAACTGGGTAACTAGTGACCCTAGTTCTACTACATCATTACTGCCCCACACCTGAAAGGTAACTCTGGCTTTCTTCTTAAGTGAATGTCTGTCAGTGTAAATATTTATGAGGTGTGAATTGCCGATCAACCATGGAAAGTCACAATCTCTCAGCCTCAAAAGGGAAACTGCCTCTGAACAAATTTTGCCAAGAAACCCTTGGGTTCGTTTGACTATAAAGCTGCCATAAGGCACACAACAACAATAGTGAAAGTCTGCCTTTAGCCCTGCTTCATTATAGTATACTCAAAATCCTGATTGTTCCTTTGTTGTTCATAGCAGCAGAGACCTTTTGGAAAGGGACCTTACATCCACTATGAACTTTATCACACTTTTTTTTAGCGTTAAGGGTATGGGAAGAGGATGCTTGTGTGAGCGCACGACCAGCCAGAAACGGATTTTACCACACGTCAAAGCGTCCCCCAAAAGCCCCCGTTCCATTCCATTCCGTTGCGCCAAGCCATCCTCCTTCAGTGGTGAGGCGCGTGAAATGTTCTGGTCAGAAGTCTTCTGACTGAGCAAAATGGCGCCTGTCAGCACTGAAGGAGGATGACTTGGCTTAATGGAACGGAACGGGGCCTTTTGGGGGACGCTTTGACGTGCAGTAAAATCCATTTCTGTCTGGTCGCGTGCGCACACGAGTGTCCTCTTCCCGTACTCTTTAATGCTAAAAAAACCAAACAAAAATGAGTGCGATAAAGTCCTATATCACATTTAGAAGAATTTTTTAAAAAATTGTATTAACTTGTTCTCTACTAGCCTCAAATGTGCTCAGAATGGCTTCCAAAGATCCGTGACAAATAGCTGTGCTCCAAAATTTCTTTGTGGATTATAGTTCTCAGAATCACACATCTAACATGGGCACAGATAGGGCTATTTAAAAAACAAACAAACAAACAAACAGGTAACTTTAAACTCTGGAACAGTACAACTAGGCTTCCAATGTAACTTGCAAAATAGATGCTTGGTGGTGAGAGGCAGTAGTTTCACTCAAGACCTCTACAGTGGATCCCAATTTATCCTCACAATGCCAGTTGAGTATTATTTTGGTTCTTTCACACTACACAATTATTATAGCATTGCAATTTCTCTTTAAGTGCTATGGCAACATCTTATGGAATCCTAGGATTTGTAGTTTAAAGAGGGACATTTATCATTCTCAGCCAGAAAACCCATCTGGTTCCTGTGACCAAACTACAAGCCACAGGGGTCTATAGGATGCAGTTAAATTGTGCTACCATTGTGTAGTGTGAAAGCATCCCTATAGTTTTCTACTAACACTGAATATGGGACAGCAACCCAGGTAAAGCTTTCTTGTTTTGTCCAGCAACTCACATATCACTTTGTGTGACCATCACTACAATAGCCATCAATAGTACTATATTTTCTGGTGTATAAGACTACTTTTTAACCCAGGAAAATCTTCTCAAAAGTTGGGTGGGGGGTGTCATCCTATAAGCTGGGTGTCATTTTACAGGGTAGGTGCTGAAACCTCTGACCTGGACTGGAGAATCTGCGGTCACCGCATGTGGTGGGGGGAACTCAAAATGGCCACGGCCGCATCCCCTCCGTATGTGGCGACCATATGAAAGCAGGAAGGGAGGCGCTGTAAAAGTTATAAAATCATGGAGACAGGGAGGGCTGGGCAGGCAGAGAGAGCTGACCAATCCAAGCAGGCTTTGCATACAACAAGTTTTCCTGCTAAATACCTGCATGTCATAAGCATTTGAATTAAAATTACCATATTGAAATCAAATCTGATATTTTTTAAATTTTTATTTGGTGTGCATTGGAAGAGGTGTAGTCTTATTTTAACTTGAAAAGTTGGGGGTCGTCTTATACTCCCAGTCGTCCTATACGCCGGAAAATACGGTAATACTTTTGTATAGTGCAGTCTTGGGGAATGTCTGCCCCTCCAACATAGTTGAACTACAACTCCCATCTGCCTGAGCTGGCATAGCCCAGGATGAGGAATGTCCAAAGTTGCAGTCTAAAAACCTTTGGTGGGCTCCATATTTCTTTGGCCCCACAAAAAACTTGCAGCTGTTCAAATGGCTTCACATGCATGACCTAGCTGCAAAGAGAGAAACAATCTTTAGTCTGAATCCAGTTGTTAGTTCTAACTAAAGTAGACCCATTGGCCTGTTACAGGCCTGTTACAGACTGCCAAAATAAAGCTGCTTCGGGTCTCTTTGGAGGTATGCTATTTAAATGATGCATGGGTCCTAAGAGTCCGGAGGTCGCACCAAAGCCACACTCCATTCCTAAGCACCAGAGTGCAGCTTTTGGTGCAGCTTCCAGATTCCTAGGATGCATGCATCATTTAAATAGCATACCTCCACAGAGACCCGAAGCAGCTTTATTTTGGCAGTCTGTAACAGGCCACAGACAGTCAAAATAAAGCTGCTTCGAGTCACAGTGGAGGTATGGTGTTTCAATGATGCATGCGTCCTAAGAGTCCAGAACCCACACCAAAGCCATGCTCCAGTCCTTAGGGCTGGATCATGGCTTTGGTGCGACTTCTGGACTCTTAGGACACATGCATCATTGAAACACCATACCTCCACTGTGACTCGAAGCAGCTTTATTTTGGCTGTCTGTAACAGGCCATAGATTTACCTATGTAATGACTCACCATTCACCGAGTAATCAATTCAATGGGTCTACTCAAGTTGGAACTAATTGGTAAAATCAATTTTACCCATTTTGTAGGTGGTGAAGGAGGGACTTGGAATATTTCCATTTTTTGGACTACAAATCCCAATGTTCATGCTAGCTGGAAGATTTGGGGAGCCAGAGTCCAAAAATGGAACCACAGAAACTTGCATCCTCCCCTACCTAATGATTGAGTTAGGGAGGAGGGTGGAGACAGGGAAAGATGGGGCTTGCTTCCTTTTCCAAGAACAAGATTTGAACTCTTGACTTTCAGATTAGCATCTCAGTCTGGTAGCAATACAATCTTGGAACCAGTGTACTCCTTTACTTTCCTCCATGGCAAGTATGTTTATGTAAAGTAAAAGCTCAATACAGAAAAAAACATCACCTGTGACCTCATTAATTCACTCAGCTCCAAGTAATGAAATGTTTATGTGTTTGTGTGTGTTTCTCTCCCTCTTTTTCCCTTTCTTGCAGGTGCTTAGCTCCTTTCTCAGGCCTCTCTGCTATCATGGGAAGCAAGACTTTGCCGGCCCCGGTTCCCATCCACCCTTCCCTGCAGCTCACCAACTATTCCTTCCTGCAAGCTTTCAATGGCCTGCCCACAGTGCCTTCGGATCACCTGCCTAATCTCTATGGCTTCAGTGCTCTTCATGCCGTCCACCTTCATCAATGGACCTTGGGCTATCCAACCATGCACCTGCCACGCTCCTCCTTCTCCAAAGTGCCTGGGGTCACCAGCCTGGTAGATGCCCGATTTCAGTTGCCGGCCTTCCCTCTGTTCCCTCATGTCATCCACCCCAAGCATGAAGCTGTGACTGTGCCCCTCAAGGCCAAGCCCAGATTCGATTTTGCCAACCTTGCTGTGGCAGCCACCCAAGAGGACCATGCAAAACGGGGACAGATGGAGAGCCAAGGCTCCCCTCCTGGCCTAGGCTCTTTGCTTGAGGTCACCAAACTTTCACCGGAGAAAAAACCCACTCGCGGCAGATTACCTTCCAAAACAAAGAAGGAATTTGTCTGTAAATTCTGTGGCAGGCACTTCACCAAGTCCTACAACCTTTTGATCCATGAAAGAACCCACACAGATGAGAGGCCATACACATGTGACATTTGCCACAAGGCCTTCAGAAGACAAGATCATTTGAGGGATCACAGGTATGTACTGGGTTTTAATGCAAAAGTGGGGAACATGTAGCCTTCTAGATGTTGCTCAGGGGCAAATCCCATCATCAGGGAACATTGGCTATTTTATATCCTCCAACTGTCTCAGTTTGGTAGGGGCAGTCCTGATTAATTGTCTGTCATTCCACATTTTCAGCTGCCTTTACAATGTCCTGGTTTCTCTCTCCACCTTCACTTTCTTACTTTGCCTCCAACTTACTTCAGTTGCCAGAATCTGAGGTTCCATCTATACCACATAATTATTGCAGTTTGATACTGCAACTGTCATGCCTTAAAGCTATGGAGTTCTGGGATTTGTAGTTTTGTGGACTATTTCACCTTCTCTAGCAGAGAGCTCTGTTGTCATAACAAAGTATACATCCCAAGATTCCATAGGATGGAGGCATGTCAGTTAAAGCATGTCAGACTGCATTATTTCTGCTGGACCTCGGTTCAAAGTGCAAAACTAGTTTGCACTCTACCCAGCAGGAGGTAGAGGAAGAGAAAGGAGGAGCAGAATCCTACTTTTTCCAGTAGGCTCAGGCTAAAGTAACCTATTGCAGCCTCTCATAGCTTGTCTCATTAATAATCATGGACATCTTAACCACACTCTGATGTTACTTGCTCACATGTGTCCTGGATTTAATCTGTGAAATGTTGGAGGGGATGCTATGCTGGCCAGGACTGATGAGAATTCTAGACAAGCAAACAGACCTTCCTGGTAGAGTGGCTTGCTGCTGCCCCTTTGAGCACCAGATTGGGACAGAGGCAACCGCACGCCACAGCCCAGATTTGGTGTGTTTTGGGCCCAAAAAGAAGAAGTAAAATGTCGCTCGTTTTTGAGAGGCACAGTCACACTCCTTTTGAGGTGGAAAAAGGTTGCCTTTGCTATGGCGGCAGAACTTTTTGGCACTTTTTTCCGCCTGCAGCTGCCCTTTTTCTTGCTAGATCAGGGCTGCAGCAACCTCACACTGCGGCCCTGATCCAGCCTTTCAAGCGTGCAAAAAGGAGCAGCAACAAGTGGCAGCACAGCTATATGGTGCCCCTTCGGCACTGCATCATCTGGATGCAGTGCCAGAGGTGCGTCATGACATCATGTGCCACCTGGAGTGGTGCGTGGCGTCAGGAGACCCTAGGGGTGGTCTGTAAAGGCCCTTAGTGTGGAGATGGGATATATACCTAATTGATAATGAGTAATGTTTACATATTTTGTTGCTATTTGGATATAGTTTGATGCAAAGGTCTTTGGTCAAATGCAATAAATTGACTGACTGATATTTAATAGATAAATAGCCCCTGCTAAGTATAAATAATTTAACCTAAATATATTTAACATAACACAGTTTATTTGAACTGTAATCAGAATACAAAGAAATGCTACAGTTCTGTATCATTTATGCTCCTTATGTGTTGGGTGACATTTAGACATACTTTGTGGTTACTTATTTTCATTTTAGAGCTAGAATATTTAAGATAAATTACTAGTTGAAAGGTGAGATAAACAAACAAGCAAACAAAGGAAGGATCTAAAACATACAGTTGCACAGTAAAGTAATTTTAGAAAAGGTTGGCAACTTGTAGCCATCCAGATGTCTTTGTCCAGCATGACCAGTTATGATGGATGATGGGAGCTGTAGTCAAACAACATCTGGTGGGCCACAAGTTGATCACCTCTGTTTTAAAGTCGAGACTTAAGCGATGTTACGGGAACCTTATTTCCAGACCATTTGCCACTCTGACTGGGAGTGATGGGGGTTTGAGTCCTAAACATTTGCAAGGTGACAGGTTTAGGAAAGCTTATGCATGTAGTTGTATTTGTATGTGTGGGTGTGACTTCAAGTTGTCTGTCAATTTATGACAATCTGATGAATTCTAAAGGGTTTTGCTTATGCAAGGAATACATAGAAGCGGTTTTCCCCCAGTTCCTTCCTCTGTGTTTATTTCACTTCTAAATGGCACACATTGGCCCTGTTGCATTTCATGATTTTCTGGTTCATTCTGCTGAGTTGAGGCCCTTGAACTCTGCCCCCAGTTCCTTCCCTGACAGCACCGTGGATGAATGCTGTCATTTACTGTCATAGCTTATATTCTATAGCTAATGCAGAAGCTAGTAATGATCTTTGTGACCATAGTAATTATCACTTACATTACTGACAGAGTAGAAACCAGAAGGCCAGTTGCTCCATGGAGTAGATGCCTAGTAGGGTCCTCTATCGTGATGAGGGAGCATCGGTTCTCTGAAACCGGGATTTAAACCATGTAGTTTTTGAAGCCCATTCACAGTATAGATTATTCTGTGAAAAATCTACCCATGGTTGATTTGGAGAGAAAACAGCACTTTATGTGCAGAAATTTAATTCTCCTCATTTAATTCTCCGCATGTTGTTTTCACCACAAAACAATCAGATGCATGTTTTGCACAGAACAAGTCCCAAACTGGGAAGATTCTTATCAGTCCAAGAGGCTTTCTTGACTCATTAAAAAAAGCTCCATGCTTTTCAACCAGTTTCCAAATAGTTTTGAATATTCTTTTCATCCCTACTCTGATGTTCTCTTTTCTGATGCACCTCTTCCCCTTAGCAAGGTTATACCTTTTCCAGGACAGAGAAAAAAGAAGCCCCCAAATGATTTTCTGCTGCTTAAAGGATGTTTGAGGCTGACCTGAAATGCTGCACCAATATACACCAACAACAATTCCCAAGCAAGTGGCCTCCAGATGTGACCCCTCTCCATTCCAATCCAGCTCAGTTAACTTGCCCAGATGGCTAGGAATGATGGGAGATGTGTCCAACATATCTGAAGGGCTCTGGGTTGGAGAAGGTGCTACATTCACTCATTGGGGATTAAGCCTCTTTTGAATCTTATCGGACTAAACAGGCATGAATAGGATTGTGTTGATAAATAGCAAATTCAGAGCCACAGCAATAGCTGTCTGGCCACAAAATGGTATTGACTGTGATTGGTATAGTCTGTGGCATAGCAAAATCAGGGCTTTGTCCTGCCCCTTAGTAAAAAAGCTGTCCTGATTTGAAATTTTTCATCAAAACCCAAATTGCTAGCATTACAATAACCATAAACTTTTCCTGAGCATTGGGAGCAACAGTTTAGGCATCCAAAAAAGAGGACAGGAAGAATTGCCATGAGAATGTGAACACTGCAAATGGTAGAGTTCTAAGTGTGAAGGATTTTCAAGGGAGAATATCACAGGAGAGGCTTACAGTGTGTAAATTGTCAGGAAATCATCAGAAATTGTGGAAAACCCATGATCAGCATTCACACACCCCATGCAATTTTCCTGTTGTTGCTCACTCATCCCATGAGTAAAGTGTCCTTGGAGCTGCCATTTGGCAATAATGGAAGATCCTGTTATTTCCAAATGGCGGTTCCATGGACGCTTTACTCACAGGATGAGCAAGTGCCGACACCTCCACTACGATTTACTCATGGGAGAAGCATGCAGGGATGTGAATGCTGATCACAGGTTTTCCATGATTTCTGATGATTTCCTGACGATTTACGTATGATAAATCTCCTGTGTGATATTTTCCAAGGTCTTCTTCTTTGCAATGCCTGTGGAAGCAATTAGGCTGCTGGGTGAGGAAAAGGACTTGCTCAGAGATCTTCTATAGACATGATACAAAATTTCTACACATTGGGATAGATCTGATACAAAATTTCTACAAATTGGATAGGGATTGGAAGCTGGAGATACCTCTCCCCTTTCTTGATAATTTAATAGAGCTTGGATATTTACTTCATGTCATTGTTCATGTGGTACCATCTGATTTTAATAGCTAATTTTGGTCTTTTAAAATCCATTTTTATCCCTGTGTTTTTAAAATCATGTCCAGTGGCTTTAATATGTTGCCTTGGAAAGGTATACATTTTTCAAATAATTTAAAAGTAACTCAGTCTGGGTTCCAAAACAGACTTGCTCTTACAATCATGGTATTTCAGTTCAAATTCTTTTCACCCACTGAACACTTCTTTCTGTAATTAAAGTTGATTAGATTCAATGGGATTTACTGGATTAAAACTTTTTCAACACAATCAACCCAGTGGTGACATCTACATGGAGCTAAATGAAGCAAAATGTCATTCATAATAATACCTTGTGTCGCCTGGTACACAGATTCCCATATTTTTAATTCTGTGGTGAAGTCACATCCACATAAGCAATTTAAATCATTTTCAAACTGGAGTGGCTGTCATGGGAACACTTGGAACAGTGACAAAATGATAAAGCTTTTGGAAGAAGCCTTGACAAAGTAGTTAAAAACCAGTGTAAATGTATCTCAAAGGACAAGTCCAGTATTGTGGACTTTAAAGCCCACTTTAAGCTACAAGGGCCACCATTTATTCTAGTTTGAACGTTTCAGGGTCTTTCCCATCAAATGGTGCTCCCTCTGTTTTATTGCTGACAATTATTTTGAGCAGGAAAGCATGAGTGAACTCTTAAGGAACTTTCAAAAGAAAACACCAGTAATAGTTCCTATGGGATGTGAGCTTTAGTTATTTAATTTATAGACTGCCCTGCCACAGAAGCTTAGTAACCATTTAAGTTGAATAGTAGCTTTATGAGTATTCTTGTCTTCAGAGATGAGAAAAGAAGGGTTCTATACATGCTTTGATTCAGGTAGTGTGAGGTAGCTGCCTCAAGTAGCAAATTCTAAGTGTCATGAAAGGGCAGTGAATGATTAGCGATTTATTTACTGTGTTGTCATTGCATTAGATCTAACTAATTGTAGATTTGGGAGGAGGGCAGAGTTAAAATTTAAGAATAGTTAATCCCCTTTTACCCTGTTAACTGCTGCTTTGATAAAATTTAAAAGGCCTTTCAGTGGTTGTTTTTGGGTAATGATGATCAAGTCAGGTGAGATCAGAGAAGTCTCCTGCTTCATCTTCTTTCACCTTTATCCTAGGCTGCCAGAGAGTCATTGGGTCCTTTCACATTATACAGGTATAGTATTATGATTCCACTTTAACTGTCTTGGCAGCATCCTATGGAGTTCTGGTATTTGCAGTTTAGGGAAGAGGTACTTCAAATTCTCTAGTGCTACACCAACAACAAGCGTAAAATTCTGAAGGATGGCCCCATATTAGTTAAAGTGGAATCATAGTGCTGTAATTGTTTGGTGTGGAAAGACCCAATGTCTACGCTATGAATTTGAACTCAAGGACCAGAAACTAGTCAACGGTTATATATTTTTGGGGATTTATCCTATGTACATTTCCCTGAGCTTAAACACCACTGAACATAACATGATCCATTCTGCTTAAGCATGGTATACATTCTGAGTCTATTGAGAAGAATGGGATTTACATGGATGTAACCGTGTGGGGGTATAGAACCCATGCATTCCAACCCAATAGTCCAGTGATGGCGAACCTACGGCACGCGTGCCAGAGGTGGCACTCAGAGCCCTCTCTGTGGGCACATGTGCCGTCACCCCAGCACAGAGTTTGCCAGAGTTTGTTACTAGAAAGCCAGAGGGACATGGCACTTTGCAATAAATAAGTGGGTTTTGGGTTGCAGTTTGGGCACTCGGCCTCTAAAAGGCTCACCATCACTGCAATAGTCTCTTTCAGGCACAGGAGTTCTGATTATACATTGTCTTATTGAGTTCAATGGAGACAACAACTCCACATGTACTTCCCTTTGCACAACACGAAAGAGAACTGTATTTTGAAATAAATGGTGTGTATTGAAATGGAACTTGAAATTGAATTTGTGTGTACTGAGACTCACTGTGGACACAGGAGTATCAATGTAGAACTTTCAGGGATCCTCCCATGCTATGGGCTTATGGTGCTCTACTTTAAATGGTTGCATCCTATAGAATGCTGGGATTTGCAGTTTAGGGAGGAACATTTAGAATTCTTGTCCAGGGAGCTCCTCTAGTGCCTCACCAAACTACAAATCCCAAGATTCCAAGGAATGAAGCCATGACAATTAAAGTAAAATCATAATACTATAATGCTGTAATGTAAGAGGGCCCTGGGTCCAACTCAACAGACCCAACAGTTTGATTCAGCATATCAGTGCTCTCTATGGGAGAATATCCATCAAGAGAATGCTAACTACAGGTTTGTGTGGCCAATTGGATGAGACACCTTTAATGGACGCCTTCTTGGTGCATCTTCTTCCTCACTGCCATTGTCACCAGCTACTCTTCTTCCCTCTCCTGACAGCTGCTTGCGTGGCAGGCAGAGAAACAGTGAGCCATCAGGCAGTTCCATCTACTGCTTCTGATCACCATCTTTCTCTGGGCCTAAGTAAGTGATGTGTGAAGAAGGAACAAATCTGGTGATGGTGGAGGAAGAACAAGCCCAGGAGGTGCTGTTAGGAGGCTCTTTTTGGCATGTGGGTTCTTGGGCAGGTGCCCAACGATGTCAGCGCTTGATATCTGTTCTGACTTTATGTGCCAACAAGTTGAGACAGAAGTATATTTGAGGGGAGAGATCTTATGTACGTTGTAAGTAAAAATAAGCAATTCACTCTGTTATTTTCTCTTCCCAGATATATCCACTCCAAAGAAAAGCCCTTTAAGTGTCAAGAATGTGGGAAAGGGTTTTGCCAGTCCAGGACTCTAGCTGTTCACAAGACACTGCACACACAAGTAAAGGAACTGAAACCTTCCAAGATGAAGTGCTAAAGCTTCTTCTAGCCTCCATGAACTTAACTCTCCACCAAATTCTATATTTTAGACCAAATTCTTGACAATGGGGAACACTAAACATGATTAATTTAAGGGTTTTTTTTTAAAGAAAAGAAAAAAAATCCCACAAGCTCTCTTTACATCCAAATGCAGCTTTATTTGAAACCTGAGTGCTTCAGAGTGTAACTCTTGCATGACCCGTCAAAAGGTGGTGCTCAAGCTTTGAAGAGGAATCTTCATGTTGAGATGCAAAACAACACCGAAAGTAGCTTCCTGAAGCTTTTGCTTTTTTTAAAAAAGTAATTTTATCCTTTTTGTGTGTGACTGTTTGAAAACTGAGAATTCATCTGCTTCAGAAGAGGAAACCATGAAAGTAACTGGCTTCAGGTTTTCAGACACGGATGTTGTGAAGGGAAGGAAAACCACGATAAACTGAGTTTGAATCACTCGAAATGACCTCCATTGCCTCATTTGTAAGGGTTCATGCTGTACCCCTACATATTTGAACATCTTATCTGATCAGTGGGTCGCTTCTGCCATATATTCCGGGCAGTGGGAGGGTTCTACTTGTTTGTTTGTGGTCTAGTGCCTTGGGAACTCATTTGTAATTTGTGGATTTATTTAAACAAAACAAAATCAAAAGCCACCCAAGGTGGAAAAGTTGGAGACAATAAACCACCAAAGTGACTGCTGCACAAAGTGGGATGGAGGAACTGAGAGGTACTTTCAAGTTAGTAGCATGAGTCTGGAACAGGAGTGAATGGATTTGTGGGGTTGGGGTTGACAAATCTCATCCTGAGAGTTTTATCTGAAGTCGTTTTTTTTTTTTTGTTTGTTTGTTTCTTTTGGACACAGTGTAAAAAAAATTGAGACATTCCAATATGTTTTTGGTTAAAATTATTGCTATTTGGCACTTTATGCTGATTCTTGATAATGAACATTTATCACTGGATTTATTTGGTGTTTTTTAAGTATTAAAATAAATTGGTATTTTACAGGCAAAATGTTGTTGGGTGACATTTCATTCTGGAGGTGAAACATGTTTTCACAAAGCCTTTAACAGTTCTGTTGTCTGTTATTGTTTCCTGGAAAATGAATTTGTTAATCAGAACTTGGAAACGTGTGTATATTGTTGGTGGGTGGGTGGTGGATTACACTTTCCAGGATACTAAGCTTGCATGGCAGCCACACTGGCCAAAATAGACTGCGATCTGTGACCCAAGTGCTAATAAACATGAAATCTGAATGCACATTTTGTAAAAAAATTCTCATAATTGTTGAACTACAGTCAGTCCTCTGTATTTATGGATTCTTTATCCACGGATTCAACTATCCATGGCTTGAAAATATTCCAAAAATATATAAATCCAAAAAGCAAATCTTGATTTTGTTATTTTAAATAAGGGACACCATGTTGTAAACCGCCGTGATCGCAGGAACGGCGGTATAAAAATAAAGTTTCATTCATTCATTCATTCATTTACTATGCCACTGTATATTATGGGACTTCATCATTCACAGATTTTGGTATCCATAGGGGGTCCTGGAAGCAAACCCCAATGGATACCAAGGGCCTACTGTATACATATTTATTGGTAAACCCTATTGATTTCATTGGGTACTAGATGACTAGATACAGGAACAGTGTGGCCTTCCAGATGGTTGTTGGCTTGTAATCAGCACTAGCCAGCAAATGCTGGGAGTCACAGTCCAACAACATCTGGAGAGCATCATAGCTACTTCCCCTGGATTATGGGATTGCTTTGTGAAGTTGTGATCTTATATTTCAGGGGTGTGGAAATATTTGACCTTCCAGATCAAATATTTGATCTTTAATTTCCAGAAGCACAACCTAGCATGTGCAGTGCAAAGAATTATGGAAATTGCAGTTCAAAACATCTGATGAATCAAAGTTTCCCCATTCCTGCTATCTGTACTTGGAAGTCTTTGAGTTCTCCAAGTCAAGTCTTATTCTGGAATGGATTCATCAAAACCAATGGCATTGATGTATTGTCTGTAATAATTATTCATGTCAAGGTGTTTACACGCATGAACTAAAAATGATTTATGGATCACTTTTCTTATGTCTCTATGGAGTTTGGTCATGGAATCCCTCCCCAACCTGAATGTTGTCAAACCCAAACACATTATGGTTGATCTATGCCCCCTTTGTGCCCTCTCTCTGCATTAGAGAATAACATCTATCAAATACAAACAACATGGTTACTTGGGATAATTTGTAAGATGTCTCTTCTTAAGCTCTATTTAATCATCGGCCACTTAGATCAGTAAGTTTGGTGAAAGCTAGAGAGAAGAGACAGAGCTTGGAAAAGCTGCTTTTGAAGACGACAACTCCTAGAATACCTCATGCTGTATAAGGGATTCTGAAATCCCTAGTCTGCCAAAATTATATTTCCAAAATCTGCTAAATGGGCCCCATCCTAAAGACTTTCCTTCCAAGAGACAGAGGGCTATCTTTCTGATTGCTTTTGAAAGGGCTTTAGAAGCATGCCTGTTTTCTCTGGCTTTAAACTGGTATTTTTCTTTAATGGTATTTGCTGTTCTTAGATATTTGAAATTTTATCTTCTTTTTACCGCCTTTTAAAGGTTTGTTTACATTTAAGGTGCTTTTATAATGTGATATTTTATATTGTAAGCTGCCTTGGGCATGTATCATCAGCCTTGAAAGGCTGCTAAGAAATATATTTAATTCTTAAATAATAAAATAAATAATAGCTAACATTTGGAGGGGCAACAGTCTCTGGAAAGTTGATCTATATGCCATAAAATATAAGAACAGAGAGAGCTGTGTTGGGTCAGATGAAAAGCCTGTCTTTCCTAAGACATTTTCCCTCCTCCCAAACTGGGATTTAATTTAATTCAAATCAAATATATTTTGGAGAAGGAGTGTGAAATCTGAAGGAGAACCAGGTTCTGATCCACACATGAATCCAGGAGTGAAGAGTGGAGAGCAGGTCAGTATTAGAATGTGAACTGATTGAATTCTTCAAGTGTCACCATCTACAAAAGAGAGAGGCAAGTGTATGATTCTTCAGGTATTTCTAGACTACAACACCCATCAGCCCTAGCCAACATAGCCAAGAGATGATGGAAATTGCAGTCCCATAAAATCTGAAGGCCCACAGGCCCACAGCTGTCAACCATGATCTACAATATGAAGTGATCCAGTCCTGCCTGCCCTACAACCTTTCAGGAATTTACACAGCAATGTAAACTGTGAAGTGCTACAAGAATTATGTTTGTAGCCCAATGTCTGGACAGCTCATTCATACATGCATAGTTATTGCTTTATATTACATGGAATCAAAGGATGTGTATCATATATGTACTTACATACATTAAAGCAAATGTGGACAACATTTGACCTTCCAGGTGGGATAGGTGAGAAATGGTGTTTTCCAAAATTTATGCAACTCTTTCCTCTTGCCCAGAGCTCAAAGCAGAAACAAGGAGAGGACTGGAAATAGATAAAATTCTGGAGAAGATTTTGGCTTCAGGCTGATAAGGCTTTTAGGGGAGTGATAGAACATCAAGATAAATGGCAACATGTGAAAATGAGTCTGGTCCTTAGCATGGCTTTAAAATGAGATGATTACAAAGACCAGGAAGGAAAGAGAAAGCTGTTTGTTATGCAGAAAAGCTAGAGAAAGGTGACCTTAGTGGTCAGAAAAGGTGCTCATCTCACCCAGTTTGACTGTATAGAAGCCAAGCAAGAACCAAGTTCAGAAGTGGCTCATGACTGAAGGGGCAATCAAATCCCCACTAAACTTAGGGAGAGGGTTTGAGGACTCCCCCTCCACCAGAACTATAATGCACTTCCATAAACATGGACAGTATAACAAAGGGACATCCTGCCTTGAGAACAAAAATATTCAATAGCAGTGCAATCCAATGCATGTTTACAGTATGAGAAGAGCCATCAGATCCAAATTCTGCTCATGAATGATCAAATAGTTGTCCAAATGCAAAGTCTGACAGCAGGTCATGAAGGCCATAGCATCCTCCACCCATTTCACACTCCCCTACAAGTGAGAGGCATGCTGTTTCTGATACAGACAGTGATATATAACTATCCTGACTAGCAATCAATAAAGGCTTTGTCCTCTACAAGGTTTTCTCAGAAGGAAGCCCCACTGTGTCTTCAGGAGCTTATTCTAAGATGTATACAATGCTACAGCCTGGTTCTGGCCTAAAAATGTATTTATGGCTTGATCCTGTATGCATTTGCCCAGTAGCTATCAAAGCAAAGAGTCTCATGGCACATGACTGTAGCATGGGTTTCTCTTCATCAAACGCAGGAGGTCTGAGACAGATCAGCATTTCAGGTGTAGGTGTGTGTGTGGTACATGATGGGGGCAGGATCATAGGCAGTGTGTGATCAAGGAGAAATTAAATTCAGAAAATACTGACATTGGGCCATTTCATATTGCAGAGCAATAGTGCCATTTTAATTTCCATCACAATACTGGCTCCACCTGCACTGCAAAATAATCTAGTTTGATATTGCCTTAACTGCCATGATGCTATGGAATTCTAGGATTTGTAGTTTGGTTGGGCACCAGAGTTCTCTGACAGAGAAGGCTAAATATTTCACAAAACTACAAATCCCAGAATTCCATAACAGTTAAAGCAGTGTCAAAGTGGATTATTTCTGTAGTGTAGACGCAGCCATTGTATGGAATCCTGGGGTAGGTAGTTTGGTGACGCTTTAGAAGTTACTTTTCCCTAAACTGCAAATCCAGGATGGAACCATGTCGTTCAGTGTGACAGGCCTATAGAAACCATCATATTATTAACCATGGCCATTTCTTAAGCCCATTGTTGCTGATGAAACAAACACTCTGGCATTAGGTAAAATCTTGATGAATTGTAATTCAGTGTTGTTCTTTCTCATTCTAATCCTCCTTTGAAATTTCTCAGCTAGAGTCTGTCAGCGTGTTTGCATTATCAGCAAAATTTTTGTGAATGGTCATTTTAAAATATGTGATTGTCATTTCTCCATTTAATTTTCCTTTGACCTCACCATCTGTAGTCCCAGTTGTATGTTTGTGTGCAGTAAACATGTGTTGTATGTATAAATTGGCACCTGTGCTTAACTGAAATTTGGTTAGAAGTTTGGAGGCCATAGTTAATCTTTCCAAATAGAAAATAAATGGAAGCATGGTGCCATATTGCCTTCTGACCTCACTGCCTATGATCTGCTCTCAACCATATGTACTATGGACTTTATCGCATGGGGAAAATTGGAAGGATAACTGAGTGAGAATCTGGGGTTATCCAATGTATTGCATGTAATTTTGCAAAAGACTTTCACATGACATTGTGTGGAAACGGGTCGCATCCCAAACAGAAATGTGTGAGATCCCGGGAATAGCTTCTTTTGCAAAAATACCGAATTTGCAAGTCCATTTCCATTGTGAATTTGCATTCATTTTGCAACTGAGTTAGTGTGAGAGGCATTTCCAGTTCAACCATGGGATCCCCCTGTAAAAAAACAAACTACAATTCCCATGATCCTATGTTGTGAGTTTGCTTCTGGTACTCCTTTGTCTTCCCTGGCTGCCAAGTGGAAAGCAGCAGTTTTTCAAAGAGGAAAGAGTGAGGGGGGGGGGGGGAGGATGAGGAGCCTGAGCATGCCTCCTTATTCTTGTCCACCTCTAACTCAGGGTTGTTTCCTTGAGTACTCATATAGACTTTGATTGTGTTGAACTGGAAGTGTAAAATCTTTGTGACATGTTACTCCTAACTCTGTGCATGTGCAAACACGGTAATTCGAAATCACAAACCTGATGGGTATGTACTTGTGTGATAACTGGGGCGGGTTATAGACCGCCGCTTTGAGGCAGTCTGCTGCCGCCGTCGTTTGCTCCGTAAGGGAGCCATCGCAGCCACACCACGCGGCTCCCTTACGGAGCAAAAAAGAAGCTCCAAAATGGAGCTTCTTTCTGCGGCGCCCTAATGACGTCGCGAGGCACCGCTGGCACACTCGCGACATCATTAGCGCCGCGACACGTTCGGACGCACAGCGTTCGATACGTAAAGATGGCGCCGGCTGTGTGGAACGGCCGGCGCCATATTGTACGGACAGAGTCCGTACTAGAGCCAGGGGTGTCTAGAAGAGACGCCCCCTTTTTAAAATGGGACATCCTGCGGACGTCCCAAGTGGCAGTCTATAACCCACCTAAGTTTGCATTCATGCTCCTTTTCCTCTCGGATGCATGCTGTGTTGCTCTGTGCATGTGATAAACAATCATGCAACTTAAAGCATTTCTGGGATGCTACCACTTTTTTCTTTTTTCAGGATGATGATACATTTTCCCCATGTGAAAAAGTCCTAAGTTATTCCGGATAGTATGGATCGCACTCTATGCAGTTGATAAAATGGGATATAGTCCATTAATGTAATAGTAAGTCTTTTAGTCTTGTGGTTTTACTGCAATGGACTAACATGATCACTACTTTGGAAAACAATGCCATAATTATCTCCTTTTAAAAAGCAGGATTTCTTGTTGTACTTCCTCAGTGAACTCGCATATACTCATAACCTCACACTTCTTTCTATTTCTCTTGACCATTCACCTCACCTGGAACAGTTCTGAAGGATACCAGAATAAGATGGCTGTGTGCCCCTCAATCCCTTTGGAAGACATGGATTAGATTTTCATAGAGATGTCCCTATAGTACTAATTTATTTGATCAGACCACATTTGCTTGCTTTAGTGAAGCTCTGTGGAATCAGATGAGGGTAAATCCTGTTTGCTGATGTTCCAGCAGTGGAAGGCAAGGTACTGTAGTGATGTATTCAAGACTTTTCTTCCAAGTCTTGAATGAAGCCTCAAGTCTCTACCTTCAAGTTTCAAATCAAGTGTCAAGTCCTTGCAAGATATTTCCAAGTCTGAAGTCTGGAAGCCAACTTTCAATAGAAAATAGGAGATGAGGTACATTTCTCTGAGGGGAACAGCTAACATGTTAGCTGATAGGGTTGAGGTCTGCTTGACTCCACTAGAGGAGCCTTCTAAATGTTTTCAAAAGGTTTAGAAGGATCCTTTTGCTCAAGCCCATTTCATAACACATTAGCTGTTCCTCTCCAAGAAACTTTGGAGGTTTTGCCTGCTTCTTGAAACGAATGACGCCATCAGGTTGGTTGCTAAAAATATACAAGATGTGAATAGAGTTGAGTCAGAGTGTCATTAACTGCAGTCAAATCACTGAAATGACTTGAATCCAACTTGAATCTGTGTCAAACCTGAGTCTATATGTCTGTTGTAGTCTATCCTGTTTTGTCCTCTGCAATCTTATTCTTAGATGACCGTTAGATTTTTCAAAGAAAAGGAAAGACCCTCTCCTCCCCAAATATGAAATAACTGCAGGTGGACCATGTGAAATTCATTACTAAATGGATAGGGCTATTTAAATACTGGCTTGATTAACTGGACCTGCCAGTGGTTTTTGATCCCTCCAGTGAATTCAAAACTCTACAATTTTTCTACAATTTTAAACTTACATTTGTTGGAAGAAATTTATACATTCTCTTTCCCCTCATTTTATAGATTGAGGGTCCGAACAGACAAGCCAAAATAAAGCTGCTTCAGGCCACTTTGAAGGTATGCTGTCCTAAGAGGCCAGTCCTAAGGACTGGAGCACAGCTTTGGTGCAGTTTCTGGCCACTTCAGATGCATGTCTCATTTAAACAGCATACGTACCTCCAACCCGAAGCAACTTTATTTTGGCCTGTCTGTTCGGGCCCAGGTTTTCTATTTAGGTCCCTCTCTCTTTAAGACTTATTCTCTATTTCAAGATTCTAAACTGGCTGGGAACAACTACTAAGGAAGATCAAAAAGGAAAGTGCAAAGGCAGCCTTATTGTTGAACATAAAGAAAACAAAAATAATGACCACAGAAAATTTACACAGGAAATAGAAATAGTAAAAGAATTTTCATACCTGGGATCAAATATTGATCAGAGCAGAGACTGTAGTCAAGAAATCATAAGACAACTAAGAATGGGGAGGGCAGCTATGAGAGAACTGGAAAATATCCTAAAATGTAAAGACATACAACTGAACATGAAAATTAGAATCATACAAGCCATTGCATTCCCTATTACCATGTATGGATGTGAGAGCTGGACAGTTAAAACAGCAGATAGGAAGAGAATTAATTCATTTGAGATTTGGTGCTGGAGAATAAATAAAAATAAATAAATTGTTTATTTATTAACCGCTTTTCCCAAGATCAAAGCGGTGTACAAGTGTCATTAAAAACAGTCAGTAAAAACAGTACCACAATTCACATATTAAAAATACACATTAAAACGAATTAAATGCAAAAGCATAGTTAAAAACATCCAGTAATAATGTTAAAATCATGAATATCAATACGTCAGAGTCAATAGGGGAAAGATAATCTTAGAAGGAATTGGGAGGGTAGGCTTGTAGGAAGAGTAAGAAGAGTGCTTAGGTTACCATGGACAGCCAAGAAGTCAAACAAATGGGTGCTAGAACAGATCAAACCAGAAACCTCTCTGGAAGCCAAGATGACTAGACTGAGGCTGTTGTAACTTTGGTCACATCAGTAGGAGGCATGACTCACTGGAAAAAACCAATAATGCTAGGAAAGGTGGAGGGAAGCATAAAGAGAGGAAGGCCACATGCTAAATGCAACATCTTGGACTGCCTGAAGGAAGAGGCCCCTCCCTCCTCAACTGTCATCTCGGCCTCAGAGGGAGCCATCAGGCAGACCAGCAACATCAGGGACTGCCTGAAGGAAGAGGCCCCTCCCTCCTCAACTGTCATCTCGGCCTCAGAGGGAGCCATCAGGCAGACCAGCAACATCAGGGACTGCCTGAAGGAAGAGGCCCCTCCCTCCTCAACTGTCATCTCGGCCTCAGAGGGAGCGATCAGGCAGACCCAGCAACATCAGGGACTGCCTGAAGGAAGAGGCCCCTCCCTCCTCAACTGTCATCTCGGCCTCAGAGGGAGCCATCAGGCAGACCAGCAACATCAGGGACTGCCTGAAGGAAGAGGCCCCTCCCTCCTCAACTGTCATCTCGGCCTCAGAGGGAGCCATCAGGCAGACCAGCAACATCAGGGACTGCCTGAAGGAAGAGGCCCCTCCCTCCTCAACTGTCATCTCGGCCTCAGAGGGAGCGATCAGGCAGACCCAGCAACATCAGGGACTGTCTGAAGGAAGAGGCCCCTCCCTCCTCAACTGTCATTTCGGCCTCAGAGGGAGCCATCAGGCAGACCAGCAACATCTTGGACTGCCTGAAGGAAGAGGCCCCTCCCTCCTCAACTGTCATCTCGGCCTCAGAGGGAGCGATCAGGCAGACCAGCAACATCAGGGACTGCCTGAAGGAAGAGGCCCCTCCCTCCTCAACTGACATTTCGGCCTCAGAGGGAGCCATCAGGCAGACCAGCAACATCTTGGACTGCCTGAAGGAAGAGGCCCCTCCCTCCTCAACTGTCATTTCGGCCTCAGAGGGAGCGATCAGGCAGACCAGCAACATCAGGGACTGCCTGAAGGAAGAGGCCCCTCCCTCCTCAACTGTCATCTCGGCCTCAGAGGGAGCCATCAGGCAGACCCAGCAACATCAGGGACTGCCTGAAGGAAGAGGCCCCTCCCTCCTCAACTGTCATCTCGGCCTCAGAGGGAGCCATCAGGCAGACCAGCAACATCAGGGACTGCCTGAAGGAAGAGGCCCCTCCCTCCTCAACTGTCATCTCGGCCTCAGAGGGAGCCATCAGGCAGACCCAGCAACATCAGGGACTGCCTGAAGGAAGAGGCCCCTCCCTCCTCAACTGTCATCTCGGCCTCAGAGGGAGCCATCAGGCAGACCAGCAACATCAGGGACTGCCTGAAGGAAGAGGCCCCTCCCTCCTCAACTGTCATTTCGGCCTCAGAGGGAGCCATCAGGCAGACCAGCAACATCTTGGACTGCCTGAAGGAAGAGGCCCCTCCCTCCTCAACTGTCATCTCGGCCTCAGAGGGAGCCATCAGGCAGACCAGCAACATCAGGGACTGCCTGAAGGAAGAGGCCCCTCCCTCCTCAACTGTCATTTCGGCCTCAGAGGGAGCCATCAGGCAGACCAGCAACATCTTGGACTGCCTGAAGGAAGAGGCCCCTCCCTCCTCAACTGTCATCTCGGCCTCAGAGGGAGCCATCAGGCAGACCCAGCAACATCTTGGACTGCCTGAAGGACGAGACTTCTCCCTCCTTTAACTGTATTTTGTATTGTATTACAATTTTACTGTACACCGCTATGATCATCGCGGAATAGCGGTCTATAAATAAAACATATTATTATTATTATTATTATTATTATTAAATGGATGGACTCTATTAAGGAGGGCATGGGTCTGAATTTGCAGGATCTGAGCAGAGCAGTGGAGCATAGGGAGTCTTGAAGTGTCTCATCTACAGGGTCGCCATGAGTTGAGATCGACTCAAGGGTGGATAACAACAATAATGCATTTCATAGAATCACAGAATCATAGAATCGTAGAGTTGGAAGAGACCACAAGGGCCATCCAGTCCAACCCCATTCTGCCATGCAGGAAATTTCAAAGAATCCCTGACAGATGGCAATCCAGCCTCTGCATAAAGACCTCCAAAGAAAGAGACTCCACCACTCTCTGAGGAAGTGTGTTCCACTGTGGAACAGCCCTTACTGTCAGGGCGTTCCTCCTAATGTTGAGGTGGAACCTCTTTTCCTGGACCTTACATCCATTGCTCCAGGTTCTAGTCTCTGGAGCAGCAGAAAACAAGCTTTCTCCCTCCTCAATATGACATCCCTTCAAATACATAAACAGGGCTATCACATCACCTCTTAACCCTCTTTTCTCCAGGCTAAACATCCCCAGCTCCCTAAGTCGTTCCTCATAGGACATGGTTTCCAGACCCTTCACCATTTTAGTCGCCCTCCTTTGGAAACGCTCCAGTTTCTCATAACTGCCCAAGTGATTTCCAGCCCTGATTTATAACAACAACAACAACAATTTGGATCCCACCTTTCTCCCAAAATTGGGTCTCAAAGTGGTGTACAATTTAACAAGAACAATGCAACTAGAAACATACCAAAAGTGAACATAAAAATGGTATTAAAACTTTGCTGTTGTTGTTAACTGCCCTTGAGTCAATCTCGACCCATGTGACCCTGTGGATGAAACATCTCCAGGTCTCCCTGTCTTCCACTGTTATGCTTAGTGCCTGCAAATTCATAACCATGACCTCCCTAATAGAGTCCATCCATCTAGCATGAGGCCTTCCTCTCTTTATCACAGTATTAAAACAGGTCAACTCTGTACTTATGAAAATAAAATCAAAAAGATATAAAACTATTAAAACCAGTTGACAGTACAGCACTCCCTATCCTGTTCTTTAAACACTTTCAGTATTAAAAGCCTATGGAAATGAACAGGTTTTAGGCTATTGATGGACAGACTGCAAGGATGGAAGGAAGCACCAGATTCTAAGGACAGCCACCATGAAGGCCCTCTCTTGAACCCTCACCAAGCATGCTTGTCACAGCGGTGGTACTGAGAGAAAGGCCTCTTTTTATGATCTCAGGACCCAGGCAGGCTCTCTTCCATATTTCCTTTAGATTTTCAAAGCATTTTGACAATTATCAGCTTCTTCCACAAGATTCCCTATTTCCTATCTTTAGATAGCGAGTGCTGTTATTTATTAATCCAAATAATACTTGTCTTTACAAAAACAGGGAAGTTGCAGATGTCTGGGTGGGGTGGCGGTGGACTCCAAGGCTTACATAAGCACAAAAATTATTTGGGGTAAAACATTCCTTTGCATGAGGGCACCCCAAATAGCCTGCAGCGCACCCCAAACAGCATATGGACTGAGAGTAACAAGAAGTGTCCATGGAATTCTAACTGATGGTTTGGAAAAACCCTCCTCCCAAAACAGACAAATAAATAAAACCAAAACTGTAGGGAGAGAGATTGCAGTGGAATGGGATTCTGGACAGCCATCCTTCATACTGCATTTCTGTTGTTGTGATATCCACTTGTGGAAACTGTGAATGACAAAACTATCAAACATGTGGTTGAAAGCACTTAATAACAGTGAGAGCAAATAGATATTTTTGCCTTCAAGAAAGTATGCCAAGCATCTGGGGATGGCACTGGATTCTAAAACTGTGGGCTGCGTCCTTTATATATAGTGCCAGGAGAGGAAAGAAGAGTTACAAATTTCAGAGGTGTCAAGAAAAAATAGAAATATCTATCTATCTGTGGTTTGTGGTTTTTTTTCAGCCTTTACAGGAGGGAATCTGTAAGTGGGAATGACTCCCTTGTAAGTTCACACATGGCAGGGGTGGACAGAAAAGACAAGTTATCTCCTGGAGTTCTGTCATCTTTTTATCTGAGTAATAAATAAAAATGAGTTTCTGATTCAAGTCCAAGTAGATAATCAGTCAGATGGTAACTTCCCCCAGATCAGTTCTCTTCAGCTATGATTAGAAGCTCTTGAATTCTGAAGGGGAACTTCAGTGTTAGGTAGGAAAACTCTCCTATGGCATGTGAAGTTCAGAAGACTTTCAACAGGATTTTCATCAACCAAGGGGTGAAAAATGCACAGTTGGTGGTAGTGGAATGGGAGTAGAGGTGGGGTGGGATGAGACAGGGGTGAAGGTTGTAGAGAGAGGTGTAGAGTGAAATAAACCTCTGAAAAAAGACATGTAAATTCAAAGGTTTAAGGTTTTTTGACCAAACAAGGTTTTTTTGTCCTGCCAAGATTCCCTCTGCACACATTTTCTCCATGTGCCACAAAGAAAAATAAATAATGAAAATTGACATCAGAATTGGCATCTAGTTCTGGACCAGTCGTTGTAGAAACAAAGGAAAAAATAATTCATGTTGATGCTGGTCCTAGTGGCCCTACTCGGTGAAGTTCTGCTATTGACTTTCAAGCCAAGGTTCAGGTTGAGTGGGGAAGGGTCATAGTTTGTTAGAAGACATGGATGATCTAGAGCACTGGGCATCGTTAGGTAGGGATGGGAAAGACCTTCATCCTCCAAAACATGAACTTGGAGTGTTGCTGTCAGTCTGAGCAGACAATATAAGGCTAGATGGAACAAGAGCATCTCAAAATGTGTGTAAATACTTCCAGGGATTTGGACCAAATGTTGATACTTGTAGGCCACAGTGTAAAATAGGAGACATTGGCAAGGGAGAAATAAAGTGCAACAACAAAATAGGAGCTCCTATATTTATTAATATCCACCCCCACCATGGAATGACAAGAAGGTACAGGAGTCTTTCCAAAATTGATAGCTTTACAAGTGAAGACTCTATGGAGCTGCCATGGTTTTTTTTTTTAAATGACTGTAGTTTTTGAAGACTAAAAATGTTCTGCAGCTTAGAAAACAAAACATTTCAAGCAGGTGGAAGCCAGTGTACTAACATTCCTTTCCCCAGGATGGACATATGCTAGAAAAGTCCCTCGCTGAAAATGGTTCTTTCAAAACCACCCCAAATACCTCATTTTTAAGTAAAAAAAAAAAACCCAGCTTCTTCATTTAAATGCACAGCTTTCCACAATTCAGGATTTTCCAGAGGTATTGGTCAACAACCTGCTACATCAAAGTTGTGGTCCATCAAATTTGTAGGATGCTAGTTGAGGAAGGCTGACAAGGTATATGGAAGAGTCAAAAGAGGAATGTGACATGGAAATATACCTACTTGTAGCCAGTGCTTGTACATAATTGCTCCACACCTATGAAGCCATTATTTTGAGATAGTGCTAACTTTACTATGATGCAAACCACTACTCTTAATAGTCTTACGACTAATATGTGGCTTCTGTGACCTACCACTTGACCATAACAGTGAGAGGGATACATTACACTATCCAGGCTGCATCTGCATTGCAGAAATAATCCAGTTTGAAACTGCTTTAATTGCCATGGCTCAGTACTATGGAATTCTGGGATTTGTCATTTGATGAGATAGCTAGACTTCTCTGTCAGACAGCTATAAATTCCAGAATTCCATAGCACTGAGTTATGGCAGTTAAAGCAGGTGTCAAACTGCATTATTTCTGCAGTACAGATACAGCCCCAATCCCCTTTCTCCAGACCTAGAGATAAGATCACCTGGGAAACAGGACAGAAGAGGAGATGGACACAACATATCAAGGAGAGCTTAAGCAAACATGTGACCAATTTTCAGTAGATAACATAGACTTCTTTAAAAAAAACATAGAAAGGCTGCTGCCCATTATTATTATTATTATTATTATTGATTGATTCATCTAGCCCAGTATTGGCAATTCTGACTGATAGCAATAGTTATCAGCTATTAGCTAATAGTTTATTAGCTATTAGCTTCCCGTCTGAGACTGGATCCCCCCTCCCCCAGTTCTGCCTGGAAATCCGGGATTCTCTGCTAGTTCCATACAAAACGGTCTACCAGGGCTGACTCTTGATTATCAGCTGAACTCAAACAAGATCAGGGGTCTTCAGAAAGGTACAGTGGTCACTAACTTTTAAGCTATTTTATGAATGTGACATTTGGGAGGCAAGATCCAGCCAAAGTGAATGTCATTTAAATCTGTTTAATTTCAATAGGCCATGGGGCTTAGAAGAGGGATGAGAAAGGGGGGAGTGGAGTGGGACTCAAGTGTTTTTCTACAGTGACCTAGAATGTAAACAACCTTCCATATGTGGGCTCCTCCAGATCTGTTGGGTGTCAGCTACCACAGTCCTCAGTCAGCATGGGCATGTTAGTTGAGCCACAATGAGTACAAATGGGTCTGTGAGCATCATCCTATTACTGCCCAGTTATGGATGGCTTTAGTATGTCATTAGATTCATTCTTCTTAAAAGCAATATTCCAAGCTTTGGGCTGTGGGTAGATGTAAATTGTCATTGAACATACCAGAGTTGACAATAGTTATTTGGAAAGTGACCCATAGCAGTCTTTTCTATGATTGCAGCCACACTGCAAAAATAATGCAGTTTAGCACCACTTTAACTGCCATGACTCAATGCTATGGAGTTCTGGGATGTGTAGTTTTGTGGGATATTTAGCCTTCTCTGTCAGAGAGCTCTGGTGCTCCACCAAACTACAAATCCTTAAATTTAATACAGTGGGCTCTCCTTATGCGCGGACTTGCCATCGACGGATTTGAGCACAGTATATATACCCCACACACCTCCCTGCCATCATTCTCTGAAGATGCCAGCCACAGATGTTGGCGAAATGTCAGGAATAAATTCTTCTAGACCACAGCCACATAGCCCCCAAACCCCATAAAATACTATATAATAACCAGTTATTTGTAGCAAGTACCAGACAATTTGTTCCAAATAATCAGTAATTTGTAACTAGTTACTTATAATCCCTGGAAAAAGTCAAGAGCAATGTTAGCGTTTAATGCATAATCTGTTTTCAGTTTTATTCTGTGTTTCACAACATTAACGCCAGAGTCTAGCATGATGAGCCAATAGAAGATCAGTGGTTTGATTTATGAAAGGTGTGTGCATGCCCACTTGTGACAGTACATTTTGATTCAGAGGCTGTAGCAGTGGAATCTGAAAGGGAAGGTTGTATACCACTAGGTTCTAATCTATGTCAGCATTAGGAAATCTTGGTGAATATGGAATTCCACTCAGACCTGAAGCACAGTGTGCCTTTCTGTCTTAACTAAATGTACTGTGGTTATAAATGGATCGAGCACCACGAGTCAGCTACATCCCTGGAGAAACCTAATTGAAGTCAATAGTTTTTGCAGGAGGCTTTGTGCTGAAGTCAGTTGGCTCACTTTGGGAAAATGTTTGCTGCATTCACTTGTGGATTTGGCTTGCTGCTAAAACAAAGATAGCTTTCCCTTCCTTTCATATGAAAAATTTCTCCAAGTGGGGCTGGAGCTGAAGACCTCCTCCGCTTGGACATAGATTAAAATGGTTTCCAGCTTTTATCTGTCCTCTGCTTGATGTTCCTTTATAAAGAGGCAACATAAAAGGCACACAAGTGAATTTAGAGGATGGGATTTCCTCTGCAGATCGGCTGAGATCCATAAACTGGTTAAATCCAAATGAAGTTTGAGTGGAAGCCAATTTAATCTGACAGCGGGATTTACATTCCAATGCTAAACATTTGACCTGATGAACCTGGCCCAATGCTCTCGCAATACCAACACAGCATACCAACCTCTCCAGTGTGCCTCCTTCCAAGCATCTGGCAAAGCCATGAATCTTCCATTCAAGCCGTAAATGAGACTGAATCTAAAGGCTAAGACTAATTAATTTGTTTGTAGGGAAGATACACTCAGGACCCCATGGAAGAAAATTTCTTTCCTGGTGGATTCATGCAACTTCACTGTTTATTCCCCCCTCTTCTTCCGAAGAGCTCAGGGCAGAACACATGTTCTCCCCTGACCCATCTGCATATTTTATCCTCCTGACAATCCATTGAGCAGGGATAAGTGAAGAGTGAATGGCTGGGTCAAGAACAACCAATCAGCCTGGGCTTCTGCAGAGGTTCCTAGCAAGTTGTAATATCCAGGTGCCCAGAATTAATTCTATTATTATCTTAAAAAACAATTCTCTATCCCCCATGTTGCTGTTGTGTGCCTTCAAGTCATTTCTGATTTATGACAATCCTAGGGTGAACCTACTTTAGGGTCGCCATGAGACAGAAACTACTTGATGGCTACAAGGCAACTATCATGGGGTTTTCTTGGCAAGATTTGTTCAGAAGGGGTTTGCCTTTGCCTTTCTCTGAGGCTGAGAGAGTGGGACTTGCCCAAGGTCACCCAGTGGGTTTCCATTACTGAGAAGGGGTTTGAACCTGGTTTCCAGAACCATAGTTCAAACCACTATACCATGCAGTCTCTCTCTGTTCCACTACAAACAGAGAGAGCAGGCAAGACATTCAGCTACTATTCTTCCCCTTTTTTGGTAAGAGGCTATGCTCTTTCTGTTTGCTCTTCTTTTTCAGCCAGTGGATAGTCACAGCAATGATTTGTAACCCCATGACTGCACCAGGAATTTTCTGGTTATTGATTGTTGTATATCTAACTGTTAATTCTAATGTATTGGGTTTATCTTGAAAAGTGCCTTGTTATCTTTTACGACAAAAGGCAATCCTTGAATAATAACAAATAAGTAAATAAATATGTAAAATATTCAGAAATCCAGGCTTTTTATTTAAGTGTGACTAGGCAGCAGTTTTTTTGCTTCAAAGGAAAAGGTAAAAGCAAAGAGAAGATTGGATAATTTTATTAATTCTCTTTTCCTTTTCCTTGTATTTGTGAACATTGAAAAATCTTCTTTCCATTGCAAGCAGATAAACCCCATCAGTTATTGTACCCGCATTGCAAGAGACAGGGCTGTCATAGAAACTGAGGGTTATGGCAGCTCTCCAAAGCTGCCCACTATTCTTTTAGCCCTTTTGCTAAGACTGAGAGTAGTATATGAACAGCCCTCATGCTTGACACTGCCTCCCTTTCTTGATTCTCAGTAATTGACATTATTGCTCTCAGTTCCCAAATCTTTCTCCAGCATCACCCCTCACCTTTCCAAAATGCAAGTCTCAGCAACATAGGGCACACACAAGATATAAACACAAACGTCCCCTTCTACAGCATATGTGTGGACATTACAAACACATACCCTTTACATTACAATGTTACAATCACATACCCTTTGAGGAATATGATGCATTGGATTGTATCCAATTTAATATTGGAAAAATATTTACTATATGAAGATGCTTACAGGGATTTAACTGATGGTCAGCATGTTTAGATCCTGCATGTTCTCGATGTGATATCGAGACATACTCCAAGTATCAAGCTGGATTTTAAAAAAATGAGGTCTGCTCAGCAGCCAGACCCTGCTGCACATTGAAAAAATATTATTATTATTATTATTATTATTATTATTATTATTAAAGCTTTTCCTAAGAGCAGTAGGCAAAACTAACTCCCATAGCAATGGGCTTGAGGTGGGAAGTCTATAGGAAGCAAGAGCTTCCTATATGGCACATGTAATGTACCACTTCTATCACGTGACTGGTAGGCAAAAAGTAATGAGATGGAAGCATTGTTCAAAGGAGAAAAACGTATTCTACTCCGGAACATTTCTGGTTGAAATTAAATCAGCAGGTATTTCTAAAGTATATGTAAGCCATGAGCTGAGTTGAGTCAATGTATCATTTATCACTGGGTAAAGTCCAAGTCAAGTCACTGAAGTAACCTGAGCCTGACTTGAGACTGAATCATCAACTCGAGTGTACATTATTGCCTCCCAGTTCATTATAGACTAGATAATGTGGCTAATCGGTTATGTATTCCAGAGCAGTTCTGTGCTTTGAGAGCTTCTTCAACTGGCCAGAAAGTTTTCATTCTCTTTAAGTGGTAACATGTGAGGTAAAAGAACAGAAAAAGAGAACTTATAGATGTGTAAGTGAGACTGCAATCTGGAAATTAATCCTATTAAACTCAACAGGATCTCTTTCTGAATAGACATCCATAGTATTGTATTGTGGGATTGTGTAAGCAACCTTCTGCTGTGCATCTCTCATGCTTTATGCCTGCCAATGGTGCAGGGGTGGGCAACTTGTGGCCCTCCAAATGTTGTTGGACTGCAACTTTTGTAAACCATAGCCAGTACAGCCAATGATGAGGGATGACAGGAATGACAGTCAAACATTGCCTGAAAGGTGATAAATCTTTTAAGTGTTGGCAGGGTTGAGAATTATACAGCCCTCTGAAAGTTGCTGGACTGTACCTTCCAATATGCTTTATCATTGGCTATACTCAGTAAGAATGCTGGAAGTTGCAGCCCAACAAGATCTGGAGGGCCTCATGATGTTCATGTCAGTGTCAGAGAGAAGTCCGTCTATCTATAACAATAAAATAAGTAGGCAGAGCAAAGGAAGCATGTAAACACAATGGAGATTATCAGACAAGGGAGAAAGCTGGGAGTAAAAGGCATACTCCCGACATAATTGCGCAATCATGTTTAAGATTTTCAGATAACATTGCGTTCATCCAGGACTCATGCTGTGAAGATCCAGGAATGCTCCAGGAACAAACATTCACAGAGAAGTCCCAGGAATGATTTAGTTGCTGGAGCATTCCTGGATCTTCATGGGATAACTCCTGGATGAATGTGATGGGTCTAAAAATCTTCAGCACGATCACATGATTATGCCACGAGTATGCCTTTTACTCCAGTTTCCCCCCCTCTCTGAAAATCTCCAAAGTAAAACCTTCTCTCCCAGTAAATTATTGTTTGTTTCTTCAGCTATCTTAGAGCACCAGAGGCATCTAGTCTGACCTTTTTCTTCAACGCAGCTGGTGGAATTTTCCTTCAGCAGTCTTTCCCTGGAAGGAATTAGCTGTCTTTCCGAGAAGCAAGTGAATATTACTGAGTCCAACAATTTGTGCTTGAAGTAGAGCATATCTTCAGAAAGCAAGCCAGTCCCAATTTCAAGATTGCAAGTGATGATGAATTTACTGTTTCCTTTGGTGGGCTGCTCCAGTGGTGACTTATTCTTGCTGTCCAGACAGTTTTGTTCCACTTCCAGTTATAATTTTTCAAACTTCAGACTCCAGCCATTATCTGTGCATGTACCTTGTTGCTTTGCCTTCATTCACAGACTTTTAAATAGTAACACTTAGTTGGCCTTAATTTTTGTCTGGCTTGATTTCAGTTTTGCATTATATGTTGTTCCTACGAAGACAGATAAAAAAAGGAAGGTGGGGAGAGAATCTATCTTCTGACTGTATACACATAAGTCCTTTTGTATTGAATGCAAATTTTCCCCCTTGCTTTTTCCAAATAAAGTTCAGGCCTGGCCCAAAAATTTAAAGTCCTAATTTGCTTTTTAATTCTGTCAATTTATTGGCATGCCATGTCAGACTTTGCAGGTGGAGAAGATATCTCAGAAGGAAGGGCTGTACTTATCAAAATCTAAAGCTCCATTATGTGATGCACTAAATTTATTTATTTTTATCAGTTAAAACAGGACAGCAATGGCCAAGCAATCTTGACATGATGGAAATTGTAATCCAGCATATCTAAAAGGTGCCAGGTTGAGGAAGACTTCCCACACGGTCCACAAATATGAGTCAACAGTTAGCATGGAAACATGAGAAAAGCCAGGGGTTGACAGTATGTGGTGGGGATGGGATGGGTCAACTGGATGAAGAAGGAGGTAGACTGAGGTTACAAAGGCTCAAGAAAAACTCTGATAAAGAAGTAGGTGTGGGCAAAAACTAAGTGGAATGAACTGTGATGGATTATTAGGGACATGAAGAGTGCTCCAAAATCAGGGTTTAACATCAAAGAACACAGAAGCTGGCATCCTATTAGTGACAGAGTGTATTTAATGTTTTGGTCATGGCAGATTGAGGACTTCAGTACCACCATTCAGCATGACTCTCTCCTGTAACCATCTTCTTTTTCTCTGTTTGAGTATTCCACTCCCAGACATTCAGTGAAGGACAAGGGACAAACAAACATCCAGCTGACTCTATTCTTGCATCTGCCACAGGGAAAAAAAAATGAATAAATAAACAAAAAGAAACAAACAAAACAACCTTCTGGACCTGCAAGGATAGAGGCTTTCATGTGACATCTTCTTCATGTTTTGTTGTTGTGTGATTTTAAGTCATTTACAACTTATGGCAACCCTAAGGCAACCCTATAATGGGGTTTCTTGGCATGATTTTTTCAGAGGAGGTAGCCACCTGCAAGAACAGGGATGTCTGGCTGGTTGTTTGTTGTTTGTTCTCCTCTCTTCCTTCCTGGCTGCTAGATGGCGATGATGAAAGGGCACCTAGCCAAAGACTGTGGGTCCATGTACAAATGGGCAAGATGTATAATTATGCCTGGGGGAACTTTCCAATGTAGTAATGCAATGCAGTATCTCAGCTCTAGTCACAGTTGTGGCAGGAGGAGTCATATTTCTGGAATAATGCCATATCATGCTGTACAGTTGAAGATGTGGGAATTATGAATCTCTCCAGATGTTATTAGACTGTAACAGCAGCCTTAGCTAATATAACCAGAGAAATGCTAAGAATTACAGTCCAACAATATTTGGAGGGGCACATGATGTTTTAGGTTAGGCAGCTCTCTTTTCTTATTCAAGAATTATCCAAGCAACAATGGCCTAAATTCTATTGTTAATCAGGATTAGGATAGATTCATTGAATAATTAACCACTTAATAATTGATTCAGTATTAGTTAGGACTGTAAATTTGTCATCCGTTATGCCACTAGAAGACTATATATAAAGACCATCAAATTTAGTGGTGCACAAAATGTGGATCTTCCATTCATTTGTGTATTCACTGCTGGCTCTGCTGGCTGATGCTGGTATCTACGCCATTACAAGTATGCTGCTACATTTAAGTCCCTTTGCCTCCTTCCCTTCAAATGTTTTAAGGGCTAAACAGACCAGCCCAAAGGGGCAGTGTGTCAGGGTGGAGTGGGGGCATGGCAGCCGCATGCCGCACATCACAACTCCACCCCAAAGCTGCCATTATGCTAACCAGCTGTCTGCACATCAGGCAGCATCATGGTGCTCATTTGGCACAATTTTCAGAGGACACACACCAAAAGGAGCACCAGAAAGTGCCGCCGTGGTCAGAAAGGCATCCTTTTTTCTGCTCCAAAATGAGTGACATCTTGCTGCTTCTTTTGGGGCCAGAAAAATGCTGGATCAGCCCCCCCTTGCAGTTGCTGCAGGCCCTGGCAAGGAAAGGGGTGGTGGGATGCCACTCCAAAGGGGCGGTCTGTCTGTAAGTAGAGTATAGCAAACCATCTCTGTTTTAACTGGGCAATATATGTCAGCTGATAGGCTAGGAAAGATACAAAACAAGCTGAGAAGAGATAGAAGTGCAATGACTGAGCCTTCTACACAGATGTGGCTGTTAGGCAGCCCAAGCCAGTAGTACTATTGCAAGCTGATAAAGACTGACCAAGCTGGTAAGAGAGAATATCTGCTCTCAACTAGCCTATACTAAATAGAGATATTTCCCATTATGATTGTAATGGATGCCTGTTATGTTTTTAGATATATAGCAAATGGTGCTAGATATAGCAATGCCCAGGGACAGTAATCCCTGGGATGTCTGTGTTTTCATAGATGTATCCTCAGTGGATGAGATTCTATTCCTTAGTGGATAAATGGATATATTATATTGTTTAAGATGGTTATACTCCTTTATGGGTTAAGTATAGAGAAGCTTGCTAAAGAGATTCAGGTGGTATACAGGCTCTACCCTTACGAAAGTATAAATATTTTACCTACTATATGCTGTAATGTAATGAAAGTATGATGCCCTACATGCAATATGATGTAATGAAAGCAATGTGCCTGGACATGGACATATCTATGTTTCTCCTTAAGGAGAACGTGAATGTTTGCATATCTATGGCGGGATATAGACCGCTCCTTTGCGGCGGCCTGCACCCGCCCCTTTCCCTGACGGATCGGGGCCTCAGCTGCCATAGCGGCAACCCCGGAGGCCCCGATCTGCCGCTTTTCCTGGCCTCGGGGAAGCGGCAAAATGCCTGGAAAGGGCTTCATGCCCCAAGGACACCCTGACAGCGGCGGGGAAAGGGAGAAAGAGGCCACTTGGCCCCTTTCTCTCTGTATCGCTGGCGCGGCCATTTAAAGACTGCGCCAGCAATACATGCGGTGGAAGGAGCTCCAAAACGGAGCTCCTTCTGATGCCGCTGAAAGGGCGCCACAAGCGTCCTGCAGTGGCACCAGGACGTCATGTCTGCACTGTGCCATTTGGCTGCGGTGCGGCCATGATGTCGTAATGGCAGCGCCCATGTAGACAGGGCACCGCCATTACAATGCCGCGGTTACCTGCTAGGGTTGCGCGGCATCTGGAAAGGACGCCTTGAGGCAACCCTAGCACTTATTCAGGCCGGCGCTTTGCGCCGATCTGGATACCGCCTATGTTTGCCTATAATAAATAGCCCCCAAAACTAACAGCGAGCCTGGTCATTCTCTCATGTAAATATTCTGAGATTCCAGTACTTAAGAATGCTTATACAAAGTGCTGGTGTTAACTCTGTCTGTTTATATTTTAATGTTGAGCACAGGTTGAATGCCCAGCCTGCTAGGAGGTTATAAAAGGGAACCCAGACAAATACAGATTAGTTGACAAATAGCAAAGAGACCACAATCCCTCAGTATAAGGAGATGATGTGGGGAACCATGGCTGTTTCAGTGATGCCAGTCTCAACAACAGCAGGAGCTGAATCTCAGAGACTGTCTCTTAATATCACAGCAAAGGTAGTGATGAGACCACTGGTGGGTTGAGGGGTTTCCAGTATATGTTGGGAATTTGCCAGCCCTTGTCCTAGTTAAACCCACTCACTTTGATATGGAGGCATATTTCTTGAAATCATATCAGTAGATGTGCTTGTATAATTGAAGGCATGTTGCCTTTTATTTAGATTACAATGTTCTACAAGGACTAGAATTCTCTATGTCAGACACACAAAAAATTAGGCTCTACAAAGTTAGTTCAGTATGAGTGCAGGGCAAAATTCCATCCTTGTAGAACAGCTAATCTAACTTTGGAGAAAGTTCTTTTCTATATTCAAACACAGATGTCAGATGGATCTGTCGGGTTTTGAGGACAAATTCTTTTGGAACAGTCCACCCTGTCTCTTTTTCAATCTTGCCCATCTTTGATGTCTCACAGAAAGAAATCCTGCTTCAAATTTTAGAATGATTTCCCCCCCTGACGGCACAGATCTTCTGTATTTTGTTAGCCATTCTTGAACAATTTATTTGATAGCCTTTGAGAAATGTCTGCACTGTTGAGATGAGCTGATAATCTTGAATTATCTAGGTATGCAATATATACCACAAAAAATTTAAAATTCATGGTCTATGAAATACTACACTGAAGTCCCTGGAATAAAGACACTGTAACATCAATGTATATTCAAAGCAACTTATATTTTCATATTATGTTTTAATTGCCATCTTACTTTCTTTGTATGTAGACTGCACTTACTTTTAGAGTTACCTTATGCTGTGCTGTTACCTTATGCTCTGTTATGGGCATTGAGGTGATAAGATAGATGGGAATATGATGCATTTTCTACCACAGGCCAGTGGTTTATAGCATTCAGATCTTTTTTAAGTTACAAAAAGTCTCTGCTGGAGTTACATCTGAGAAATGGGAAATGAAAGTTTTTAAAAATCTCAGCTATTATAATAACTGATCACACTGTGGGATTTGGAAAGGCATGTCCTCATGAGAGCCAGTGTGGTGTAGTGGTTTGAGCATCAGACTATGGCGCTGGAGACCAGGGTTCAAATCCCTGCTTAGCTATGTGACCTTGGACAAGTAATATTCTCTCAGCCTCAGAGGGAAGACAAAAGCATACCCCCTCTGAACAAATCTTGTCAGGAAAACCCTTTGGTAGGGTCACCATAAGTCTGAAATGACTTGAAGGCACACAACAAGAACAACAACAAGAACCCCCCAACTGTTCCAGTTTGGCAAGGACAATCCCAATTAATCTTTATCACACACATGCACAGACCTCACACACTTTTCAGATGCTTAGAAAATGCCCACTTTTTCTTTCCTTTTCCCACTTTCTGCCTTTGTTCTCAGCTTAATTCAATTGTGGCAAACTGAGTTTACAAGGCAAAAGTTGTTTGTACTCATTTAAGTGAAAGGAGAAGCAAGACTGAAGTCTTGCCCTTCCCAGTAGGCTCAGGCAAAAGCAAACTGCCGCAGCCTCTCCTAGCTTGTCTATTTGTCCTTATGACTAACTTTTGCTATTCTGACAACACTCTGATGTTGCTTGGCCATGAAATCGTGGAAGTCAAGTTGGATAAAATAGTTGACATCAATACATTCCCTGAATATGAGAAGCATCTCTCTCAAAACATTTAAAAGCTAAACTGATTGGCTTTTCAAAATTTTGTGAGCGATACTTTGAGTATTTGGGGACTGTATTGATGCCAACTATTTCCCCCAACTTGACTTTCCTCTGGGATGTCACAAACAACAAGCACGGGGTGGGGATGATGTAAGTAGGCCAGACGGGGCCACATTGGCTTCCTGTCTAGGGCCTTCTTCCTGGCCTTCCACCCTGTCATTCTCAATGTGTCTTCCATGGCTTAGATGGGAAGGGAAAACTATTCTTGCCAACAGAAAATAAACCAGCAATTAGCCTTTGTGTCCTTCAGAATACTTCATCTTCACAGAATTGAGGATTCTGCCAGACAGCGCTAAGAGGATGATTCAAACAACATCCATTTGCTGGATTCTTTGCTAGTGGAGGCAGAGGTCCAGGCAGAAGAATAGTGTTGTCTTCTGCTGTTGCCCAGACAGTGTCTTTGACAGGCTATATGGACCTTTTAGGGAAGATTGACTGCCAGCTGTTTACTCTCCTCTTTAGATTAATAACACAGTTTTGAAATATTCTGTACTGTGTTTAAGCAAAATGAGGGTATCAAAAGAAGGACTGGAAGGTGGGAGTCACAACTTAGATGGTTGTTCAACTGAACTGGGATAGATAGCATGGCTAATGAGTTCCTGCTTCTTCTTTTTTTTAAAAAAGTATAAAAGTTCTGTTCTTTAACACAGTCAGGAATGGTTTACTCCCCATTTGTGAGATGACAAATGGAAAGAAGCAAAGGATGTTGTCTAATGTTATCTAACATTTTGCATTGAACCTGTCTGAGGATAACTCTGTTGATGTGCTCTAAAAAACCTGTGAGATAGACGGTGAGAAGGATGGTGAGAGTGTTTGTGAAGAGACGTAACTCAGTGGTAGAGCATAGCACATCAAAGATCACGGGTTCAATCCGTGAGTCATTGCTGGTTAGTCTAGACCAGAGATGGAGAATATGTAGCCCTTTAGATGGTGTTGGATTGCAATTCTCAACAACCTACCTTTTTGTTGACTTGGGATGATGGGAGTTGCAGTTGAACATCTGGAAGGCCACATATATTTAGAAAATGTGAAGTCAGACAGACCCAGGATCTGCCTAGATATAAGCAGCTTAGTAATATGAAACAAGGATGCATGTAAGGAGGAAGACAAGAATTAGAACAAGAAATTATTAAAAATTGTATAGTCAAATGGGCACAGGATTTAGGACAAAATATTCAACTTGCACAAAGGGAGAAAAACTGGGGGGGAAAAGATTGAAATACTCTAAGAACTATGGGATTCAAGAAAAACTTATTAAGATTCAATATAGATGGAACTTAACTCCAAGTATTATTGCAAAAATGAACAGTAATAAAAAAAATAGCTGTTGGAAATGTGGATCCGAAGTTGGTACCCTGATTCACTGTTGGTAGAAATGTCAAAAGGTGAAAAAAAATGGTCATAAATACATTTGATGATTCAAAAAATTCTGAAAATTAGTGTAAGTAAAGATCCCAAGTTATTTTTATTGAATTTGGTTGATGGTGAGAAATTGGAGAGAAGACATGGAAAATTATTGTTCTATATGATTTTTGTAACTAGAATATTATTAGCATCATATTGGAAAACTGAACAAATACCTGTGAGACTCTTAACTGTTAAAGTTATATGACTATGTGGAAATGGATAGACTGACTTGTTACTTCAATAAGAAATTGCTAGATAATTTTACTCAAGATTGGAAACCGTGGATAAATTATTTAAAGGAAGAGAAAGGGACATAAAGTACAATCCCCTTAAGAGATGATTTTAGAAAGAGAATATATGTATAGCGGATAAAAATTCTAGGTTAGAAAAGAAGTTTTAAAAGGAAAGTCTTTGTTTACCAGGCATATACATATGGGGTTCTAAATAATAATAGATATATAGAAAGTCAAAATTTTTGATGCCAAATATACAGAATTGATAAAGATGTAAGGAAGTATCAATGATGTAAATATGTATGATATATATGTGTGATAACATGTATTTTTATTTGTGATAAAAGTCAGTAAAAAGTATTAAAAATAAATAAATATATACATGGTAGGTTCATAGTTATAGCTCTCTTTTTCTGGTAACCCAAAGCAGTTTCCTTCCAGTTTGGGTAAAAAGGCAGGATATAAATCAATTAACAACAACAACAACAACAACAACAGAAACAATTTGTTGATGTTGATGATGATATGGTGATCACCATCATTATCCTAGAGATACGTACTGCCAAATTTGAAGAAAGTGCAGCATTTTGAAACTGTAAGCTACCTCTTGTGAATAAGTTTGCTGCTAGCTCATTTATATTTGGCTGCTGAACTTATAGTCTGGAGATCCCCAGTGAGTTCAGTGCAGGTAGATTGAACAGCCTCAGGTCAAACATCTGCCAGGAACATGTGCCTGATTTCCTCAGCAGCTCTCTTGTTGCAGCAGAGGGTATATTAGGCCCACATTATATTGTAGCTGCTACTGATAGTGCTGAATGCAAACACCAGGCTGCCTCTTTAGTTACTAGCAAAATGTCCCAAAACAGATTTATTTGGTTAATCTAGGCAATATAAAAAAGGAAAGTGGCTGCAATCATTTTGCAGACATACATGAAAGCTTTTCAAATTACTTTGCAACGTTCCCCCCAGCTCTCCTTACCTTAGTTTCAATGAGAAACTTGAGTTGGATATAGAATCTCACTGACTTCTGAGAAGCTTGTATGCACTGAGTGAGAGAGAAAATATGTGTGCTTTATGTCCTTGGGATTATAACCCAATTAGTCATCATGATTTGTCATTTATACAGCTGCAAAATACCAAGTGTGGACTGTTTTCTACCCACTGCTCACCAGAACAATCTAGTGGCTTGCCAATGCTATGCATCCAAGCAATAACCTAATATCATTTGGCTAAAAAAATTCCACAAATGACCTCTAAAACAGGCTAAGGAGCTTATCCCATAGCTTACTAACTTGATTTACCTCTATCCATCTTAAAGCTTAATTCAAGTGGCATCTTGTTGTTATCAGAAGGTTTTTGCCACCAAATTTGCCACCTGAATACATCTAGGGTCCACCCCTGCTTCCAGGAGCACTCTGGAAGCTATTTTCTTAAGCCAGAAAACTCACGGATCTGAAAAGAGTCATGATGAGCACTTCTGGAAGCAGGGATGGACCCCGGCTGTATTCAGGCAGCAAATTCAGTGGCAAAAACCTTCTGATAACATCAGAATGCCACCCAAATTAAGCTTTAAACCAGATAGAGGTAAATCGATTTAGTAACCCATGGGATAAACTCTTAAATCTCACACTGTCCATTTCTCCCCATGAGTGAGGAGGAATTCCATGTGAAATTTCTTGATCTTAGGCAAAGCACAAGTATTCTAGGGACACACCAGAATTTGAGAGATCTGCAAACTCTTTGTGATTAGAGCAGAGTTGGGCAATTTGAGGCCTGTCAGATGCTACTGGATGGCAACTATATTAATCCCTCAACATTGGCTCGGCTGGGTTGGGGATGATGGGAGTTGCTGTCCAACAAGGTCATCAAGGGCGTACTTCACCAATCTGAGGCTATTGTTACACTGCAAAAATAATGCAGTTTGGCACTGCTTTATCTGTCATGGCTCCAGTCGGTGGAATCCTGGGATTTGTAGTTTGCGGTGGCATTTAAACTCTATGACAGACAAGGCAAAATCTCTCTGAAAATTACAAATCCAAAAATTCCATAGCACTGAGCCATGGCAGTTAAAGTGGTGCCAAGCTGCATTAATTTTGCAGTGTAGATGCAGCTGAGTGTTAAAGAATGCTCACAGTGTGCTTGCTTCACAGGTTATGCCCTTTTTTCCCTTGTAAGCAAGACGCATTGGCTTTGGTCCCAGTAACTTCCTCCAGTCCAATGAATTTAACTGAGTTGAGAAGAAATATCTGTCCAGAGATCTGCAGTCTTTGTATGGATTGCAGCCAGTGCGAAGTCAAGGTAAGTTGTACATGCCAATCTACAGCAAATATGTAAATAAATGTATTCATCATAATTTCTGTACAAATTATGATAATCCTTAACTATATTTGTATACAGCACTTAATTTGACATGCCATGGCTTTGGTAATACTTTTATTTGGAAGTATTTTATTGAATAAACAGGTGTAAGTTAATGACTCATCTCTTAGGAAGCTGCCTCTTAGCTAGATCACACTATTGGTCTATCTAGTCCAATGTTGCTTACTCTAATTGGCAACAACTCTCTCTCTTAGGAATGCAAACCTTTGCTTGTTTCATTCTTGCATGCTAGAATGAATAATTTGAAAAGTTTACTCCCTGTTGGATGAAGGTATACTTCTCCCTCCCTCCCTCCCTCCCTCCCTCCCTCCCTCCCTCCCTCCCTCCCTCCCTCCCTCCCATCTTTTGAACTGGGATTTAAAAAAAAATGCTCAAAAACATATTTTTCCTAGAAAAAGGTACGTTTTGCACAAACGACACTGTGGCTGCAATCCTGCATGTGTCCTTTTAGTGCACTAGACTTAGCCATATACCAACTTCCCAACTGCTTCTGAACTGAACTGCCTCTGAAGCCCTGTTCCCTGACTGTTTCATGCTTTGTGAGGAATGGGCAAAATTGAGGAAGCATCTATCTGTGGCTCAATATCCAGCCACAAAATGGTCACCGAAGCACTGAAACCACTGTATGACCCTAACAGATATCAATGCTGATGTCATTATGTGATGTCTGGCTACAAGGATGACCACTCCACACAAAATATCCATGTGATGAGATTCCTTAATTGAAGGCTCTGAGTGCTGTGGAGGGAAAAAAAAGGTAATGACAACTCCCACAGTGCTACCCAAAAGGACACGTACACATGTAAGGGAAACTTACACATGTGTAATGTTCCTAAAAGGAAGCCTGTCAGTTTGTGTAAAAATGATTTTTTTAAACAAAAAGTGCTGAAAAGTGAAAAATGTATGGCAATTGACCATTTTCTTGATGGAGTATCTTAGTGTGTTGAGACATTCTTTATCACTGGGAACGAGAAAAAGTGTGAGTATTCTTTAGAATACTCTTTCCGCATTCAGTATAAGCTCCTGCTGTCCTTGTTTAAAGCCCTCCATGGGCTGGCCCCTCCTTATTTATTAGACCTTCTTTCTCCTCACCTTCCCACTAGGGCCCTCCGTTCTGGTAGTCAAGGTCTGCTGTCCCAGCCCAAGATTTCCTCTGCCCCATCTCGGATTTGCACCTTTTCACTCGCTGCCCCTCACTCCTGGAACCTTCTTCCCCCGTGAGCAAGAGCCATCACTTCTTTAACCAGCTTCAAAACAGAGTTGAAGACCATCCTGTTCAGAGAAGCGGTCCCAGGCCTTGCTTAATTGTCGCTTGCCTCCCTGGATGAAGATTAACCGTCCATTATGAAGCCAAGCCCTCCCACCAGTCCATCAGCCTTGGTCCAGGCCTTGGAGGTAGAGAGGAACTGCTGGACCTCATCCCCTTCCCCACCACTACTCCCTTCTCCTTTTGTGTGGTGTCTTTTTAGACTGTAAGCCTGAGGGCAGGGAACTGTCTAATTAAAAAGACTGTATGTACAGCGCTGTGTAAATTTACAGCGCTTTATAAATAAAGGTTAATAATAATAATAATTTAGAGCCCTGTTCTGGAGTCTCAAATAGAGCCCCTCCATTTCTCATGTAGAATTAACTGGGTTTCTTTTTTGTTGTTGTTGTTTTGCTTTGTTTTTATGAGATTTCAGCAAATGGACACTGACTCTGGGAACTTCTGTATGCAAAGTCTGTTGTTCTGCCACCAAATAATAGCTGGCCCTTAGTCCCTCCAAAGGATGTGACCTTTCTTCTGTGATCTCTCCAGTTCTCCTGCCAACTATAGACTTATTTGGCTCCTGAAATAGAGCGATCATAATATTGACAAACCATATGAGGTTACTATAGTAAGGACTGATATATACAGGACTACTGAATTTGACTACTGAGGAAGAGCTATTAATTCAACCATCCATTTAAAAATAAAAATATATACATTGCTTAGATTCAAAAAGTCCACACACACACACACACACACACACACACACACACACACACACGAAAAACATGTAGAACATGTAGAATCTCAAAGGGAAGATCATTCCATACAGTAGATGAAACCACACTGTCCTGCTCCAAATCACTGCAGAGTAGACTTCAAGAGGGTCTCTCCAGATGACCCCAAGGGCTAAATGGGTCTTTAACAAGAAGATGTTTTCTAAAGTAACTAGGTCCCAATTCATTTAGAGCTTTATAAACTAGCAAAAAACCCCATTAAACCAGGCCTGGTAGGAGACCAGTAGCCAGTGCAATTCTTTCATCAGAGGTATAATGTGCTGCCAATAGGTTTTTCTACTCAGAGGTCTAGCTGAAATGCTCTGTACCAGCTGCAGTTTCTGGGCTAGCCTTGATGGCAGCTTCACACTGACAGCATCACAAGTGCCTGGACCATTGTAGCCAAGTTATCCCTGTTTAAGAATGAGTGCAACTGGCATACTAAGAATCAAAAGTCAATTGGGCCTCCAGTGACAACGCTGGATTCAGAAGCACTTCAGGCTATGAACTTGATTGCAACACCATCCAGAAAAGATAGTTTACTCATCTCCTTGACAGGGGAATGTAATAATATCAGTTCTTTGCCCTCTGTCCAAATGCTGATTTATATGAACACAAGCCACACTTATATGGAGACAACATGATATAGGGGTATGAACACTGGAATATGATCCTGGAGACCAGGATTTGAATCTCTGCTCAGTCATGGAAACTTACTGGTGACCTTGGGCAAGTCACACTCTCAGCCTCAGAGGAAAGCAGACAAACCCTCTCTGAACACATCTTGCCAAGAAAACCCTGTGATAGTTTCACCATAAGGTCCCCATAAGTCAGAAATGACATGGAGGTACACAACAACAACAACAACAATAACAACAACACACTTGTATGCATGTAAACCAATAGAAAGATTATGCCCCAGTGTGATAAGAACTGAAACCTCTGGTGACATATCCAAACTTCCTAATGAATTGTAACTCAGTTTCTTTGTCTCAATATCTCCATTAAAAAAACAACAACACTGTGAGTACATAAATTTGAACTTTTGCTTCATCATCACTTAAAATATTACGGCAGTTCTATGATTCTTTTAAACTCACTTTGAATAGTGCGTCATTTTGAGCCTTGTTCTAAGAAAGAGACACAGAGAGTGACAAGCCTGACTGTATGCAATCAGCTTTATTGATCATAGCAGAATGAATAAAAGGCAACGGTGAAAGCACCTGCCTAAATACCTTTTTAGGAGGAATGGGTTGGATGATGAATTCCAAGTCAATATTTCAGAAGCATTGAAGTTCATTTCCGAGGGGGACTCGTGGGATGAGATGAAGGTTAAAAAGTCAGTGTTGTGATGGAAAAGTTTATCAAGTGCCATTCAACTGTCATCTTTTGTTCATTGTATTTTGAGTGCTCTGTTTTTAATGACATACCACACATGGAGAAATAAGCCACAAGCTTGTCTTGGAGCATTTCATTTTCTTGGGCATCAATGAGAACACACATGTTTGAAAGGGCGCACCCTTCAAATAGGATGCAATTTGGCAGGTATATCATTATGGCAGTGATTAACGTATTTTACAAGGAACAAATTATACAGCATAAGAGTCATCCCATTACTATCAGAGATTCATTTTGCTAACTACCAATTACAAAGTTTTATTGAAACACAGAAAAAGCCACAAGGCCCAGTCAACTTTGTTTTATGGCACCAACCTTTGACAAAATGCTGGATTACAACAGTACATCACTCGAAACATTACACCACAGGGAAGACAAAAACAGCAACCACATCCATGCCAATATAATTGTTCTCATGGGCAAATAGTGATCCAACCAACTCCTGGCCCCAAGTGAGAACACATGAAATGCACATCTAGCTAATTCAATGGGGCCAAGAACTTCGTGATGCTGCCAGTGAAATCAGTCAGTTTTCCTAACACTCACATTTTGAAATAGAGGTGAGAATCATGGAGCCCTCCAGAGGGCTGTAAGTCCTGGCACCCTAGCCACACTAACCAGCACAGCCAATAGTGAGAAACGCTGGAAGCTGCAGTCCAACATCATGTAGAAGGCTGAACTCTACATGCAGAGGACTCATGTCTCTTCCCACCTGGGGCCAGGTGTTGGTTGGATTGCTATTTGTTCATGATAATAATGTCCCACTTGTAAAATATTTTAAAATCTCACATTCTTTTTGACTAGGGTTGCTCTATTCCATTCCCTTATATCTGGACATATAATCTGCATACTATGCAGATTATTATAATCATGGATATTATTAATTTGTATTCTGATTACGCAAATTCAACACATTAATCACTGAACTTTTTCTACAATCATGTTTCAATCTCAGTACCAGTACCAAGCTCAGTAGGAGTACCAACCTTATTTTTTCTAGATCAAGGGAAGTAATAGTGCCACTCTATTCTGCTTTGGTCAGGCCCCACCTGGAATATTGTTTCCAGTTCTGGGCACCACAATTTAAAAAGGGATGTTGAAAAACTGGAATGTGTCCAAAGGAGGGTGACTAAAATGGTGAAAGGTCTGGAAACCATGTCCTATAAGGAACAACTTAAGGAGCTGGGGATGTTAAGCCTGGAGAAGAGAAGGCTAAGAGGTGATATGATAGCCCTGTTTAAATACTTGAAGGGATGTCATACTGACTTGTTTTCAGCTGCTCCAGAGACTAGGACATGGTGCAATGGATGCAAGCTACAGGAAAAGAGATTCCACCTCAACATTAGGAAGAGCTCCCTGACAGTAAGGGCTGTTCAACAGTGGAACACACTCCTTCCTCGGAGTGTAGTGGAATCTCCTTCCTTGGAGGTCTTTAAGCAGAGGCTGGATGGCCATCTGTTGGAGATGCTTTGACTGAGAGTTCCTGCATGGCAGGAGGTTGGACTGGATGGCCCTTGCGGTCTCTTCCAATGCTATGATTCTATTATTCTTCTCCTCTTGAAGAGAGGGAGGCTACCAACAGCCTCAGAGAGTAAAGGGACTCCCTTTACTCTTTTGAGGCTGTTAGGAAGTGAAGTTCTACCGTGCTGCCTAGCCCTAGGCTCAAGTCCCCAACACAACCACCACACAACACAAGGCCAGGTCTGCTTACCTCCTTTCCTTTCTTGCCTTCCAGGCCTGACAGGGGAAGTGGGGAAGGAATGAAAAAATAAGATGGCAATGCTACCCCTGTGCAGTAGCAATGGGAGCCTGCAGGCAAGATGAAGCTCCCACCAGTGCCTGTCTTCTTGCACAGTTTTCTGCTTCATCACCACTGCCACATTTTAACCTACCCACTGGCCTGCAATAAAGGAGAAATCTGGGATTTACTGCTTCATCTGGCTCATCTGGCTGGGACATTTTTTAGTCCCTTCAATCTGGAATTTTTCAGGTTTCCCGGGACAAATAGCAACCCTGTTTCTGACAAATTTGATGGATTTTTGATAAATTTGGAAAAAATATTAAAACAAAATTCTCTCACACCTGTACTGGCCAAATTTGCTAGAAAAAGGTATTCACAGTATACAGGTGATACTTGTTCTATTTGCCTGCCATAAAGCTGTTAAAGATGAGAAGACTTTCAGAAAAAAGCGGTGATAACTCCAATATAGCACCAGAACAACACCAGAGACTTGGCTGAATATACAGGGACACAAAACAATACTTTTTAGAATTAAACAGTGAATAACCTCTGCCTGGATGACAAACTACATTTAAACAGCAGCAGCAAGAGCAACAAAGAAAATCCTCAAATTCATTTTGACAAATTTATAAAGGAATCTGAAAATTTGAGGGCCTTCTTATAAAAAATATAAACCATATGAAATTCTCACCTATGTCTACAGCATTTGCTGTGAGCTATACCTTTGTTGGCTCTCTGTTTATATTGTGTCTCATATTACCCTACTAAACTGGGGCAATGTGTTACTAGGAAGGAAAACTGAGTTGGAAGGGAAACTTCTTCCAAAGTTCAGGGTTTTAGCAGAGGGGAAATGGAGTTTCATGGCTCCCTTCAAAATTTTTGCAACCCTAGAGATAGTGACTGATGAGCATGAGATACGGAAAATCATGGTGCTTTTGTGTGCTGGTTCCTTTACTATCCTATCCCTCCCCTAGTTTTTTAAAATTTCCCCCAACAGAGTGAAAAGCAGCTGGGGATGCGATTTTGAGTTGGAAGCTGAACCAAAAGAGAAATGACTAACCACTTCTTCCCTGGTGGTTTTCAATGAGTGTCAATTATTAAACAGTAGCAATATCAACCAATAAGTATACATGTTCAAATTATGATTTATATGTTAAAAATAGCAGAGCCAATCTGATGCAGTGGTTTGAGCACCGGATTATGAATCTGGAGACCAGGTTCAGTTCCTCACTCAGTCCTGGAAACCCACTGGATGACTTTGGGCAAATCACACTCTCTTATCCACAGAAGAGGGCAGAGGCAAACTCACTTTGAACAAATCTGGCCAAAAAAAAAACACAAAAAAAAAACCCTATGATAAATTTGACTTGGGCTCATTATAAGTTGGAAATGACTTGAAGGCACACAACAACAACAATAACAACAACACTTCGGTAACCATTATGATTTTTCCAGGAGATAGACAATGGAGATGTCAAACCTATGGAGGTTTTTGGGGGGTTAAACTCACCAAGAAGCATTTATCAAAATAACTTGTAACATGAAACTTTATTTCCAAACCTTTGACAAATGTGTGTGCCTATGTGCCTTCATGTTGCTTGATTTGAATTTCTTAGGGTTTTCTTAGGCAAGGAATACTCAGAGGTGGTTTTGCAGTTCCTTCCTCTGAAATATAGCCTTCAGCACCTGATATTCATTGACAGACTCCCATCCAAGTACTAACTAGGGTTGACCCTGTTTAGCTTCCAAGATCAGATGGAATCTGGTATCTTCACATTAAATTTTAAATCACTGTTTTAGTATTAAATTTTTGCAGTTGCCAGCTTTTGCACTGGCTTTGCTTCTGTGCTTCTTGATGGACACAAGGAAATTTAGCTCTGTCCAGGAAGAAACAGATCAAAAATAAGTGAACATTTTGGCTTTAAGTAAGAGCTTTTGATATATATGCCAGGAAGACCAAAATATTTTCCTGATTGAAAAATATGTGTCGATTTAGATGTGTTTTTTAAAGGAAAAATAGTAGCCCTGAACTTGTGCGTTTTAGTCTTTTCAATTAATTAGAATTTTATTATTATTGCAATTGGTATCAATTTCTGCCCAAAGTGACCTGTTTTCCCCCCGAAGCATTTCAGACACCTGAGAAAAGAACTGCAACAGATCTTTATCTTGGGCCCAGTGTTCCAACAGATCAGCAGTAGGGCGATGGCTTGGGCCAGCTAACACATGTGTTTTAGACATGAATACTGGGGTCATTTTAAAACCAGTTGCCAAACCCCTTGTGGCTGCCAGCAAATGTAGAATAATGTTCCATGGTCCTCATTGTATGCTTAATATGAATATGCTTCCTTTTCCACATAAATCACCCTGCATGGAGCAACCAATCATTCATTGGAAACTTGCTAAATGTAAGTAGGGATGACAGGTTGGAAGCGCTTAAGAAATCATCCTGTGCAGCTGATTTAGATTCACCAGGAGCCATGGTCTTCATCCCCCCAACCCAGCTCCCCAAAACTTGGGAAAATCTTCCTATGCATAATTGGAATAGAAGCACAGTTGTTATGCACCTTCAGGTTGTTTCTGAATTATGGCACCCCAAAGGTGAACCTGTTACAGGGTTTACTTGAGAAGATTTGTTAAGGGGGGAAGTTGCAACTGCCTTATCCTGAGGCTGTGAAGTGTAACTTTCCCAAGCTCGCCCAGTAGGTTTTCATGCCCAAGCAGGGATTAAAATCCTAGTACCCAGCATTCAGGATGGTGCTGTTTTATCATTATATGGGACTTCATTATGTTAGCTGTCTTGAGAAGACGATTACTGTAAAAGGTGGCTACGGAGTTTATCATACGGGAGGAATTTCTCTTAATTTCAAATGAAAAAAAAGTGGGGCCAGAATGCATTCACATGATTTCGCTAATTCAGAGAATTTACGTGAATTCGAATTGCGTTCAAACTGACTTCCCATTGCCTGAAAATAGCTTGCCATTGTCCAAAATTGCATGTGATCACCTCTCACGCAATAACGTGAAACCCCATGATTGCGTTCAGACTGACTTCTCATTGCCCGAAATTGCGTGTGGTAGTCTACCACACAATAACGTTAAACCCCATGATTGCATTCAGATTGCTATTGGATTATACTTCCAATTTCCCTTGTCTGATAATGTCCCTAGAAATAACGGTAATAAAATAAATTCTAAGACTTCAGTGAAAGCCAGCATGGCATAGTGGTTTGAGTTTGCCTTAGGGTCACAATAAGCTGGAAATGATTTGAAGACACACAACAACAACAACAGCAACAACAAGACTTCAGTAAGTATTATGATTTTTCCAGGAGATAGACAATGGAAGTGATAAACCTATGCAGATTTTTTTTTTTTGGGGGGGGTGTTAAATTCACAATGTTGGTTAAGAGCATTGTTTTATGGTGCACTTTTTGAGAATTATAAAATATTGGGTGGAATGTAAAATAGATTCCCTTCTAAATTCATTAGAAAGATTTAGAAGTAATCTCATATTTATTCCTTGTAAGATAGATCGCTGCTTATACATGGAAATCTTTTTAGCATAAGCAAATATGGGCCACTGCATGTTTAACTAAACTGACTACTATACACAGGGCAAAGAGTCCACCTAAGAACCTTACAAGTTTATCACATTAGGGAGATCTCGAAGAAAAACGGGATTTAAAAAGAGATTAATTAAAAAAACCAAACACAAATGCTGGAAGTTTGTCACACGAAATGACTGCCACAGTGAAATAACACAAAGCAGAGGAAAATGGCAGCTTCTTACTGTTGGGAAGTTCTGAAAGTAAAAAGCTGTCTTGGAATAGTTTCTCCCCATAGAGATTTCCAATGTGGAGTCGAAGGCTTCATTTTTCTCTGCTTTACGTTTGGTTTAACTTCATGTTATTTCACTTTGGCAGTCATTTCGTGCGATAAACTTCCTGCATTTGCATTAAAAAAAAAATAAATCTAATTTAAATCCCATTTTTCTTCAGGATCTCCCTAGTGTGTTAAACTCCAGAAAACAATGCAATTATTCATTTATCATAACATGGCTTTTCATGATGATAAATAGCCTTATCTATTATTTTCTCTTATACAATGTTATTGTTACTTTAGGCTCTGGTGCATCTGTTTTGTGATCTTGTGAGTAGCATTGAATACTATGTACAGAGTTCCAGTTAAGGCAGAAATGGGCATCTTGTGGCCTTCCAGATGCTATTGCATCTCCCACCTTTCTAGCCTATGCTGGGAAGGGGTTTTGCAGTTCAGCAACACAGTTCCCATCCCTACTTCAGGAGCAGGTATCCTCCTACTGTATAGGCTGAAAGCAGATCCTGGTTCTGGAGGTGACATGGGTGGGTACTGTTTTCCACCATAAGATTCCTGTTGCACACAGGAAAATGTAGACACATTCAAGACAAGCAAAGTCTGGTGGTTTTATTAAAATAACTGTGGCTGAGTTGGATTTGAATTGTAATTCCATTGTCTGGGGAGGGAATTTCCTGGTTCCTTTAGATGCTTCTTTCTTTCCATCCCTTTCTTTCTGCAGCAGGGTAAGAGAATGAATTCAAAAGGTGAGGGGGGGGGGGTTAATGGAGAAATCCAGGACTTTAGCACTGTTGTGGTACACATCACATCTTCTTCTTTCTCCACCACAACACCAAAGGCAGAAATATAAGTATGAATTTATTATCTTTCACCATTTATTTTCTGGGAAAATGAGAGTCAACGTGGAAGTTGATTTTGACTTCAGACAAGTGCTGGAAAATTTAAATGCTAAAAAGTCATACTGGAAACCGGGTCATGTGCAATAGGGCTATGCAAACAATTTGCCCAAATCCTGACACAAGTGGATTGGACTGATCTGAATTGAGTTCAAGTTGAGTTCAAAAAGATTTGGACGAATTTGGGAATCTGGACCTTAGACTTCAGTAAGAGAAAGCCAGACAGTATTTTTCCAAAGTTTTGTAAAATAGCACAATGCAAGAAAAATGTTAGAATGGAGGACAGGAGTTGGCAGCACTACTTTCCTGGGTCAAAAATCTCACCAAAATTTCCCAGTCATAGTGTTTTGGGAGTTCTTCATCTGTCTTACATTCTTTGCTAGCAGCAGGAATGTTTTTGAAAGAGGTTTGGTGGCAGTTTGGTGTCTATTGAACCATGTGTTTCTCTTTTCTTTATGCTGCCAGTATCCAGCCTTCAAGCCTCCTTTTCTAACAGTTTCCCAATTTCCTTCAAAATTTAATCTCATCCTACTTTACTCTGTTTGCTTGATTATTTGCATGTGTTGGTATCAATGTTGTTTTAGTCTCAATTTGGTCCTTTTAGGCAATTAGGCTTTTGTTGATTTCAACCTGTGTGGTTTCTTGTTTGTTCTGCATTGCATTTGTGTTAAAGTCACACCGCATAAACCTGAACCGGGAACCCAGTCCAAATAATTGGTTCAGCTTCAAAGGAAATTGAAGGGGGAGCTTCACAAAGATGCTGTGTGTAATATCAGGTACCACCTGAATCCCATGGTACGAGAATAAATAGAAATACAGAATGACCACCACCTGCCTTGATAAGACCTGTCCTGTTCAGAAGTTAGGCAACAACAACAACAGCAACAAGAACATCTGGGATGGTACTTTAGATTTTAATTTACTAGCACTTTGATCCTATGCTTATCTACTCAGAAGTAAATCTCACTGTGTGAAATGAAGTTTGCTGCAAGGTAGCAAATTATTGCATATTACTGCTGTCTAAAATCTTTAAAACTGTCAAAAGAGGAGCCTGGACACTGCTGCCATGCCGAAGAAAGTTTGACATCACTTTAACTGACACATCTTAATGCTGTGGAATTCTGGGACTTGTAGTTTTGTGAAAGATTTACCCTTCTCTGTCAGAGGAAATTATCAGATGGGGGACATAATGTCCTTGTCCTATTCTCATAGTGCAAACATGAGAAGATTTCCATACGACTCTGTACTTATCCAGACATTATCCTGTCCAGAAAGCACAATTGACTGCAATTGTGCAAAAGACTTTCAAATGACGTCGCGCAGATCCCGTCATTGTCTCGTCATTGAAGTGGCATTGCCTGGCATTTTGCATTACTGAGAATTCTAAGGCGGGATACAGACGGGCAAAAAGGGGTGTATTCATGACGTCATGAAGGTAGAGCCTTCAGACGGCCCTTACCTGAATGCCGTCATGAACACGCCCCCCGCACGCCCCAAGCGGGAAGAAGCGGCATTAAAAAGGTGCTGCTTTTTTCCGCTTCTTTTTGATTTGCGGCGTACGTGCGCAGCTCCGTATGTAAGCTGCTGCACCGGTACGTCAGAATTGCTACGCCGCAAATATAAGTTGCCCGTTTAAAAGCTCCGTGTCAGCTGCGTCGCATAATGGGTCGGGGTCCGGGACATGCGTGGTTTGCAGTCAAGCTTTAATTGCAACGTCCGCTGCCATGCAGCTGTGGAAGCTGCGGCACAGCTGCGGCACATTTTAAGGCTCGTAACCCTAACCCTAGAGCCACTTGTGCGCATGCGTTGCTGGAATTGCGGGAAGTTGTAAGTTTTGCCGGCGGATGTTTTGGTTGTAGAAAGTGATAAGGGAAAGTTTGGAATTTAAAGTGTCCCCCTACACACATTCCTGTGCCATTTTCACCTGGGAATGGGCACAGTTCGGCTGCTCCTGGCACAGCTGTGCGGCGGCTCCCCTTTGCCACCAGGCAGGATGGCTCAGCCATCCACAAGCACCCCGAAAAAAGGCAGGGGGACGTCTTGGTCTCATGCGGAGACGGCTGACCTTATAGCTATATGGTCCCAGCCAAACATTCTGCAAAAATTGGAGCAGTCCTACCTGAATGCTGACACATATCGAGAAGTGGAAGAAGCCATGAGAGCTGCTGCACCGGTACACCAGAATTGCTACGCCGCTAATTTAAGTTGCCCATTTAAAAGCTCCGTGTCTGCTGCGTCGCATAATGAGTTGGGGTCCTGGAACATGCGCAGTTTGCAGTCAGGCTTTAATTGCAGCGTCCGCTGCCATGCAGGTGTGGAAGCTGCAGCACAGCTGCGGCGCATTTTAAGGCTCGTAACCCTAACCCTAACCCTAACCCTAACCCTAGAGCAACATGTACGCATGCGCTGCTTGGAAAGTTTGGACTTTAAAGTGAGCCCCTACACACATTCCTGTGCCATTTTCACCTAACAATAAAAACCGCTAAAACTGTAAATATTTACATATGTACAGGGGAGGTGATGGGGGATGGCAGGGGGACAGCGGTGGCAGCAGAGACAGCTGTAGCTGTGCATTGCAGATTCAGCAGGAGCGCGGGGACCAAAGGAGAGGAGGCATCCATGATGCTGGTGACACTGGCAAAGTGCAAGAGGACAAGGATGCCAACACCAGCTGATCACCAGCTGGCAGGAGACCACCATTGTTCTTGGGCAGAGCGGGGGAAAAAGTTTTAAAGGGGCTTGGGCACTTTAAATGTGCCCATAGGCTTTCTGCCGCCGCTGCTTAGCGCTGCAGCTGCGCAGCTGCGCATCCACCAGCCGGCAAAGGAAAAAAAAAAGCCGCGGTTTGGGCCGCCCGTGCGGAAGCTGCCCCTTTCTTTGCGGCGTCTTCCGAGGCGGCGGTATAGAAGCTACGGGTCCAAAACGGACCCAGGTGAGGCGTCTTCATTGCCCCCCATGTGGAAGCCCCGACACCTGAAGCACGTCCCCGGGGCGGGCGGTCTGGAGGCTCCGTATTCAGCAGAATACACCTCCAAGACGTCTTCCCCTGCCCGTCTGTAGCCCGCCTAAGTGAATGATGGCAAATATTTAGTGAAGGCTCCATATTTTGGAGGGATCTTGGACAAGATATTTCCAATTGATTCTTCAATCTGAGTGGATCCACCTTCTCTCTTCTCTCTTCACTATCCATCAGTTCCATACTTGAAAAGGCCAGTTGAACAAGCAGTAGCAGCAAAATGAAGGAGGACCATGACCAGAGATTCTGAGGGCTGGCAATGTGACCAGTTGTGTCTGTAGCTCCAATGTCAGTGGCTTTAGTGTGGACCTAAAAGGCGCTATCTGGAGTGCTGAGCACCATTTACAAAATATCCTGGATAACTCCTTCACACCAAAATCCAGAGTAGATACATGGGCCCACCTATACTGGAGTCACCATCTGCCACTGAGTGTGTTTCTGTATGAGGGTGGGCCTCAACAGGTGCCAAACAATGCATCTGTCCAGAGCCAACATTGTACACAATGCAATGCAATGCAATAAAGAAAAAAAATCAACCAACAAAATACTGGGTGCATGCCTTCAGTTCTCAGAACTGAGTGAAGCAGTTTCTAGAAATAAAAAGTGCTTTCAGTATCTTCACTAGAAGCAGACTTAAATGATCAGAAAGAAATCATGATGTTGAAAGGAGGAAGTAGGAAAAGGAAACAAATGCTCATAGGTCCTCAATGTTTTGCAAAAGATTGTTGGGAAGAGTTTATTATCAAGAACCACTTGTTCAGAAAATCTGACCTAAATCACAAAAGGGATTCATATAGTTCATAATCTGATGCCATTCCACTTTGGCTGAATAATGTTTAAGGAACAGAAGGAAGAAGAGCATCACTACAGAAATGGAAAGAAATGGAAATCCCAAGGTGGATACATTTCAATAATCTAAACACAGCACTGAGAATTTCCCCCCTTTTGATCAGTGCCCCTAAAGAAGACCCACTGTCTCAGCTGAAATGGTCTTTCTTGCTGGCTTCCTGCAAGATTGGCTATTGTGCTATCAAAATGCTACAATAGATAGGTATTTGGTCTGGTTTACCAACTGACTTAGGCGGGGTACATACCGCCACTTTGCGCCGCTCTGCCGCCGCCGCCAGTAGGTCCGCGGGGGAGCCGGAGCCTTCACACGGCCCGACTCCCGCGCGGACCGAAAAAGAAGCTCCAAAATGGAGCTTCTTTTTTCGTCGCGTTTGCGACGTAGCGAGGCGCCAGGGGCGCGCTCGCTACGTCACAAGCGGCGCGACACGTCTGGACGCTGTGCGTCCAGTACGTCAAGATGGCGGCGCCCATGTGGAAGGGGCGCCGCCATCTTGTACGTATTCTATACGTACTAGGGTTAGGGGGGTGCGGAAGCACCGCCCCTTCCTAACCCTAGTACGTATAGAAGACGTACTAAATGGCGGTATGTATCCCGCCTTATGTTCTTACGCAGAATGTCTGTCATTCGTCTGTCAACCAGACATGCAGCAATGCACTCCTCCTTTTGGAATTCTCTCATCCCGTGTTTATTGGATGCACAGGGTATGAATAGTTCTGGGATAACTCATGTGTTAACTTCCCACATTTTGAGATCTGGAAAATAGGGGTTTGTTTGTTTTCCCCCCATTAGCTATGAGTAAGAGATAATGTTCAGATCTTGTATCTGGCAACACCTAGCAAGCCAATAAAATTCTAATTAGGTCACCCTAACCTTTGCTTTACAATGTGCTCAAGAGCTTGACGTCTTGAATAATGCTTTACTCAATGAAATCTCCACATAGTGTAAACTGTTAGGATCTTCAACACTACTTTCCCTCTCTCTTTAAAGGGAGATGAGTATTTAATTCCACTCCTAGTTTCTTTCCTAAAGGCTTACTCAGAATGTCAGTTGCATCAGTTGTAAACCACTGAAGTATCTAGAGCCAAACATGCTGATCTGGTGTAAGTGAGATGTGCATAAGAGTTTTTTTTGTCTTCAAACAGACTCATTCATTTCTTCCTGGTGCTGGTAATCTGTAAAGAGACAGTATACATTGACCTCTGGCTACCAACCAAACCGAAGAACACTGAAGAGATCAAAGGACTACTAGCACATTTTTGGATTTCACAGAATAATGTACATTTGGCTCACAAACCTCCCTGATAAGGATTAAAGATATCTTTTGAATGGATACTTTATTGTCTCGACAAAGGGTTCTTGAGATTTGAAAGTGACACAAACCTAATTTGCCCCTGGTACGTTAAAAATATACACAGTTGATAGGGAACAAGCATTAATTTGATTCATTTTTGTTACATTCTCCAGATGAATTTTTGCATCATAACCTCTTGGAAGTTTTTCAAAAATCAGAAATGAACTGACTTAAAATGAGGTGGGAAAGGAACTGGGAGTTAAATGTTTAGTGCTAGGCCTGCCTTTTTTCAAATTTACCCATTTATTTCATTTCCAGGGAACAGGGGAGCTATTTTTCTTTCTTTCTTTCATTCATTCTTTTTTTTTAAAAAAAATTACTGCCTTGAAATAATCCTGCAGAAAGCGAATCACAGCAGCGGTGGCATACAGTGACGTTCTCACAGGAAAGGTTAGTTCTTTTGTAGCGAGTTATTACTGTTTAAGACGGTTGCATGTGGCTTGGATAAGATCCAAAACTGCCAGAATCTGGCACTTTGGTTTTGGTAGATGAGCTCTCCCATTTTCTTTTGAACAATGTTTTGCAGTTCCTTCTCTTTTTGTCATGTTTTTGAAAGTTTTGCCACTTGTACCAGACATGGACAGTACACCCCCACACACACACTCACTTACACAAGCAGAATTGATTTGAAGTTGCAGAAGCCATATACTCCAAGTGCCATGGTTTTAATTTTGTGTTTAATAATACTGATATTTAATTTTGGCTCAATGATAGGGAATACTGAGATTAGTAGTTTATTGTGACACCAGAGCTCTTTGACAGAGAAGGCTAAATGTCTCACAAAGCTACAGTTATCAGAATTCCCTAGTCTTGAACCAGGGCAGTTAAAGCGGTCTCAAACTGGATTATTTCTGCAGTGCGTTTCGGACCTTAGTTACATATACACAACTAAATAGTTGATGTAGGATGCAACTACACTGTAGAAATAATGCAGTTTGACACCAGTTTAAATGAGGTAGTTCCATCCTATGGAATTCTGGGATCAGTAGATTTACAAGGTCTTTAACTTTATATGCCAAAGTGTGCTGATGCCCCACAAAACTACATATCCCAGAATTCTGTAATTTCCACAGGCCGGCAGAAAGTGCCAATCTGTATTCCCTCTGAGCAACATTTAGAGTCTGAAGATGTGTTAGACTTGCCTCTCCCTTTGTGTAATAGTCGGGCATGAAAAAGAGAGGCATGGGTCAGACAGTAATCCAATACTGACAACTTTTTGTTACAACACTGTGCAAGCAACAGTGACCTTTTGCTAGAATGTACTAAGAGACTTGGTGATCTTCTGTTCAGAGTACCTATTCTAAGCCCTCTTGCTTCCCCATTTTCTTTCCCCAGGCATGTTTAGCCTAAGTGTGTGTGTATGTGTGTGTGTGCGACCCCATTAATTTCATTTGTTTTTTTTAGTAAAGGAATAGGTGCTTTTGTCATTTCTTGCCTCTGAAATATAAATCTGATCTGCACTGCAGAATTAATGCAGTTTGATACCACTTTAACAGCCATGGATCAATGTTATTGGATTCTGAGATTTGTAGTTTTGTGAGATATTTAAACTTCTCTGTCAGAGAGCTCTGGTGCCACCACAAACTACAAATCCCATGATTCCATAGCATTGTCTATGGCAGTTAAAGAGGTATCAAACTGCATTATTTCTACAATGCAGATTAGATCATACCCTACAGCTGCCAGCATTCCTTGGCAGCCCTCCATTCAGTTACTAACCAGTCCTGAATCTGTTTAGCTTTCAATGTTGTATGGGATGTGGTACCTTCATGGGAAAACCTGCTTTTATAGCTTTGATCAAACCCCAGACCACTGGAAATAGTCTACATTCAGAGCTAGGTCTCCCATGAACTGAGTTTTCCCAGGGCTTCTAAGTACTTGAGAAACAAGAAACAAGTTACCAAAGACTGTAACCTTTTTATTAGTGCATCTCCTGCCAGATAAATTTCATCAGAACTTTTTTTTTAATGAAAAGTCTGTGATGAAGTCCTGTTTTTGATTGTTGCCGCCTCACTTGCTGGTGGGAACAGGGTGGAAATATCATCTTTCTTGAATCCTGACTGGGTTCCAGGAGGCAACAGGGAAGAAGGTAAGAGAGAGACCTGAGAGTAGGACCAAAGGTGAACCAATGTGGAACTGAAATTTCAGAGACATTTAGGTCCAGTTCATAGTTAGACCCAACTAGATAAAAGTGTGCTACAAAATCCCTTTCTTTGTATTATTACTGGACCTTGTCTGCATTGCAGTGTAGTGTATTTCTTTCTTTTCAGTCTGGAATAATAGACCAGAGTCTGTTTATTTTGCATTTTACTGCAGCTGAAAACCATACATTATTGATCCACAAGACTAGCCCCAACTTTTTCTCTAGTTCCATAGAACTGCTATTGAAACAGGATAAACAGCAACAACAAAAATCCTTTACACAGGACTGTGCTGCTGAAAACATACCCCAGGCTTTTGAGCCTTCCCTACTGAGGGAGCCTTTGTTTGTCTGCCATTCTCAAAAGCCTGCCTTTTTTGCATTTGTTTTAAAATCTTCAGGAGGAAAGCAGAATTGCAATATTTGCCTGAATACAGAAGTGATGAAATAACTCCGTGCTACAGCTTTAGACAGCTGCACAAACAATAACCAAAAATAAAAAGGAAGCTTGTAAAGCAGGTGTATAAACAGGCTCACCTGGGTATATGGTCACCTATTGTGCAGGATGTAACTGATAATGGCAGCAGGGAAGAAAAGCAAGGGAGGCACCAAACAAGTCAATGAGATCCAGAGATGGCTTTAATGATTTAATGGGAATCCTGTTGCTTTTTAGAGCAGTGCCTACCCAGTCAGATAACTATGCCTTCCAATGATGTCTAGAATGACTCCCAGGATTTTCAACATGGATTTTGAGAGCTAGAGTAGGAGATATGACAGAGATGTAGTTAGAAAAAAGAACATGATCCATAATGGAATATTTGTCCATTTAGCTCGGTGTTTTCAAGATCTTGAGGAAGCCATTATTACTTTTTGGACTAGAACTCCCATGGTTCCCTCCTCCCACATCCATACCCTAAAACACTCTACAAGACTTAGGGCCTGTACAGACTGGTACTTTGTGTCCCCTGGGTCTGAATTAGGGTTCATGAGGGCTGAGTGTTCACATGCTATGAAACCCTACCGCATGACCTGGGTGCCATCTTTGTGCGCGCCCTTACAGACGGTGCGTGCCATGATGACGTCCATCATGTGCAGCATCTAAACGGTGCTGTACACAAGGGACATCATAAGGCTGTGCTGTGGTCCTTATGGTGCCCCTGTAGAGCCGGAAATAGGAGCTTCTTTTTCCAGTGGTTTGGGGGCGTGGCGTCCAGTTGCCGCATCCCCAACCCAGGGCTTCGGGCTGTCTGTCCAGCCTCTCTTTTGAGAAGTGGCAATAGTAGGACAAGGCTCCCACTATGATAGACCAACTATGGACATTACCATAAGAGCCCCATTCTCACCACAATCAGGTCAGTTAATAGAAATAGAAACACATTGGTTTTGAAGTAGCCATGATCACACATCTTGTCAATTGTGTTGCTGGGGCCGCCGCCATTGTGTTCTCTTCCGCACTCCCCCTTAACTCCATCCCCCTGCCCTACGCCCTACTCAACATGCCTATTTTAGATTATTTTATTTTCAATTTTTCATGAAGTTCTGGAGTGCTGCTAATGCAATTTAAGTCTTTTTTAAAATAGAAAAACCATAAAGGGAATCAGGATAGTTTGGAATAGCAAGGGGGAGGGAGGACAGGGGAAGGAAAGGAAACACTGACACTGAATGACTGCTGCAACTGCCCTGGCAGTGACATTTTGCACCTGAGGACTAGCGCAACTGTGAGTTTATTGACAGGTTTTCCCTTCAATGAAAAGGGACATCCTAACCACATTTCAAAGACAGTGACTATGGGTTGGAGGTGGCATTGTGTGATAAGTATTGCTAAAGGTCACTTTCTCCAATGGTAATTGTTATTTAAAAGCCATGTGTAATAATCTCCTATGTCTCTTACATATCACCTTTGGCTATCTAAAGGGACAATTGAGTGTGTATCAACATATTTCAGGACTGGGAAACTTCACCTCAGGCTCTTGAAAAATTTCAGAAATGTTGTCTAAATATTATAGGAGCCCAAAGGTATTTTGATAGACTCATAAATTTAGCTCATATATAACCCATGTTCAAAATTATTAGTTTATTACACTAAGAGGAGTTGCATATTGTACTGTAAAATGAAAGGCCAAAACAGTTGAGATAACCTTTGCTAGGATTAAGACTTCTATGTATTTTACAAGATCCTAGGGAATTACATTTTATAAAACCTACTCACTAATTTGTTAATTATATGCTTATGTAATCAAACTGAGATCCTCATCCCCTGCTGAGGCAGGTTTTATGACCATCCTAAAAGACCAGCTCCATGCTATACATAGGGGAAGACTGCCATTTGGATAAACAGGGGAATTGTTCCAGCACACCAAGCTACACATTCAGAAATATACTTTCTGGACCAAAATTTGTCCCACTCTATGTAGAGATGTCAATGAATCTATTAGCTGTCCCTAGGTCCACCATTTGAGCCCATTCACATGGGTGTACAATATGCCTACCTGCTCTCCTTTCTCCAAGAATCTCAAGACATCTTAGCTGGTGGTTTTCCTATTTTATTCTCACAAAAACCCCGAGAGGTGGGTTGAGCTGAGACAGACTGGACCAAGATCACCCAGTAAGCTTCAGGTCCATGTGAAGATCTGAACTCTGATCACACATGTCATCATGGCACATCCACATGAATCCTAATACTTTTAGGCTTCAGTTCTGTAGGAAGAAAGACAAATGTCAAAATCCACTGCAGGACTAAGGCCGGCAGTCAAATGTATTTCTGACCAGACCTCAAGATGGGACTGAATCTTGTATTGGCCTGGCATGCTAAAATATAGGAAAGGAAAGGCACTAAGGCATGAAAAACCTGCACTGGTGGTGGTGGTGATTATGATTGGAAATTATGTTGTTATAAACCTCCTGTAATGTAATATATATAACAAAGCTTGGGATAATATTTATGGCCCATGACAACATATTTCCATAGCTAGTTATAGACCAGAGTCCAAAATACATTGTTGAAACACATTGTAGGCAGTTAAAGCGGTCCAGTCTGAGGCTGCTTTAACTGCCCTGGCTCAGTGCTAGAGAATCCAGGGAATTGTAGTTTCTTGTGGCACCAGAGCTCCTTCTGATAGAGAAGGCTAAATGTCTCACAAAAATACCAGAAGTTACCAGAATTCCCTAGCACTGAGCCAAGGCAGTTAAAGTACTGTAGTCTCAAACTGGATTATTTCTGCATTGTGTTTTGGACCCTAGCGTAGTCTGATGTGAAGTGCTGGTTATGACCTATAAAGCCTTATATAGCTCAGGTCCAGGCTATCTTCCCATACTGTATCCTCCCATTTCAGCCTTCCCAAACTCTAAGATCTTTAAGGGTAGGTTTTCTCTCAGTCCCACCACCTTCGCAGGTACATTTGGTGGGAATGTGATAGAAAGCCTTCTTGATGGCTGCTTACAGACTTTGGAAACCTCTAGCTAGAGAAGTTAGGATGGATCCTTTGTTGCTGTCAATTCGGTATTAGGTGAAGATCTTTTTATTCTAGCAAGTCTTTAGGAATTGATTATTATTATTATTATTATTATTATTATTATTATTTTACCAAGGATGGGCTTTTGTGGTGCTGTGCTCATTTTATTCTTTTTGTAAAGTAACATTCTACATGGCCTTAATTATTTTATTAGTTTGGTACTGTTTTAATCTAATTTTTGTATGTTTTTAAGAATATACTTTTTCCTGTAATCTTTTTTGTAAGCTCCCTAGCCATGGGGAAAAGCAGGGTATAAATAATATAATGGATGGTTGGATGGATGTTCCCCCTCAGCCACTCTGTTCCACATATGAAGATTGACTTGATTGACTGTTAAACCTGATTATATTTGTGTCAGGAGTCTTTTCTCCCACTACATATGAGAGTACAGATGCAGAGCTGGCAAACAACAAGACACACACAGCTTGGTCCTCCTCTAATACTTTGTCATAGCACTGGCTCTCCTTGCAGATTCTGTTACCTGGGGTGGATGCTTCATTCTCTGATTCTGCAGAAAATGAACATAGAAACACTGTGGTTTCTGAAAGCCAATAAGTGACTTCCTTTCATAAACATAGCTAGACTTCTGGGTTCACAGTTAAACATGTCTTTTTCTTGTTTTTTAGTAGATTGGATAGTCAGCCCTGAAAAGGGCCAACTAAAAATTTATAATCTCTTCATAGTTAGTACCAAGCTCGAGTATATAAAACCTGTTTTATTTTCCAAATACATAAATGGCCCTCCTGTGTGAGCTTCTTGACTACAAATTAATAGGCTACTGGGACCACTGCCCAGCCCCTTCTGCCATGGCCAGCACAGGAGCCATTCCAAGAGACAAGCTCGTCTCCAACTTCTTGGTAAGCTTTCAATAGTTTTCAATTTTCCATTTATAGTTTATACTTTTCCCAGCCTGTGGCTTTTTGGTAATGTGCTGGGCCTACTGGAAAATGGAGTCTGCAGCAGTTTCCCATGCAGATTCATCCATTGACATGGCAATACTTAAATGTGCCCTCAGACGTCTGGTATACAAATAAATTATCTCATTTACAAAGGAGTGTGCGGTCGGTGAAGAGTCTATCCTTTGCATCATTCCAGTTAAGAAGACTAAAGTGAATTTTGGCTGAAGAAATCCTTACTGCTACTATTAGTGGTTTGGGTGTTGGAGTATAATGATCAGTTCAATTCCCTGTTTTGCTATAAAACCCACTGGGTGACCTTGGGCAAGTCACAGTCTCTCGGCCTCAGGTGAAGCCTCAATGGAAAGCAAACATCCTTTGAACAAATCTTGCCAAGAAAACTCCATGATAGGTTCACCTTAGGGTCACCATAAGTAAGAAATGACTGGAAGGTACACAACAATAACAATAACCATTGTTCTGGATTGAACATTTTTCCCAAACAGAAATGCATGTTGGAGATACAAAGCATATTTACAGATTTCTATTTTTTTCTGAAAAATAGTTTCTTGGCACATGAAGATACTTCATCAAAAATTGTCAACTATGCTTTGTTCTGTTTTTGTTCTTGTTTCTGGTATTAGAGTAAAAAGATCTACAACAGGCTTCTGTGCAAGGCACTCTGTTGCACAACAAGGACTATCTTTGTATACTGGTGTACTACACAAGGTGGAAAAGGTCCCATTCAGAAGATGCCCTGTTGCCACAGTCCAGACCTAAAGCTAAGGTCCATCTAGCAACAAACTATGAAAGAAGTCACAGAGGGCCTGGAAATGGTGGGTGGCACAGATGCCAAGCCCACAACTGCTTGTTGCATCATTGCACAAAGGCAGCCTGCCTTCCAAAGTGCCATGTATCACTCTCATTTTGCAACAGCCGTGATTTCTCCATTGCTTGTGCAATGGTCCTGATGGTAGAGCTATGATTGTGCTTCCCTCCTGTGAATATGACTGTTGCTCAATGATGCAATTGTTCACAATGGTGCAACTGGGAATTTCTCATAGGTGTGCTATAAGTCTATTTACAACATTGTAAATTTCCAACAGGATATCAGCCATTATCTTTTATGCAAAATAAAACTGGAAAAAGGCAATGTATTTTTTCACAAAATAAAACTTTTTAAAAGGAAATAATTCTTCTCCAAAAAGGAGGGGGACCCCCCCACCCCGATAAGTCCCATTATTCTAAGAGAGAAAGAGAAAGAAATTTAAAAGGGCTAGAGGATCTTTTATTTTGAATGTGGACACCAGAAGCCACAGAACCATCACACACACTCCTAGATGGTCTTTCCTTGAAAGTAACTAGATATAAAAAACTAGCTACTTGTAATTCATTTCTTTAACAGCAAAATAACTAAGAGGCTGACAGACAGGCGGCCTGCAGCTACCCCTTTTTACCCTGGATGGTTGCGAGGGCAATGATCTACTCCCTCTCGGGAGCAAAAACAAACCAAAATAAATAAATAAATAAATAAACCCTGCTGAAAACAGCTTCCTGAAAGGGGTGCCATTATGGTGCTTTTGTGCCATGATGACACCCCTTCTAGTCAGCACTGTTTGGGCACTCTGATGCCCGTGTGTCATCATTATGCACCCCGTGTAAATGGGAGCATGCCATGATGGCATGTGGGCAGCAAAAGTAGGGCTGGGAGGGTATGGACACCCAGCCCTATCTAGCCCTACTTGCGGCTCCAGGCTGGCACAAAGTGCTGGTCTGTTTAGGGCCTAAGTTTGTTTCTTTGTTTTTATTCCACTTTTCCGTGACCCACAGCATGATTAAAAACAAGTATAAATAACAGCATGATAATATAATAATATGGGAATGTTACAATGTCAAGATAAGTTAAAAACTATTTTTCAATACTGCAAGTAAAAATAAGAAAGTTAACTTATTTTATGATTGCAACTTCATCAGAGAACCTTCACTCCTTTGGCAATGTAATTGTTACTCATAACCACTTTTATATAGTTATAAGAGTGTGTGCTGGTGAAATGAAAGAAGGGAACGTCACATGGTTCAAAGACACCTTGAATCCCATTCTGGGAGAGAGTCGAGATATAAATCCCATAAAAAGGAATTAATGAATGAATGAACAAGTGGTGACTTGTGCTGCTGCCCTCTACTCAGATGGGGGCATATAAGCAATTATAACGTGGATGGGAGGAGAGTGCTACAAACCATTAGCATGGTGTGTTTTTTTAAGTAACTGAAAGTTAATAATTCTAGTTATTTTTGAGAAGCAAGATGAAAAGTGTTACTTTTTGAAAATGGTAACTAAATTTGTGTGTGTGTGGCTTGGAATAATAACTATAAGTAACTGCTCCCCCCCCCTTGGTCCAGGCCTCAGAGGGAGAGAAGAACTGCTGGACCTGATCCCCTTCCCCAACCACCATTCCCTTTTCCTTTTGTGTCGAGTCGTTTTGGATTATAAGCCTGAGGGCAGGGAACCGTCTAATTAAAAAAATAATAATAATTGTGAGCTGCTCTGAAAGCCTTTAGGACTGAAGGGGGGTAATAATAACAATAATAACAACAACAACAACAACAACAACTTCATTATAGCCTGCCCAATCACATAGAATCAGGGTGGGTTACAACAGTGAAAGAATACAACACAAGTCAAATAAATATAAAAATTAAATACAAAGTATACTCCTATAATAATTAAATAAAATAAGTATAAAAATACAACGAGAATAATCAAAATACAAACATAGCAATGCAAAATACAAAATACAAGATACACAACTCAATAATAATTAGGTATAACATGACATATTAATCTAACTAACAATATCCGACTCTTCCCTGGCAGCAAAAAATTACAGTGCAATACAAATACTAAGACAGCAAATAATACAATAGCAACATGAGACTAGTCCTTTATACTCCCCCAAACATTAACTAGTGATAACATTCCTCCTAATTTTAAAATAAACTAAACAATTAAAATTGTTCAGAACCCAATCAGATGGCACACTCTGTCTCCACGTCCGCCTCCCTCTCAGTAGATTTCCGATATTCTGCAAATAAATAAATAAATAAATAAATAAATACAATTTTCAAAAGTAACTTGCCAAGCTCCGCACGTAGATGTTTATAAGGCTTGAGTCACTAAGACCTAAGCCACTAAGTAGTATTGCCATTACTCTGCTTTCCCTTTCTCTCTCAAATTGGAGAGGGATGTGAGACAGTCACCATTTCCCAGTTACTTCCCTCTCCCCGTCCAAGTTGATTTCATGGCCAGAGCAACGACTGCATGGTGGTTGTCTGGTACCTGGGTCTGTGTGCAGGCTTGGAATTATCTCTGTGGAGGACTAATACTCAGTGCCTGCCATTTAGGATCTTGGCTAATATTATTGCTTTGGGGCAGGGTTTGAGTTTTTCTTACTAGATCCCACTGCCGTCCAATACTCACCACTCACCCTCTCCCTATGTGTGGTGAGAAGAAGGATCAGCAGTTGCCACTGCTTGTTTACCCATTTTTCTTCTCCCTCTAGGTGTTGGTGAAGACTAGACTGAAAAAGGAGAGGAAAAGTGAATGAGTGACAGGAAAAATATTCCTATAGAAAGCATTCTTCCTGTGGATGTCCCCAAACCTCAGGTCAGCACTGATGAGAGTAATTGGTTTAAGTGATTTCTGTTCTTTCCATACGTGCTAACAGTATTGCAACTGGCTGGTTGGACCACTTATCATACTGTGGCTCTTTCATCTGGCCTTGTCTCTCACCCAAACCCTACCACAATGAATTTCATCAAGGCAATTTTTTCTGTGACATAGGACATAGAACATACAGGTCTAACTCACCCAGGGATGACATCAGGAATTGGTGCTCTTGGCCAGCTGCCACATTGTCAAGAAATTTGGTTTGGACACAACTTTTACAAGTTACGGATGTTGTTGATGTTATTGCATAGAAATTTCCAACCAGCATGGGCAGTGGTCACGGTGGCTGGAGATTCCAGACACGGTAGTCCAAAAAAATAGCAGCAGCAGCAACAGCAACAACAAACAGCCCTTGAAAGATCTGGGTAGGGTTCACAAACTGGTGCCTGTCTCTTCATCTCTCATTCTTTGAATTGATCCCTAGAAGTTAAGCCTTCTAGGTAAAAACATGGCACAGCAGCTGCCCTCACTGTCTCACTAGGAATGTATCTGTCTTAGCCAAGGAAGCAGAAGAGAAGGCCTGGCAATCCTGAGGTATATTACACAATGGGAGGATGTGTAAACCTGCTAGAATTTAAAAGCAGTAACTGTTAAAGAAAAGCATTAGCAAAATGTGTATAAACAGCCATGCAAATACCCCATGAAGCTCTAAGATTTGCAGAGGGGGTGTTTGCTGAGGGTGGAGGGATAATGGTGCATTATTTTCTTTAGGATGCAGGGGGCCTGGACATATTTCTTAAGAGTAGGATGAAGCAGTAATGTCAAGGGAAATAACCCTAATATCATACCAATACTTCCTTGCTCTTGCTGACTGTTCTATGCAAAATAAGAAGCTGGCCTTCAAATGATTGTTCATATATATGTATACACATATTCTATGAATCATCAGTAAAAGGTGTGTGTATGAGAGAGAGAAGAAAGAAGATGTCAAAGGAGAAGGAAGGAAGGAAGGAAGGAGAATTGAAGGCCTTGTCAAAAGAGAGAAAGGGATGGGCACAGGGGGAAGAAAGACCCAGCAGAATTCAGCAATTCTGAAATATATTCTCAGCTTCTAGTAGTCCAAGCCAGGCAGGGCCTTGGCTATTGTTAGTGAACCTTTGGCCTTGCCCTGTCTCACAGCATCTCCTTCTTTTGTACTCACACCCTACTGCTGTTTCTCAGCCAGAGGTTCTTGGATTCTCAGAAGCGACAACACTCCTCATGATCAAAAGCATTGGAAGGGGGGAGGTGGGGTGTGTGGGTTAGAAGCTCATGCTGGTTATAATGGACACATCTGGCCTTTGCTGTGTTTGTCCATCATATCCAGTGTTTGCTTTGAGCAGCACGGTGGAAAGTTTGGAACAGCATGTGTGAGCTGTGAGATATGAGAGAAGAGTCCAAGTGGCAGTCGGCTCATAGGAACTTATCTAAAACCCTGCTAAGCCAGTTCTCTCAATGCTTCCCCCCACACACACCCATACTATGTTTATCACAAATTTCTTTGTAGTCAGATGAATGAAATTGTTTGGAGAGGAATCTTACTCCCGGTGATCACTGTTTTTACAACTTCATAAAACTGCTGACGGTTTGTGGAGGGTTTTTCGGTCAGTAACTGCACAAAGAACTCTTGGTGTGTCTTGATCTGTTAGGGAACTGTGCATAGTTGTGCTTCCACAGTGAGCTGTTTAGATGGAGGAACCAAGCACTAGAAATCAAAGAAGCTTTGGGTCCAGATGTGCCTCCCTGCCCAGCATCTACTTATCATTAGGGAGTTCACTACATTTATGAGTTTGATAACTGAGTGGGTTTAGCTTTCAGACTTTGTACCTTCTGAGAATCCAGAAGTTCACTAGGGATGTGTGGGGAGTGCAGAGGGTGTGGGCCACAGTAGGTGACACTCTAAGGGGCTGTTTGACACCATGGCTCCCCAAATATCTGTCTTTTGGCAGAAATGAACTGTGTCCCTTTAAAACACTGAAGAGATGGTATGAATAGGGGGAGCCTGAGAGGGAAGAGAAAGGAGAGGACCCAGGTTGTGTGTGTAAATTAAAATTTTAAAATTATTTTTACATTTTCTTTGAAAGCATCATATCTCACCAGATTTCAATTTAGCGACATGAAACTATGTACATGTAAATACATTTAGGCTGTGCACATGATATCATAATTTAAAGGTGTATATTTAATTTTGCCAGTTGCTTATGCCACAACTATTGTTGCTATTACATTCAGTGATATACGGTAATTATGATTTATGAGTAACATTAGTACCAAAAACATTACTAAGGATTCTGTATGATATTGCATGGAAGGAGGTCAATGGCAGGGTGACACCGTGAGTTACCGCACTGGGTGATGGCAACCCTAGTGGTGCCACTGAGAGAACCATGTCCATATCAACTTTGTCCGCTTCTTCACACTGTCACAAGTGATAACTGAGGGATGAAGGGGACATTTTCTGGTAAGGAGATAAAATTATTCATTGTGGTAGGGTTGTAAATCCTCTATTAATTATCATAGTTTTATCCCTACTGCAAGAAGAAATGAATATTCCTCCACAATATTCTTCTGGTATTTAAACATTCTGAAGTGTTTCTAAAGAATTATTCTGTTGAGTGTGTGTGTGTGTGTGTGTGTGTGTGTGTGTGTGTGTGTGTGTTTGGAAAGAAAAGTTTTTTTGTGTAGCAACCAGGTTTCATGCAAATGCTCCAGCAATAACCTTTCACACTAGGGTCATTGTAGAATTGCCATTTTGTTAATGAAAAAGTTCAGCTGGGGGACAGGACATCTATGGATGGTCAGCACCATGTGATCAGCATTGCCAAAGTTGGTGCCTTTCCAATGAAATCATGGTTTAAAGACCATATATGATAATCTCCTTAGTCATAGTTTGTCTAAATCAGCCAACTTAATTTCATGTTTAAGATTCTAGTTTATTTGGAAAACTCATACCTAAAACCAATTGCATTTTCTGATTTTGATAACATGGTAGACTGCAGTCAGCTGAAAGTAGAAAAGGCTAGTTCCTCATGTCTGCACCAGAAAATGGGGTGGAGAGATTGCTTTGGATACAAGGTCACTATGAATCATAGAATCATAGAATCGTAGAGTTGGAACAGACTAGGGCCCTCCTGTCCAACCCCCTGCCATGCAGGAAATCCAAATCAAAGCATCCCCAACAGATGGCCATCCAGCCTCTGTTTAAAGACCTCCAAGGAAAGAGACTCCACTACACTCCAAGGGAGTGTGTTCCACTGTCGAACAGCCCTTACTGTCAGGAAGTTCCTCCTAATGTTGAGATGGAATCTCTTTTCCTGTAGCTTGCATCCATTGTTCCGGGTTCTGTTCTCTGGAGCAGCAGAAAACAAGCTATGGTTAAGACATTGACTCAAATCCTGTGTGAATTTACTTTTTAAAATCAATTCCAGACACAGGGAGACTGGTTTGCCATATCCAGTCCTCCCAATTTCTTATGCTACTACTGAAGCTATAGTGATAGAAAGAATACTTGAAAATGTATTTTTTAAAAGAAAAGTGGGGAAAAAAGTCTTTAGGTATTCAGAAACCATGATGAGAAGAATCCTGGACTGATAAGAGTCTTTGCAGTTTGGGACTTGTTCTGTGAAAAAAATGTACATGTTGCTTTGAATAGAATTGAAAGCAGCATTTTCTGCTCAGGAAACAGCATTTTTGGGGGGCCCTGGAAAATAATGCTGCAATACAGAAATATTAATTCCTGCACAGACAATGGTTTCTGTGCAAAATTGCTATATTTGGGATTTATTCTGTGTAAAATTCACACATGGTTGATTTGCATAGAAAACACAACTTTCTGTTCAGAAAACAGCATTTTTTGCAGAGGAACTGATGTTTCTGCATTGGAAAAAAAAATCTACCAGGTAGACAGCACTGTTTCTTGCAAAGAACATGCTGTTTCTACACACTCTCAGTCCCCCCAAGGATCCTTCCAATTATAAAACGTGTGGACCCCCCCCCCCGTGGCTGTCCCTCAAGAGGAGATGTGGTAGCTTTTTTTTTTTACAGATTTTTGCCTCACATTGGGCCATTTATAGTCCAAGAGAGGCCTTTCCAAACCAGGAAGTAGACCAAATGCTTACTACAGGCATTACATGGGGCATTTTAGATATCTTTTTTCAGGGGGGCATAATAGGGAATGTAGGCCTCTAAGCCACTGAAAGTTACCCGTGTCTACACCAGACATTATTGGTTTTGTTGTGATGGACTAACATGACCGCCACCCCCCCCCCACCCCCAAATGTCTGGAATTGATTCTCCAAAGTATCAATTTTCTCAGCCTTGCCTGTAGATACCAGGGACTGAAGTGGAAACTTTACTCCTGAGGTGCTCTGCCATAGAGCTATAGCCCTTGCCAAGATGGGCTTGCCAAAAAAGGTTATGCCCAGGAACCCATCTACTATGTTAACTGAGGCATAGCTGCAATTGCAAAACGAGTGTTCTTGTTTTTGGCTTACAACTGAATGAATATAGGTAGGGCCAGGTGTAAAAGTGCAGTGACATGAAATGAAATGGAGTCACACCTAATTGCACCTGGATGCATTGTCCTTTAACTTTTATGGGTTTGGGATGTTCAGAAATATATTACAATAGATTTCATTTTATTTTATGTATGCTTGCCTGTAAGCAGGGACACGTTGCGGACAGGCAAATAATTGTTTATGGGTAACACTGAGCATCAGTTAAAACTGAGTGCTGGCACTTGCACTAACTAAGGCAGTGGCTGGCATTAACTGCTTTTCTGTGAGACCACCCTGCGGCCAGCAACAAAATTAGAAATGTGGAGGGCTGCTGAGCACTAAATTTTCACAGCAGATCAGCACACAAAGTTATTTAAGCACAGATGTTTCTGTAATTGTGATACACTGGGAAAGTTTGAATCTCAGTGTTCAGACTTCAATGGCTCCCAGACTCACACTTCCACCTGCATCTTGTGGTGGTCTAAAAACCCCTAATACACTGGGCTGTAATGTAAACCATGTGGTAAGACGTGTTTGGCTCAGAAACTTGTTAAATCTCCCCGCCTTCAATCCCCCCCCATTCTTTCTACACATCTTTAAGGTATGTTTCTTTGTTTCCATTTTTATGCTTAAAAAATTTACAAAGAAACTGCAAAGGACTGGATGGCTCTTGGGACAGGAGGGGTGGGAAATGGAGCCGGTGAGGTCCCCGCAGTGATGGATGTTCCGAGCGCTGAGAGAAATGTGTACAGTAATTCCAATTAGGCTTCAAGGAACTCTCTGCGGAGAGCAAATTATCTAATGCACTTAGCATCTTGCTTCTCTTAGCAAATTATCTGGATAAGGTATTTGTGCTCTTACAAGTGTGTTTGCTATTAAATGAATGGCCTGTGCCTATGGACTAAAGCCGGTGGGACATTTCAACCAAGTGCTGTGACTATTATTTGGATTATGGGTTCTTTGCAATCAATCTTTTGGTGTTCCATGACTGTCTAGATGGGATATTTCTGATGAGTTAGCCCTGGTACACACATTGCATTTTTTTTCTGGAGGAGCTTCTCTCAAGGGGAATTCCATTCCCTGCTCCCCTTAATGTTTTTTTCTCTCCCTCTCCCAGTTTTGCTATTTTGTCTTCGGACATTTTACTTTTCACAGTTCCAATTGTCCAACATAGTGGTCAGAGATATCCAAAATAGTTGGAGCATTAGGACCATAGTCTTAGTTAGGATGACCGCCTTAAAATAAAACTAAAATGCATCATATTTAATATTTAATAATATTTCCAGAGGCAAATGTATATGCATTGATGCAAAATCAGAAATAATTACAATAGTTTATGGAATAATGCAGTACATTTTACCCTAAAGGTCAAGAGGTGGCAAAATGACCTGCATGTCTGCTGTTGTAAACTGAACTACTGGTAAGCAACTTCAATGTTTTTTCCTGTAGTTGTTTATTCTTGAACTGGACTTGGACTACATACAAAGACGTCTTGTAGTACCTTTGACACTAGCTGAGAGAAAAAGGATTCGAGCACGTTTTTGTAGACTTGATGCATCTCATGAAGTAGACTGAGGGGCTAAACAGACAGGCAAAAAGAGGTGCCTTCAGGCTGACTTGAAGGTGTGATGTTTAGATGACACATGGCTTGGTCAGCAGCAAAGTGCCTTCTAGGTGCCTTATGCAGAGAAAAGCCATTTCAAAAAAGAATGGCTTGAAGCCATATCATGTGGTCATGACATGAGCACTCCAGCTGCCTTGGGAGCCTGTGGCGCTTCAATGTGGCTTCAGAAAAGGCAGCTTCAAGCCACTTTTTCCTGCCCATCTGTTTAGCCCCAGAATCTACAAAAACTATATAACACCCTTCTTTCTTCCAGTTGGTCTCCAATGCACTACAAGATTCCTTTTCATACTGGTACAGCCTATTGTTAAGCAGCCCTGCATACCCCACACTGTATTTTGGGCTCTTGCTCTAAACCAATAGCAATTAACAAAATTAATGCAGTTGGACACTGCTTTAATTGCCATAGCTCAGTGCTATGAAATCATGGGGTCACCATAAGTCAACTGGCAACTTGAACGCATATACACATACACAGTATCTCTTAAGGCAAATCTAAGTCATAATGCTGCCTGTTTTTGTTTGCTCATACTATTTTTGTTCTTCCCTGTGTTTGTGTCCCCCAATACCTTCTCCAGAAAATTTCTGAGTTCCTTTACAGACACAGAAATGCAAACATGAAGGAGTTAGTGTTGTGGAATTTATTTGCACTTTTCCCACAGCTGGACTTGAACCCCTTTCCTAGGATATCTCCTTGCTTGCCATGTAGCTTCAGTAGACAGCAAAGAGTAAACAGCTCCTAGCTTCAGTAAATGGAACAGAGTGCAGGGAAAAGGCATTGTAGTTTCTTTCTATGTCCTTGTATATTCTATGTATGGTGTATTGGCTTGGGTAAGATCATGGGCTCATTTGGTCATTATCATGCTCTGATTGGTGCTTTCCATGCATGAATTATGAGGGGCTGTTTTCATTATGCAGTTTTGTAACTGTGGATGGAAATGGAGTTAGAGCAGGGAAAACAGGAAATAAGAGAACAAATTTCCTTCAAACAATGTGAGAATGATGGGAGAAAAAGTATACTGTAATATTGCCATATAATTATGCACCATTTCTTGTCTTTAAAAAAGATTATGCAGGATGCTAGGAGTGTACACCTCTTGATATCAGATTCCAGAATTCAACAACTGTTGAGAATTGTTGACTCCATGCCAGTTGCCATGTTGAGTGAGAGACTCAGTAGTACAAAAAAGTAACTGGCCACGTTCTGCTAGTATGTAAACTCCCCAGAATTATTTGGTTGGCCACCACTGGAAACAAATTGATGGAGTAGATGGGCCTCTTATCAGATCCAGTCAGGAACTTTCATCTTTTTATTTCTTACTCAAGCATATCCTCTTTTCATCTCAGTGGCATTTCTGACAATACTATTTTGTGTAGTTCTTAGAATTTAGCAAGGCTAGTACACATTGTAGACATACTGTGGGCATATATCATTCCCAGATGTTTCCAGATGAAATAGGAAAACTAGTTTTCTTAGGTAACTCAGAGGTGGTTTTGTCAGTTCTTTCCTGTGAAATTTACCCTATAGCAGCTGCTATTCATTAATAGTCTTCCACTGAAGTACTAACCAGGACTGACCCTGCTTAGCTACCTAGTTCAGATAAGATCTGGTGTCTTCAGGGTTATTTAGGCTACAGTCATACTGATAAACTGCTTTATGAAGCCTCATTTTAATCCAGATTATTCCATTTTCTCTACATTGGCTTGGGTCTCACATATTTGTATATGGTACCAAGCACTTGAAGCCTAACCTGCAGTAGTCCTTTCTGTTCCTTTCCAATAACAACAACAACAACAACAACCCTGTATCACCACACTTCAGGGAAGCCACTAAAGTCAATATCAACAATTTTATCTGTTACATGGTTAAACACTGGTGGCATTTGCATACTGAGCAAATAACTCTCAAATTATTCTTTTTAAATTTTTTTATTTAATCCGCTTTTATTATAGAATTACTTTAAAACAACAAACATTAAACATATACATCTATATACAACTTACATCCATCAATTTCATTCTTATTTTTATAATATTCATTCTATCGGTTTATTTACATTTAACATAGACCCAAAGTAAAAAAAACCAACAACTTCCTAATATTTATATTTTCTCGACTCTCAAATTATTCTGATGCCACAATTTAACAAGTAAATAGCTGGAAAATGAATAGTTTGGAATACAAGCACAGATAGCATCAGATCCAAGATTGGCAACATCTACTAGCATCTCTGAACTTCTGGATATTCTCAAAATGTCATCATTAATATTTACATATTCTCTGTAATATAATGTGTATGACAGCTTTGATTAAAATGCATGAAAGATAAATGTAAAAACCACAGCAGGGACTCCTGGTTGGATTCCAAACTCATCAAAGGCCTCAGCGCTTTTCCTGTGATGGATTTCTTATGTATTACTGTCTAGGGAATGCAGAGGTAATTTATAATTTACAGAAATTCCCTTACTTGGGAAATTGATGAACCCATTTTTAAACATTGGTTATTAGGGTCATATGGGGCTTTGAGAGCAAAGGAAACCTTGAAAATTGTACAAACTTGTATATTCATCTTTTCCTTTCATTTTTTTTCATTAATATATTTTAATTTTTTCCCCTTATATCAGAAAATCTCAGGGTGAGGTATAAATAGCAAAGTGACTTTAGGATTTAAGATATACAGTTCGCCCTTTGTTTACGCGGGGGATCCGTTCTGGACTCCCCCACATAAAACAAATAACGCATATGCTCGAGCCCCATTTAAATGAATGGGGCTCGTGCACACAGTGGTGCGGTGATGTAGCTGTGCACACGCGCCACAGGCACATGCCCCATTTATCCCTATGGAATGCACCACCCCGTGCGGTTTTCAGCTTATGCTGAAAGTCGCATAAAACTCACCCATGTATGACGCAGGTGCACTTTACAGTTAAATAAACAATTGAAACAATTTAACATTGTTATTGAGTATTGATGATTAGTAATAATTAGCATTATTATTATGAACTCAGTTACTGAACAATTAAATAAAATGGCCAATCTGACAGATCAACGACTGAGCTGTACTCTCACAAGGACTGCCACACTACAGAAATAATACAGTTTGACCCTGCTTTATCTGCCATGCTCAATGCTCTGGACTTCTGGGATTTGTAGTTTTGTGAGCAATTTAGCCTTCTCTATCAGAGAGCTCTGGTGTCACAACATACTAAACATCCCAGAATCCCATAGCACTGAGCCATGGCAGTTAAAGCTGTTTCAAACTGCACTATTTCTGCAGTAAAGTTGCAGCTGGAGAAATCTTGTCCTCTTGTTACCCACTCTCTCTTCCTCATCTGCTCTCCCCTTCCTTCTTGGCAGGTCCCGGATAGACAAGTTTTTTTTTAACTTGCCACTAATGAAAAGGACAATGTTGGTACCAGTTGGATCTCTAAGTGGATCTCTGTGTGTGGGGGTCCGGAACCACCACCTTCTACCCCAGAGAGGCCTATCCCACCACGTTAGATCTTTGGCCGAGACTCTGAGCATGACACCTCCTCCTCCAGCCCCAGAGGCCTAGCCCACCACGCTGGATCTTGGGGCCTTGGCCAAGGCCCCAACCATGGCTCTGCCTCTTCCAGCCCCAGTCCAGCCAAGACATTTTTGGACCTTCCAACCCAGGACATTTTTTGAACCATCCAATTCAGGATTGTTCCTCCCAAGACCGGGAAATGGCAAACATGTCCCCAGCAAACTGGATACTCATTTTAGCAGCCTTGGAAGGATGCCAGGCTTGATCCTGAACCCCTGGCTGATACTGAACTCACAACCTTATGGTACAGGGATTTAACTACTGTGCCACCAGGGCTCATAATATTGTCAAAAAAGCAGAGATGGGGGTATATCCTTCCAATTTTCAATCAGTCTTTTGAGGTGCAGTGTTATCCCTGTCTTTATCCAATGATGACTTCCCTTTCCTCCATGAAAAACAAACAAATATGGAAGTTGCTTCTGATGCTGATATGTTCCTTCCTGCCCCCTGTTGGGGGCATGGCCAAAACACACCTCTGAAATATAGCAAATCATGTTGCTAATTCAGAATGTACCAAAGGTACAGGCTCATTATTTTAAAAGTAAAGGAAAGCTAGGGATGTGAAAACTGAAGGCGAACCCAAACAGCACAGCAAAGCAATGCTAGTCATCAAAGCTTCAGCTGAAATTTCCCCTTGTCCTTCTTCTGACACGGAGTTCTTGGAAAGATTTTGCTGGAATGGCAGTGAGAAGAATTAGGCTGTTGTTTTATTTTTCAAGCTAACTATGAAAATGTTTTTGCTTTCCCATTTTCCATGAAACCATCTAGCAGCTTTATTTCACCATAGATAACCAGATCTCACCATGCTATGACTTTAAAGCATTGTTAATTCATTTCTGTAGCTAAATTTCCTTTGTTTCTTTTTTTTGGCTTACTCTCTTGTCTCACGCTTTTCCTCACCATGGCATTAGCTACTTGTAGAGGATACACACACACACACATACACATACACTCACATTTACCTTCAGGATAAACTCATAATAATATTTGGAAACAATGTTCATTTCATAATTAAAGCTTTACCCTTTCTTTCCCCGCAAATATGTTGGCAGCTGAACCAAATCTAAATTCTCAAGTGGTATTTACTTAATTGTGATTTGCTGTAGTGTTATTTAAAAGGGGTCATTAGGTTAAAGCTATTTAAGCCTATCTGCATGGAACAGAATAGTCTTTGTGCTGGCTTATATCAAAATCGCATAGCTCATTACACAAGGCTAATGCAGAAACATTCATAGTATATTTTAATAGTTTAGGGTGGGGTTTTTTTGGAGGGGTGGAAGTTGTTTCTCAAGGGGATGAGGCTTGTGCTATGAGGAAAAACATATGATTGCTATCCTCTCCTCACAGTGTGAAAAGTCCAAACTATGAGATCCAGAGTTTGAGAAGTTGTCTGGACAGCAACAAGTATTTAATTGCTGGCCGTACCATTAATGAGAGTGCAGTGCTGCTTCAGGAGGCAGACGTTGGAAAGAGAGGAACAGCAACAAGTTGGAGGACAAGGTTGTGTGTGACACATATCCCACCTGGTGTCCCCTAATCTAGTCTTCTGCCCTCCTCAAGTGTTGTGGAGGGTGCAGTACTATGACTGTAATTCAAGTAAGATTCAGGTACCAAACTGGGCAGCTTTTACATATGTTGGTGAGTGTATCTCGCCCTATGTGTATAAAGCAAAATATCATAGGCCTGCTCTATTTATGAGAAAGTTGAAAACAGCTCTGGTTTTTTTTTTAAGGAAAGCATTTGGGTATGGTTTATATAGGAAATGAGCCAAACACAAGAACACACACATATATGTTTCCTCACAGTCTTTCTCAGGCTCTCACTATTCTAAATATGAACACATGGGTACATCTGCTCTCATTCATACATACACACAGAGAAACAGATGGAGGCATGCATTTTTCTTCTTCTTTTCTCTTGTCTTCACATACACATCTAGCAATATGGAGTCTAAACTGTAGAGCCACCCCACTGATATTATAAGGTTGCTCTTACAACAGACAGCTCCAGCGATGCCTTTAAGCATAAAGTAACCATCAACTACAGTTGTACAGAATACAGTTATGCAGTTATATTGTTCAAATGAAAACAAACACCAAAGTCTAAGTAATATGGAAAATATGTGTGTGTATGTGTGCACACTTTCCAAGGCAGCAGCCTCACCTTCAGATCCTTCCCGCTTGCATGAGAACTGGAGGGAAAGTCCAGGCCCAGAGATCTGTGAACCCTAGTTATCTGCCCTTGTTGCAAAGCCTTATATCTTTCTCACAGATATTTCAATGTCTCTGGGTTTACTCATATAGCAGTTAAGTCTTACTAAACCAATGTCTGCAAAGTTGGAAGCTAAGCTGTCTTGAAATATTAGTCTCAGTCTTTAGGCCACTGGAAATGCATAAGAGATTGTGTGCAATGGGAAGTAACAATAGAATAAATAGATTAAATCACACTGAGACTGTCACTAGAGACAGCAAAAATATAAACACCACATTCTATGGGATTTCCACCTAGTATGTTTTTACAGAAAAAATCTGGTAAGGACTCCTATTTAAAACCCCAATCATGTGTAATCATGGAAAACAAGACAGATATGGAAGAAGAAAAGCCTATTTTGCTACTATGTTGGCCTTTTGAGAGAGCAATTTGCAACCTCTGTGTCTGCCATTGCAATTGTCTTATTGAAATATGCATGACAAGCACTGCATAAGAAGCTTGTGTTACCACAAAATTTTGGTTATATTGATTTTGTCCATTGACATCCCAAGATTTTCACAAATGTAAATGTCCTTCAGCTCTGTGCTTTGATGTGATCTGAGCTGAATTAATACATGAACAGTGCAATCCTGTACCTCTTGAGTTCCACTAAATTTAGTGGGGCTTACTCCCAGGGACTGCATATGAGGATGGAAGTCTTAAGGTTGGTCTGGAGTAGCCATCTCTGGTTTTCATTTTTATTCAAATGGACACTTAACTTTTATTGATGCAAATGATCATACCAGGACTTTCTTCTTTCCCATAAAGTACAAGGATGTGTGGCTCTTCGTTCATCTAACTCATTGTAGCTCAACCTGACACATTCTCACTCAGTCTTGGATTATGGCAAATGCCCTTTTGCCTGGATGTTGAAGGAAGATTGATGGGTGTGAGAGACAGTGACTTTCCAAGGGGGAAATGGAGCAAGACAGATTATCCCCACCTCAGCATGACACCTGGTCCATGTCCTTATCTTGGAGGTAAATGGGTCAAAATGTTGCTGCATGTTTATTTTTTCGCCTTCTGTTTGGAGACTTTCTCTGATTAATTACTCTCTAGTTATTGAGGCTGTTAACGAATGTCAGCTCTAATTAACCTGCAAGCCCTTCATCTAGTTACCTCGGCCATTCTTCAGACTAAGCGGAGAAGGTCATTGGCTTGGAGGGATCAGAAGATGGCCACATTTGGCCCAGCTGTTTATTTGTTTTGGGCCCTGTTTGCTATTGTGGCTGTAATGCCTGGCGACAGTTTTCTAGAATTTCCCATCACGTCTGAAGCAGCAGTGAAATCCACAAACTAAGAAGTGTTTTCTTTAAAAATTTTGGTTCTTCAGACACTTTGAGATAAAGTTTCATGCTGCTGATATATCACACAGTTCTTTGCGATACATATATAGTTTTTCTTCCTGAGAAATTCTGGAAAGCACATCTTGAAAAAGACACTTTTGTATGGTTTTTTTTTTTGGGGGGGGGAACTAATGCCCAGGAGGTGGTAGTCAAGTATGGGGCGGCACTGAAGAATGGGCGGTAGGGATAGTAACTGAGCAAGGCATCTACAGAATCTTCAAGAGTTGCCAAAATTAACACATCCAAGATATTCAGTATCAAAGTTCTCCACATTTGGCTCCACAAACACAATACCAATTGCAAAAACAAAGCTAAGGATTTCATGCTGATTAGTTCAATAAAATCTCTTTCATTATGAGCGTTTGGGAAATGTAGCTATGAAGGACTGACTGATATTTCTGCGGCTTCCCAGTGTTCATACAAGGCTGTGAACACTACGCCAGCGTCCTACTGTTCTCTGTGCTGGGGATCCTGTGGCAAATGCAGTGCACGGATAATGAAGAGAACTGTGCTCAGAAATGAAAGTCACCTTAGATTTTAATTTTAAACAGCTGTTGCTTTGCTTGCTCGCATAGTCATTGATACCTTGTACTTGGAGCCCCTCACTGGTGACACACAATGTCATTTGTTTCTTTGTGACGTTCCCACCCCCATTTGCTGACATTACTCTTCAGGGACGTATTATGGGTACACCCATCACTGTCAGGATACCTAATTTACTGTCTGATGTGTATCACTGATTATGTATCAAAAAGGTACAACTATTTCCAAGTAAATTTCAGATCTAGCCAGGAACTGCTATCACACAGCAGAGCCATGTATATATATATGTAATAGCACTATATGGAAGCCACAACATACACCACAAGAATAAATCATGTCCATGAAGCACCCGTCACCTTCCCTCTTGCCTCATTGAACTGATCTGCTAAAGCATTCTAGGTTTCTACATTGGGTTTCTTTGGCTTTGGATAGAATTAAAAGCACACACCTAGACATTGGAACAACTGATTTTTGGCCTATAGCTCCCAGACTCTTCTGGCCATTGTATCTGAGAGACTCTGAGTCTTCTAGCTCAAAATCTGAATTTTGTCAACCTTGAACTACATCTCAGCTTGCTACAAACATTGCATGACTGAGTAGTGATAGCTTCCTTCCGTGTTACAGCCTGAATAATACTGACTAGAGGCACAATGTTGTGTAAAACTTTGGCATACTATTAGAGAAATAGCATCATGATGGTGTGGTCCCATTTCATGTTAAATGTTATGAGAGAAGTGTTGATCAGTTTCAGTGCAAAGCAGCACTGCATTGTTCAAGAATTAATACATTTCGTTGATCATTAATAAGCTATTTTTTTTTCAAAAAAATAATCAATTGCATTGACTTTAGCAATGGGGAAACTAAACTATTAAATTTGTAACTATTAAATTACCATTTAAATTTAAGTTAATGGTTGTGTTACCAGAAGCAGAAAAACACTATCCATGGTTTGTCTCACTCACATCTCCTCTTATTTTAAGCTTCAGGGAGAAGGACACAGTTGCATGATCTTTTGAAAACCCAATTTGTCATCTGTTGTTGTTGGTGGTGTTGTTGTTAAATGCCCTCGAATTGACCCTGACTCATGGTGACCCTGTGGATTTCCAAGCCGCCTTGTCCTCCACTGCTTTTATTAGGTCGTATAAATTCATAATGTGACCTCCTTAATTAAGTCTATTCATTTAGCTTGTGGTTTCCTCCCTTTTCTGCTTCCCTCCACCTTTCCTAGCATTATTGTCTTTTCTAATGGGTCATGCCTTCTCGTGATGTGGCCACACTTTGATCATATTGGCTTCCAAGGAGATTTCAGGTTTTATCTGTTCAAGGACCCATCTGTTTATCTTTTTGGCTGTCCATGGTCTGCTCAGCACTCTTCTCTAGCACCACCCCACAAATGAGTTGATTTTCTTTTTATCCATTTTTTTTACAGTCCAGCTCTCACATCTATACATAGCCATGGGGAATACCATGGCTTGGATGATTCAAACTTTAGTGCTAGGTTGTATATCTTTATTATTTTTAGATCTTTCATAGCTGCTCTTTCCATTCCTAGTCTTCCTATTTCTTGACTGCAGTCTCCATTCTTATCTACCTCATCCCAAATCCTTCTTTTGCTCCCCTCTCTTTGATAATGCCATTTCTTTACCCTTGCCCTTTCTCTAACTTTCTGATTTCCACATGGCTGTAGCAAAAGTCCCAGGGTTAGAGCTTCAAAATTCATTTCCTGGAACATATGAGGAAAGACTGTGGGTGTCAGGTGTGACTGTCAGACAGGCATCTGGATACAAAGAAAATCACATGCACCCAAGTGACTTTACTCCTTGTTGTTTTGCAGTCTTTTAAACTTGGAATTAACTTAACCAGTCATACACGACTCATGAACAAAAATAAGTGGTTCAAGTGTTGTGACTGAAACACTGTGATTCTTCAACTCTGAGGAAATAACAAGAAGTAAGAAGTAATTTCCCAAAACTTGAAAACAAGTAGATTGTGGTTAAAGGATCCTTTGGGAAATTTAAAATTTGCTAATGTTTCCCACTTAATTAATTAGTAACTTAATTAATAATTTAATATGCTAATACTGAAATTCCAACATTAAGTAAATCTATTAAGTTAAAAATAAGAGTTGATTATTTTTTGTCAGGAAAAATTCCAACTGAAATTATAACTAAATTGATGTTAGCTGGTTATCGCCGATCCTGTTTCTGCAGTCTAGAAGTTATTGACCAGAGTTAGTGCACAGTAGCTAACAGAGTTCATAGCATGATCCTCTGACAGATCCACTCAAGACTGCTTCATGTTTAAACTGTGATAAGTTCATGAAACTTGCCTGGTGCTATTTGATGGCTTTCTTAGCAATAAAGAACAGGATGGGACTCAGGTGGCTAGAGAAGTATGATAATTTTGTTTCTAAAAATCGGAAGTGACTATAGATTTAAACATTTATTCATAAAAGTGACAGAAAAAAGGTGAGTTTTTTGGGGGGGAGCATTTTTGTAATTCAGTGTGGGAAAAGTAAAAACTAAGTGCTTCTTCAGATAGGGCAAAAGTGTTATATGCTTGTGGTGTTTATTGCTGTAGTTCTCGGGATTTTTTTTAAAGACATCCAAATGACATTTCTGTTGTCCTGCTGTAAATGCACTGTTCTGTTGAAAATGGACTATTTTCTGGCATTTCCAAGGAGCATTTGTAACATTTTATTCCTACATTCAAGTTGGGTTCTTTTTCATTTTAATTTTAAATCCAAGACATGTTGGAACAATATGCTATCTTCTCCTCCTTTCTAAGTGTTTAAGAGTTACAGTGCTATTGTACATCAGTAAAACTGCACTTTTGCATTATAATCATTTTTGTTGTGTGCCTTCAACTCTTTTCTATCTTAGGCTCGGTATAGATTAGATTGCTGTGGCAATTGCTCGACCATGGCAACGATCCTCCCCAAAAAGGAGCTTTGAAATGGAGCTCATTCCTGCGATGCTGCCAAGGCGCCGTTTGCTCCCGGGGGCATCACGGTGATGTCACGCACGTGCCACAATGTTTGGACATGCCGCATATGTGATGTCATCGACACACGCGTTGTGTGGACAGCAGTGCATAAAGATGGTACCGCCATCACGTGCTAGGGTTCTGGAGCATGCGGATGCTGCGCGCTCTGAAACCCTAGAATTGGCCCCAGGCCCCTGCAAACTGGTGGTCTGTACTGGGCCTTAAGGTGACTCTAAGATGAACTTATCATGAGTTTTCTGAGGCTGAGAGTGTATGACTCACCCAAAATTACCCAGTCAGTTTCTATGGCTGAGCAGAGAATCGAATTCTGGTCTCCATAGGCTGCATCCACACTGCAGAAATAATCCAGTTTGACCCCACTAACTGCCACGGCTCAATGCTATGGAATTCTAGGAACTGTAGTTTGTTGTGGTATCAGAGCTCTTTGACAGAAGGCTAAATATACCACAAAACTACATTTCACAGAATGTCATAGCATTGAGCCATGGCAGTTAGTGGGGGTCAAACTGGATTATTTCTGTAGTGCAGATGCAGCCATAATCCTAGTCAAATGCTGAAACCACTACACCATGTTGACTGCCTGGTTCTCTCTACATATACTATATATAACTATAATTGTATAACTCTCAAAAATATAAAAACTCAGCGAAGACAAAAGTAACCCTTACAGACCATATATACTATCTCATAATTTATGTCCCAGTTTATATATATATATATATATATATATATATATATATATATATATGAGCCTTAGTGCAAATCAAAGGATCAACTGCAAACAGTCCACAAAATGAATGAAACAAGTGGATGTGGTTGCAGCAACAAGTGACAAAATCCAAAGACCCACATTAAAGAACCCATACTTCTTTAGACTAATGCAGAAAAGCCCTGAGAGATGCATCCATACATCCATTCCTAGAAGTGGTTTGATCATTTCTAAAGGCTTATTTCACTTTGTTAATTTTACCTGCCATGGACCTTTGCAATGTGTGCAAATCAGATTAGAAATAATAAAATTATAACTGTGAGTAAATCCAACCTCATTGTATTAGTAAATATTTCTGTGAAGAGAATAAGTAATTTCTTTTAATAAATATCCATGTCTTGATAGACATATTCTCAGCTTCATGCCCTGGAACTGGGAGGAAGAAACTGTCTCTATTGTTTTATGTTCTGAAAATGTGAACAATGAGTTGTCTTGTACTAAGGAAAGAGTGCAGGTGGAGTCTCTCTATGAGTCTTTGTCTGTCTTCAGTCAGTGCCTAAGGGCACGTGTGGCTGCCAAGCAATTTACACAGTAGTGGTATCCATTACAAAGAAATATATCACTTCTGTTGTCTTTTTATTCCCCCTTCCTCCACAGTCTTACTTGATACAGCAGACACATACTCATAGCTTCTACTGAGGAGGGTCACACGTTTGCTAAATCTTTAGTAACACTGGATTGCATTCTTCATGTATTTATGGGTTGCATTATTTTGCTAGACCCTTGCCTACACAGATATCAAGTATCAGGAACACACATTTGGTTTTCCCACAGATATAGGGACAGGTAAAGCTGAAGTCACCACTGCAAATTTGAAGGCTGACGAGATCACAAGATTCTTAAGACAATTTTCATGCATATGAATATGAGACAGGATTACTCTCTCCCCCTAAAATTGCAAACATTAATACAAATTAAGGGGAAATAAAAAGCTTTCAAGCACAGTCCTGCACCCTCAGTTTTTGGCAAGAGGGTGTGGTTGGCCTCTCTCAGTCTTACATTCTAAATCTTAAGCATTTTTAACATCTACTGCTTTGCCACTGCTTTTGATAAGGAACAGTGACATGGACAATAGTTAGGTGTTCCTTGCCTTCCTGTCCAGGTTGTGAGCAGAGTAGCATCCATCCTGGTCAATTCTCTAATCACTTCCCTCATGTGGAAAGCAGTGAAAAAGAGTCCCCCATCCATGTGAGCAAAATCCTTGGTTTTCTTCAACATATTTTCCTTCAAAAACCAGGAATTTTGTTCATTTGTGAACAGAAACCTCTTCTCTTCCAATGAAGGAGAGCACAGGTGCACACAAGTTGAAGAAAGTGAGATAGGCTGGAATATAGCTATGACGGGAACATTCACATATCCATGGAGGGCCTCTGTTTAGTTGACTTCCAGCATCCATCAGCTTGCCCATTCCAGGCTCCATTGCAAAAAGGTCCTGCTGATTTTCTGTCTTTCAGAAAGCTGTTAATGACACAGAAGTCCCATTATAAATACAAAGTTATACTAGCATGAAATGAGCAGCTGAATCCTTCCTTATAAATTAGACCTTACCTTGCTCAATGGTACATACTTCCAAATAAGTATATGTAAGACTGATTCAGTATAGGTAACTGATTCAGTACTCTAGTAATTGTTCAGTTATAATATGTATTGCTTGTCTTACTTGTTTTCTGAACCATTGTTTGAATCTTCAGCTTTGAGTTTTCAAATTTGATGGTTTTATAAAAAAATAAAGATAACATGTGAACACTGGAAGGGTTGCACCTTTGTTTATATACACATGAAAAATCTGTTCCAAAATAGATTTAGAAAGAACCTGGCCCATGACAGAAGTATTACCTTGGACCACATTCTAAAGAACAAAAACTCACGTACCAGAACTCATTCTGCAATGTAATGAGTCTTTGGGAGACCCATATGCTTATATAAATATGTCCATATGTCACAAAAATTGTAGTGGTATGCTAAGGAAGGGCTAATGTCTATAAAATTTAACGACATTAAGTGTAAAAATAATTGATAAATCAAAGTCTTCAAAATTGGTAGGGGAAGAGGGGTGCTGCAAAATAATAATAATAATAATAATAATAATAATAATAATAATAATAATAATACAATGCAGCTGTGTCATACACGGGCATGCCTTATGTGGCTTCCAGCATATGATGAAAGCCACACTGGAAGAAGTGGCACCATGTGCCGGAAAGAGCAATGGCGTGTGCACCGCCGCTCACCGCCGCGGGCAAGAGCCCCATTGTCTTTAATGGAGCTCATGCATATGAGGAATTTCCCTTGGGTGGGGGGGTCTGGAACAAATCCCCTGTGTAAGGGAAGGGATCACTGTAATACTACTTTCCTCCCAATATAGGGACTCAAGGCAGATAATAGCAAATTTAAAATGATACAAATTAAAAACAATACAAAAACATTTTAAAAGAATAAATGTAACATTTAAAAACAATTAAACCATTTATAAAGTTAAGAGTATTAAACATTAAAATAATAAAATGTATTAAAATCTATATACAAATGTCGACATTTGAATTGGACAGCATATAATATCCCAAGCTTAGGCACAAAAATCTTTTTTACTTGCCACCTAAAGGAGAGCAGGGATGGGGCCATCCTGTCCTCTTTAGGGTGGGACTTCCAAAATCTGGCAGCAGACACTGAGAAGAAGTGTTTCCACAAAAAGAGTTTGAGAACGTAGTCAGGCAGAGAGAAGGACCTCTCTGGATTGTCACAGAACTGTCATGGACTCATAAAGGGTGATATAGTCCTTCAAATAGCCTGGACCCAAGCCGTATCAGGCTTTAGGTGTCAAAACCAGCACTTTGAATTGTGCCCGGAAATGGACCAGCAGCCAGTGGAGCTGTTGCAACAAGGGAATTATGTACTCCCTGTAGCTGGCCCCAGTTAACAACCCAGCTGCTGCTCTTTGGGACAACTGAAGTTTTCAAAGGCAGCCCCACATAGAACACATTATAATACTCAAAACAGGATATTACCAAGGCCAGATCTGACTTCACCAGGGGCAGGTGCAATTGGAACACTAGTTTTAACTGTGCAAAAGCACTTCTTGTCCCAACTAAAACATGGGCCTTTAGGCTCAGAAGTGAATCTATCAGTATCAGTAACTAAAATTCTAGAAATACAGCAATCTTTTAGACTCTTACTGTAGTGTTCATAGAATCCAATTACCCATCTCATTTAGCATACTTCTCATTTCCGTACTGGTCTATGGCACTATATTTACTTCCCATATGAAAATTTACGCTATTTTGTGATTTTTTATTTAAAAAATGACTTCTTCTAATGTTCTGTACCACTCTACCTTAAAAAAGCAACATCCAAATACTAGAGAAAGTACCAGCTTCACCTTTTAGAGGATGATGGTGCTACAACAGAAAAGACCTCGGCTCTTTTAATTGCCTATCTCTCTTCACAAGATGGCAGAACATGGAACAGATTCTCAAAGGAAGGTATGTGGGGTCCTTTAAATAACCTACCTGAACTAACTTATTTTATGGTTGCTTTTGCTTCTTTTTGTTATTTGATATTATTACTGTGAAAGGAAGGAAGGGAGAGAGGGAGGGAGGGAGAAAGAAAGAAAGAAAGAAAGAAAGAAAGAAAGAAAGAAAGAAAGAAAGAAAGAGTCTTCAGCAACACATATATTTAAAGGACAGCTGAAATTGTCAAAATCCACTCACTAACTGAAAATCTTCCAGGTCGTTGTTGCAGCGTTCCTATTTTACCTCCTCACCCCCCAGTTTATGAAAATTGCTGGGCTGAATGTTCTGGCCAAAAGCAAATTGTTCAAAGAAATAGCCAGTATAATGATTTAAAAAGTAGCCTTCTGGCAAGACATGTTTCTTATGTCCCTTTTAATTTGTAATCCCTGTAACAAAGGTGCTACTGTTACCACAGTTTGGAACTAACATAACTTGTCTGTTTCCCTGAGAAGAGAGGTTCGTTAAATTAAAAAAATTAGATCTATTGGGAAAAGCAGATAAGGGAGTTATATGGGTTATAATTTTGTTTCTAATGAAGATCATTGACACCTTACATTTTTGAAACCCAGCTTTTTTGCCTAATGAAAGGAAATTGGATGTAACATTGTTGTTTAATGACGTTTATCTGCATCACAATACTGTTAAAGAAGTTATATTTTGAGACGGTCCAGCTGTAGAAAAAGGAACAGCAATCTAGATTTGCCATTTTTCTCAGTTGGTTTGTTTCATAGAACCATGATTTAGGTCAAAAAAAGGGAATTGTGCAGCCCTATAGATACTATAGATACATATTGCGAGACTCCAGAGTCCAGGAACCTAGCCAGCATAGCTAGTGGTGACAAATGTTGTTTTGTCATCTTGTCTATTTTTGTTATATGTCAGTTTGCTTTATATTTATTGCATTGATTTTTGCATCTCTGTCTGGATCATTTGTTTTACAATTTTATTATATTAGTTTTTTATTTCTCTTACTCCTTCTTTCCCATGTGTGTGTGTGTGTGCGCGCGTGTGTGTGCACGTGCATGTGTGTGTACAATGCACCTTTGGCACAACTATTTTTGTTGCTCTTTTACTTGTGAAGAGCCATGTGCCCTGATGGCATTAAAATGATGATGATGATAGTGATGATGATGATTCACAGGGTCATTTAAAATAATAGCAGTAATAATATCTCTGATATCCCAATATAGAGGCAGCACTGCCCTTTTTACAGTTAGCTTTTGGTCTCTAGGGGGTATTGGGGTAAATCCACCCTTACTACAACCAGGGTGACCATGTGCCCTACTTCACAGAGGCCAGTTTTCTAGTTGAAGGGTTGTCAGAAGGCAGTGCTCTGTTTCAAGATGTCCTCTATTTGGAGGATTCTCTAGTCCAAGTCTGATGTAGAAGTAAAGAACCATAAGAAGGAAGAGTAAAGAGGGGTTTGCTGTTGTCCATTAACAATTAGCAGCAGTGGGGTCACTAGAGTTGGTGTCACCCAGTGCAGTAACTCATGGTGTTACATCCCCATTGACCTCCTCCTGTGCTACACCCATACAGAATCCTCAGTAATGTTTTTTTACTAATGTACTCATAAATCGTAATTCCTATATATCACTGAATCTAATAGTAATAAGTAGGCCCGTTACAAATGGGACAGAAAGTACGCGCGGAGCGAGTACTAGGGTTAGAAAGGGGTGGTGTTTCCGCACCCCCTAACCCTAGTGTGCGGCCGCCGCCATGACGATGTCACGACCACGCCGCCTCTATACAGGGTGGTGCGGACATGACGTCCTCGTTCCGCACCAGGGCGCTTAGTACGCCCTTAGCACAGAGCAGGAAGGAGCTCCGTTTCAAAGCTCCTTCATGGTTTGGTCCGCTGGGTGCAGCCTTCACATGGCTGCGCCCAGCGGACCAAAGGAAAAAGGGGCCAAGTGACCCCTTTCTCCTCCTCCCTGCCACCGCGGGGTGTCCTTGGGGCTTGAATCCCTAAGGACACCCCTTTCCAGGCTGCTGGGAAGGGGCCTTTTGCCGCTTCCCCGCAGCCTGAAAAGCGGCTGATCGGGGCCTAAGCGGCTGCCGCTCTGCACGCTGAGGCCCCGATACCCTGGGGAAAGGGGCGGGTGCAGTTCGCCCCAAACGGGCGGTCTGTAACCCGCCGTAGTGACATAAACTACTGGCAACTTTTAAATTATCTTTGAGTTACAACATCATATACACAGAATGAATGTATCTCCATATACATAGTTTCATGTGATTAAAGTGAAAATTTTGTAAAATGTAATGTTTTAAAAGAAAATTTTAAACAATTTATTTTTTTAAAAAATACACAAATTCAATTTTTAATTTTAACTTAAAAAAAACTCTGGGGCCTCTCCTTTCTCTTCCCACTGAGTCTCACCCTATTCACACCACTTCTTCAACATTTTAAAGAGATATAGGCAAATAACTTCAGTAAATGAGGGGGGGGGGTTAAGGAGTTTGTGGGAGTCTTGACCATAAACTTCAGACTGAGTGGAATTTTGTTTATCTGTTTTAACATCTCCTTTTCTTCAAGCCTTGCAGGGCAGTAGCTTCTCTAGATCGTTTGCAGACATAGGCCAAGGGTCATCTACACTGTAGAAGTAATGCATTTTGACATCACTTTAACTGACATGGGTCCATCCTACAGAATCCAGGTATTTGTCATTTTGTGAAGCACCAGCGCTCTTTGGCAGAGCAGGCTAATGGGTATGTAAAACTACAAATCCCAAGATTCCATAAGGTGGAGCTAAAACATTTAAAGCAGTGTCAAACTGAATTATTTCTTTGGTGTAGATGCACCCCCAAGATCGTATTCAGTACTTAAGGAGAATCAAGCTCTACCAACATGCTTACTTTGGAGGTCTGAAAGGAACAGCCTGGCTGCACAACATCAACTGGATTGTGCCAGGTGTTGCCCCATGAACTATCTGTAGCTGAGACAGTGAACAGCAGACCTGTGCCATCTGGCTGCCACTGTGTATTTGGGGAATAAGAAAAAGCTGTCACGATTCTGACTGTTCCTTTTCTGTGGCTGAGCAATGGCAGCTAAATACCAGAAGTGTGCAATTTTGACCCCCCATGCTGCTGATTAATTACAAGGTTGCTGCCTGACAATGCTGGGCTCACATTGTACAGCCATGGAAAAGTTGCAGTGTACGGAAGCATTGGATACTTCCTGGCACAATTCTTGGGGGGAAAACCCACATATAATGGTGATTATCCTAGTGTAAACCACCAAAAGGATTACATACACAGGATGTGTACAATCACAGTCCCAAGAAAATACAATGGTCCCCCCACATTTGCTGGGGTTAGGGGTTAAGGACACCATGAATGTGGAAAAATCACAAATTAAAAAAAAACAGTATTCGTTTTACCTGAGAGAACACCTCTAGGAATCTGCCATAAGTGAATCATATCATCATGCTGGAGGACCTACTAATGCCCATAGAAATGTTTACTTTAGAAACGTCTTGGTTTTCTAGCACAAGTCTATGGTCAACTTCAGGCAGAGATGCACTGGAAGATGTAGAGATTCCTAGAGAAAATATGTTAATCAAAACTGCAAATAATCAAATCTACAAAAGTCAAAACCACAAATGTGGAAGGCCAACTGTACTAATACACTGTGAAATGCAGGTTACAAACATGAACATATAAAAAAAAAGCCAACATAAATAATTACAATTAGAACTATAGTCAATCCAGACACAAAACAAAATCTAGCACCCGGTGTTCTAAAGCTAATACAGTGAGACCTTGGTATCCACTGGGGTTTGGTACCAGGACTCCCCGTGGATAGCAAAATCTGTGGATGCTGAAGTCCCATTAAATGCAGTGACATAGTAAAATGGTGTCCCCTATATAAAATAGTAAAATCGAGGTTTGCTTTTTGAAATTTATATATTTAAAAAATATTTTCAAGCGGTGGATACTTGAATCTGTGGATAAAAAATCTGTGGCTATGGAGGGCTGACTGTACTGTATTCACAGATAAACTCAGGAGCACCAGTTGTGAAATTATCTTAATTAAAAGCTACTTGGAAAATATGGGGCACCAAAGCTTGCTCCATAACCTAGAATCCATCAGCTTCCAAGGGGATCTGGTGCCCTTAGATTATTTAGTCCCTTTACTGGTTTGAGCACTGGTTTGGGCATTGGACTAGAACACTGGAAGAATCCCAGCTTGATTCCCCACTTGGCCATGGAAACCCACGAGGGGACCTTGGGTAAGCCATGCATTCTCATCTTCAGAGGAAGGCAAAGGAAAAAAAAAAAAAAAACACCCTCTGAACAAATCTTGCCAGGGAAACTGCATGATAGGGTCACCTTAGGATCACCATAATTCAGGAATGACTTGAAGGCACACAACAACAAAAATGAGTTTGTGCACATTTCAAAGATATGCATTTTTAGTCATTAACATTTATTTCTGTGTAATTCCAGAAAGAAAGAAAGAAAGAAAGAAAGAAAGAAGCACATGTTTCCTGTTTTTTACACTCTCTTAATGGTCAGTACCCAATGGATGAATGTAATAGTCACGTTCCTATGCAATCCTTAATAGGCACACAGGCTGTGAATTGGAGTACTGATTTAAAAAAAAAACCCTCAGTTAATAAATTCCTGCTACCAATCTGAATAATCTAAATGGCAGGTAAGTAGAAGGAACCTCTGCACCCACACTGCAGAAAAAATCCAGATTGACACCACTTTAACTGTCATGGCTCAGTGTTGTGGAATCGTGGGAATGGCAGTTTTTTGTGACACCAGAGCTGACAGAGAAGGCTAAATGTCTCACAAAACTACAGTTCCTAGGCTTCCATAGCACTGAATCATGGCAGTTAAAGTGCTGTCAATTTAGATTATTTCTGTTGTGTGGATGCAGTCCTATAGCACAGAGATGTTCATACAGGTGTCGGCAGAATGTTATCTTTTGCTGCATAGCTGGATGCTACTGGATTGTATACTATGTCACCCCTCTGCCCTCCTCACTGAGAAGTAGAGCTTTGTAACATCTTAGCCACATATTTATGTCATCATTGCAGCTGGCCCACCAAACACTGACTCACAAGGCAGGCTATGCAAAGCTTGCCCATTTAAGTTGGATTTTTTTTTGGGGGGGGTGTGCCTTTGTTTTCTCTTCCAGTTGTAAGTTTTCATTTCCTTTTTGAATGTGTGTGTGTGTGTGTGTGTGTGTGTGTGTGTGTGTGTGTATATATATATATATATATATATATATATATATATGCACCATCTGTGCTCTAAACCACAAACCAAACATCTTCATCTGGTAAAATATTTCTTCCATGACCAGTTCCTTAAGTATCTTTGATGTTATGTGTATCTCTAACTGCCCTCGTTTCTTGAAATCCAGACCTCTTGCTAATGGCATTTCCAAACATCTCCACTTGTCATCTCTTTTCCCTCCTCCATAATAGTGCTATCAGTAATCAAGAACAACGTAAAGAATTAGTTAGCCTCAAGAGGAGGAGTGAAACAGAGCTTTCCCATTTTCTTGGAGAGCCTTGCCCTGTGAGTCTGACTGCTTCCTTCTTCTCTTTGCTCTCTCCCCAGGTGGTTGAGAGGACCCATCCCGTCTTGGCTGTGATATTTCCCCTCTTGCTACCGTTGTTGATGTTGCTGCTGGCTTTCCATTGACTTGATTGATTTCTTGCTGACAGGCCCATAAATCATGTCCATACATAATCGGTAGTGTCAGCCTTTGCCTGTACTTACGAAGTTTCTGCTGTTACACATTTAGCCCCGTGTACAGTGCGCTAGGATGTTAACTTTAATTTTGGGTGATGGTGGTGGCAAGGATTTAAAGTTTGATAGGAGTATTTTATTTTGGCCAATCTGTGTGGTTAGAAGTAATAAGTCTCCCTGGAACAGTTGTGGAAAGAAAGAATCTCACTGGTTTCGAGATTGAGTAGGACAGGATTAAGAAGGGTGTTCTTTTGGGTGCTTCAGTTCAAAGTGCTTCAAAAGTCACATTCATGGTTGTAAAAAAAATGAAAAAAATCAATTCTGAGATGGGGAGAAAACTGGAAAAATTTAGGGGAAAATTACAGTTCATTTGCACACAAACCTTATTTTTCCAGATTTTTTTAAAAAAAATCTTATGGTATTTATTTATTTGTTTTAGAATGATAAATAAGATATTTATGAGACAGTATTTATGTATTGATTTCCACACACTGCTTCTAAAAAGCAGGCAGATTTTTATGTTAGACTATGGCAGGCATCTGATTTTACAGCTTTGTAAACCAATTTAGGATTGCGCAGTTTAGAACTGCAGCATTGTGCAATAGTCATTTTTCCAGGAGGGAGCATCACTGTAGCTGCAACATTAGGATTATTGCACAAGCAGTGTGGCTGTTGTGCAGTGGTCATTCTGCACAACAATACTTTGTGAAAGAGGCTAGAAGTTTGCAATGACCTTGCACAGGGAGGGTATACAATGGCCCCAACAGAACCAAGGGACACTGGGACCCCAGAATGGAGGGTAGTGGAAAGTCATGGTGCCCTGTACCTTTGGTGGTGCCTTGTTCTGTGTAGGAGTTTCCACTGTGCAACAGGACATCTTGTGTGATGTCTTGTTGCACATTGTCACAATTGTCCAACCTGGCTGTGTATTGTGGCAGTGATACAGCTCTGTCATTGAAAATTATGCATTGTCATCTGTGATGCAAGATTTCAGCCTAGGTATAGCAGTGCTATTCAAAATAGGGCAAGTGTCTGGAATATCATCTGCCAGCCTATGCAAAGTTTCCAGGAAAGAAATAAGACTTTTAGTCAATGGGTACAAATATAGTATTGGTCCGTGAGGCATTATAAAAGTCTAATGTCCTGAGAAGCACTGATATGCAGTATCAGATTGTTTTAAATCATCATCCGAGTTTCCTTTACTCAGTTCTTTTTATGGAAATGAGTGCTCTATGGCTTGCTTGATCCTAGGGAAGCAAAACAATTTTCTTTGTTTTTTCTTGTGAATGGTTTCTTTCTCTGCTGTTCCTGTTCCTATTTGATTCTCATAAACTGGCAAAACCAAGCAGCACCTTCCACTTCAGGTGTTCTTTAGTGTTCAGGACCTTGTAGCTCCATTTACAAATAAAAATAACAATTTTCAATTTGTAAATGCAATGTCATAGTGCATTTTTTATTTTATTAAAAAAAATTGATGGGGAAAAAATTCAGTTTCCTCTCCCCATGTATTCAGGATTTCCAGAAATTCTACATCCCTTATTGGGACTTTAATATCTTCCTGCCTTTGTGACAAGGTGTGAGAAATATTTCTTCCCTTTTACTCCCATATATGACAAATTCTTACCCCTTAACTATGAAATTTAGGCACATTACTTGTAAATAACTATTGTACTATGTGGGACATAGTATGAGTACTCTCTTTTCTAGAAGAGCAAAAGATTAGAATCTCTTCCCCTGGCATCTCCTTTTCAAGATGCAACAATTGCTTTTTGTAGGAGAAGCAACATGCCCCCAACCACCTGGAGCCATGTGATGTTCGTATAAAATATAATCCTGCCACCTCTGTCTAATCTTGGTGCTTATGGGGACAGATTATACAAAGACACTGAAGTAATATTATCTCCTCCACATTCTGTTACAGATTGTGAAAGATGTGTGGTAGGGCTGGGCAGTTCTTGGTTGCTATCTGATTTGCTATCTGAGTTGAATAGCCTAGTGTAATCTTCTATGTGCCTTTCTTACTAATGTATCACTTTAAACGTCTTTGTATGTTTTCGAGGGTGTCATGTTCTCTCTCATGCCACAACTGGCCCTAGCTGTTTCTGACATTATTAGTTGGAAGAGACGCAGCTTGAGTCACCCCAGAAAAAGCAAAGCATTGTCTGGGACCACTCTGAGGTGAAAGAAGCTTCCAAGAATTCTGTCTTGAGAGTAGACATCAAATGAGCCAGAGTAAACCTTTGAAAAGGTATGTGCTTTCACGTTGTCTGTCGACTTATAGTTTTCTAAGGTGGGGAATAATCAGATGTGGTTTTTCATTGTCTTCCACTGAAATACAGTCCACAGCATCTAGTATTCACCAGTTTTCTCCCTTCTAAGTACTAACCAGTTTGACTGCAAGTCAGATGAGATTTGGTGCTGTTATATTAGGCCAACACAATCAAAGCAAACGAAGTTGCAGAACCAACAGCTTGCTGCAACACTTGAAAACCAAGCAGTCTTGGTCAGGTGGGGAAAAAATGTCTGAGCAGCCAGGCAGCAAAGAACATAGGACATGTAGGAGTTTATCAGACAAGGAAAATTGGAAGTATAATACAATGGCAATCTGAATGCAATCATGGGTTTTAATGTTATTGGGTGATAGACTACCACACGCAATTTCGGGCAATGGGAAGTCAGTCTGAATGCAATCATGTTTCATGTTATTGCGTGAGAAGTGATCACATGCAATTTCAGGCAATGGCAAGCTATTTTCGGGCAATGGGAAGTCAGTTCGAATGCAATTCGAATTCATGTAAATTTGTTGAACTAGTGAATTCACGTGAATGCATTCGGGCCCCACTTTCTTTTCATTTGAAATTAAGAGAAATTCCTGCTGTGTGATAAACTCTGTAGAAAGGATGATGGTGGTAGCAGCAGATCTCAATCTCTGAAATGTGGGTGGGCAACTCTGGAATACAGGGGTAAGGGGAGGGTTTGGCATTGGAAGGATGTTTCCCAGCCAAGATCATCACATGATTTCAGAGAGAGCAAGAGCACCCAGAAACTGCATCTGCACTATAGAAATAATGCTGCTGTTGCTTGATGCTAGGAAATTCTGGGATTTGTAGTTTTGCAAGATATTTGGTCTTCTCTGTCAGAGAACTCTCATGCCACAATAAACTACAAATCTCAGGATTCCAAAGCATTGCATTATGGCAGCTAAATCAGTATTGAAAGGGCTCTGCTAGTCAAGGTGTCTGTAACTGAAGATCAGCAGAGACTGTCATATGGCTCTTCATATGTTGTAGGGTTACAACTCAACTTCTATCAGTTCAGTCAAATGGCATTATATTTACAGTTTAGATGCACCCTATTATGGGTCTTGCTTATTCAATATAATGATGCAATATCATAATATAATATGATAATATAATATAATATAATATAATATAATATAATAATGTTTGAAGATCAAATCCCCAGTCTTCAAGACTAAGGTGATTAACTTAGGGCTCATTTAGAAGGGAAAAAAAGTATCTGGGAAGTTCTGAGAGTTTCTTCTTTAGAAGAAACACAATGAAAACACATTGTGTTTCTTCTTCTTTAGAAGAAACACAATGAAAAAAATACTGAGAGTTTTACACACTACTACCCCTGACTTAGAGAAATCCTCACTAAATGATAAGTGAAATAAGTATTTACCAGGCTAATTGCAGTTTAGATGCCTCCATGAGGATCAACTATGGCTTATGCTTGGCCTGCCAACACTGACTTTTAGGTCTAAAAGTAACACCCAAACTGGATGTTCCTCCAGGCTTCTGCCATTACTTATGAAGCATGCTGATGAACACTGGTTGACCCTTTTGTTTTCTTGTTGCTAATGTTCTTTGGCCCTTATGTGCAGGAGGTGCTTTAATAATATTTCCCCCTAATATCCTTGGATGTCCAGCCATGGCTATTTCCACTGATTCACCCAAATAATTTTTGTTTACCCTTTCTAGCAAGTGATCTGTGACCTCCCTTAAGGGTCATTAAGTGTGGCTATTAATTTAGGCAACAAAGGCGACAGGTGAAAACACTGAATAAGAGATAATGCTGGGTTCCCAGGGCCTTGGAGTGGCTGACATGAAAAATAGCATCCCAAGTGAAGACTTTATTTGCTTCAGAAGGAACAAAAACTGGGTTCTATACTTTACACTCCATTGACATCAGTGCCCAAACTCCTTTTTGTTTTTAGCTAAATGAATTACCTAAGATAGAAAGCCATGGCATGCTGGGCTTAATACTTCTTTAAAAACAAAAAAACTCCACACCGCAGATACATCTGTTCCCAAATATAAATGAACTATCTTGACAAAATGTTGTTATCTCTCCATATTTGTGTCTTTGGCTTTTGCTGATTTGATTATTCATTGATTTGATTAATATGTTCTCTGTAGGAATCTCTGGGTCCACCAGTGCAGTTCTATGATCAGTGTCCACCACCACAAGTGGCACTGGAAAACCTAGGGATTCCAAGCAAGAACACTTCTCTAGGCACTTGTAAGTCCTGCAGAGGAATTCTGTGGTCACCTTCTGGCAGATGTTGACCATAGACATGTGCTGGGGGACACAGAGATTACTAGAGAGGTGTTTTCTCAGGTAAAAAGGAAAAAAGAAACACCTCCCCAGTGTTTTTTTTCCCCTGTTTATTTGTGGTTTTTCCACTTTCACAAGGGTCCTGCATGCCTAGCCCCAGTGAATTTGGAGGGCCCACTGTAGTGTATTGTTAAAGAGGACTGACAAGCTATTTCTTGTTTTTTATTTTACATGACGAGGCTTTCTATAAGGAATTCCTAAAGAAGTTAAAGTCGGGGAGAACTCCTGAGGATGACCTTGCATCTTCACGTAACCTGCCACCACCATGTACACCATGGTTTCTTATCAATAAAAACCAACCAAGGACTGTGACATAATGGAAGAAGCAGATCTTGGAACAGGTACTTTGGGGGGAAGTGTGCTCCCAGAAGCCCCTAGCCAGCTTTTCTGGGAAGTATACAGGTGCAAAGGTCACCTGTTCAGTTTGATATCTCCCGCTAGGACTGGCAAAGACTCCCATTTGAATTGATGGGAAACTGCAGCCATTCTGTGTAGCCAATACTGAGTGAGATGGTCCAGTCTCTGACTTGGTGCAATGCTTTTCCTAGGGGCTAAGGCCAGATTTTTGCCTCATTTTAACAGTATCCCCAGAATACAGCCATTTGCTTTTGCCATTATTCTATCACCATGGACAAATACAGGAGCACAGCTGGGGAAAGCTATTGAAATGGGTGCCTGCCTCCTGTCTCAACCATTAAAGAAGAATCCTGCTTTTCATTTTATAAGGCTGGCGTTTCATCTACCCACTTTGGTCCTGGTTTTATTTTTCAGTATCCTAGAGTGTGACACCAAGTGGGTTTCATGTGTGTTAAAGAAGGACTTGTAGCAATGTTGCAACTGTTTTCCAAACAGGCAGCTATTTCAGTCTTGCAAATAAAGAAATAAAGCATTTTGTGGCACTTTGAAATCTAACAGGTATATTAGAATTTGAACTTTAGTGGACAGTAGACCATTGCCTCTCAATCTATACAGTGTCACAGACTGGCATAATATTTGCCCAATGTGCATGAGACTGGCATGAACCATATTTGTGATACATTGTTATTGTATTTCTCTAGTTTCCTGGACATTCAGTGTAGACTGCCAGCTGATTGTTATAGACTGGCATGAGTCTCTCCATAGAACTGATATAGCCTACTTCCTTGGAGACATGGAGTGTATTCTAGAGGTCTAGGCTTTTATAGAGAGTAGAGGATGTTGATGATGAGGTCAGAATGAAATTAAATCCAGAAAATATTGACTGTGATTATATATCATTGAATCACCACCATCATCACCATCACCATCACCATCACCATCATCATCACCACCACCACCACTACCACCAATAATACAATTTTCATTTCCCCAAAAAAATATCTGAGTGTGTTTTTGTGATCAGATTATGGTGAACATTAATATTTCATATTAAATTATTTAATATGCCTCTTAAAGTATCTAATGTCAGATTTTTTCAGTTGATGGTTTTGGGGATTTCCCATTTCCTGAATGGGAAGTTTGCATTAAGACCTATTTTTTTCCCTACACAAGCTCTGTCATGTCTGTATGTTTAGGTGCAATGAAGTTTTAAATTGGAAATCCCCACTCTTATCCACAGATCTGGAGACTATTACATCCCCATCCTTGCCTGGATTTATAATGAATCATTTGTTATAGCTTAAGTCGGATACCAACACCCTCATCTTTTTGAGTTCTAGTAGAAATCACAGCTGCTGTCACATCTTAACCATGGCAAATGAAACAGAGCTCCCTTGCTTTATCATTACTTTAGGGACATCCTGTTGTTTGATCCTGAATGCTCCTCTAAAACTTCATATTACTATGTTCAAATCCTTTCTTGTCTCTTTTGGCCAAATATAATAGAATCATAGCATTGGAAAAGACCACAAGAGTCATACAGTCTAACCCTTTGCAGTACAAGAATATACAGTCAAATTGCTCTTGAAAGATGACCATGCCTTATGAGGAGAGACTTAAAGACCTGGGTATGTTTAGCCTGGAGAAAATATAGTTAAGAGGTGATATGATAGCCCTGTTTAAGTATTTGAAGAGGTGTCATAATGAAGATGGAGCAAGCTTGTTTTCTGCTGCTCCAAAGAAAAGAACTCAGAGCAATGGATGCAAGCTACGCGAAAAGAGATTCCACCTAAACATTAGGAGGAACTTTCTGACAGAGCTGTTTGACAGTGGAACACACTCCCCCGGAGTGTGGTGGAGTCTCCTTCATTGGAGGTTTTTAAACAGAAGCTGGATGGCCATTTCTCAGGGGGCTTTGCTTGTGAGTTCCTGCATGGCAGGGGGCTGAACTGGATGACCCTTGTGATCTCTTTCAATTCTATGATTCTATGACCATCTAGCCTCTGTTTCAAAACTTCCAAAGAAGGCGACTCCACCACTCTCTGAGGCGATATATTCCACTGACAAACAGCTCTCACCATCAAGAAGTTCTTCCTAATGATCAGGTGGAATCTCTTTTCCTGTCCTTTTAATCCATTGTTCTGTGTTCTAGTCTCTAGAGCAGAAGAAAACAAGCTTGGTCCATTCTCAATGTGACATCCCTTCAAATATTTAAACCTGACTATCATGTCACCTCTTGAGTTTCTCTTACCCAAGCACAAGACATGGCAGGATAAGGGGGCATGATCTGGGTTTGGATCCTCCTAAAAGAACATGTGTGAGCATAGTATGAACTACCGAGTGTATGCACCCCTCAGACCTGTGTTTCTGGCCCACCTCCAAATGCCCGCAAGGGCCTCTGAGAGCCATTTTTATCACGTTTTTGACCCTCAGTTCATTTTAAGCCCAAGAGAGGCCTTCCTCTAAAACAAAAATATGAACAGCACTTGCTGCTAAAAGTGATAATCACTTGTTGATTTTTTTAAAAAAAATGCCTGTTGTGGGCCTAAAATTGTCTGGGTGAGGGAGGCAAAATGTCCCACATACCCTAGAGGGCATTTTGGAGCAGTCCAAGGCAAAAGCTTTTGGGTTTTTTCAGAAGGTGCAGTGGTGTGTGTGCAACCCTTCATAATCTCTTGGGTGGTCACTGTGGCTCCCTAGCCTACCACAGTTATGTATGCCTATAATAGAATATGGTCTGTGTAGCTCAATTTTTTTGGTATCTATACCTGAAACTCAAAGATGTAAAGCTATAAATGACTGCATTTGTTCTCTTTACTTTAAAAATATAGTTGGGCATGCTAGAATGGGAGATCTTTGTTCTGTAACAGGAACTGTTACTTGAACTGGAGTGCTCTACTTAGGCAGGTAGGAGTCCTGCAATATTTCAGTTTGATTTTCTTGGCAATCATGAGGAGGTTGCTAGACTGAAATGAATCGTATGAGCCTGAACTTGCAGTCTGGCTAAATGGAACATTCTTCTCTGACCTTATGTTTCACTGTCTGGATCAATTCTTTCAATCAGTTCCCTAAATGTCACCATTGCATCCCTCCTGCCACCCCCAAATCAGAAGTCTCTATGTACACACAGGCAAGAAATTATAAAAGATCCAAACCCTCTTGGTGTATACCAGGAGCAAGCTGGATGTAAAATGAGAGCAATATTGCCACTAGAATAGTTTCATTTAGTTCACTTAGACTTTCTGGAATAGTGGTGTTTCAATCTTTAGTGGGGATCCCAAAGCAACTTAATCCAGTGTTGTCATGGGACACTCTTTTCATGTTTGCCAGTGAATGTCTCTAAATAATAGTAGGTCAGTGGTATGAAACTTTAATCCCTTTTTCACCTCAGGGATATCTGCAGTGTAATTAACAATTAAAACAATTTTTTAAAAAATTCCATAAATTAGTGTTCTTTTCTGAATGTTCTTTGCACGAACAGTGTTTCACTGCCTAGTTATTAAAAAGAAACGAGTGCTGAAAGCCATCTGTAACATTGTTTGTCCCCATAAACGGCATTGGCAGACATATGTTCAGCATCATTTTGGGCGCAGTTTCTGTGGCGAACAACCAAGGTAAACACATTCTTTCTGATGTAATTGTTGATGTTAGTTGAGTAGAGCAATGCAGTCATAATGGTGTGAAGCATTTGGATTGGACCTGTTCTTAAGAGAGCTGGGACAACTTTGGATGTTCACCTGGCAGACTGGCTAGCCTACCCTGTTTTTATAGTGATGTCTGACTTCGCAATGTTCTGCCTAAAAACAAACTCCACTTTGAAAACAGACTCCTTTGTCTGAAGAGGGAAGACTGCAACAAGGTCAAATTATGAATGTTACACCTCAGAAAGAACCCAATGCACAAATGTAAGATAGGGGATATCTGATGAAGAAATCACATGTTGACTTTAGATTTTCAGATCAGACTTGCTAGCAAAGTGAAAGTTGCTTTAAAAGTAATATGAGCTGTACGGTAGGGTATAATAATATCGTAACACTATGTTTGGCATTCATTTCAAATGATGAGTTCAGTTCAAGAAGAGTGAGAAAAACTGGCATGATCAAAGATGTATTCTCACCAGTACCCCCAATTGCCTCCAATAAGAATTCTTCCCACCTCCCATGAAATTATCCTTCAGTTTCCAAACTGGAAAAAGTGAAACATTGAAAATAGTTTCCTATTACATTTACTGTATTTACATTCCCTTGGTAACTTTGCCTGACCCTTTCCTTTGGATGAGTAACCTTTATTTCTAAATACTCAGCTGAAAAATTAAGTTACTAAAATGTGAGAATATTGGGGACTAAAGGAAACTTTCATTCCAGGGAAGAATTATTATTTTGGAGCGGTCAATATTCTATTTTTGCCCCCTCATACCTAGACCCTGGACTGTCACTGTCCTTATAAGTTTATGTTCTTAAATATTCTTACCTTTGCTCTGTTCAGTTTTTAAAAAATTCTTCTCAGCAATTGCAATTTGAATTTTGAAGAAGGAAAAAAATGAAAACATTCTGCAGTAAAGACCTGGTATGGTTTACTATGGAAATGAGCTGTGAGCTAGGCAATCTACTTCTCAAATTTCACCTTGGCTATAAACTCTCTAGGTGGTCTTAAGAGAGTCACTGTCCTTCAGTTCTAACTTCTGCAGCAAAGGGATAATTGTGACTTACCACAGATCAATGTTGTAAGGTTCACTAAGATAATGTAAGTGAAACACTTAGTGCCAAGTATTATTACTGAGAGATTAATGAATGATTACATATTACATTTTAAGGAAAGGGGACAATATCAATATAGGCAGTACTGTACTATGTCGTAAGATAATTTGTAAGAGTACTATATGCACACATAGACTCTCCTGCCAACAAATCTACATGTTCTCCTTTCTGTAACATGTGAGAATAACCTAATGGATAGATAGCACAAGTTTATTATTCAATTATGTTTCTTCATGTAAATTAAGAAAAGCAAAACTATCATGGCGTTTTCCTGGTAATGTTTGTTCATAAGGGGTTTACCATTGCCTTCCTCTGAGACTGAGAGAGTGTAATTTGCCCAAGATCACCCAGTGGCTTTCCATGACTGATAGGGAATTTGAATCCTAGTCTTGCAGAATCTTAGTCTGTTTGAGATGTAGGAACTTATCGCTTTGGCCGATAAACTGGTTTACCTCTTCTGGCTTCAATTCTGGATCCGGGATACTCCTGGATGTTATCATAGCTAAATTGCCACTGATCGACGTGGGATGCCACCACCTGGATGCATCCTGGGTTGAAGCCTCACTCAGCCCACACTTTTTAGAAGTCAAGGAGCTTCCGACTTAAAAAATTGGCCGGCTCAGCAAGGCTTCAATCTGGGATGCATCTGGGCAGTAGCACCCCATGTAGATCAATGGCAATTTAGCAATGGAAATATCCAGTGCATCCCATATCCAGAATTGAAGCCGGAAGAGGTAAGATGGCTTATTGGCCAAAGCAATAAGCTTCATACGGAGGAATTGTGGTGGTAGCCATGTTGGTTTAGGAATCCTGGGAGTTTTTGTAGCACATCTAAGTTCTTAGATACTTACACATAGCAAACTTATTTACAATTGAACTAGGTTAATATTTTATACACTTGTTTTATTCACATAGCAGAAAATCATGGTTTATAGTTGAACTGGGACATTATTTCTGAGTACTATCCAAACAAATATCATATTTAAACATTACTGTTTCAGTGAGAGATATCTAAATGCATGCTTAAGTTGTGCATGGGTATTCATAAGACTAACGGTGTTTAATTTTAGCTGAAGCTTTTTTACATTTTGGAGAAATGCTCAGATGTTATGAATGAGAGAAAGACATAAATATCTGGGAACAGAGGGGTTGTGAATACTCTCATACACAGAAATGCCTTAAGCATCTTTATTCAGATATACCCTCTCATTCAATTCAAAAGGGTTTCAGTGTGCTAAGAATTAATCTGTAATCCATGTACAAAACTACAGTCTTGAGTGAAATTGCATCCAGATCCATCAGATAATCAAACCTGAACTTTGGAGACATGCTTGCCTAAAATCTGACTGTCACCTGCTGCAGTCCATACACTCCACACCTCCTAGTGATGCCTCTGGTTAACAACAGCAACAACAGTTTTCAGGGAAATGTCTTCTTGCTATCTTTTGTCAAAGTTCTTTAAAACAGAACTAATGTTCCAGTCATTAAAACAACCTGCCCTAATCCTGAAGAAAAATTATGAAACTAAATAGGAATATTGTTCACTGACTCCAAACCATCCTGCAAATTAGGAAGGCAGTCATTTGCCATCTGAATGAGCACAACAAGGAAAGAGATGGCCTGAACCCAAATGTCCAACAAGTTCTTCTGATTTATGTGCAAATGCAGATCTTTTGGAAAGCAAAAATGCAGGATGCCATCAGAGGGCCCCTGCTCAGTGTGTCTCCTTCAGTCATGTGTTTCTGTAAGAGTGGAAGATGAATGAATTAAAATAATACTTACACCCATCTAAAGCCCAGGTAGTGATGAAAAGGTGAAGACAAATAGCCTTATTATAAAGACATCATTCAATTTTAGCTTTAAAAAATTCTTCTCAGCACATATCTGTTGCAAATTTAAATGGTTTTAGCAATCATTCCTTCTGCCCAGGGAATTCTGGGAACCTTGGTTTTAGGGAGAGGGCATAAACTTTCTCAGCCCCATCACCAAATTACAGTACCCACGATTTTTTCAGGAAAACTACATTGCTCAGTCAGGATAAAAATATTTTGAAGCTTGTGGTGTAGAGATGTATAACCTCACTTTTTAAAAAGTATATACCTTTGGGATGAACACAAAAATAAATCCACAGTGCTAGCTTTTCATCTTCCTCTGAGGCATCTGTTTTCTGTATCATATCCTGTATTATTCTTCTATCTGAAGTACATATATTCAATATGTAGTTTGTTGTAACCACGTTTCATGCAAAGGGAAAGGTTTATATTTTATAAAGCCCAATTTTATCATTGTTCCTTTATTTAGGTTCCTATTTTTAACCAGAATGTCAACATACTTTTTAAAACGTCATCATTCGCAAGGCCCCAGCCAACATAACCAATAGCTGTGCTTGCTGGGAAATTATGGGACATATAATCACAAATGTAATCTGTCCAGGTGATGTTAAAATGGCACAACTTTAGATTTTACAGACCATCTTGATTTCACAGATATTATCCTGATATTTACTTTTGTAATATTAAAAAAATAGAATTTCTACTCCTAAATCCTTACACATTTGCTACTGTCCTGATTCAGACACACTTTCCCCAGCTTGCTACACCAATAATTTAATAGACAGGAATGAAGTTGAGATTGTGCTCTCCCCACTTCTTGCCGCTTTCCTTCTTTGGCCTGCTGCTTTCACTTCAAACTACAGCTCTGTGTTATGCTTGAAATAGGGAAATGTGACCTGGGGAGCAACCTGATGGTCAGGGGTACATTTATAAGTGGGTGGGGAGGCAAAATGAAGGCATCGCCATTCATTATGAATTCTTCCTCTCCCATGAAATTTTCTGTCATTTCCAAAATTTCTAGCATTCTTATAAAACCTGAGATTTAGAAACACAGTTTAGGCATCCAAACAAAAGGAGCAGACATAGTTACCACAGGAATGTGAAAAAAGCAACTATAAACAATTTTCACTGTTACACTTTCTGCAATGCTAGAAATTTGAAGACCTAAGGAAAAGCTCATGGGGGCAAAATTCTTGTTTGGAGGGGCAATGTACACATGTAGACACACACACCATAGTTACATATATGCCTATGATCCTAGAGATAATGTCCAAGGGCCATATGGAAAAAGGAAAAAAAGAATGCATCTTGGAGATCTTGGATCCATCTCTGACCTCAAAGGAGATCAGTTTTCCAAAATTATTTTTTGAATTAGACAGTAAAAGCATGAAACAGAAATGTCACAAGTAAACAAATGATCTTCATAACTGGCTAGATGTCTGAACCCCTATATTCCTCATTCAAATATTTTTAAAAAAGAAAATCCATGACATTATACTAGTTTAGATAACAATGAAATAATTTAAGAAGGGGGAAATGAACAAACCAAGAAACTTTTTTTAAAAGACCTTTGTTAAGATGTTTTCCTTCTTTTTATGTTTTCCATCATGTATCCCAAGTGCGTTGTGATAGATCTGAACATGTGAATTTGATGTCCGAAAGTGCCTTTTCCCTTTTGAGCTTTACGATGTCATTATATGTGTGCCAGGTGGATAAGTGCTTTTATGAAATGACTCCTGCAGTTGTGTTACTGCGATGGTTTTCCTGCTGGATTTAAATTGTGCATACCAATCTTTATTAATGGAGAAGGAGGCAAGGGGAAAACACGTATAAAAAGACTTGATATAGAAATGCCTTTTGAATGCTCATTTTGAAGTTATCTAACTGGGTCATATTGCCTGACCTTGTTCTCAGCCATGAACTTCTAAACTGATGATTTTCTGAAATCCAGACTTTGCTGTTATTCTGATATAATCCTCTTTCACTTCATCACTCATTTCTCTGTGAGGTTGGGCTTTCCCTTTGCTTCCTGTTGTGGAGACCTGGAGATCCACATTTAGCTCTGTCCATCCTGCAGGAAGTGTATGCAACAGCTAAACGTGAGCAACTCCTGCTGAAAGTCATGGGAGTTTATGGGCTGCAGCTGTATAATGGGACCTCAGGATGACAATCTATTTAGTCCTTCACCTGCTTCCTGACAGCTTGCTGTAAATCTATTTCATTATCTTCTTTAGGCTTATGGCTAAACAGCAGAAGAAGACACAGGTTGGATATCTCTTTGCCTTTTCTGGGAGGAACCTGAAGGAAGCATTGTACTTCAGGAATCTTCTTAGATTTCCATTAGATTTCTTCTCTTACATCAAATTCAGCAGATCTGTTGTGCTGAAAGAAGTGCAGTCTACAATTTTATGGGATAATTCTCAGGCATCAGATTGGTGAAATCTTACTGAGAAAAAGAACAACTGTCAGATGTGAAGTTGAAGGATTTCATGGGTGGCATCCATAGTTTTTTGTGGGTTTTTCAGAGAAGATGCCAGCCACAGATGCCAGCGAAACGTCAGGAATAAACTCTTCTAGAACATGGCCGCATAGCCTGAAAAACCCACAAAAAACTATAAACTGTTGGATATTCAGTGTTTTTATTCTTTAGCACCAGAAGCACCAGATGTGGTTTGAATCTTCAGCCTCAGGCACTAAACTGCCAGGATCCACCTTTACTTTTTTGCTTGATTGTGTTATGTGACTAACATAAATCCAGATAGGAAAGTAGGTATCTGTCAACATGCCAATTCATTGAATATCTTGATGATCTATAATTTCTTACAGAAGGTGTGGGTAGTCCCTCCAATGATGCAGATCACAACTATTTCACACTGCACATTGTTCTCATAGCTGCCATAGCTAATTCATCCTCTGCTGGCTGGTCCTCTGATGATGATCTCCTCAGTATTTAGCTAGGCTGTTTATAAGATGGCACAACAATATTCTGCCACCTGTTTTTGAAATCTCACAAGCTTAGGAAAACCTGCTCAGAATTGGCAGTCCAGTGGCATAGCCTTTGAGATGCCCCAGTCAGGTCCATGGATGATGAGGTGACAGAGGTACGCTTTTGGCATTGCTCATGCTACTAGTTCTGAATTATGAACTACACATCTCTCTTTATATTTGTCTTAAACAATCAGAATAATATTTATTTTCAGAATACATTCCTCAGTCCTGATTTTCAATTATCACCAGATCTGATGTTCTAACTTGAGTAAATCAGCAAGCCCTTTGAAAGTGAATCTCAACTAGTATCTTGAAAACTCAACCAACTAGCTCTTGGCAACATTCAAACCTTTCAGCTGGTTGCCTATGAAAAAATGTGGTGTGTCCCATACTTTCACAGAAATTATTTCTTTATGTATATCTCCTAAGGTGCCTTGAGCATGTGTAAAAAAAAATCCCATTAGAAAATATATATTTTTAAAATAGGACTAAGGAAAGTCAATGTGGTGTAGTGGTATGAGTGTTGGACTATGGCTCTGGGAGATAAAGATACAAATCTCTGCTCAGCCATGGGTGAGCTTGAGCAAGTTACATTTTCTCAACCTCAGAGGAAGACAATGGCAAACCTCCTCAGAATAAACCTTGGAAAGAAAAATGTTGGATCACATCAGCGTACGTTGAAATCAATTTGAAGCCACATAACAACAACAACTAAATATTTCCTCTCTCCTATTGTGCCTTTTCCATTTGCCAGTATGTTCACAAGAACCACTGGGTTTCATGCATGTTTTAAGAAGCAAGACTGCTGTATGATAGGGTGAAAAGTAACATTTTGGATACATGTTTGACAACAAAATCTCTTGAAATTGGCTCTATTCCCTTCCTGTGGATGAACTCGGCTAGTGGTGATACAGGACCTGTTCTACCTCATGTCTATTGGTTTTGAGTGCTACAAAGTTATATGTTTTCCTGGATGTTGTTTATTATATATTTGAATCTGTTCAGAAAAGTCACTCAGAAGTTTGGGCTAAAGGGATCATCAGCTGTGCAGATGGCCAATAACTTTATCTGGTTTCCATCTGTGAATCCCAAAGATGCTGTTGAATATTGGACCATGGCTCTGGAAGCAGTTTTGGGATGGATGAAGACAAAGAAATTGAAACTTAATCCAGACAAGATGGAAGTACTGTGACAGGGGAAACTAGATGGAGATGTTCACCCAGTTTTACATGGAGCTACATTCCCTCAAGAATAAATTAGGGATTCTCCTAGACTTAATGCTTTCTGTGGAAGCATGTGATGATATGTTTTTATTAGTTCCACCTAGAGATGTGAAGGCCCTAATATATGATATGAGATATTGTTTAGGGATGGTGACCTTTGTACTTTGTACTTGTTCTGGTGACATTTAGACCACACTTTGATAATGCAGTATCTGTAAGGTTACCTTTGAAGACAGCTAAGATATTACAACCAGGGCATTTCTTCAGTTTGAGACATCAAAGGCTTTCATGGCCAGCATCCATAGTTTTTTGTGGATTTTTCAGGCTATGTGGCCATGTTCTAGAAGAGTTTATTGCTGACGTTTCACCAGCATCTGTGGCTTGCATCTTCAGAGAATGCCAGATGCTGTCGAAACGTCAGGAATAAACTCTTCTAGAACATGGCCACATAGCCCAAAAAATCCACAAAAAAACAATTCTTCAGTTGTTTGAGGATGTTAGAAGTCTGGAGTACATCACCTAAAAACCATGCCTGGAATCTTGTTAGGGAGTTGTGAATGTGTACGCACCATAGTTACGGTGCTACACAGTAACTCCTGTCCTGATCCCTCCAATCTCCATTTACCAGGCAGCAGCATTTGTGGTCGATAGGGATCTGTTCCCCTGTCAATCAGAAAGCAGCAGACTGATGTTTGTGGGAGAAGCAGGTTCTCTGTCACAATTCACAATCACTCCAGAGATTGCTTGTGTGAAGTGGGCATGGGAGAGGGGGTTAGATCATCTGCCAGCTGTTACCTGATTCACAAGGAACAAAGCCCATCTTTCCTAGGGAATACTTTGTGGTAACAGGGAAATTAGGGGACTTTCTTAGTCCCTGTGTGTCTCATAAGGGCTACATAGCAATTATGACTATGAAACAGTCATGAGTTAACATAAATTTAGGTTATATATTCATAACTGCCTGGCAGGATCCTGGCCAACATCAGCTGCCTTGGGTGACCATTTATTTCCAATCTGTGGAATTCTCTTCCTCAAGAGCTACATTTTATTTCATTTTATTTTATTTTTGTTCCTAAAAAATTAATCAATTTTTAATTAGAAAGTAGGCTTGATTTAAAGTATTTGGGTTTTTGCTTTAATACTGTGATAATTCCACACTGATGATCATCATGCTTTGGTGCTCTTTAAAGATTGAGGTTTGGATGAGCCTCACCCTGGGAAAACCACCTTCATGATCATGGTATCTCCCCTGCCAGGTAAGAAATTTTTAGAAATTTTAAATTGACTTGTTTTATTAAATGGATACTAATATTGTGATGTTTTATTATATTTATTAAATAGTAAAACAGTGACTGTTAGTTTTGTTAATTGCACAAAGTGAATAAACTTGCAAAGTGAATCTTGAATAAATTTCATTAAAATAAAATATTCAGGACTGAAAAGTTCCAAACAGCAATTGTAAGGAAGACACAAGCAGTGAAATATTCAGATTAGCTGGTATTCCTGACTTCTCTACATAGTCGATGAGGAAGTAGAGGCTTCAGTTTTACTGTGTTCCAGCCCGATGTCTATCAAATCTTTCCTAAATCTGGAGCAATCCCTTATTCCCCAATATCTTGTCCTGTTAAAGATCCATATATCAGCTTTGGCCTTGACTAATAGGAATTAGAGAGACTGCTGCTTCACTTCATCCACCTCACAGAAAAGAGATCCAAAACAGAAGAAATTTGAGAAGAGAGAAAGAAAGAGAGAGAGACTATAAAAATGAAGTAGAAAAATAAACAAAGGCTGCTTTGTAATTTGGGGTGTCCTCCTTCCAGTGAGGAATGGTGGGCAGAGGAAGTAACTTCCAAACTGCAGAACAAAAAATGTGGTACCTGAAACCTCATATGAGGCATGATTATCACATTCCCATGATGAGAGCATCTACACTGTAGAAACAATGCAATTTGACATCACTTTAACTGCCATGGGTACATCCAACAAACTCCTGTGATTTGTAGTTTTGTGAGACACCAACACACTCTAGCAGAGAAGGCCAAAGACCATGTAAAACTAAAAATTTCAGGCTTCCATAGGATGGAGCTGCAGCACTTAAAGTGGTGTCAAACTACATTATTTCTGCAGTGTAGATGCGCCCTGTGACTTTGAATAGACAAATGATGTTCTTTTTCCTGTGTTGTTACCTTTCCTTCTTTCTTTTTATGTAATTTATTTTTATTTTTTGGAGAAGCTTTGCTCCCATGCCTTTAACAACAAAAATGATACAGATGAACTTTTTCACAAGACTTACGCGCATACCAGGAAAAGTTCCACCTGTTAAATTTGTGTGTGTCAGGATGCTGTTATAACCACATGAGCAGGGCCTATAAAAATGTGGCAACCATAAACTGGCCATACTTTATGCTTTGTTTTAAAACCCAGCCTTAGCGTGAAACAATGCACAACTTTAAATCATGCATGTTGATCAACTGGCGAGCTCAAATGAACAATAGGCCTTTGGGGGGATTTTTCTTGGCCTGTGGGAGAAATGGAAATCCACTATATATTAAATGTAAACTCTTTTCTCATTGTAAGCATGGCCCTCCCAGTGATCAAATAATATTAGAATGAAAGTAATTCATTGGCAACTTTGGGGGCACTAACCTTTTAAAGAAAAAGATGGAGAAAATGATCTGTTGTTTTTGTCAGAGTAGGACTATACATCAGCCAGAACTTTCTCTTGCTGAAATCACAAATCCCGTTGACTTCAGTTGACTAGGCCCAAAGCTTCTATTCAGGAAAAATCCCCAGCGAGTCCATAATATTTTTTATAGCTCATGCAAATGGAATATTTTTCCGATTACACTGTATATCATATGGAGATTGCTTGTAAAAGATATTTTATGGTTGCTCTGCAAGTATTGTTTCTGTATGTATAAGGATGTAGCTGTTATAGCAATAGCACATTTGGTTATACAGCATATATAATATGTTACTGAATATAAGATTATAGGAAATTGGTTACAATTGAATGTGTTATGCATATAGTTAGTTTACATATTACCTTTCATTTATAGGAATATGATATACATTTTTGGAAATAAAAATGTAATTTGTGAGCATTGTCTAATCCAGTGCTTTTCCATCAGTGTTCCTTGGAAGCTTAAGGTTCTTTGGAAGCTTATCAGAGATTTTGTTGAAACTGAACCTTAAGCTCTTTTCAGAGGTGATTCAAGAACTGGGAGCCAGGAAAAGAGCCAGGGAAACAGAGCCAGGAGTCAGAGCTGAGGAACATAGAGAAACACATCAGAGCTAGGAAGATCTTGTTCAGGCAATGTCTTTGCCTAAAAAGGAAGTCTTTTACATCCTGTCCTGTTAAAGAGGTTTTAGTATCTAGACTAACCAAGTGAGACCACTGAGGAAAAGTTGTGAAATGTCCTCATAGTTAGACCTGTTTCATGCTTCTAAGTCATGCTCAAAATGGAAGACATTTGGGAAGTCCTCCTGGACAGAAAGTTGAAATTTAGGACATGTCCTGGAAAAGGTATTAATCCAAAGTTTCCCAGCAGAGTTTCAGGATTTTATAGTAGGATCCATAAACATCTGTGTCTCTGCCTCATCTTCACATTTTTGTGCTGTAATGCTATGGAAAAGTGTTGGATCTGTAATCTGTATGGTCAGTCTATGCAGACAAATGTTCTATGTGATTTGATGGTTATATCTTTTGGCGGAGGGAGGGATCTCGGGTCAACATCTTACAAATTCAAAAGGATCCAGTGCAATGGGTCCAACTTCTATCATTAATGTGTATTTATGAGGCTCCCATCATTCTCCTGGCATCCCTCTCATTCCCAGCCCACCTCTGCTCTAAGACTTTCACACTGCCCTTTAATAATAATAATTTTTTGCAAAGGAATCAAAGCAGATTCCAATATTATAAATAAAACATCAAACAATTAAAAATTACAGTTTAAAATCCCCAAAACCCTAACCCTCCCCCAATCATAAAAACAGTGATCAACCCATAAAAAGAGATTAAATATCAAAAATTGTAAAACTGTTCAATAGGAATATACTGAAATTTCAGGCAGATTAGCACAAGAAATGAGTCTTCCTCTAGAGGAGGGGGGCCGGGGGTGATGTTATCAATCAATTTTGATATCGGTATCAATAGAGGGATCAATAGAGGGGGGAGTCAAATCTAATGGATCTAACCTAGTCTGGAAAGGCCTTCCGGAAGAGATCCATCTTAATAGCCTTTTTAAAGGCTGTCAAGGTGGTAATATGGTGGATCTCATCCAGCAGGTCATTCCAGAGCCTGGGAGCAGCTGCTAAGAAGGTCCTCTGGGTCACCACTGAAAGTCTGGTCTTCTTAGGTTGTAGCAGATTCTTCCCAGAAGATCAAAGTGTGTGGGGAGGATTATATGGAAGTAGGTGCTGCCACAAGTAGTCAGGACTCAAGCCATGTAGGGATTTAAAGATTAGAACCAACACCTTGTACCTTGCCCATAAATTTTACCATCCTTTCCTCCTGAGCCAGATGCACGTAAACTTGAATATGTGCAGATTTTATTGCACACCTCCATGCCCTGGCGGTAGGCATCCCATATCCTATCATGACATCCTGAACCCAATCTGGACTTCTCCTGCACCTTGCAAAGAATGGGAAAATCCCATTCTTTCAAAAAGTGCAGGAGAAGTCCAGATCAGGTACGGGATGCCAGATTGGGTACAGGATGCCTCCTGCCTGGGTATGGAGGTATGCGATAAAATTTGCATATTAAAGTTTACATCCTGTGCCTAGCTTGGAAGGAAAGGATTGGAAAGGGCAGTGCAATAATCTGATTCTGTATCCTCTCATGAATCCTGTCATCCCCCTCTCTATTCTTTTCTCTGGTTCCTTAGGTCACCTTCTAACACTGATGTCATGCCATTTTTCCTCTTCATCATTCCCTTGTCAATCAGTTCTCATATCGCCAAATCGCATCACTGGGTATGCATCTGCACTGCAGAGGTAGTGCAGTTTGACAACATTTCAACTGCCGTGGCTCAGTGCTATAGAATCCTGGGATTTGTAGTTTGTTATGGCAGCAGACTCTCTGACAGAGGAAACTAAATATACTCCCTCCTCTTTCTCTTCTCTTCTCTTCTCTTCTCTTCTCTTTCCCTCCCCCCCCCCTTTTCTTTCTTCACAGGACCTATCAGAATCCAAAAACTTCTTTGGTTGTTTAGTTGTTAAGCTGTTAATTTGACAAGGCTACTAAAGTAAAAGTTCATACAAATAGTCTAAAGAAGTTATAGCTGGGTTTTCACTTGTTTAAAGAGCTTGTTTATGATAATAGGAAGGAAACCTATAACTGATTCATGATAGCGATTTCCAGCATTTAAATAATAAAAATGTTACCATATGAATTCACACACAGGCATCCCCCCACCAAAAGTAAAGTAAAGTAAAGGCAGAAATAGAAAAAGAGATAAGCTTAATATTTATTTATTTATTTATTTAGAACAGATAAGCAGTCATTCTCATTCATCTTTGCTCGTGATTTAAGAATAAAAGGAGTGGGAAAAGTAGTAAATTCTTCACTTATATTTAAAAACAAATAAAATCATGATTGCATCTCTATGAAAGCAGAGATATTTGAAAGCATATTGACCTTGCAGGAGGTCAGTGCTCTTGGGTATGGCCTGATTGCAGGTTTGTGCGTGCGAGAGACTGTAGGTGAAGACATTTTGTCAAAAGAGACAAGTCAAACAATGTGGATTTTAATTCAAATCATATCCGAAGCATTTTAGTTTTCACAAACGGTTAGCATGATAGAGGTTACCTTTTCTTGGTGACTACTATTATTATTGTCAGATTGCCTGCTCTGGGTAAGGGCTGAAGGTTACATATGGGATGAAGGAATATAAAGTTGTTTGGGAGGCACGAGTGCACAGGCCTGGAGTCTTGGAATGCTCCTGTTGGCTAAAGTTCTGTAGCTGTCTTGTCTACAGCTGTGCAGAAGGACCCCATAGGACATTTTGTATAGCCCTTGACAGTGACTGCGATGCTATAAACTGCAGGTGGCTCTCAGTTCAGTCCAACTTGTCTTCCTGAGCTGCATGCATATTTATCACTGTAGCATGCCTCCTGCCAAAGAAAACAGCAACTCTAACTTCTAGGGATAGTGTGACATAGTTACCTTAGAATCCACATTTAAAATTATTCTTAAAAGCTTTGCCGGATCTCATGAGAGATCCAAACTTTGAGAATTGCACTTAAGGGGGCTTGGATTCAAGAATATTGACAACCTAATTAGAAAATAGATGAGCCATGCACACTTGGTAATGGCAGAGATCTTTCGCCTGATTAAAGAGAGACATTTTCCCCCAGCACATATGCTTTGCAGCAAGGCATGCAATAGATGTTCAGGACCATTGCCATAGCTACATCTAACCACTCTGGTAGCAAAAAGACTTGTGAGTCAACACTAGATATCCAGGCATACTCCAAACCATAGAAATCTGGATACAGAAAAGATCAGACTTGGCTATTAAGAAAAGATTACATAGAAAGACGTAATGTCTCGTATATAGATGAAAACGTTCTTGGTGAACTTCCACAGAAATCTATAAACAAAGAGGTTCAAAGAGCTTTGCTTGATATTGCTGGTGCTATTTTAAGAACCATGCATCTCTATTTAACATCCTACCTGGACCCTTGGTTTCTCTTTTTTTTTTTCCTGAGTTCTTCTTCTGGGCTGTATGTTACATTTCGGCTAGATCTTGCTCTCACTCTCACTCTCACTTTCTTAGGGTGTCATGTTTTGCTGGTTACACTTTCTAACTTTAGCAATTTTCTTCTCATTGTGAGAAAGTCTTTGAAAAACAGTGCAGTTTCTCAAGATTATTCATAATATGAGATATAGGAGATTATCACACTAGGGTAAATTCCAGAACCATCCCACAGTTATCCCATTATTGGCAATGAATAGGATAGCAGTACTATGAGAATATATTTTTCTGTGCATTTTCAAAATCGCGCTATAACAACAAACCAATAATGATACAATAGCACTTTCACATTCTGCAACTTTCTGCTCCCAGATCATGAATGTGAAGTTTCATGCATGCGAAAATGAAGATGGGAGCTTACACAATAGCACAATTGTATAGTTATTAGCTTCTGCACATTGCAATAGTGTAAATGAAGTGTTATTGGCAAACCATACACAAGGTTTCCATATTTATAAGACATTACATGGTTATTACTGGTTACTAATAGGAGAAGTACTGGATGAGTGTGATGTCATGTGAAAATCTGCACACAATCGTGTGATAATGATGGGAGCATTCCATTCATCTCCTGTTTTATAACCCCATGTGATAATCTCCTTATTCTGTGCAATATTCTCATGTAGTACTTTTGCACTGCAAAGTGCATTTTCTGCATAGAAAACTGCCTTTTCTGCCTGGAAAATAATATTTTCCAGGCAGAAAAAGCTATAGATGGGGACATACTCTATGCAAAATTTGCAAGTGTCATTTAGCAAAGAAAACAGCATTTTCTGTTCAGAAAATAGATTTATTGCACAGAAAATCAAAATTTCATGCAGAAATCATAGACAATGCTGTTTTCTGTGCAAAAATACTGCATGTGAATTTTGCACCTCTTAAACTGTGATGATTCTTGCCAGTTCAAGATTCTTCTCATCAGGATTTCACAAAACATGAGAAACAAGTTTTTGACCATTAATTTTTTTTTAATATTCTTTTTTATCCTGTCTCTTTATCTGCTTTACTCATAGCACTTTAAGATACATTTATCATGTTTGTTTGGACAGGGAAAGAATTTAAGTGTTTGAATTCCTGTTTCAAGAAAGACTTTTGGCTTAATTTAAGGAATAATTTATTTTATAGATTTATTCTTTCAAAGATTATCTAACCTATCTGGATTTCTGTCATGTTCCTGAGCTCTATCCTGGACCTGAACTCCGTTGGTTGACCCCAGATGCCATGTTCTTCACTTGGACTGTGCTTGTTGACTCTGAATACCATTTACTTGAGTTGGATATTGCTGAACTCTGTTTGGGACTTGAGGCTTGTATTTGCTAAAGTAAGGTAGGTGCTGAACTGTAAGGTGGTCTGTGACTTTGTTTCATCATTAGCTTCTGACTATCAGCTATGTAGCAATCAGCCTTTGGCTGGGTGCTCAGAATGCGTTTTGCGATGGCATGGAAGAAGAATAAGACACCGTTGTCATTTTCTTGGGCCACAGTCCCAGTGTTATGAACTGTCTAACCTGGAAGGGCAAAGCAAAGAACTTTCATTGAGTATCAGTGCAAAAGAATGATAGTGAGTTGCAGTAGCTTCTCTTAAACATGTTAAAAATTGCCCTAGATAACTTGAAGACAAAAGATTGGTCAACAGGGATATGGAGAATACATGTTTTTGGACATTTATGTCCTCAAAGAGACGATGGTCTTGAAATACAGGACACCCATTGAGGAAAAGGAGATCAGCTGTACTTCAAGACTTAACGGGAAAAAATTCATTGGTGCAAAAACACACTGGGTTATCCTGTGCAAAAAAAAAAAAAAAACGGTGTTTGAGTCAAAAGTGTGTATTTTGTGCCAATTACACTGATTCTTGCATACAAATATTAATTGTGTGTGTGTGTGTGTGAACACAAAACACAATAGGAAAACTATGCATTTTGTTTCTACTCAGGAAGCCATGCATTTCAGAGAGACCAGATGTCATTACCACAAAGGAGGACAAAGCACCACAGCATGTAGCACATTCAAAGAAACGGAAGACATTAAAAATAAATGGAAATTAAATTGATTTCATTTGGTTTATTTACAGCTATTTTATTATGGACTCAACTGTATTTTTCTGATGAACTTATCTTCATTAAAATGCCTTGTTGGCTTGAGAGATGCAAAAAATTGTACTTGACTAGCAACAAACCCTTGACTGAATCTACAGTCCATTATGCTGAAATTAAGGAAAAAACCTTTCAACATTTGTACTGTGTCTTCAAGCAGCCCATTGCTTAACATGTTTGCCTTCCTTTTCCCCTCTGAGAAACAAAGGCACTCTTAGCTCTGGGGTAAATCATGTCTGCTGCTGGAAACAAAGACCTTTAGAAGGACCCATCCTGTTCCCCTACTTGTGACAAGGACCTGCTACTAAGTAGACAAATTTCTCAAAGGAGAACAACAAATGTGGTGTTACTGGGCTTCTTAGTCATATTAAAAATGGCTGACATTTTGGAATTCTTCCTGGACAGGTGCACAAATTTCAGTTTGCACAAATACATGGTGGATTCCTTCAGAGACAAACCACATGCAGCATTCCTGCATGTGTTTTCTGTGCAACACCCAGTATCTCTGAACAGGATTAATTGTGTGCATGTTTTTCTGCCTAATATTTGCTGCACAGGAAAACCAACATGTATTTTTGCACAGGCAAATGTTCCTCGGCAAAGTCCTGAAATAGAAAAATTGCTTGTAAAATTGTGCACTTTTTATTCTCACTGGAAGAAAATTGCTGAAATTATACATTTATACCTGTAAAAAGCAAAGGTTTACATCCCAGGAATGGTCTTTAATATGCCATGAAGAAACATACAGTTTTGCTGAGTGACTTTTCTGTGCAGTACTTAGCATAATGGACAATCTCCTGTTCCAACCACAAAGCTGAAATTTGAATAAAGAGGAGTGAAATGGGCAAGGGAAACAATTATTTCATAGTTCAAAACTTCCACTTCAGAATACATGCTGGTGATGATCAGATTAAAAACCCTGAGAACAGTGACAGAATGGCAAAGCGTGTGCCATGTGTGAGTCATTTTTCTATTTTAATGGCTCTTTTGGAACATGTTTGAGTGGGCCCTGCGATGTTGCTTTTCCATCGTGCTCTCTTGTAAATATTTGAAAAATAAAATTGGTTTTTTTAAAAACCATCTACAAGCGTGTAATGTCTAATGGATTCCATGGCATTAAAATTAGAAAGCATGCCTGTCACCCCTGAATAAATGTCTGCAAAGACACAGACACAGACATCTTACCATGAGTTAGAAAATGGATTCCTCCTTCTACCCCCCACTCCCAAGAAAATACAGGACTTGGCAGGTGTGTAATGCGACTCCTGATAGCAGGATGGCAGATTACATTCTCCTATAAAACCATTTCTAAGGGACTTGGCTTCGAAACTGTTATTGCATGTCTGCAGGTGTTTAGTAATTGGATTAATGCAGAGCAGAAGGAATGTCTGCTGCCCCAAATGCTGAGCAAATGCCGAGGAAAGCCGCATTCATTTTGGAGAGCAACCTGGAATGTATGATGACAGGTCTGTTCACACACACAAAGCCTGATCTAAGCCTGAGAGTTTAAAATTAACTGCTGTGAGCAATCACCTTCCAGAGAAAAGTTTATCCAAATCTAAATACAATAACAGCAGTGCCATAAAGGAAGTGTGGGGCGGGGGGCAGGGGGATGAGAGGAGGGTTACAGAGTATTGGCTGAACATTTTGATTCTGTTCCAAAAGCAACTTGTGCAACCTCTGTGAAAGTCTTTATATCATGCATATTGTCAGTCCCCAGAATCCTAGGTGCCTAATAAAAACGTCCTTGATAAACACAATAGACTCTTGAAAACACTGAAAAGGTATACTGAGTTTATTCTAATCTGGGATTGAGAGCTTTTAAACTTTACTCATGTTCTTTTAAATACATGGATCATGCAGTTGGTAAGGCCCCGGTTATTGGTAAGGAACCATATGGCCTCACCAATACAATCTTTAAACAGAGAGTTAATTTTAACTGAATAACCAGAAATGGCCATATTTTTAATTGTATCTATAATGACTCATTTCAGTTACTGGTAGTTCAATAGATGTACCCTGTTGTAAATACTGACAAGAACATTGGCTTCTTAGGTAGAAATCAACTAGATGCTCCTGAAATAAAATGATCTCTTTTCTAAGGGAAAACACATTTCATTCATCTCAGAGATACTGAATGCTGGTGGACAATAAGAGAGGGCAAGTCCATGGAATGAGTGCTATGAGTTGTGTATTTCTATTAGCAATCTTATAAAAAGAGTCAGTGAGCTTAGCAACACTAGTGGCGAGTGGTTTGAAAGTCATTCCAATGGTGCATCCATCCTTAACTTTCACTTGGAATTTAAAATGAGCTACCCAACATGCTGAACCCTACCCTACCCCACCCCCCACCCCCAAATAGGTTAAGCAACCTGGATAGATGCTGTAAAATTCCACTTAAAGCTGGAGAAGCTTCAACACCCCCAAAACATTGAAGCTATAAGCCACCACGGCCTAGAAACTAGAAAAGGATGGGATAAATGGCCATTTTCCATCATACTTTCAGGAAGCTCAACCAATGTGAATACAGAAATTGGACAGGAGGGTTGCATTAAATGTAGTGTTTTATCATAGGATAGCAATTACAGGAAATCTTCTTGTTGTCCAGGGCCTGAGAGAGCCACTGTGCTGTATTAAATAAATTGGACTACAAAAAGTTTAGTGTTGGACTTGAATGCTGGGAGACCAGGGTTTAGGGCCATGGAAACTTGGGCAAGTTGCATTCTCTGAGCCTCAGAGGAGGGCAAATAAATCTGGGCAGATTTTGCTAAGAAGACCCTGTGATGGGTTGTTGCAATGTGCATTTCTGACTTATAAAAACCCATGGCCTTATGGACACCATAAATCGGAACAACATGAAGGCACACAACACACAACAAGACAAAGAGAACCTATAATGGGGGTTTCTTGGCAGCATTTGTTTAGAAGCAGTTTGCCTTTGCTTTCCTCTGAGGGGGAGTGGCTGTGACTTGCTTAATGTCACTGAGTGATTTCTATGACTGAGTTGGGATTCGAGCCCTGCTCTCTCAGTGTCCAACATTGAAATGACTACACCACACTAAGGTTCACCTTAAAGCCATCATAAACTGGAAATGACTTGAAGACACAACAACTACTACTTGGGACTGAATCCATTTGTTGATCCTAGTTAGAGTAGATCCATTAAATCAAAAGCATTTACATACCTGTTGATCTACCATGAGAGCCAGCATGGCATAGTGGTTTGAGCAGTGGACTAAGACTCTGGAAACAAGGGTTCACATCTCTGCTAAGATGTGGAAACCCACTGGGTGACTTTGGGCAAGTCACACTCTCTCAACTTCAGAGGATGGCAATGGCAAACCCCCTCTGAAGAAATTTTACCTAGAAAACCCCATAATATGTTCACCTTAGGGTCACCATAAGTCAGAAATGACTTGAAGGCACACAACAACAACAACAACAACAACAACCACTTATATGTTAAACCAACACATAGTTGATGCATCCTGCTCTCTTGTGGGTGTTTTGATACTTCTCAACACAATACCACCATTAATAGAGAGAATACATGATGACTAGGTTTAAGGATGCAAGAGAGCCAGCATGGTGTTGTGGTCTGAGTGTTGGACTGGAACTCTAAGTTCCCAATCCGTGAACGGAACTACTGGGTGACCTTGGGCAAGTCACACTTTCTCACCGACAGAGACAGTCAAGTTCAAACCTCCCCTGAATACATCTTGTCAAGAAAATCCTATGACAGGATGACCAAGTTGAAGACACATGATAAAAACAATAACAATAGAAGACAGCATTTATTTGTTTATTTATTTATTTTCTGCACTGGTGGAATTCAAGGGGGCTCCCAGTAAACAGCCTATCTCTAGGGACTTTACTGTTTGTTCTACAGAAAAGAGTGTACTTCGTTATAATCTGTGTATTCTTGCTTCCATTTTTTTGTTTTTTGTTTTGATGGTGATGCCATTTCCATCCCACAGTTCATCTTCAGGCAACCTGAAAGAGTGGGCTTCACATGCCAGCAGAATGTGAAGAGGAGAAAAACAACGTGTAATACAATTTGCCTGGCAATTGCCGCAATTACTATTACACTTTTGACTAGTGTGAAAATTTGGTTGTGTTCCACAACAAAAGATCAATATTTAAAATTCAGCCCATGGGTTTTTGCTTGCTTCTGTGGATTTCCTGACTGCCCCCCCCCCCCAATAATTCCCTGTACTATTCATTCTTGCCTTATTAATAACAACATGAGGTCGTTCATTTTGTCTTTGTGCAGTGTGGGAATTTATTCTCTCGTCTTCTCTTAGTATTTAATGTGCTATCATGGGGTTTTTGAGTTTGTTGTCCTCTGAGGCTGAGAGAGTATGACTTGCCCAAGGTCACCAAGTGGGCTTCATCATGGATTCAAACCCTATTTTCCTGATTCATAGTCAAGCGCTCAAACCACTACACCAGCTGGCTCTCCACAGAGACCTTAGAAACCAGCATGATTTCATCAGCAAGGATTCAATTCAAGCAAGGATTCACAGAGTATTGCTGCCTTCATGATGAGGCTGATGAGAAATGAACTCGCTAAATGGGAAAGGCATTCCTTCTTGCTGTTTTCACTCCTCCTTTTTCTATGTCAAATCTTGCTTTTTTTATTATATGTTCTGAATATAAGTTGAATAGGTAGGGTGATAAAATGCAGCCTTGTCTGACTCCTTTGCCAGTTGGGAACCATTCTGTTCCTCCGTGTTCTGTTCTGACAGTAGCCTCTTGTCCTGAGTACAGATTCCTCATCAGGACTATCAGATGTGTTGGCACTCCCATGTCTTTAAGGGTGTTCCATAGCCTTTCATGATCTATGCAGTCAAAGGCTGCATAGCTCCCAAGATCAGATGGGATCTGGTGGCTTTAGGACATTTAGGTCTTTAAAAAGAGTTGTTCAGAAGGAGTTTGCCCATGTCTTTTTTTGGGGATGCCCAAGGTCACCTAGTATGCTTCCATGGCTGAGCAGGGATTCAAACTCTGTGTTCCCAGAGTCCTGGTGCTCAAATCACTAAACCATGCTAGCTCTTGTACTTGAATATACAGGGGGAAATATCACATCTGGTTTGAACATTCTCATCCCATAGGAGAAAAGAAAAGAATCTGCTAACAGTGGCATAAAAGGTTGCAAAGCAGCTGGCACATATTTTGCACTTAAAATCAATAATTATTTTGTCTGTGCCATTCTTCCCCAAAGACAAAAGAATAAAAACCATTCCTTTACAAGCATACATATTTTCTTGTACGTTTTAGCCAAACCATCCCTTCCCACTCCCACCCACATCTCAAAGCACAAAGGAAATGGACCCCAGCCCAGAGGTTCATGTTCAGTGAGATTCACTGGAGGTCACACCTGAAAACTGCTTTCAGGCTGAGTCCTTGAAAAGGAGTACAGAAATTCCTCTGAGTATGAACTGAGTGAATTGGCTTACTCTCTTAACAACTACAATGCATCTACTCTCCCAACATATCCAGAATTAACTCTACAATGTGAAAGACATGAATTCCTTACACACTGAAGCCCAGTACATGTTCACTTTTTAAAAAAGTAAAAGTAATTAAGCACTGCCTCAACTCTGTTTTCCAGCATATGGAAGACTATTTTATTCTCTACTGCCTAACTACTTCTTTTCAAAAGCTCCACCTAATTTCTTACAACCCCCCTCAAAAAGTTCATTTCCCCCATAACTCTCATCATCCCACCTGCAATCCAAATAGGTGTTTATTCTTTGTTTTTTTGTGGGTTTTTTGGGATATGAGGCCATGTTCTAGAAGAGTTTATCCCTCTTCTAGAACACAGTCTCATAGCCCAAAAAACCCTAAAAAAACCTATGGATGCTGGGCTTCGACTTTACATTGTTTATTCTTTGACTGAATCCAGGCATACTCTTGTACCAGGGCTCAGTCCAGTAACCAGTTTTCACTAAAAGTAATGAAAGCGGAAAATACACTCACCATTTCCTTTTCAAAGGAAGTCCATGCGTATTCCCACTCTTTTGTGTTAGTAATGGCGAGACAGTTCTTGGCTTGATTTGGAATTATCTTGGTATTAATGAAATTTCTCGAAGAAGTCTCAGGAAGCGTGGTTTAACTTTACAAGAATTCTTTCCCAGTTTGTAAAAAATGATAGCAGTGTTATGAAGTAATTATGTAATCATAGAGTCTGAAATCTTTCTAGTAACATCCATGAGCATAACTGGGAATTCCACTAATATGAGCATGTTTGTGTGGAAGGAGGCATCCTCTAACTCTGGATGCAATATCCTCCCACCCACAAGGATGTGGCAGTCAAAAAGTGCTGGGTACAACCAGGGCTTCAAGAGCAGGTTTGGGCCCTGGAGAAAAATATTAGAGGGGGGGGGGGAGTCTTCCCAGCTGTGCACCAGAAGTAGATCTCTGCAATGTGCTGGGAGAGGGTACTAGTGGTTGGCATCACACCAACCAACCAAATAAGAACCTCTGGGTTGGGTTTGGTGCTTTGAACTAAGTGGCAAAGTGAGTCCAAGTTGTGAGGTGTCCAAGGAGCTGTGGAAGGACCTGTTCCTAAGGCTATACCTGCAGCATTCCCAGTAGAATGGAAGACAGGAGGGTCGACGGGGAAATGGGTCAGGTCTTTAGTATCTGCAGGAATCTAGGGCTGGGCTGGAACAGGTGAACATTTTTCTTTACTACCACAGTCAGGCCACTTTGTCTGGTGGCTGGAGGAGCAACTCCTTAGGAGTCTCGCTAATCTTCATGACTCCAGATCCCAGCAGCACTTTTGGTCCCCAACTGATAGGCTAATAAAACCATCTCTATTGCATTTCAAATTTTGTATGTCATTCTTGTCTTCTTTTAAATTCACTCATTCTATAATGAATGTCAAAAATAGATGGGGATGGTGGACAAATAATGATGCTGCCAAGAAAGATAGAAACATTTGCAACATAATTGGGCCTCAGGCTCCCTTCTGGGCTTCTGGACCAGAATGATCAGCCCTGGGAACAGTTTTCCTTCTGATCCTAATGTTCACTGATTGGCTAGGAGTGGACTGGGAGAACGCCATCGCACTGTCACCCATCTGGTGCTCATTGCCCTCTCAGATTGCCACTTACATAACCTGAAGAGCTTCATGCTCTAGCAATATTAGAGAAGATCTTGGCCATATATATATTTGCCTGAATCTTATTGGTAATACCAATGAAAGTAGATCAATTGGCTTAAATGAATTCACATATATCCCCATTCACCAATGGATTCATTGGGTTTGCTATAGTTGGGAGTACTCATAGCAGTCAGGTCTTCACGTAAACAATGTAAGGTTTCTAATGTTTGTGCATAATAGACTCAGATGTTACCATGTATCTATCAATTACTGTACTGCATTATGGGATTTGTGTTTAGTTTTTCTAGCTTGGCATCCACTTGGTAAGTTATTCTTGAAAACCTTCACCAGGTTCTCCCACTGGATATCTGAAAGGGAAACCTTTCCTGTGGATACATTTAGAGGGCATGTGCAACTGGCTACAGGATAGGTTAAATCCATAAATCACCTCACTTCTTAGTGATATTTTTCCAACCCAAAGAAACTGCAGTTCCTTCCTTTCTTCCCTATTCTGAGATGCTAAAAAGAGTAAAAAGTAGCCATGTGATCTGTGCATAGAAATGAAATGCAGGGTTCTGTAATACCTTTATTAGGATCATGAACATTTCACAAATAGTGCACACTTTTAGCTTCTCCAGGTTTGTTCTTCAGGCTAGAAGGGACAAAGTTTAGAGGAGGGGGGGGGAGGGACACCTCCCTTGCACATGAACAGACTATCTTTGAAAGCTGACTGCTTTCCAAGATGAAAACCATGGAGTTTCTATAGAGAAAAGAGATGTTAATATATCTGTTAACATAATCCATCTCTGTAGGTGAAAAAGACATGCTAACCCAGGATCTTTCCATTTACATGGTCAATCCACATTGATCCTGCACTGAAAAGCGCAGCAGTATTTGTATATTTAAAGCTGGATATTCAGTTTAGGCTTTGCACTATGTAAACAAATCTCAGCTCAAGCCAAATTGGTGGTGTTACTGAATGGCTGGACAGAGATGGGAGGTAGTGGAAGAACATTTTGTAATTCATTGTAGATTGACCTTTATAGTTTTGGAACTGAATGTGTACAAACATGTTTATTCTTGTCATTGCATTACTGATCCTTTTCTTCTTCTGGGTCTTGATTTGCCCCACAAGCTTCTTTGTTTGAGTGGACACTTTCTCCTTTCATGGATGATGGACCTAGAACAGGAGTGAGAAGCAGCATGTGGTCCAGAGTCAAACTTCTTCCCCAAACCTCTCAGTGGTCTACACTTGCCCCCACAACATGTCAAACCACCTCTATTTTGCTTTCAAGTCCATTTCAGAATGGAGACTGGAAGTGATGTTAAATTACTTCTTGGCAACAATGCAACAAGGATGCTAACAGAAATGGAGTTATTTGAGAGTGGATTCTAGTAGTGGGCTTGGGAGATGGAGGTGGTTTTGTGCATTTTCATGTACTGGGGAACTTTTTGTGTAGTTTTTGATGAAAATCATTTTAAAATCATGCTGTGTGATTCTGGGAATTGTAGTTTTGTGAGATATTTAGCCTTTTCTGTCAGATAACTCTGATGCCACAACGAGCTACAAATCCCAGAATTTCACAACACTGAACCATGGCAGTTAAAGTGGCATCAGTTGTTTATTTGTGGATGCAGCCTAAGGTATCACTAGCAACCAGGACATGAAGAAAATGGGGACTTCATGGAAAATGCCCTGAAAAAAATGCAAAATTTCACCCCTACATTAAGGGCAATGAAAGTGAAACTAAGATACAGCAAGGATCCAAAATTAACATATGAAATGAAGAGCAGCTCTTTATTTCTCTCACCATCTTCTTGTGTCCTCCTTTCTTATCTTCTCTTATCCCTTCTTTCCATGTTTGAATGAAACTATATTGTTCTTCAGATCTCCCAGCCCATTTTTAACATCCCTCCATCCCTCCAAAGGCAGTTTGGGGTCAGGAATCTGTGGGCTGATGTGTGACATGTAGCCTACTCAAGGGAGGGCTGTGATCCAAAACTGCTCTCACAAAATGATGGCTTTTGGTATTTGGCTTGATCTAGAGTTTTACTGCTGTATCCATCCCAGAAAGTTAAAGACGTTGTTGTAGATAAAGTGTGCCTCTCATGTAGACTTCAGCTCACCACTTTTGCCATCTGTTGTTGGCTGCTTTTCATTTCTCATGGAAGTGAAAACATAATGTCCTGGATAAAAGATCCCAGTAAAACAGTGTAGACATTTTTAGTAGTTGAGCTGTTCTCATAAACCCCTGAATTGTTTGTTCACATTGGACTCAGTGCACTTTTATAGACAAGATGAGCACAAATGCTGATCTTTTAAAAAGCACTTATGTGTACATTTGGAAGAAGAAATCCGTAGCTCATTCCAAGGGAGCAAAAAGACAAAATCTTCCTTTCCTTGTTCACATACTTTTAGAAAAAGATTCCATGGATGGATTTGCCTGCTGAGATGGTATTAAATTGCTGTTTTGAGGTTGTTGTTTTTAAAATAAAGTAAAATAATACAATGTTAACTGTGCTCAGAAATGTAGCTGTACCCTTTTCATAAGGGGGAGTGAATACCCTACTGTGCATTTGTTTGCTTTAGTCTCCTTTCCTTTTGATATTTCTTTTTGCCTATTAAAAAATAAAGAGGCTGGCTGACTATGAGCAGAGATGTGTTTGGGCCTGTAACCTCACAGATTTCAGGAAGACTTCAAAGTGGAAACTGGTGGGATCTGATTACATCTCATCACAGAGAGTAAATTTATGCCTCTAAGACATAACCTTTGGTTGCACTTCTCTGCTTCTAGCTGCTAACTGGAGGAGTCAGTTGTGTTGTTCATTTATTATACAGTAACTGTGAATGAATGTCCACTTATTTCTCTATTCCTCTCTGTGATGTTTACATGACATGGATAGATGGGGGGGGGGGGGGTTTGCAACATTTTAGCTTCTTCAATTCTTATTAAATAATGCTACTGCTAGATAGCCATGGGAACAGAACCTAAAAAGCAGAATAAAGAGATGCCTGTTATCCTATTTGTAGGATATAAATTTATAGGCTATAAATCCATAGGAATAGTGTGCCATTCCATTTGAGAACAACCAATCGGAGCAAGTGTATGTGTTTTTTTTAAATGGAACTATTATGATGGAAAAAGTCAAAATACACTTTTATGTCTTATCCCCAGAATCCCTTGGGTGACACATCCCAGCCACAAGATCCAAAATTAATTAAACAAGTGCATTGTTGCTCACATGTTGCAAGTCCCCACACCCCCATTCCATATTTTTTTGGATGCCACTACAATGACAATGAGATATACAGTGTGGTTTAGTGGTTTGAATGTAAGATTATGACTTTGAATACCAGATTCCAATTCCCACTTGGCCATGAAACCCACTGGGTGGCACTGGACACAGGTACGCAGCCAGGATTTTGAGAAGGGGGGGTCCAGACTAAGTGCCACCATTATAATGGGGCTTAGGTGCGGCGGCACAGCAGTGCACACCATTCACTGTATTTAACAGAAGGGGGATCCGGACCCCATGGACCCCCTTGGCTATGTCCCTGTTGGACAAGTCAGATGCTCTCACCTCAGGAGAAGGCAGTGGCAAACCTCTTCTGAACAAATCTCGCCTAGAAGACTCCATGATATATTAGAGTCACCATAAATCAGAAATGACATGTAGGCACAAAACACACATACATAGTGGAAATTGAAGACTGTATGTGACAGTAACTGATTCATGCAGCAAGTAATTTTAGAATGTAGGTGTTCTAAATGCCATCCATATTTTCAGCACACTTACAGTGAATGCAGTGTGTTCATATCTTGGCCAGAATCCTCATGGTGACTTATTCTTGCATAACTGGGTTACACAAATAAAAATATTTTTATGAAGTTGCACAGTGAGATATTCAGTACCTCCATGTACAAACCCTTATCTTAGGTATGTAGTGGCAGCTAGAGCACAGCTTCTCCCACAATCCAAACAGCCATTGATTGGCCAAAGGGAATTAAGAGAGCGCTTCCTTGCACTATTTCTCAGCTGGCCACAGTCTTCCCCACTCCCCAACATAAGTATGCCATCACTAGACCCCCAGTTTAACAACTACATCATTGCTACATAATAGGACAGTGGAATTGATTTGGCCAAATACCAGTAGTGATATGACTGATTTGCACCACATCCAGACCCTATTGGATTTGCACAATTCAGTTCCATAAGACAACCTGAACGTTCAGGTCAGTCTGGACATCCAAAATAGGTGGGAAAAAGCTAGATAGTGGGTCTCCAACATGATTGTATAGGAAAGAACCAAGTTAACATGATATAGTGTCAAGGTGGGGGAAGTGGGAGACTGGCTTCTTTTCATTGACAGCTCAATCTGGAACTTGAATCTTACTAATCACAATGTTTATGGGGCAGATTATATGGGATCACTGAAGTTTCCTTTAGCATTCTTTCTATGCTAGTAAAAGACTGTAAAACAGCTGTTGTGAAGGGTCATTGGTTGTTGGTCTTTCTTTAGATTCTTTTTATTAACTAACCTAGTTGAATCTTCTGTTTAATCTCCTTTCTTGTTAATTTGTTTAATGAGCCTCTGTGTGTGGAAGCAAAATTTATTCCCCCCCACCCTTTGCTTCATTTCTCTCTTATCACAATTGTTGTTGTTGTTACTTCTGGGTAATATAGAAAATAGGCAATTTAAATCATCACAGATCTAGCCAAGCATTGCCTGGGACCACCGTATATACTCGACTATAAGTCAACCTCATGTATAAGTTGAGGGCAAATTTTGGGGCCAGAATTATGTCAAGTCTAAAACCTAGGGGCATATAACAAAGGATCTAAAGGATGACGCAAAACAAAACAATGTAAACAACTTACAAGATTCCAGCAGACATAACTCTTTGTGCTTACTCTTAAGACTGGATGGATGAGAGACTAGAGGGGTTCAGTGCTTCCAGGACAGATTATACTCCTGTTTTTCACCAGGGGATGGTTCCTTCTTTTAAATAAGACTTAAGATACAGTACTTACATTGACCTGTGGATAAGTCGACTTAGGTTTTTGGGGTCAATTTTTGACCTAAATTTCTAGACTTATACATGAGTATATACAGTATTTTGAGGCAGAGGAGGATCCCAGGATTGAGATCTACCTTCATCATAGACAGCAAAAGAACTAGAGCAAACAATATTAAAACAGCAAAAGCCTGAAGAGACACATTAAGAATCAGTACCAAGTGGTTTTGCTCAGGGCAGAGACAGAAGAAAAGTTGAACCAGCCAGGCTGCCAGGGCATGTCAGGAGAAAGGCCACAGCACCACCACCAGCAGCTTTTGATTCCCCACCTTGGGAAGACCCTTTTATAGGCCACTCTGGAAGAGATGAGGTGAGGGCATATCAGGGCATGTGAAGAATAGTTCCAGCCCCAGTCCAGATCAACAGATGCCTTAAAGGGAGCAGCGAAACTCATCAGAGGGATGGCACTATTGGGCCACTGGCAATAATAAAGCATGCAGAATCTTCCCCGTTGTTTTCTTGGTAGAATAAAACATATGTGTCTGCTTTATAATGCTGGTGTAATATAACATTTTATGACAGCACACTGTTTGAAAAATTAGTACATGTCATTCTGAATAGTTTTGGAGAGTGGGGTAGCCCAAAACTTAACAGGTGCTATATTTTGTTATGACTTGAGGTTGGGAAAATACTTTTTGGGGGGAGGTTTACTGCTCCCAGAATTTCCAAGCCAACATTGCCATTTGACTGTCCCAAACACTAAGGTTCCCAAATTTAGGCAAACATCTATGTTGAGAAGTATGTCCCATGTTTTACTGGGGCAGTATTTCCAAACCATTCTGTATAGGATCACAGACTTTGAACACTTCCAATCCAATTAAAAACTTTATTAAGCAGTCACATAATAAATATTTATTCTACTCAGTTGATTTCCCTTCTTTCTTAGCTGATAACATAAGTGGAAGGTGTGATGCTATAAGGCTTTCTTCTTCCTACTGTCAAAAGTAAAATGCATAACTATAAATGATATTACAGAAGATACATAAATGTCTTGAGAGTGCATGTAAGATTCCCTAGCCTCTAATCTCTGGGAAACATTATACTATCTGCACTAGGCCTGCCTCAGCTGTATCCTTCTACACAGCATGTGTTGGATTCATGTGCCTTTCAAATGAAAACATTCCATGGTTCATAGAAAATTTATGATTAAAAGATGTTCTAAAGATGAGAAACCTCCTACCATTAGAAATCAAGATGAACACATGTACAAATCTATTGCAGAACTGTGTGCACAGTATGATGCTTCCAGAAATAGATTTTTTTAAAAAGAGAAGCTTTTTTAAAAAATAAAAGTTACATAAAGATGGCTAACTTTTGTTTTAGATTACATGCAATAAAATCGTAAGTGCTAGAAGTGGCATGACATCACTTCTATTGATGTGTCAGCTTCAAGAAACAAGTACACATCATAGTTAATATTTCAGCTTTCCATTTTATTTGTCTAAAAGAGTGCACTACAGGGAATAGAACACAAGATGTCTTAATAAAAAAAATGGGGCAAATGATAAAATAAGGCGTCATTCTCATAAACGTTTCATACATTATCCTGAGCATGCCAGAACTGCCATCAAATCAACCAATTGTTGCTCCCTTTGTTTCTGCTCAATTGCTTGATCTTCTCTCAACCTGTCTCATTTTATATTATCCATGAATGAAATGACTTACCTCTTATTGTGCAATTTTAAACAATAGTGCAACTGATTTTTTTTTTGGGGGGGGGGGATTTTTGTCACCTCTTCCCCCCCCCCCCCCTTAAAACCAAGAAAAACACATAGAATATATACATTGAAAAAGTGTACAGGAAAACACACACACACAAACTAATGAACCACAATAAATGAATAAACAAACATAATAATTCCGTACCATACATCAAACTAAATAGGTTGTTTACTGTAATGCTAAAGCTTCATCTATCCTTACTCTTCAACTCTTGCAGTTATGCTTTCTAATACTGTATATCCTATTGCATTACCTTCATTAAACTCTAACAATACAGTTAATTCAAATTATGTAGAGAGATTACATTCGTATATGGTTTACAGTATAAACAAAGGTCTAATCTTTTCTATTCCTCCCTTTGTTATAAAAATGAATACTAATACCAATAGCAATAATAACTTGATCAATTTTCTGCTGTCTTAAATTCCTTTGCTGAGTGTCATTTGATCTGCATACTCACTTATATATTTAATAATCTTCTTATTATTCCAATTATTTCCCAAATATTTAGTAAATAGCAATCACTCCTTCTCTACTTTATCTGTTGATTTTTTTATTTAGTAAAAATGTCAACTTGTCCATTTCTTTCATATCATAAGCTCTTAAAAACCATTCTTTGTTAGTGTGGGTCTTCAATTCCCCCCCCTCCTCCTCCTCCTCCTTTTTTTTTCCCAATGGTTAACCTGTCTTCAGTAATTAAGTATTGTATATTTTAGTATCCAGTATTCTTTTTTCATCCTTTTCCTTGAATTTGGAAGTCATATTTAAGAGGTATAATTCTGGCAAAAAAGTAAAGTGGATATTAAAGATGTTTTGTAAATTCATATGAATATTAGATCAGAATTTCTTTATCAGTGAGCATGTCCACCACATATGCAATAAAGATCCCATCACTTTGTGGCATTTCCAGCATGTTAATGTCCCCAGACTGTAAATCTTACATACTTTCTGAGGTGTGTAATACCATCTATTTGTAATTTTAACAAAGGGCCGAGACAGACTGCCCAAAAATGGCGGTCTGCAGGTGCCCGTTTTAACTCCAGAGGGATGTCGCAGTTGCCAAACTGTGCGACGTCCCTCTGGAGTAAAAAGAACCAGGTTCTTCCGGGTTCTTTTGACGGTTCTTTTGACAGTGCCCAGGTTACGTCGTGAGTGTGCCACTGGTGCACTCATGACGTAAGCGATGTATGCATGTTCCATGTCGCATACGTAAAGATGCTCCCCTGTGTGGACAGAAGGCCACCATTAGGCTGCCGCCTGCACGTACTAGGGTTTCAGAGCGTGCAGTTGCCACACGCTCTGGAACCCTAGTTTCGGCAGCAAGACAGCACTTTTGGCCCATCTGTCTCAGGCGAGTGTCTTCTTTTAACTGTTGTGATGCAGTGAAAACCATGGTTTTCCCCCATGCAGTTCCCCATTTATCTAATGGTATTGCATGTCCTAGATCTTGTGTCCATCTTATCATTGGTTCCTTGATTATTTCCTGTTCCATCTCTCTTTCCAATAGCCATTTGTATATCTTTGATATTTTTCCTTTCTCTTGAGCCCATAATAGTTTATCTAATTGATTTTCTATTTCTTCAAAACCTTCTGTTGTTATGTCCAAATTAAACCTATTTTTAATTTGTAAATAAGTAAACCAATGACTTGGAATGTTATTCCCTTTGAACTAGCTTACTATTCCCTTTCTCATCCTTCACTGTAAGATCTTCACTGTAAGTCATCTTTCTGCTCCCATCCGTCTTAACCACTAAGCCACTGCATCCTTAGGAACTTCCTTAGGTGATATAAAATGAATAAAAACATTTAAACATTAAATACATGACTGAAAACAATTACACACAGACACCTCTTTTAAAAAAGGAGTCCAAAACAGTGTGAGTTCGATCCTGCAGGGCTCCAGGCTGACTCAGCCTTCTGTCATTTCATAGGCCAGTAAAATGAGTACCCAGCTTATTGGCGGCAATTAGCTTACACATTGTAAACTGCTTAAAGAGTGCTGAGAAATGTAAGTGCTATTGCTATTGTTATAAAAATAGTTCTAGAAAGTCCAACAATTAAAACAAGTTAATGATAGCCAGAACATTCACCCTTAGTTTTTAGAACCAAAGGCCAAATGAAATAACACAGCCTTTGTTGCCTGTCAGCAACTGAAAGAGCCTAACTTCCAGATAGAGGGAGTTCGGCAGTTGATGTGCTGCTACAGAGAAAGCTCTGTCACTTGTAGCTACTGGCATAGTTTCATGGGATGATAGGCTATTACCTTTCAAGCCCTATATGGTTTGGGTCTAAGTTACCTACAGGATCTCATTCTCCCATACAATCTGACCTGTACACTCAGGTCCTCTGGGGCACATTTACTCCAGTCAGCCAGAAAACATTTTCATCAGCTGCCCCTAGACTGTGGAATGACCTGCTGGAAGAGATAGGACAGCTGAATACACTGTTTGAATTTAACACAGCATTAAAGACCAGTCTCTTCAAGCAGGCTTATCCAGATGTTTTTTAAAATGAAAAATTTAAATGATAAATTTTAAGTGTGGATTGTTTCAATATGCATGTGTTTTGTCTGTTCTTTTAATTGACATGTGTTTTTAACTGATGTTATGTATTTGTTAGTCTGTTGTTGTTCCCCATCTTGATCCATAAGGAGAGCGGGGCAAGAAATAATAATAATAAGATTCCAAGATTGGTATTATGTGATTTTGCCATATCAGCCCATTTGATAAGTGAACATTGATTTGAAATACTCCAAGTGGGAGAAAGAATCAGCCAGGCAGAACATCTCCTGAAAGAGCAACAGGTAGGTAAGAAGGGCATTGAAAAGGACTAAAAAGAAAGCAAGTACACAAAGATTTACTTCTTTATTTTGAGGGGGGGAAATGCTCTCCAAAATTCGCTGTTATCCAAAAATCTAAATTGGAGATAGTTTTTGTGGTTTTTTTGGGCTATGTGGCTGTGCTCTAGAAAAAAATTATTACTGACATTTCTCCTGGCACAGCTGCTGGCGAAATGTCAGGAATAAATTCTTCTAGAACACAGCCACATAGCCCCCCAAAACCCACAAAAAACTATGGATGCCAGTTGTGAAAGCCTTCGACTTTACACTAAATTGCAAAAAAAAAATGTGCAGCTTATACACTCACTGCTTGCAGGGGCCCTGCTCCAGCCTTTTCACCTTGGGGCCCTCTGGAGTCTCAGCTCCATTTCTCTCTGTCTATTATTCAGCTAAAAAGAAAGGGGAGAGATTTTTTCCCTAGTCATAGTGAATCCAGAATCAGCAGCTGAGGTTTAGCTGTTTTCCAGAATGAAAAGGCCAAGAACATGAGAATAATTACTGACTGTGGAAAAAGATTATCTCTATGATTAATACTCTGCTTCATGTTCTCTTCGGTTTTACAGATAAAACTTTTGAGGAAAGGCAGGCCTAGGAAATTATGCACTAATTAAGGGGAAATAATTAATGTGAGTTAAATGAGACTTATTTCCAGGCAAAAGTGCCTAAGATTCTGGTTTTATAGACAATATATATAGTCAGCAACACTGACATGGAGACATTTATTGGTTAAAAAGGAATGGATTTTTCATTAATTTTTCATTAATATGTCTACTTTCAGGCATCTCTGATTTGCAGTAAACTATACCCTTCATCACACAGCCACCAATGGGACTCTTGCAAGAACATTTGTTTAATTTAGCTTCTAATAACACAAATTGTGAAGCATTCTCCTGCATATGGGAAGGCTCCAAAGTAATTTTTAAGCAAACTACAATAATTCATTTGTTTAATTTTTTTTGTCCTTGAATAGCTTGTCTAGCAAGTATTGAGGTCATGTTTTATACTTTAGCTACGGAGATGAAATCCTTTGTTTAAAGTCCAGATCTGTACCTATCTCATTGCAGTGGAATGGTGCTTTGAAAAGTTCACAGTCTCGTTAATTTGGAAAATTAACAGTCTATCTATTCTATTAGGGAATTCACATGGGGATTTTTTCAGATTTCATACACAATGGAGGAGAATTAGCTAACTGGAAATTTTACATGTGGTTTTAGCAGCTCGAATCTGAAATGGGCAATTGCGAGGTAGAAATTATCACAGAATTATGCAAACATAAAGTTGAAAGGTTGCCCTGTGGGTCTTTTGGTCAAACCCACTGCTCAGTGCAGGATCTCCAACTAGAGCAGTGATTCCTAAAGTGGACAGTACATCCCACATGGGAGTGGTAGATAGAGTCGGAGGTGGTGATGGAAAAGGAGGGTTTTCAGTCAAAGTATCTGTGTGCAAGTAAAACAAGGGGGAACCAGTGGCTTTTAGGATCATGGTGGGGATAAGGAGTTAGTGCACATGGTGGTGGGGTAGAAGTGCCAGAAAAAAAAGGACTTTTCACATTTGGGACCCTGCTTAAGCTTTGACAGGACTTGGCTGTCAGGATGGAGCTGAACTATTACTCCAGCTTTCTTTTGTCACACAGGCAGATGACAACTTGGAACTGAGTGGGGAAGGCACATCCCTGGGAAGGAGAGGGAGGAATATCCAGGATAAATTCTTCAACAGAGTTATTTGCCTCTCTCACCTCCCTTGGGCTGAGAGTCCTTCCTCACTAGGGAGAAAAGTGGGGAGCCAGCTGTGTCTCTCTCTGCCCTGGTGAAGAAGGACTGAGACACTTTCCTTACTGGGAAGAAGCTTCTTCCTTTGCAGCTGGTCAAGCAGCAGTTGAGAAGTCTCTTGCTTATACTGGCCTTTCACAAGGCCGGCATGGGTGAGTGGCTTCTTGGTTGCTGCTCCCAGAGTGACCAGGTGCAGAGGGAGCAGTGATCAAGCAGTGGAGCAAGCAGCAACGGAAAAGCCTCTCACCTGCACCAGTCTTTGCTGCAAAGCTGACATGTGCGAGAAGCTTCTCTGTTGCTGTTCTGTTGCTGATCCCAGGATGACCAAGTGCAAAGGGAGCAGGAACCAAGCAGCAGGTCCAGCAGGGACCAAGACACCTCTCACCTGTGCTGGCCATTGCCACAATGCCATCACAGGCAAGTGATTTCTTGGTCACTGCTCAGACAGCTGCTCAGTTGCTGTTCCCAAGGTGACCAGCTGCTTGGTCACTGTTCAACCAGCTGTTTGATCGCTGTTCCATTTGCACCCAGTCTCCAGAGCAGTAACTGGATACCCAGTCACTCGTGCAGCAACTGAGCACTGACCTGCCAGCTTTCCTTTCTTGGTAAGGCAGCTGTGGGAGAGAGGAAGGAGCTGGATTGGGCTGCTGTCACTGTTGTATTCACAGGAGGAGGAGGAGAAGACAGCAGTGGTGAGCTGGGGATGGCGAGGTAGACCTAATATCAAGAAGATCTAATATCAAGACGTAGATGTTGGGTAGATGCACTAGGATTGTTGCCCAAGAGGAAAGGGGTTGGTAATCCGAAAAAGTTTAAGGACCTCAGAGGTAGAGCTTCCCCAGCAGGTAGCTGTATAGCCCCCTTTTGAAGACATTTAAAGAAGGAGACACCATCACCTCTTTAGGTAATTAATTCTATTGCCAACCTGCTCTTACTATAAAGAAGTTTCTTCTCATGTTAGTCGAAATTGTTCTGTAATTTCAAACCATAGGACCTGATTCTTTTTTTTTTAATTATTTTATTGGTAGAATGAAATTAATACATGTTATTATAATAAATTGATAAAATATTGATTAAATTCACCTTACAATAATATATAAAAAAGACTTTTACATTATATTCCCCATACATATAATATATCCCTTTATATTCGATTCTTTACTACTTTATCTAACTTTAATTCATATTTCTTTTCATCATATCTTTTTCATAATTCCCCCCTTCCCCCAAGTGCTCCCCATCACCCGAGCCTGTCTTCTTATTACTCTATCTCCAGAATTGTAACTCTTCCTCTGGTGGTAAAACACCTCCTTCTTTTCCTAAAACTTTTTGTACAAATGTTTCCCATATTGCTTCGAAATCATTTCTCTTGATTATTCCTCTTCTAAACTTAATTTCACTAGTTAACTTATCATTAATTGCTATTTGCCAAATCTCTCTATACCAATCTTGTATTTGTAAATCTCCCTGGTCTTTCCACTTTTTTGCTATCATTAATCTCGCCGCTGTTAATAAATTTGTAATTAGATCCTTTATAACTTGGGTGCAGTTAATTTTATCATATAAAGATAATAACGCTATCTTTGGACTAAATTCTAAATCAATTTTTGTTATTTCTTTTATCTCCTCAAATACAATTTGCCAAAATTTCCTTACGGATCTACAACCCCACCATATATGCATGTAAGTGCCTATCTCTTGACACCCTCTCCAACATAACCTTGAATAATTCTTATTTATATGACTTAACCTTACAGGCGTTAAATACCATTTCCAAATTATTTTGTAGTAGTTCTCTTTTATTCGTATAGAATAAAATTTTAAATGGCGTTGATTCCAAATTTTCCCCCATTCGTGGTCATTTATTTTTTGTACTAAATCATCCTCCCATGTTGTCTTTAAATAATCTTCTTTCTCATTATATTTTAATAATAATTTATATATTTCACTTGTGACCCCTTTCAAAGTTTCATTTGGCTCTATACTTTCTCTTTGCCTAATCAACTGTTCAAATTTTGTGTATTCTCTAATCTCTCCTATATTTTTCTCATACTTCTTTATCCATTGTTCCAATTGAATACAATTATACCAAGTTAATTTTGATCCTTGCAATTTCTCCTTTATTTTCCCTTTCTCCCTCATAGTCTTCATCCATTCTCTTATTCTATATATTTCTTGACCTTTTACTAATTTCCCTACTTCTTCCTTTAAATTTACTGGAAAAATTTTTAGCATTATAACTGGTGTTAAAGGTGAAATAGCTGGCATTAGTTTTTCTTTATTTTTTTTCCAAATTTCTAATATATTCTTTAAAAAGGGGTTTTCTATTTCCTTCATTTCTTTCATAGTAAGTTCTTTAAAAAATATATTTTCCAATGTTTCCTCTATTCCTGTTGTTTCCATCTCTAACCAATCTAATTCCCCTTTCTCTATGATTCCATCTATAATATATCTTATTTGGTTTGCATTATAGTACAATTTTAAATTTGGGAGACCCAAACCTCCTTCTTTTTGGGGTTTATACCAATATCTTTTATTAATCCTTGCTTTTTTATTCCCATTACAATAATTATTCACTAATACTTGCCAATTTTTAATTTCAACCTCTGATATTTGTATTGGCAACATCCTAAACAAAAAATTAATCTTAGGCAGAATTTTCATTTTTATTAATGCGATTCTACCGAACCATGATAATTTTATATTTTTATATTCTTCTAATTTCCTTTTAATTTCTATTCTTAATTTTTTATAGTTCTGATCCTCTAATTTGTGTAGATTTTTTGTAATTTTTATTCCTAGATATTTAATTGTATCTTTTACCTTTATATCTATCTTTCCATCCTTTACAAATTCCTGTTCTTCCATTTTTGGATAATTGAACAACATTAGCTCTGATTTATTCCAATTGACTCTTAGTCCTGTCATTTGTCCAAACTCCTTTAAATGGTTTTTCACATTATTCATTTTTTCCAAGGGGTCTCTAATTGTTAATAGAGTATCATCTGCAAATAAACTTATCTTATTCAATTTTCTCATCCCAATTCCTTCCAGATTTTTATCCTCCCTAATAATATTTGCTAATATTTCAATAATTATTGCAAATAAAACCGGGGAAAGAGGGCATCCTTGCCTTGTTCCTCTAGAAATTGAAATTTGTTCTGTTATTCCATCATTTATTGTTACTACTGCTGTATTATTTAAATATAACTGATCTATCAATCCTCTAAACTTTTCTCCCATACCTAATTTCTTTAACGTTATTTTTAATGCTGGCCATTCCACACAATCAAAAGCTTTATAAATATATAATGCCATTATTCCTGCTTTCTGCTTTCTTTTCTCTATTATATTTATTTTATTCAGTACTCTTCCTATTAAATTTGACATTTGTCTTCCTTGCACAAATCCACATTGATCATTTTGAATATATTTATATATAAACTTATTCATTCTTTTTGCCATTATGGCTGTTAATATTTTAGCATCCTGATTGATAAGGGATATAGGTCTGTATGAGCCTGGATCTGACAAATCTTTATCCGGTTTTGGAATCAATATTATCATTGAGTGGTCCCATGATGGTGGGATCCTTTCTCCATTTAAAATTTTATTGTATAACACTTCTAATTTAGGTATTAAAACCTTTTTAAAAGTTTTATAATATTCTGGTCCTAATCCATCCATTCCTGGTGATTTCCCTCCTTTTAATTTATCTATCACTTCTTCAATTTCTTTTTTCGAAACTGGTTGTTCCATTATTTCTTTATCCTCTTCTTCTATCTTTGTTCTCCAATTTTTCTCTACATATTCCTCAATTTTGTCAATTGAACTATCCCCTGCTGTATATAAATCTTTGTAGTATTCTTCAAATATCTTTATCTTTTTTTTCATCAGCATACATTTTTCCCCTGTTTTGTCCTTTATAACCCCTATCAGATTTTTCTCTTTCTTTTTTTGTGTTAATCTTGCCAACATTTTTGAATTTTTGTTACTATATTCAAAAAACTCCCTCCGTAAATATATCAAATTTTTCTGGATCTGATCTATTTCTATAGGACCTGATTCTACCCTCTGGGACAATAGAAAGCAAGCCTGCCCTCTTCCCTTTGCAACATTCCTTGAGGTATTTAAAGAGTGTAATCATGTCACTTCTCGATTTTTCTCTTCACCAAGCTGAGCAAGCCCAGCTCCTTCAACCAGGATATATATGACAGAGGATCTACATGGTGAACAAATCTTTTCATCCAGCATCCAAATGGCAATCGCAATATGTAGACTGGCCAGAATTTTCACATTTATTATTATAACAGATTCACAAATGCTTCAAACATTGCAACAACTAGTGAAAAGTAGTGAAATAAGGAGTGTTTTAGAATCCACTCATAGCCAGATCTACAGTGTAGCTAGTCAGTCTTCTGCATTGTCATCAGAGCAATTGTAAATAATTTCAAACAAGTTTCATTCACTTCCAGGTAGGTTTCTCCCTCAAACAAAAGCCACAAAGAAGGGGAAGGGGAGAAAAAGGAAAAAGAAAAGCCATGACCAAACCTAATTAATAAGTAACGAATTAACTAATTAATCTGCTTTTGAATATGATCCCAGTCTTCCATAAACCATTATGTTCATAATTTAATATTACTCAGTGACCAGAACCTGTGGACTATGGCTCTTTGGGAGAGTCCACAAAAGTCACTTTTCTGAGTGATATAAGTGACTCAGGCATAGCCAGTCAGTTACTACATTTTCAGTCCCATACTAATGCTCATTGTGATGTTCTCTGTGCAATGTAAACATCCCTGTTAATGCTCACAAGCCACAATTTGGCTTTCCCACTTTTGTATCCTTCATTTATTTATTATAGCTTATCTCTGTAGTCAGCAGAGTTTCTGTTCAAAGGTTACTAGATTCTATTCAATAAAATTAATAAAACAAAACTGCTGAAGGAACTGTAATGAACTCTCATCAGAGCCAGAGCACTAAAGTATGCAGCCAGATCCTGTACAGGGAAGGAGTTCAAAATGTGTGTGTGTTTGCTTTGCCCAATTGGTGCTACGGTACCAGACTGTGAACAACAGGGACCCCAAACAGTATTATTATTATTATTATTTTTATCAGAAGCATTTGCTTTTAAGAGACTACTATGGAGATCTTAGCCTCAGCCATATCTATTTATATAACCCCTTTCCAACCCAGTATGATCCCAGCTTCAGCATCCCTGCAAGCAACAGAAAACTGTCAATCAAGCAAAGCTCCTTGGCATTTGACAGGGTTAGAGAAGGGACAGGGCCATTTCTGCCTCTCCTGTGCCTGACATCTAATGCCTTTCAGCACTGCTATGTGTAGGTTGTGTGAATCTCCAGAGAAAAAGGGTTCCAGTAGGTTGCCTCCTCCTTTTTGCTATCACTCACCCACTCTCTTTCTGTGCTGAATTCCTACATGTGCCTTAAAAGGTGAACAATGTCATGCTTCTGTCACTTATTGTTGCTTTCTCACTACATACTTTGTGTGGGCCTATCCTCAAGCTTCTTCTAGGGCTAAAATTAGTGCAAAACATGGTAGCCATACTGCTGATTTGGACTCCCTGTTCTACTCATTTAATTCCTGTGCTGAACTATCTGCACCGGTTCTCAGTTAGCTATCAAGGGGTTACTTTTGGATTATAAGCCTGAATAGTTTAGGATAAGAGGATCTGAGAGGCTGCCTGCTCTCAGACAGATTAGGAATGGGGATTCACATTGAGCCAATCCTGAAACAAATTGGGCCAATTTGGATCATGTCAAAAGTAGATCAGCCTCATTAGAATCCAGAGCATAGCTACCCAGATTGAAGTGGTCCAGAGTGATCTGCACCAATACAGGTGGAGAGGACAGACTCAGATAGTATACAGGGTATCTCCAGCTATAATGTATAAGGAATGTGAACTGGTGGAGAGGGATTGGACTTTGCTCTTTTGCATCTATGTCCTCCAATCTAGGGAAAGAATGACAACAACATTATCCAGGCACAGTGGTTGGTCAGGCTGGAGAGATGGCTTGATGTTCCCAAGCTGTTCACCGCTGTATGTTTTACCTTTAGGTGAAGCCATAAGATCTGTGACTGCTTTTCTGCCTGCCCACGCTACCATGTGCCCAACACATCACTTCTTCGGTATAGGCAATTGCTCTTAACCATTACTTTTGGTCTTTACTTGCACTTTTCAGTGAAACTATTCTTGAGGATGTTCCTTGAGGATGCTTTTAGGGGCTCTGGTAGCTTGCCTCCAATATTATGAGGAAAGCACTTATCTGGAAAAATAGCCTTGGATTTGTTTGTTTGTTTCTTTTACGTTCCCCCCCTTGTATCTTTCTACACCCTCTCTCTGTGAGATGGAAAGAATATTCATAAATATTTGAATCATAGACATGAAGAGGGTTATGAGATCCTGATGGAGAAAATCCTGGATGGATAGCAGTCTTTGCAGTTCAACTTTGTTGTTGTTGCTGTTGTGTACCTTCAAGTTGTTTCTGACTTATGGTGATCCTAAGGTGAAACTATCAGGTTTGTGTTTTTTTTTTGTATGATTCACCCAAGGTCACTTAGTGGGTGTCCATGGCCAAGCAGGTATTGAACCTTATATGAATGTCATAATGTATATGAAGTGTTCAGAACATCCAAAAATACTTTATAAATAAATTTTCTCTCTCTCTCCCTCCCTCCCTCTCTCTCTGTTTCTTCCTTACTATCTTGTGTTTGAGGACTTTTAAGGAAGCAAGTGCACTAAAGATAAGCTGGTCTAGATCAGGTTAGTGCCTGGATGGGACTGCATCTGGGAACCTGCTTTAATGGCTATCTGGAATTTGATGAAAGAACAGCGAGGTCAGTGCTCACTGATCACTGAAACAACTTTAGTGCGGATACAAACATTTTGATAGAAAATTGTTTAAAAAACCCATCTCATTGATGTTAAATGATTAAGAAAAATAAAATAAAATTAACTACTACACTGACCATAAGTGACATCTTTGTTCTAAATTAAAAGAATCAATAACTATGACTTAAAATGGGCCCAAATGTTAAAGTTCCCAATCGCCACCAACAAAATAGCATAATACATCAATAGAAATATTATTATTTTAAGAACAAGATTTGTTGGTCTTTAATCATTAAAACAATGACATTTAACATCAGTTGTGACAATGTTAACAATTCAAGAGCAGCCAATTAATCTTTATTCAATTATTTCTGAGCCCTGAGTGGGATAAATGACAGACTATCTCAAGATAATGTTTTTTCACCATTGCTTGCCTAGTGTGCATCTACACTGTAGAAATAGTGCTGTTTGCCACTACTTTAACTATCATGGCTCAATCCTACAGAATGCTGAGATTTATAGTTTTGTGAGGCCCCAGCACTCTTTGGCAGAGAAGACTAAAGACTTTGTAAAACCACAAACCCCAGGAGTCTATAGGATGAAACTGCAGCACATAAAGTCATGTCAAGCTGCATTATTTCTACAGTGTAGATGCACCCTAGTCCAAATTTAGTAATCTGTTTGTTATTTTTCCTACTTACCTTTGTCTTTGAGTATTCAAGCAATAATCTAAAATCTCCCAGGCTATTCTCTGACCAAGTAAGAGGTCCTTCACTGCCAGAATGAAATCCATATTTTGATGCTTTTAATTTCATTAAATGTTGGACCATACACCTCCCTCCATTTGCCATTTGAAATGATATGCTGAAGTACATCTGGGAGTATCACACATTAAAGCCACCAAAACCAATCTTTTCTAAGGGATTGTCCTGAATCAGCCTTCAAAATGTGAATAGCACAGCAATTCTCAGAAGCAGTATGCCAGTAGTCAACACACAACAAATAACAGTTATCTATTTTTACCAAAACTATGGGCCTGAACAGACAGGTCAAAATAAAGCTGATCTGGGTTACTTTGGAGATATGCTGTTTAAATGACACATACATCTTAAGAGGCCAGAAGCTGCACCAAAGCTGCGCTCTAGTACTTAGGACTGGAGCATGGCTTTGGTTCGGCTTCCAGCCTCTTAGGACTCATGCAGCATTTAAACAGCATACCTCCAAAGTGACCCAAAGCAGCTTTATTTTGGCCTGTCTATTCAGGCCCATATGTGTTATTTCAGTAAGACCTACAAGGGTGGGTGAGAACAATGCAGGTGGTCATGGAAGCAGTGAAACAGGAACAGACTCTTTGGATTTGGGACATTTTCGTCAGTTTCCTAGCCAATACATTGTTTGCCTGTGGTGCAGCCCCAGTATTCTGATTAACAATGGTGGGGCTTCATCCATGTGGAAAGCTCGCATGTGGATAAATTCGTGGGAATCTGGGGAGTGAGGAAAAGTCCATTTTGCTCACAAAAATCATTTCCCCCTTTTATTTCCCTTCACTTTGGATTGGCCTCTTTGTGTTTCAGAATCTGACTGAAAGCTATGACTTTAAATGTTCTGTTGAGATTTATTAAAATGCTTCAGCTATATAAATTCAACAGTGCAATATGTATTTTCTTAAAGCCAGAATTCCTTCCTCGCTGTGTTTTACACACAAGATCAACTTATAACCTTTTCATTAAGGAAGCTGGGTTGGATCACTGAACCGCAATTTTTATAAGCTTTGTCTCCTTTAAACCTTATAAAGAGAACTTTAAGTGGCTTACATATCCCTAAATGAACTATAACAATTGGATCACAAAGTTCAGTTAATTAGTATGAGGGGTGTGTGAAGTTGTGTGTGGCAGGATTTGTGTGTGTGACGGAAAGCCTCTTTGCTCATTTTCCAAATGTTTGAGATTTACCATATATGCCATTACTGTGAAGTAGATGCTGACCTTGGGAGGCAATAACCCAAACGAAGCCGCTAAAATAATCTGAAACAAATAAAGAAAGGTAATCTGATAGCATTGTTCCATCTACATTTGGTTAAAATGTCTTATTTTCAAGTTCTCTTTCATCTTCCTAAAGAGATTTCTCAAGTTTTTTTTTTAAAAATGTGATTAATAAATTATCCTGCATAAATCTTATGATAGCACACATAGTCTTTGGAGAATTATGAAGCCACATCTGGAAAAAGTATATTACTGCTGTAAAAAACAAAAGCATGCTTTGCATTTCACTAATGCATGCTGGTAAGCAAAAGATGGTGTGCGATTTTCTTTTTATTCCTTTCCGTGAGCCTTTTCTCCTCTCTGCAAACCTTATGGTTTATTTCACAATAAAAAGGCCAAGTTGTAAAGTTTATAAAGAACTTTCTGACAGTGATCCACCAGTGAATTTGCTTTTGTGCATAAGTCGTAACGTCCTTTCACAGAATTAACAGTAAATAGCATTATGTTGGAGCTGAGGTGAGGAACTAGAAAACTGGAATAAGATTCATATGGTGTAATAGCAGCAGCATGAATTAAGCAGTCCAATGTAAGATAGTAAAGAAATTCTACAGTTCTAATGAAAAAGGAATGACAAAACAGATAGAGAAACTAATTTATTTCATCTGCATGAGCCAACAATAGTTGTAGCTTCATTCTGTTTCCCCCCTCTTTTGCTTTCATTAGCAACTTTGACAAAAGATCAAATCTTTCAAGATGAGTAGCTGTACTGTTTCTGGAACTAAAAACTTGATTATATTTAAGTATTCATGTTAAATAACATGAGAAAGGGTGGGTTTTGAAAGCCAAATCTGTCCCTTGGAAATTTTAAAACCCTCTTTAAAAAAAAATATTCCAAGCAGATGTTTATAATAAGAAAAGGATGTGGTGAGTGAAAGGGAAGAAAACCACTGAACTAAGGTGACTCCTGAAATATTTTTTTTATCTCTCTCTCTTTCTCTAGTTCTGATCAGCGATGCAGATCACAATCACAGTTGTAATATGCCTGGTTTTATTTTCACATACATCGATGCTTGTGTTCTTCCTCCTCAAAATAGAGGATTCATGTGCAAAGCAACTGTAGAAATGGTTATTTAGAAATGATATCCTTGATTGTGACTGAGCTTTTCTCCAAGCAGGATTGCTTAGCACACAGCTGAAACAGCCAAAGGGAAGGTAAAACTGCGATGGTAGCAAGTTTATCCTCATCACTGTTGCCTTAAACGGGTTCTTACTGTTCGGACAAATTCCAACAGTTACAATTTACAAACCACCTGTCCTATATACTAAGTGATGCATAGATGTCTTTGATCTATTTTCTTATCATTAGTTATGCTAGGGCTGCATCTACACTGCAGAATTAATGCACTTTGACACCACTTTAACTTTCGTGGCTCAGTGCTATGGCGTCCTGGGATTTGTAGTTTTGTGAAATTATTGAGCCTTCTCTGTCAGAAAGCTCTGGTACCACAACAAACTACAAATCCCAGGATGCCACAACAGTTAAAGTGGTGTCAAACTGCATTATTTCCTTAGTGTGGCAGCAGTCTAAGATGGGGTGGGCACGTTCTCCAGTTATTTGAGGTGTAATCTCAGTTCCTCCAGACTCATTCAATGATCAGCAGAAAGTACTCAATGAAGATTTTTAAGGGGATGGTAGGAATCCAACATGCAACTGTCATAACAGCAGCATCTATGTTCCTCTGTACATATAAATAGTTCTCAGGTCAATGTATTGTATGCATTTTGAAGCTGTAGCTGGACCCAGTAGTCCATATTTTCACAAGCTCCATATGGCTCATGATTGAAATTGTTATTTGTGAAAACAGTAAGAATCTGGTTTGCCTAGTCTGGTATCCCCAGAGTTGCTGAGAGTAAATCTGAGCCCTGGTTAAAAAAAAAATCATGCCAAAACCAAAAGGGAAGAGAATAACAAAGTATCCAGACACTATGTATCACTAAGTACAATGTACTGCAAACAATAACGATACTATAAAGACTTCCTATATCTAATTATATTTGCATCAGCACCTTGCGATGAATATTAGAGATATCTACTAACCATATACATGAATATAAATAAAATTACTCATACAAAGTCCAGTAATTCATGCAAAGTCCGGTATATATTCCAGCTCTTCAAGCTCTGCTGTGGAAAACATAACAACAGTTAGATGTAGAGAGAATCGTCTTCACAATTGGAACATAAAGTTCTGTTAAGTCTTCATCATGAAGTTATTACTTCTGTGATGAATTGTTAGTCAGTGGCAATCAATAAAGACATGTGGGACATGGAGGGAGAGGACCTGGTGCCTCCCATCCCTATCCCACAGGGCTTTACTTCAGAGTAAAGCCACACAAGACAGGGAAGGCCTGGGACTCTCTGTCTCTGTCCCACATGGCTTTACTCTGAAGTAAAGCTGCTCTGGGCAGGCAGTTAGCAGTGAGTCCTTTTGGGTCGACCCCAAAGCCCTACCCACTTGGGGACACCCTGGTGCAGGACGCAGCTGGTAAGAGGTTACTAAAATTTGCAGATTTCCTACACAATTGGATGGGGGGGGGGGGGAAGAAGAGTCACTATCACTATGCTAGTTATGAAAGGAGAGTTTAGAGTAGGCATGGTCATGGCATTATTTCCCCAATTCTAACTGCACTCTTAAATATAATTTACCAGGCAGCAGCTGCTCCAAAAGAAGTTGGTGAATTCTGCTGGCGATCTGCAGAATGTGCAGATGATGATGCTTCTAATCCACTTCTGCAACAACCAGAAGCAGAACCCTACAGTGCATCCACACTGCAGAATTAATCCAGTTTGACCCTGCTTTAACTGCCACGACTCAGTGGTATGGAATTCTCTGGCAGAGAAGACTAAATACCTTGTGAAGCTACAAATCCCAGGATTCCATAGTTTGGAGCTACAGCACTTTAAGTGACTTGATTCTTGCCTCATTCAACCATAGTAGCACTGATTTAAGTTTAACGTGTTTTTTTCCTGAGAGATTTTTCTATTTTCAACCACATATGGCAAACAGGTATAACAGGGACCCCTCACAATGAGAATAATCGTACTTATCTTGTTTGGCCACTGCAGATAGAAGATAATTTTGTTTATTTTTTAAAAAACAGAATTTACTCCAGTTTCCAAATTTCTTCATGTCCTGGAATGGTCAAAAGATTTACATGCAAGAGAGCCAAACCTACGTATTTTCCCATCACTAATAGAAGAGTGTGCCTCGAAAGAAAATATTGAGAAACATATGTTTTGAGGGGAAAACATGTTTTAAAAATTGTATTTACATCAGAATATTTGTGCACAATGTTTTTGTGTTTTTTAAATCATAGATGAATGGCATAGAACAAATTTGTACATGACTAAATGTGAAAGTGATAGACTCAAAACATATTGATCCTCCCATTACTAGGAACAACTGTAACTAAAGTTTTGACACACACCTCAGTACCCTTTCGCCTGAAAGACAGCCTATACATTGTTAAATAATAAAAAAGTAGAAGTGCATTCCCAGTGACAAGTCATGAATTTCATCTACAGTCAAACTTGAAATCTAGGCTACAATCCTTGATGCACTTACCAGAAAGTAAATTTAAATTAAGATCACAAATATGAACCTAATGAGAGTCAAGTTAGATGTGAATGCCTTTCCACAGGGTTGCACAATTGAGCTCTGATATTAAAAATATACATTTCAGTGTTCATCCAGTATTGGGGAATGAGTTTTTGACTAATTGTCTCTTTCTGGCTATTGAAAATACCTGGCTTTGCACGAGTTAGAATGTGTGTATGTGTCTTCAAGTTGCCTGCAAACTTATGGGCACATGAATTTTATAGAGATTTCTTAGGCCAGGAATACTTAGAAGTGGTTTTGTCAGTTCCTTTCTCTGAATTATAACAGCACCTGATTTTTGTTGGTGGCTTGCCATCCAAATAGGTTCAATAGCCCGTGATTTAATACACTGAAACTTTCAACTGAAGGTATCCAGCTGTCACAGTTGGATGCCTTGTGCCCACTCTATCTACATAAAGCCATAGCAGCTGAGAAAACTGATTGTTCTACCCATCTTTTTGCATCCCTGCATCCTCCTTAAGGAGAGGTTTTCTGTGAAGGAGGCTTCTTCATATCTATGGGGAGGAGCCCCCTGTAATTTGTTTCTCAGACTACTTCCCCAGCTTCAGAATGTATCAGCTGCAAACATATGCTCTTGTTATTGAATTTAGTGTCCACAGATCATATTTCAGGCTTCAAACACAGAAATATATTTCATTTAATGAATACATTAAAAAACCAAAGAACACCCATTCTCTCCTACTTCCCCTTTAGCATGCAGATCAGTATTTACTTGTCTAGACTTTGGTGGTGCCCACATGGATTAAAAGAAACATTCTTGCACTGTTTCTGCACTGATCTGTTGAGATGAATGGGTGAATACAGGTCCAATACATATTCTAGGGCAATTCTCAGAAGTAAAAATAGTTCCCTTTTATTCTGGATCAGGCCACTGGTATGGAAACAGGAGGAGAAGTGACATTGGGCAGGCAAGCCCTTGATTTCTCACCAGGAACCTCCAATTCATCACAGCACTTTCAGTTTTGAGTTTGCATGGTTCCTCCAGTGTCATTCTTTTTGCAGAGGTGAAACCTGACTACACAAGAGCACATTAGCCCAACAAGACCATCACTACAATGCACCACAAACAGATCACACAAGTGCACATTCGCACAACAATGTGTGCAGACAGTGCTTCCAGTATAGGTCCATTGTGGGTGCTGATTGTGCAGACTGTTTATCTTTCCTACAGATCTGGAAGCCCCGACAATAGGCTGGGCTTTCCTGTCCATGCATATATGGCCTTTGTGATTTTGGAACTAGAGCTGTGATAGACACAAAGCTATAGTAAACACTCTTTTTTTATTATAAGAGACAGCGAGGAGCAAGACAATGTATTTAGTTGTAGTTGTCCAGTCTTGGAGAATGTAAGTGTATGTGTGTTTGAAAGGGAGGGAGGGAGGGAGGGAGGGAGAGAGAGAGAGAGAGAGGGAATTAAATTATTAAATAATGGCATGCTTATGACTTCCCACTGAAAGAAATGCAAGAAAGTAAATAGTTATTATAATCTTGCTTTTGTTTGCATAGATGGCTGGTCTACCAGCAATTTTCATTTTATGAATTCAGCCATCAAAGAGCAATAACAGCCAAAAACAATGGGGAAGAGTGTTTATATAACTGCACTGAAGAACAGTTGTAATTTAGAAGTTGCACCCAGAAAGAGAGCCTTGATTCTGTGCCTGAGGAAACTGTCAAATTTCATTAAACTGAACAGCACAAATGAAAAATTAAAATATATGTGTACATTTGGGGGGGAGGAGAAAGTACTTGATACTCAGGATTATTTATCAACCCTACTCTTTTTACTTTTTGTCCCCCATTTTTTACTTTAAGAGCCAATTTAAATATTGGATTCTACAGCTGTGGACAGAAATTTAGCTCTTTATTAAGTTACTTGACATCAGTGATCTGTTGTAATAAATGTGTTTTTGGTCCTTCCCCAAGACAGGGGTGGATGGCAGATATATCTGGATCTACCAACAGATCTGTGGCTGATTTTCAGTTGATTAGCAAAGTTTTCTGATGCCTTGTTAGAACAGTGGCAACAAGCTGACATTCAGAGCCCACTCCAAATTCAATGGCAGATATGAAGAAATATTGAAGTAGACAGACCTAGGTTGGAACAGACCAAGCATTGTGTTCACTTTCAAATCTTGAAAAAACAGATATTTTTGATTACAAATCCCGAATTATCTAGCCAGCATAAGAGTTGTAGTTCAAAATAACTTATCCAAGCACTGTTTCTGCTACTCAGAACAAACTTCTCAGCTCAGAACTATTTAAGTCTTGACTAGAGAATGAACTGATCTTTTGTTTAATTCTTGCATGCAAGAATGGTTTTATTTCAAATATTTTCTCTCTTGTGATTTGGATTATGGGAGTTTTCCTTCATTATTGACAATATTTTACATTTCAGGGTGTGTGTGTGTGTGTGTGTGTGTGTGAAAAAATGTTTGTTTCTAAAAGGCTTTTTTATTGCACATCAAACAATGCATTTTATTAAAAAATACTGTGCAAAAGCCTGTGGGGTTTATTTTGCTCAAAATCTATTCTTTTCACAACTCAAACTTTTACAACATATCTCTTGAAATGTGAAAAATTCTTTTCTCATTGAGGATGAGAACATCTGTGAAATTAAAACAAAAAACAAAATCTGAGGTTGAATATGTGCCATTTCAATGTCTATTTGATGGGACTCGGTGAAAAGCAAAGTAGCTGGTGCAAGCTAGAAGTCTTCTCACCACTGTTTTAGGAATAAGTTGTGGCTGATATTGTCGCTGGTTTATGATTTCGTCAGCATACATGGTGCTTTGGAAAGTAGAAGAGGACAGGTTCCACTCTGAAAGAGCTTACCATCTAAGATTTAACATAGGAAGGAGGATAAGTAAAGACAAGCATAAACATGAAAACAATAGGCAATTGTTCCAGTTATTCCTGCCTAGGCTTGGTTGTAATACATACAGGGAAGCTTGGAAATTGATGCCATCGCTTTATGACCAGCAAGAAAGAAAGAAAGTTAGCTTGTTTTGCCTGTTTTCTCTTTTCATGTAGCCTTTTCTGAAGGGATTGCTGCTGCAAGACTCCAGGTTTTCTGCACAGGAACCAGACCTCTCTGAGAGACTAGTCTGATGCCTCAGATATTCGAAGGATAGAGCCATGACAGTTAAAAAGGTGTCAAACTGTTTTATTTCTGCAGTGTGGCAATACCTCACTCTGGAATTTTCTGTAGGGAAGCAATAAATCCACAACCCTTCCACAAACAAAATGACAACAGTATTGACACAGTCATTCAAACTTATGCTTCCAGAGGTATGGGGCTGTAGCAAAAATATGTGCTTTTCCTCCCTTTGGTATGGTTTCAGTGTTTGGAAATCTACTGATATTGAAATTTAGACACATTTCACATAGATAGTGTCCAACTCTTCCAGCACTTTTTCCTGTTGTACAGATAGCCACCAGAGGGCATAAACATCACCTTATGAACCTTGCAGCAATAAAAGGAAATTGAAATAACAAAATTAATAATTATTAAATGAGGATGACAGATGTCAAACAAAGCATGCTAGCTCTCCATGCCAGTGCATACATGTGTCCAGAATTAAAACCATGCCTTGGGACCTAAACAGGAAAACTCTGGGACAAATCACAAATCCCACACTCATTTCTTAGTTATGAAGTAATCCCATTCACCAAAATCCCGAGGACTTTACTTTTTAACACTCTTTGTATTCACATTGGCACCTACAGAAGCTTGACTGAGGAAAGAAGGCAGCAAAGCAGATGCTGAAATCTGAACTGCCATGGCTTGGAAGTTCATCATGTTAAGTTGAGCACTGTTTAGCAGTTAACATTGCATATATACTGGCAGGATGTATATATGCGATATACTAGAATTTCCCACAGCAAACACATAGGTTAGAAATCTCTGTCATGGTGTACATTATATAACTTTATGTATACTTAGCTATGTAACAAATGTGAATTTTGAAGATGCATAATAGGACACCAGTAAGAGTGTCTCAGTGCTTATTGGCACTTTCTAGCTCTTGTCCCAATGGACAACAGAGCAAATGCACAATGGGACATCAATCATGTGGTGCTTTGGTCCCATTAGTCACTTTGCAGGCTCTCCTACATAATAACATTAACAGTAACCCTACTGAACATTACTGAACTGACCAATTCTAATTCTCCCACATGTAAGTACACTGACAAAGTTGTAAGCCCCCAATAAGATTCTTGGACTTTATGAGATATACATACCCATACATCTTAATACATTACATAGAGTTTATTTATATTGTTCTGGACCTTATATAGTCAAAATAGTGCCACTCATGGTCTATGAGGGAGATATGAAAAGAAATAATCAACACCAGCATTTTAAATTGCGCTCAGAAGCAAATTGGAAACCCAATATGGTATTTGCAAGACAGGTGTTAAATGGTCTCTAAAATGCACACCTGATACCAGTTTGGCTGCTGCATTTTGCACTAGCTGTAGCTTCCAAACAAACAAACAAACAATAATAATAATAATAATAATAATAATAATTTATTTGTATCCCGCCCAATCACGGGGAATCCGGGTGGCTAACAGCAGTGGGGAAATACAATATAAAAATAACAAGATACAAATACAATTACAAAAGCAATCAAACAAATTTAACAAATACAAACACTTTTCAAGGGCTGCCCCATGTTGAGTGCATTAAAGTAGTGTAATTAAGGCATGAACCACTGTGGTCTGATCTGCCTTCCTTAACAGATGGTGCATCAACTGAAGCTGGGCAAAAGTACTCCTGGCCACTGCGGCAATTTGGCTTTTCAGGAGCAGCACTGGGTCTAAAAGCACCCCAAGCTGAAAACCTGATCTTTCAGAGAGAGAACAACTCATCCAGAACAGTCTGTGACCCCAATTCCACGTTGGTTTTCCTGTTGATTAACAGCACTTCTGGCTTGTCTGGATTAAGCCTCAGTTTATTCACCTGTATCCAGTCCTTTATTGCATCCAGACAATGGAATTTATCGCACAGGGGCTCAGGGAACAGTTGGAGAATGGAACTGGCCAGGAACGAGTGTGGAACGAGTGGGGGACACATTTTACTGCATGCAGAAGTTCAGTTCCGTTCATTCCTTTCCTCATCCATACCAGAGGGGGCGAGTTTTGAGAATAGTTCAAAACAGTTCTGAAAAATCTCTTCCTCTGGGGCGGACTGGGAATGGAAGCACAGGGAACAGAACGAGTGAGAGACTTCCTTGAGTTCAGTAAAATGCATCCCCCACTCATTTCATTCCCTTCCCAGTCCTTTTTGGACCGTTCTCCGACAGTGCCAGGAGCCTGTGCGATAAACTCCAATGATTCAGTGCTACGATAGCATCCTTGGCATCACTTATAAAGGAGGATTATTGCTGGGTATCATAAACACACTGATGGCATCCAACTCCAAAGCTCTGGATGACCATTTTCAGTGGTTTCATCTAGAATTTGAATAGCACAGGGGACAGTATTGACCCTTTGTGGAATCTTATAATGGCCAAAGGCTGAACAACAGTCCCTCAACATCACCCTCTGGAAACATTCAGCTAAGAAAGACTGGGAACCACTGCAAAGCAATGCTCCAAAGTCCCACACCAACCAAACAACCCAGAAGGATACCTTGGTATACGGTTTCAAATTCTGCTGAAAGATTCAGGAGGAACAACAGGGACACACTCGCCCTATCCAACTCCTGTTGTAGGTCATCCACCAAGGCTGTTTCTGTTACATAACCAAGCATGAGTCCAGTTTGAAATGAATCCAGGTAATCCATTTCAACCAAGAAAGCCTGCAGTGTGTTGCCATCACTCACTCTAAGAATTTACTTAGAAAGGAGAGATTAGAGATTGGCCAATAGTTACATAGGGAGGAGGGGTCCAATTATGCCCCCCCAAAGGTCTTACAGTTGTTGAGAGGCTGGAACATAGCCCTCTTTCAAAGATGCGTTTACAACTTTCACCACCAAATTGGCAGCTTTAATGATGGACATGGGTCTAACAGACAAGTGGCTGGCCTCACATCTCCAAGCAACTTGTCTACATCATCATGTTGAACAAATGAAACTCATCCATCAAATCTGGACATGTACACGCCTCATTTGCCTGCCAAGACTCGATCTTTAATGTGGAGTCCGACCGAGTCGCAATGAATCCGAGCAATTTTTTCTGTGAAGTATTTAGCAATTTCATCACCACACTTTTCTGAGGGCTCTTCCTGAGCAGTCTGAGATCTGGGAAGTAATAGCCCTTTAACTACCTGGAACAGCTGTGCTGGATGAGACTGAGCTGATGTAATAGCTGCAGCAAATAATTGTTTCTTTGCTGCCTTCACAGCTTGAAAGGAGGTTCTAAAATGGGCCTTTATCCATGCTTGGTTCATCCAACCAAGTCTTTCTCCACCATTGCTCTAATCATCTACCCAAGCATTTAATTGGCCTGAGCTCCTCAGAAAACCTAGGACCCTGTGTTCTGTAAAGACCGCTTGGGAGCAACTATGTCAATAGCCTCAACCATCTCCCCATTTCAGAGATTAATCAGGGCATCAACAGAATCACCAAGTCAAGCATCTGGAATCCTCCAGAATATTCAGGAATCCTTCTGGCTTCATTATTCTATTATTAGACCCATTATAATTATTATATTATATTATATTAATCATTACTTGCTTTGTATCTAACAACTAGTCGTATCTCCTTCAGCTGTCTGAGCTATGGATCAAAATGTTCAGAAATGATCGTGAAAAAAAATGGTCACCCCTAATAATACACCTCAGGAAGCAAACTGACACATGGTCAAATTACAAGGTGAAATTCATTCTCCACAGCACAAAGAATGAGATGTCATACAATTCCAAAGAGGTATTTAGTAGCAGCTATGGCTGGTGATATGTCTTCTAACAAGTAATTAGTTTAACTGATGTAGGATCAAGGTAACCCCAACACTTCAGCAATTGCTTAAAGATTTATGTTTCACTGTTAGTTTCATAAGCCAGAAGAGTCAGCAGCCAGGTTTGTGGCTGAGCCATGAAAGTTAACAGAGCCTTTGTCAAAATGTACTCGCAAAAGGAAAATAGAGAGGGGGAGGGAACCCACAAACAGATGTTGTGAATATATATATATATATATATATATATATATATATATATATACACACACACACACACACACACACACACACACACACACACACATGAAAGGTGCATCTGTTCAATGTGGCTTATGGAAACATGTTACTCCTTCAGAAGGCATGTTTGAACTTTAAGAGGGAAATGTCTTCAGATGTAATGGGCATATTCCGGGGTACATAAATGTCCTGATATTTGCTTGGCTGGAGCTGAGGTAAATTTATTTATTTAATACCTTTCTATTCTGCCAGAACTGAAGGAGCTCTTTTCTCCCCACTCCCTATTATCCCTACAATAATCCTGTATGGTTGGTTAGGCTCAGACACATAAAATCACACCAGAGTCCCAGTCAGCAGCCTAATCCTAAGGTCATCAGCACCACCACCGCTAAGACTTTCTCTAAACATTTGGTAGAATCCTATATGACCATTATGTACTACTTTGTCACCCTCTCCCGTGAGTGATCTCAAGCATGAGAGGCAGAAAAGGACCCCTGCCACAAATCTCCCTTACACTGGAGATTGCTTGCATGATTGTGTGTGTATTGGGGGGGGGGGGGGATTTCATGATAACTACTTAGCCCCCAAACTAGAGACGACATAAGGATTGTGAATATGTTGCATGTAGAATGAGTAGGTTATAGGATTATGGTCATTCATTATAGAATCTAGGAAAATCAGTGTTGTCTTAATTCTCTTGACTGTACCTCCCTTGTATTAGTCCCCCCCCCCCCCTACTTTCAGTGTTGTGTTTGCACTAAAGGTGAAATTTGACTAGAGCATGCATTTAGCATATTTTTAGCAGAGTTGTTCCCCACATTGTGAAAGAACACTCTTTGTCATAATGTTTGATTTTGTTCACTATGTATGTTGCATTTATCATACTTTGGTTGGTCACTGGAATGTAAACATAGGTTTAGGAGTTTACCACATCGCTAAATAACCTGGCTTACCTTTCCCAGTTTGAATCTTAATTTTATACTGGTCAAAGACCGAATAAATTTTATTACAGTTTGAATCTTAATTCAGTATGCATTTGAGTATTATCATACTCAAAATACTGCCAATGTTGCTGGCTGAGTACAGCCCGGCTAACGTCCGGCTAAAAGCCATGCTCAACTGGCCGGTTTGCAAAGCCAGGAGCTTCCCAATTTTGAAAAGAGGTTGGCTGAACATAACTTCCAGCTGAAAGTTCGCTGGGTTGCACTCAGCCAGCATCATAGGCTGCATTTTGACTATGATAATATCCCGCTGCATCCCAAATTAAGATTCAAACCAGGAAAGGGTAGCGGGTTATTTACCAATGCAGTAAACTTCTTAGTTTACATGTCTGATTGCCTTGGCATGTATTTCCAAGGAAATCCCATTATGGAAGGGAAAAGGGGTTAGTCACAGCATTCCCCTTGATGTCTGATTTGACTCTGTGGCATCACTAGGGTTGATGGCACCCAGTGCAGTAACTGCAGTAACCCTATGGACATCCCCTAATAACATACATAATCTTTAGTAATGTATATCACAGGATGGCTAGGAACTCCAGCCTACCAAATGAAGGCCTGCTTCCCATGAGGATGATATCTCTCTATGTGTGTCTCTATGTGTATGTATAAGGGATTTCTGCCACGGTTACTCCTCTGCACACACCCAAAGAAGTTCAGTTGCACTTCTCTCCCCCTCCTCTTCCTCTTTATCTTTCCGTGCCTCACTCACACACTCTCCTGTTCAGGGCTGGAGTGCATGTGCATTAGAAGGTTCAAAGAGTAGATCAGCATTGAGGTTTAGTGTCATAGGTATATTGATACAGTACATGTAAGCTGGGCTTACAAAAATGGTTTTGTGCATATACTGTAACTGCACAAAAATGTTATAGGCAGTCATTTTGTTGTTATCGTCTCTGATGGTGTCACCTGGTATGGTCTGCACACATTGAAGACTCCTAGTGATGCAAGCAATTTGACCCTAAATGTAGTCATGATTTCTTAACTCATCCAAAGTAGAAAGCCATTATTCAAGAATGGTGGTTCTCACTGCAGGACCATAACTATCAATACTCCCTCTTTTCTCTCTTGCTCACTGTATAGCTGAGAAATTTGATAGGCAATGAGGAAGGTGAGCAACCCCATGGGGAAAAAAATAGTGTTCCTGTTTATTCCAGTTGGTCTATTTGAATCATGTGTGAGTCCAACCCATAGAAACAGGCAATGCCATTCATGTAAGGATGAACCACTGCCAGTATTGCACAAGAGAAGGCTTCTATATGGTCAGACTTTTAATCATATCAGGGAGCATACTGTCCACATAGTTTACTCAGAGCAGTTCCATGGAAATGCCATTTGCATATGATATGGTGGCTATATGTATTGCTAGGATGAGGGCTTCTGTTTAAAGTGTTATCTAAAACAGTTTTTATAATAAGCTTCCCTCCACATTACTCTTTTAATTTTTTAATTCATTGGTAAAAGGTAGTTTTAACTATACAGTAAACAGTTTTTGCCCCATTCCTTAATGTTCTTCTCACATTATTATGTGGATTCTCATTTGTTGCTTTTGGTTATATTTTAATTTTTTCTTTCAAAAATGAAATAAAACTTCCACGGAAAAGCAGACTGAGAAAAAACAAAACAAGAACGATGGAACTCCTAGACTTTCTTGACTTTCAAATAAAATAGAAGCTGGACTCCACCAAAGTCTTGAAATGTTTAGAATAAGTGTTTTCCACTATTACGATTCCAATCTCCATTTAGGGCTGGAAGCATAGTTTCACAAAGTGATGTTTCTGGCCAGGATCCTAAGAGACAAAAGCCAGAAATCTCACACGAAATGATTGTTATTATGATGATGCCAGCCCATTTCAGAACCCCCGAGAGACCCAAAGTAGTTTGCTTGAGCAACAAGGCTCTTTTGGATGGAACTCTTGAAATCAAACATGATCTCTGGATTGTTTTAGAGGCTCCATCTGAGTACAAGAAAACATTAATATTAATCTGATGGACAATGATTTTATTTTTCAGCAAAGCATTGATAATGGCCTACCATTCAGTATTTATTACTGCTGGAAGCAAGACTTTAAGGATAGCAAAATGTACTTTGGAGAATGTGAAACGATTTTTTTAATAATGTTAAAATGCACACAATTATATTGTTTTCCTTACTGAAATAAGGAATAAAGGACTATTATTATTTTTCATCTCCCCCAAGAGTCTCTGATAATATTTGCTATATTCTGAATTCTTATGTGGCCTTTTAGCCATTCATTCACAGCCCTCCAGAGTCCTTTGGACACCCTGAGCTTGTGTTGAGCTGTTGACCTCTATTATATTCCAACTTCATTTCAGATTTGTTTAAACAAGCTTTCCACCTGCACAACTGGCCCTTTTTAGTGCCCAGCGTAATGCACCCGTCCCCAAGGAGGCTGGTATTATAAATCACTATAATGTGCATGTTGCTGCTACCAGCAGACAAGGGGCCTAGCACAGTGAATTCTGGATGAAATAAAATAGGAAGGCCCACCCACATGAAGAAAAAGTGGGGAAAACAGCTTTCAGTTGTATAGACAGCTAAGTGTCAATGAATTTGGGAATGATTCATCCAAGCACTTCAAAGCCCCATCACTTTGAACAGACATGATTTTGGGGAGGTGGTGAGATCCTCCATTAAAATTAACAGAACTTTAAAAGTGGTGGAGTTTAGCTGGGCTGTGCCCTGTACTAACAAGGAGAAGGTTTGGAAATCAGCAACAGAGCATATGTTTTGAATGCAAAGGTTGCAGGTGGCCACTAGTATTGCCTTAACCATGCTGGCTGGGGGATTTGTAGCCCAAAAATAACGTGTCAGAGCTATGATACAGAATGGATACGGAAATCCCCCCCACCCCATCTGTTGCTTAAAAGAGCAAAAGAAACTAAACAAGAGCAGCTACAAAGACATAAAACCTAGCCTAAGGAGGATTCGAGTGCCCTCCATTTTTTGGCCCCGATGAACTTCTCTCCTATTTCTCCTTTGAGCCCTTCCTTTCCATTTCCCAAAAGAAGCAAAACTAGTTATTTTATTCCTGCTGTGAGAAAGTCTTTGAAAATGATACAATCCGGGACTTATTCTGTACAAAATTGGGACATGCTTGTTTTGCACAGAAAAAACAACATTTTATACACAGGAAATAGCTTCTTCTTTGCAGAAAGTTATATTTCTCTGTAGAGATTTTGTTTTCTCTGTAAAAATATCTTTTCTTTGCACAGAAACTGTTGTTTTCTGTGCAAAACAACCATGTACAAATTTTGTACAGAATAAGTCCCAAAACTACATAGCTTTCAAAGACTTCCTCACAGTGGATATATGCTTAGGTCTCCCATTAGATTCCCCCCTCAAAAAAGAGGGATTAAAATAAAAATAAAATAAAATAAGCAGATGTATACATAATGTACTTTTGGGAATAGTTTGTAACTGCATTTATAAATCATCTGGGTTATTGGTGGGTTTTTTTAATAGATTCAAAGTGCCAACATATACAGGTCTGCTCAGAAATAAACTCCTTCACTTGGATTTATTCTCAAATAGGAGGTTAGGTCTGCAGCTTTTCTCAAGTGATATTTTACTAATGCATAGCCTTGGTCCTTCAAGTACACACAACCAGAGATGGGACACACTGCACAGCATCCACACCCAAGCATCCTATAGCTGTAACACCCATTCACTGAGACTGAACCAATCAAGGCCTATCTTGGCATTTTTTGTCTAGCTGACACATGCAAATATGTTTCTTTTGTGCATGCATTGAATTTTCTTATGAATATGTTATAAAAACAACCCAAAGTTGCTTGGAGCATCCTTCTCAGAAATAGATCCATATCTAATGGAACCTGATTGAAGTTTCTGTTTTCATCATTTCCAATGGTACCTGACTATGCATTATTATAGAGAAGGTTTCTATTTTTTTTCTGTTCCTTTTTTTAACCCCTTTTTCTTAAAGTGATCGTATTTTGATTGGTTGTAGCACCACTACTCTGTTTTTGTTTGTGACATTCTATTTTATTTCATTGTTTATACTCTGGATGCACCTTGACTGACCCACCTGTTGTATCTTGAGGAAGTCAGGACTACTGAGGACTAGTTCTATAAAGCTACTCAAGAGATTAAATACAGGTTGCTGGGAGCCAGTTGCATGAAAACCCATAAGTAAACAGAATGTTTAAGTAAATCAACAGAGATTCCAAAGATGGCAAGTTCTTTTTTTCCATTTAGGTATCAGATAACCCCTGACATGTGACTCTGGAGTATTCCTCCTGTGAACTAATAATGAGGAGGAAGCCAAAGATCATACCTGGACTTTTGTTGAGCCAAATGTCAGGGCACAGACATTTCTGATACTGTTCAAACAAAAAGGCCAGGCACAGCCTAGATGTTATGCCTCAAGATTTAAATTTAGTTTCCTGATGAAGTGTGGAGTGTCTGCCAAAAGAAAAATATAGTTTCCAGGGCAACATTTAAAAAGAGTGATCACATAAACCTGAAGAGTTGAAGCACAGAACAGTCATGCAGCTGATATCCTTGAACATGTAAATGTGCAAATATCCTAGAGGTTTGGCATGAGATGTGAATTGTAAAGTCATAGTGGTTCCTGGCAGCATGAATGTTATGTATGGGGCTGGACTTTTATTTATTGAATTGTGCTACTTTTACAAATGTTTTAAATGGTTTTAAATTCATATTTTAATTGAATTTATTTATTTATTTATTTTTTCCAAATTTTGTATTTTATACATACCTTCCAACTGTCCTGATTTGGCAGAGACAGTCCCAATTAATGTTTTGTTCTTCCACTTTTTCAGCTGATTTAAAATCGTCTCAGTTTCTCTCTCCTTCTCCTAGTTTACTTTTTGGTTCACGGCTTACTTCCTTTGGTGCAAACTGAATTCAAAGTGCGAAAGTAGCTTGTGCTCAACTAAGCAATGGAAGGGGAAGAGGGGGACTGGAACAATGCCCTTCCCCGTAAACCCAGGCAAAAGCAAACTGTTGTATTTTCTCCTAGCTTTTTTGTTCTTCCTCATTAATAACTTCTGCCATCTTGATCACACTCTAATGTTGCTTGGCCATGTGTGTCCCAGTTTCCATCTGTGAAATATTCTAAGAATATTTTATTTAAGCTCTTTTTTAAACTACTTTGGGTCCCACAGCATGAGAAAGGAGGATGCATAATTTGAACAAACAGAATGAAATTGAATGGAATTAATAAGAAAACATGGATGGGCAAAATATACCTCTGGGCAACTCCCTCAGACTGTTTCTTTATCTTTGATCCCTCCTGACACCCTAGGCCTCCATTTTATAGTTTACTTTTCTCCCAAAACACCACTAAGATTATTTTGACTTGAAGCCTGGGGGCTGCAGTTCTCCAGAAAATCTTAATATATGCATAAAAAACTTTTTCAAAGTCAGAAGTGGATTTTTAGTCACTTCTGAGTTAGTGCGTTCATTTATGCTCTTTGACATTTTAGGCCACATTTGCATCCTCAGAGGATCTCAGGGACAGAATATTGGCCCCTATACATGCCCCTTGTTCAAGTAGAGCTCCAGAAGTGCATTGTGGGCCTCAAGAGACTTTTTCACCACTCAGGTCTTGCAGAACTCTGGAAGCATCCCTGCCTATTTGACTTCTTGGCTCACAGAGGGCTATAGAGCTTGTGAATAGCCTTGCACTTGTGAGACTCCAGGCCTCCATAATATTTAACAAGGATCTCCCACATTCCTCCAGGATGTTCCTTTCTTTCAGTTGCAATCTTATAGCCATTTCATACAAATGTATGTATGCATGTACACCTGGCAGAGGAAAAAAAAAACAATGAACCACCTGATAGTTTTTAAAATTATTATATTCCTATTAGCAATTGCTTAATTATATATTGTAATGTTTTTGGTTTAGTTTAGAATAATATACAAACCATGTGCAAGACTTCCCCTTTGGTTCCTTGTTGTTGTCCCCCCCCCCCCCCCGCCTTGATCCATGGGGAGAGGTGGGTAAGAAATCATCATCATCATTGAAGGGTCCCATGTACTGGTGTGAAGAATTACTATTGCTTTAATGACAAGGAGAATGAACTCATTTGGGAGAAATATTGGTGTTAAAGTTTGTCGCTTTTGAATAGATAAAGATGCATATACAGCTTATTGGCTTATATAATTTTGGCAACCTCTATCATGCTCCATTAAAAAAGCTGTAAATTTGTAGGCATGCCCTTAAATGTAGTCATTTGAGGTACACAGAACCAGAGAAATGTAAGGTACCTTGTTTCAGTTTTCCGAAAGCTTTCTAACAGACTCCACAAAATCTATGATAGTGATTATTTATCTCTTCCCCACAAAAGTAGTATTTTACATTGCTTGTTATTAAACACATTTTGTACTCATTCTGTCAAAAGTGTTAAAGTAGATGCTAATGTTAAAATGTATTATGTGAATCATAAAATGTGCTGTCATAATTAACTAACATGAAACTCTGAAAGGTGGTTGCCCCTGGGAGCAGAGTGCTGGGTATTCCTGGATGGCACCGGTATTGCTGGATGGCACTGGTTGCTTTTGAGAACTGGCAGTGACAACTGTGGCCCTCCAGGATTGGATCCACACTAGAAAAATATTTAAGTTTCACAATGCATCATCCTGCACCAGTTTGATTCGCTTTAGCAAATTTAATTGTTATGCATACCGAATGTATATTGACAGCTGCAACATTTCCCCCCTCCAACTCACTTCAGGACCAAAGGAAGTGCCCCACCAGTTCCATGTGATCACTGCATTGGGTTATTTTTGGTCACACTAACATGGTGGCTCTACTTTATTTTTCCTTCCAGTATGCATTAAGACTATCAAAAAACAACCTTTCTTGTTTTCCTGCAAAACAAACCACTCACCTTGCACTCTTATTGGATGGATCCCCCATTCAATCACATTTCCCCATTGATCATGACTGAGCAAGGGAACTTTAAAAATGCCCTCCTTGAGCTCTTCCCAGCCCACCAGGAATAGAGTAACCAGATGTCCTAACTAGAAAGGAAAATAAGGCACCGCAAAATTTAGAACCCTCAAGAAAAATGTAGGGTATTATCAAATAAATCTAAGAACGCTCATATAAATGTAAATTCATGCTTCATAGTCATGCTCAAAATGGAGGGCATTCTGAAAGTCCTCCTGGACAGAAGGTTGAAATGTAGGGTATGTCCTAGAAAAAGGGAACATCTGGTCACTTTGACTAGGAAACACCTGGCATGGCATAGTCAGTTGTTTGGTTTTTAACAATAATTGTTTCCCTCCATCCACATGAGTAAATGAGGGAACTTCTAAAACGTTCTTTTTCAACACATTTTACTCTGAAGGTATCCCCCTTCCCCATGACAAATGTTCTGAGTAAATGTGGACAGATGTTAAAACTCTTATTGGAAGACTTCAATCTTTCACTTTCTCTCCACTTGTATGTGCCTTCAAATTGCCTGTCGACTTATGCTGACCACATGGATTTCATAAAGTTTTCTTAGGAAAGGAATACTGTCACCCAGGAGTACGTCACACTCAATACCACGTGGCTTACTTCTGAGTAGACATGCACAAGTTGAGATCAGCTACCTTGAACTTCTAAAACATAGAAAATATGTTTGAATGGCATATGTTGATTTCTAGATGAGCTCACATTCAAGCATTAGACAGGCTCAGGACTCGGTGGATTCAAAAACAAACATAATTTATGTCCATCCACAAACCCAGAATTGGAAAATATACATTTAAAAATAATGAATATAATAACATGTTGAAACTCTCCAGAACTGTGCAGTGTTAGAATGATGCTCTGGATCCCAACACAACACTGTCTCTCTGTTCAGTTGTGAATGGCTTCAGAATGTTGTTATTTTTGTTCCTTTCCAAGGGACCATTACATGAAGAAAAGAGAAGGTGGTAAGGAGTAGGTTCTGTATATTTCTGTTGCTTCCCTTCCTGGCATGCAGATACTCTGCATATTCATATCAGGTAGGAGACTGTGGAAATCAACATGGACCATACTTTGAAGCTCTACATCGATGTGTGGTTCAAGCTTCCCTCGTTTTGGTAACTGGCTAATCGTTTGCATCCAGGTGCCAAAAAGCTGTAAATACCTCTCCCTAAATTGCAAATCCCAGGATTCAATAGGATATTGCAGTCAAAACTGGATCATAGACCAATAATTGTGTAGTGTAAAGGGGCCTTAGGTATTTCTATCCAGCAAGTAGTTCTTAAACCTGAAACTATTTCCCCAGCTTTTCATACCAGCTTTTGTTTCCTACCCTCTTCCCAGATGTTACAAGAAAAAAAAATGTTGCCCTGATCTATGCAAGCAGAATGTGATGGTCAGAGAGCTATAAAAAGGAAGCTGAAGTTCTGTTTTGTGATAGCTCATTACTTATTCTTCATGTCAGCTAAAACCAATCTGAACTTAGTTTTATATTGTTTTAGGACTGTGCTCTCTCTCTCTCTCTCTCTCTTTTTCTGCGTTTGTGTTATATACAGTTGTTTGGCTCTCAGCAGAGCTGCATCTGTTAGCAATGGAGAAAAAAATGGGGCATAAAACATGTTTTCTCACACACACATAAAAGTCTGGGCCACATGAAGGTGAATACCTTCACCAGGCCTCTGCCAAATACCATAATTTATAATCGCTGAACAAGTGATTCTGTAAAACAGATATGAAATTTTGGGTTGAAACAGGGAAGTTCTAATGTTTGCCAGATGATAATCCTTCAGGTTTGTGCACTCATAGTTCAGATTGGTGACCTCTGTTACCTTCGGCCCACATCACAAGATGGAGCAAGGGGATAATAAGATTATTCCACTCTACAGTACACTGAGTGCATATGAATGAATAACCTGGACTTTTAATCCACAAGACATACACCTGGGCTATCTTTAAAACAGCAGTGGTCTGACCGAAAAACTCTCATTTGTTCTATTAGAACAGTGGGGTACAAACCTCAAACCTGAAGGGTCTACTGTGAGATCCATCAAGCAGAGCAGGTACAAGATATAGATTCAAGAAGATGGACAGAGGATTAAGAACGAAGTGCCACTGAAGACATGCTTAGGTTAAGACTTAAGTTTTAAATACTGTACTAAATCTGGAGTTCGAGCACAAATCATTTCAAATATATATATACTCCTGTTTCTCCCTGAGCAGCTGCTCTTGCTTCTCCTCCTACTTCTGATGTCCAATTGAGCTTTTTGTTGTTGGGTGTTATTTAACTATTGCAAATCCCAGCTTGATCTGCTGCAGATCTGCTGAAGATCTCCCACTGAGCCCCAGTGTACATACCGTAAACTTGTGATACATGATACTGGTTGTTTACTCTAGCAAGGGATACAAAGTGAACCCCCAAATGTCTGTACTAGTCAAAATGACAGTCAAATGCATTGAACTTGGAAAATTGAGCAAAAAATGTTTTCATTGAGTAAAATTGCATACAAAATGTTTACAAATGTTCACACAAGCATTAAAACGTAGCCAATGATGGTCTTGATGACCCTGATGATCATGATGGTGGATACATCAAGTCAGTTTCACAGGCTTTGAAGTATGGGGTTTACACTACACAGAATCCACATGTAGCATTTGTGCACTAAAACCAGCATTTTTTGTGCAGAAAAAGTGATATCTTGCACCAAAAAAACTGTGCTTTCTGTGTGTACAAAATGTGCAGATTTTGCATTGAATTCCTCTTGAACAATAGAGGTTCACATCAGTTTAGGTTTCTCTTCACCAGGGTTTCCCAGCACTCAAGAAACCTATGTTTTGGCTATTTTTTAAAAAAATATTTTCAAATATTATTTCTAGCCTTAGCCCTAAATTTTCAAGGGCTGGGCTGTTAATAACAGGTCTTGGAAGGGTCTTATTCATAGGGTTTTCATGAGTCAAAGCTGAGTTGACAGCAAATAACAATAATGAGAAATTGCACAATTGGGAGTAATAGTAGAGAAATGCTCTTTATCAGCGCAACCCATTTTCTGGCCAGAAATCGTACAGACACCACACAAGATAGATTAAAGATATATTATCCCTCAAAAACCTCTATGTGTCTGCATGTTTATCTGTCTGTCAGCCAATTTTCAAAAAAGATAGCAGTGTTCAAAAGAGACAGCAGTGACAGCAATATAAAAAGGAGTGGGAAAGTGAAAGTCATATTTCACCTTTATGACTCTTTTTGCATGTGGTTTTGTGGATCCCAACCCACTTCCTCAGAGTCAGAATATTCAAGCCATAAGTATCAATGTGCACATATCTAAATGTAGTTGTGGTACTTTGTGAAAAGAGGGAGTGATCCAAGGAGAAGCTGAAAGCAGTGCAGATGTGGAGGACTAAGAGATGAAGCAGGGCTGCCTAGCTCCTCCATCTCCCAGCTGGGTGGAAGATTTGTGTGTCTGTATAAAACCAATGTTGAAGCAATGCAAGAGTCCCTTTCCCCATTTCCCCCCATTCTTTTTATACCAAAACAGATTAAATTGTGTATGCCTGTCTGAATCTGAATAACTTACCTGATTATGACATCCCTCAACAGAGATATAAAAACAGCCATTTTTTCCCTTCTCAGTGTGATTCCAAACACAATTTGGAGCATTCCTCTTGTTGACTTTCCACTGACTTCATATAAGATCCATTCACGTAGCATACTGTGTCTATCAAGGGATAGATTTTGTAAACATTTTTTGTAAACATTTACTGTTTTTGGATTCCTAAGAAAATCCACTGTAGAATAACACAGAAGAGAAAACAACATACCAATGCTCCTGGAACTGAGATATGCTCTTTAACCACAGAAAAACTGGCATGCAGTGCTCTGACATTCAGACAACACATTTGCTTGGGAATCATTTCATACTATTAGTACCGAAACTGGCAAGCAAGGTGTATTATAGAAAAAGTCATTTGGACTATAGTCCTATAAGCCAGGAATGGGAAACCTTTGGCCCTCAAGATGTTTTGGCTTGCCGATCCCATCAGCACAACCCAGAATTGGCCAATGGTTGGGAATTGTAGAAGTTATAATCCAAAGCATCTGCAGGACCAAAGGTTTCCCACCCTTACTGCAATCTTGTACCTAGGAGACAATTCTTTGGGACTTAACAGGACTTACTTTTGAGGTGGAGGATTGCAGGGATTATACTGTTAGAATACCTATCCTTCCATTTCAAATCTTTATTTTAAACTTTGAGGAGAATAAAAACAGTTTTGTATAGGGCAGAAGCACTATCTCACCTCTGAAGGGTTTCAACTTTATATTTTGCCAATGGAGCAGACTGCATGCAGAGAAGAAGCAAGTTAGGCTCCATTCCCTTTTTTAGTAATATTAAATGTAATACTAAATAGGGAACCGTTCCTTGAAATAAGGAACAGGTGGCAAGCTTAAAGCAAGTGACAAAATCCATCTCTTCATCACAACATTCTCTAGAACAAATGGAGCATTTGAAATCCCCTGAATTTGATTCAGGGACTATAAAGTTTCCTTACATGTTGCAAACATATTGGAGGACTTTCTTCCCCACCGCTTGGTACTTTACAGCCCTGAGTGTGTTTTATATTCCTGGCATGTTATGTTATTTGAGTGCATTGTAATGACATTGAGTAACTAGAGATGGGTGAAACAGTTCAGGCTAAATAGGAACCAGCCCAAACCTTTGCCCACCCAAAAGTGACCTCAACCCAGGCCTTCCTTTTTGCACTTGGGATTGGTTCAGAGAGGTCAGCTGTTGGATTGTCAGCTGGTGGCCAGACCTGAGAACAGACAAACCCAATTAGTGCCTTCCTCCCTCATCCGGTGGTTAAACATACTTTGTGTGCCCCTTCCATATTATTACAGTTGAGACTAGAATCAAGACTCTTGCGCTCTGAAGGAGCAGCTCCAGAGAACTCAATGGCAACTTCCCTTTCACCTAACCAGTAGTAGCAAGTGACTGAATAGGTCCCAGACAAAGATTTCTCTTAAACTCCCCTGTACCACTGTCTGCTCTCAGCATTTGTTTCTCTCTCAAGTTATTTCAAGGATTAATCCCTGGCTTGGCTAACATCATATAATGGCTATCTTGTTTTTTTCTTTTTCCAATTTCCATGCAACCCTCAAAATAATAATCCAGTGGTACTTTTCCACTGATCATTCCCTCACCCCATCCTACCCCATTCTGCTGAAAACTGGGGTGCCTATTCACATTCTCATTTTCTGTCACAGGGGCTATGCACACAGCCCTGAAGGGGTGGCCTCCAGCTGCCCATGTTACAGCCAGCTTGAGGCTGTGGCAACCGCATGCTGCAGCGCCGATTTGGCTTTTGCGCCCTGCAAAGGATGTGATAGCCATGTTGCCACACCTTGGCAGAGCTCCTTTGGTGCTGCATTGTATGTACGCAGCACCAGAGGAGCGCCGTGACACCCATGCTGTGCGGTGCAGCATGTGGCATCACACCATCCTGGGGGCAGAGCCGGGGAATGTGTTATGTCGACACTACACCCCAACTCAGTCCCCCAGCCAGTTGGTCTGCACAGCCCCTGTGTAGGGTGGGGATTTTGCAGTCCTTCCCAACTAGCATTGGAAGGACTCAACATTATACTTGTGGGATTTCCTTGTTTTATTCAGAAAAATGTCCAGGGGATCCAGATGTTAATAGCTTGATGGGTAAATCTCATTGATTCAGTGAGATTAATATTGTGAGTAGATAACAAAAGGATTCAGATCAGTGTCTTCTGTTACCAAGTATGGGTTTAATAAAATTTTGGAATAAGTAGACTTCACTCTGACCCCAAACTGACCTCCTAGAGGAGCCACCATTAACCCAAAAGTGAGAAGGACACATAGTCAGCTTGTATGGGAGAAGGCAGGATGCCTAAAAAATCCCCATAGCAAGTTTGGGAGTTGCCAAACAAGAATGGCCACTGCTTCTAAAGGTAAGATGATAACCTTGGTCTCACACCTAATGGGCCGGTGATCAGCTTAATGACCCAGCCATTGATCTGTTTGCCCACCTGATTGTGTCCAGACCTAGTCACATTGTTGCAACTTCTTCTCTCCTCGGCTTAACAAAGCCCAGGTAAACAAGCCCTTTGTCCTGAGCTTTATTTTCATTGCTACAGGCTAGATTCAGCCTATAAATACCTAGGGCTTTGGACCCCGAGTGTGCTATTACCAGATTACGATCAGCTCACGCCAGTCTGAACTCTGATTTTAGCTCCCTCGGCCATCTTTCCCCAAGTTCCGGCGGCTGTGAATCTCCATTCATTCAAACCTGCATTGGACTCCCCGGAGAAGACTTGTATGGTAATGTATATCTCGTAGTTGTGCCTTTCTCTCAACCTATCTCCCGAATTCACCACTTTTCTTTCTGCCAGTATTGAATGTGTGTGCGTGCATGTGACCCCTTGCTGTATGTGTGTTTCTACTTTAATAAACTTTAGACATTTATTTGGACATAGTTGGTATCTGCATCATCTCTCAAGGGATTCCCTAGTGACCTTTCTTATACACGGTCTTCGCAAAGAGTGTTGTTAGGGCCTCCTCTCAGCAATTTGAGCTAATTAAAATTTTCCTAATTGAGAGACTTCCTAACAATTCCATTTATAATTCTCCTGTATTTTTCTACTACTTTCTTCAATTTTTGTACCAAAAATTGTTAAAGGAGGAAAATAGATTGATTGGAACATTTGACCAGAGCTGAAGTAATGTCTTACAAGTAACAAAACTCCCTCTGGCATATTACTTTGGGGTAGGCCTAATGATGCATAGGAGGAATTTTTGCCCTTTTGATTCTTTATCTGTGGAGGAAATGTCACTCCTTCCTCTGCTTAGGAGTAAGATGACTAGACCAGAAAATTGTTAGTTGTGATTTGCTTGAGATGACTTTCCGCTTGTCCTCCTTCTGAAAACAAGGGTGTTTCCACACTAGAAATAATGCACTCTGACACCACTTTAACTGCCATGGCTTCATCCTACAGAATCCAAGGATTTGTAGTTTTGTAGATAAAACTAAGACCTTGTAAAATTGCAAATCCCAGGATTCCATAGGATGCAATTGCAGCACTTAAAGTGGTGTCAAACTGCATGCTTTCTAAAATGTAGATGCACCCAAAGACAGCACAGGTGACACATGTGACACCAGTGGATGATTCTTTGCTCTATGTCACAGTATGCTGAGGTGCTTGCTTACATGTAATTCTTCTTCTTCTCCTCCTCTTCTTCCTCCTACTGTAAATGGACTGCAAACTCACATAGCCAAACTTCCAGATCAAGGATAATTTAGAAAACACAACAGTTCCCATAGACTAACAGATCGTATAGGGTTTATTTCTGTCCTATTTGCTGATAGGACTAAATTATTCTGTCAAGACCATGTCTTTTATTTTTCTCAAAATTATGTTTGTTTCATCCTTTTCCAAAACCAGTTTGCAAATCATCTCTTTTTTTTTGTTTTAGTCTCATAAAAAACAAACCTCAGAAAACTATACGTTCAAGTAATTCTCAATACCTATTTATTTTGTATTCATTTATTAAAAGGTACACATTTTGCAAGCTATTGTCTTGAAGGAAACATGTTTGTATTTTTCTGTAATATATATATATTTGTGTGCATATGCTCAAACTTGTGTAGAGCCGCGCGGGAGTGCACGGGGCACAAGGGGCGGCATGTCCCATTGGAATGAATGGGGCACGAGCCTGTGGCGCATGCGCTGCCGCACCACTGTGCCACCACATGCACAAGCCCCATTCATTCCAATGTGGCTTGAGCGTGCGCGGAATTCGGCTTACGCAGGGGTGTCTAGAACAGATCCCCCACATAAGCCGAGGGTGCGCTGTGTACATTTATGTGTTAGATGCATTTTATATGGAAGCTTCCAAGTTCTAAAAATGGCCGCTGAAGTGGCTTACAGGACCTGGACTGCATCCAGGACCCAGGCAGCTATTTGGCAGTGATTTCTGTGTGATAGGACCTGGCTGCCTCCTGAATTAGCACTGAATTCAGGAAAGGTAAGACAGGGTTTTAACCCCATGTGATAAGATTCACACACAAGACATGTATTGTGAATGCAATTTAAATTTCAAACTCTAAAACTTGTGGATTTCAATGTAGAAGTTATGTCTCTCTATATTGATTTGGTAATTTGTGGAACTGGGGATGGGGAGTGAACTTGATTCGTTCCTTACATAGTCCCAGCAGCTGCATTCTGACATTTTACTATTGCTTCACCATAGTGTCCCTTGTAGTCTCACTAAATACAGCGATGCCAGCCAAAGCCAGTTTTGAGCAATCCCACATATCCATGCCACTTACTTGAGAACAAGAGGTGAATTAAGATATTGTTCCTTGTTCTTTGACCAGTTAAATTGACTCCTTGCCCACTTGCAGTGGCAATCCATAGACTATAATGTGGCAAATAGGAAGGTAGGTGAGGATACCACTTGCTGATGTGCTTCTGGCTTTCTCCTGCTCCTCTCTCCCATGTTCAAAGCCATGAATGCTTCTCTGTAGATTGGATCTAATGTCTTAATATCTGGGGAGAAGAGTCTAAGAGAACAGTCTCACTTAGAACATGTCTGCCAATGGAACAGGAGTTGGTGACATTCTCTCTCCCTCTGCAATCCTCAGTGTCATCTCTTTCATGGTTCTAGAGAGTCCCCAACAATTTGATACTCTCTAGGTATGGATTCTAGATCTAACCTTATTTCAATAATTTTTTTATTACATTTTACTCTATGTTCCCCTTTTCTCCTTTGCAAACCATCCCGAATCCAATTTGTTTAACAGCCTTTAAGGAACCTACTCATACAGTTAAATCCCAGTTGGTTGCCCCAGTAGGATGGAATAAACATTCAAATAAACAATGAGATACATTTCCTTTTAGTAATTGGTGACATGTGATAAATAGTGAGTTGTAACAGTCCACTCAGCTCAGAGTGCCCAGTGAGCATCAGAGTGATTCTCTCCAAAGCATTTCAACTGAGAGGCCTCATGGAACGCTTTGCGTTTAATCCCTTATATAAATGAATGCCTTCTGTGTTCAAGCCATGGGTGCTTTATGGATGCCAGTGAAGTGGCCCTTGAAATGTACAAAGTTCACTGTTGATCAATGTGCAAAGGGCCTAACCACTTTTCCTCTTCCCCTTTACACATGCTTGATAATTTGATTAAACCTAGTAAACAGCATGAAGCATCTGATCTGTGAAAAGGTTAAGGAAGGGTACATGCCTAAATATGTCCTTAATTTTCATCTACGTCAGATAGTCAAGCTGTTCTAATGAAAATATTTATGATGCGTTCTGTAAAAATGTAATCCTATCGCTTTCCTGATGGATGAACTCTTACTTCAAGAACAATACACAGCTGCTCTTTCTCCTACTTATATTTAGCCCAGGCCTACAGAAGGTAAACCACGTTTCCATACAAATTGCCCTGCCACATTTTCAGAGTTTGATGGCGATCCAGAAATCATTATCTTTCATTTGTAGACTTCCTTAGTGTTACTAGTGCTTCTTCCACCTTTTTAAAAAATAGCCACAGTATGGAATTAAGGGGAAAGACAGAGTAACTGCACAGAGTCTTTGGTCTTGCAGTGGCAGACCCCCCCACCCTTTGTCTGGAAGCACCTCAGAATCACTGTAATGCTATGAAGCAGGTGAAGGTTGGTCCATGGTCTTTCCATGCTTGTTAGTTGATTATATTACACTTTGTTGAGCTGCAGGGAGCTTTCTCAGGTATAGATTTACTTTCATAGCTTTTGTTCAGTCTATGTCATAACCTACTTCTCCAATGAAAGGAGCTCAACCTTCAAATGTAATAGCATCCAGAGAAGCTAGGAGAACCCAATACAGTTAGGATGAAAATAAAAATGAACCTCTTCATGAAAATTATAGAGTATATTACATAAGAATAAAATGAAATAGCATAAGGGGAGAAGTTAGTTAATAAATAATACTTAGCCACTTATAAAGCATTAGAGCTAAAAACTAGATGAAAGAAGGGGGAAATCAGTGGCTTATAATACTTAGCAGTGTGGACACTTTGTGAACTTGGTCACAAAAATATTGACTTGCTAGCGGTGGTTTCTTAAACCATCTTACTCATGCAGGCAATGAACATTAAATCATCTTGTTTTGACATGAGGTCATTAACATGGTCACAGACTGAAGCTCAATGCCTCTTGAAAAGTGACTGTTAAGTGGGGATTAAGATTTTGACCACTGGCTATACTGTGGTGCCATAAAGCCTCTGTGCTCTGCATCTTTGAAGAAAAAGTTATAAATTTTATCAGCATACAGATGCCCCCATTGTATTAAAAAGGGTAAGTTGAGTGACAAAACCACACATCCTGGGGCATAATTGTCTGGATATTTTCCTTCATAAAATTGTTGTAACATGAGTACAAAGGTTCTACCTTTGGCCTAAGGCCTTTATCTGGTTCTACATTTCACTCTCGGAGAAAGCCACAGTTGCCAAACTTTACTCACCATATACATTAATCTGACATTACATACTTTAGGTGCCCATACAGTCTGAGTCTGCATTAATAATAGATATCTACTTTCAGCATGTCATGAAGAACCAGAATATCTTTTCTGGCCTTAAATCTCTTGGCTAGTTCCAGATAAAACAGACTTGTTGAATCACGGACAAGTCAACATGTAGATCAATTTTATTGATTCACTGAATCTACTTAATTTACGATTCAGGTCACAGTGTTTCTGTTTACTGAAATGTTAGCCTCTGCTTGTTGTAGACAACCAACCAACCAACATACTTGTTTGGATTCTCAAGGCTCATTCATATTTAGAGCAGTCTCATTAAACTCAAAAGAATGTAAGTTGGCTATAACTAACTAAAATTCCAGTGATTTCTGTGGCAATACCCCTGAAATGTGAAAGTTAGAAGAAAAGTGTTAATAGGCTTGAGTGCTGAATGCATAGGTAGTATATCTGTCATATTTTGATTGTGGATTAGGCCAGTTCCCACCCCTGGCACATACCTGGTTCAGCACAGAGATAAGTGGGTGTTCAGATGCCCATCCAAACCATGGAACCACTGTTGCCACTGTCTCGCCCACCACTGCTGCTGCCACCACCGTTCTACTGGCAGGCTCCCTCTGTGGCCCATAAAAGTGGAAAGGAAGTGCCTGGCTCTACCCACATGGTCAGGTGCCCCCTTCTGACATTACAGGTCATGAATGGGGTCTGCAAGTAGAATGCAAGCAGAAAACAACTGTTTTTTAAAATACCACATTAAGGGCTGTTTATTAGGGATGTGGTGGCTTAGTGGTTAAGATGCCAATTCTGACAATCAGAAGATTGTAAGGTTGGCAGTTTGAGGCCAGTGAGACTCTTGCCACTAGTCCTAGCTTCTGCCAACTTAGCAGTTCAAAAGCATGCAAATGCAACTAGATAAATAGGTACCACTTCGGTGAAAATGTAACAGCGTTCAGTACAGTCATGCTGGCCACATAATGACCAGAGCAGTCCTTGGCTTCAAGGTGGAGCCAGAAGGCCTGCTCCCAGCAACCTGTCCCATGTGGCTTTACTTGTGAGTAAAGCCATGCAGGGCAGGGATGAGGGGAAACTGGGCTCCCTCCCTGTCCTACATGGCTTTATCCAGAAGTAAAGCCACGTGGGGCAGGTCCACTCCCTCAAGAAGGTGGGGCGCTCACCGGGTGCCCAGCATTACTCTGGAGTGCTCAGATTTTCTGGGAACAAAAGGAAAGGGTTTTTGTTCTGATTTAACACAGGGATGGCACATGTAGACAATCCACACCTGAATCAAGCACTTGGCCCTGTGTCATCTGGACAAGGCAATGCAAGGGTGGTGGTGGGCCGTAGACAGCTGCATATGGCCTATGGAGACATGCCCATAATCTAACTTCCTTTACCATCCTCTTTCTTTAGCTTTCTCCTTATCACTTGAACCACTATCAAAGTCCCAGGGTTAAGACCTTCCAAATTTAAATTCCTGGGACAGATGAGGAGCTGTTATGTGAAGCCTGGTTTCAAAACAGTAGATTCATCTGATTTCAAAGAAGGCCACACTGTTTCAAGTTTCCTTTACTATCTGCTGATTCAAAATCTTATTACCTTAGCTTTAAATAAACTGTCATAAAATAAACAAAGATTCTTATAGACATTTGCATTATAAACCAGCTGTTGGTAGAAATAAAGATCAGGCAGATATGCAACTGCCCTGACTCAGTGCCAGGGAATCCTGGGAATTGTAGTTTATTGTGGTGCCAGAGCTCTCTGACAAGGAAGGCTAAATGTCTCACAAAACTACAGTATTCCCTAGCATTGAACCATGGCAGTTAAAGTGGTCTCAAACTGGATTATTTCTGCGGTGTGTTTTGGACCTGTATTGAGAAACCCCAATGAATGCTGAGAAATCCCAATGAGAATATCCTGGGTTAGTTTATGGTGATTCTTCCTTTTTCATTGCAGTCTTCCAAAGCAACTAAAATTAAATAGACTATAACAGGAACCTACAAAAATTCATCTGTAGAAATATGTACCTTATGTCCAATCATGTGAAATTATGTCAACTGCAGTGAAGCAGCCTCTGAAGGGACACACATCATTTCCTCATGGGACCATAAAATCAAGAGTCCAAATTTTTCTAACACTGCTACTGCTAGCAGTCTGTCGAGTTCTGAAAAATTTATGAACAGATGTATTTGCCATTTATTTATTTAATCTGGGATTCAATGTGGCTTACAAAAAATAAAATAGATACGGATAAAAGCTCACATCAGTGAAAATATACAAAACATTAGAGTTTAATTAAACTATACAGAGAATAGTTGAAAACCTTTTGCTCATGAATAGAGTTCCTGGTTATTATTATTATTATTATTATTATTATTATTATTATTATTAAAAAAAGTATTGACCTGACATGGCAAGAATACCATGGAGGAAATCAGAGCCTGGGAACAACCACTGAGAAGTCCCTCTTCTATGTTTCCGCCAGACATGCCTGTGAAGGTGACAGGACAGAGAGGAGGACAACCTCTATAAATCTCAACACCCAGGCAAGATGATATGGAAGAAAATAATCTTTCAGGTAACTTAGGAAGAGCTTTTGAGGTCATAACCAACACTTTGAAATGTGCCTGGAAACAGACTAGTAGCCAGTGGATCTGTTGTAACAAGGGGACTGTGTCTTCCTATAACTGTCCACAGTCTTCACAGAATACTCAGTTCAGTGTTAAATCCAGGAGTACATCCAAGCTGTGAATCCATGTCTTTAGGAGGAACATATGAAAGGTAGCCTCTTCTTGTAGGGAGGAAAATATTATTTATTTATTTCATTGCTCAATAATTTTCATATGAAATTAATTTCCGTAAATAGATCTAAAAGTCAGATTTTTTCTTTCCCAATTCTTTCCTCTGAATTGTCGTATTATGGCATGTTTGGGATCTGTCCTACATTTATTACATTCTTAGTTAATAGTGACACTGCATTCCTAACTTGATGTTTGCCATGTGTTGGGCCTTACTTGAAATACATAACTCTGGCCTCCCCTCCCTACTATACAGTTACTAGACAATTTGTTCATGCCATAAACTGCTCAGTCCTATGCATATTTGATCAGAAGTAAGTCCCATTGTTCCCCAAAGAGCTAACTCCTCTATGTGCACATTTTGGCTTTTGTTTCTTAAGCATCATTTCAAAATAGTAGCAATAATGGTCACATATTAAAACTATAATTGCATTAATGCGCTGAATATGATACTTTTAAACTGATTTATTTATTTATTTATTTATTTATTTATTTATTTATTTATTTATTTAGTATTTGCAGTTAAAAACATTAAATGAAACAGTTTAATGGCTCAGCACTTTAAAAATATAAATCTATCTTTTCTTCCTCCCCTCTTTCTTTTTTTGGCCATCTTTAACTCTTGTTCCCTCATATGGAAATGGTGATTTCTGGAAGCGAGTACATCTGTCTCTTTTTGCAGTCATGCATGTTTATGTATTTCAGTATCTGGTTCTTGTTCAACATTACAGAGGAGATTTCAAGCAGAACCATAGAACCTGTTTAAAACAGAAGGGTAGTGGCTCCCCAAATATTGTGCTCAGGAAACTCAGCAGTGGTATTTTGTTTGGGACACATCATCCCGGGCCATCCTCTTACAAGGAAGTGAAGCAGGCTGAACAGCTTCGAGCTGGAACAATATTTCTCTCCTTCCTGAATGTTGATGTTAATTTTTTTCCAGCTATTCTTTGGCAGCTGAAATATTCTCTGTTTTATCCTCAGTGCTATTTGATACCAGTTTAAGGTTTAGCTGACATTCAATGGTATTTAGTATTTGACAGAACTGACTGGTGATATCCAGAGGTATATCAGAATGTTTTTTACAAAGCTTTTTTTCCCCCTTTTATGAATACTTTGTACTATGATATCTTCCACCCGCCCTTCTCAAAGCAGGGAGACTGTTACCAGACCTTCTCATTCACATTTACTCCTCAACAAGCAAATGGAGATGGAATGAAAAGATGGATCTCAGCAAAGTATGGTGTGTCCTATGTACTGTGCACACAAGGATTTTTGTACTGCACTTTTTTACCTGACTAAAGGGAATAGTTGACTCTGATTTGGAGAACTCCGCTCACATATTTGCTTTAAAAGGTTTAGTTACAGAAGCTGTATAACTGCTAATTGATGCATTCAAAAATCACTCATACACATTTGTTACATAAAAGAGGGATGGACAAAATGCAGCACTCCGGATGTTGTTGATCTTCAGCTTCCAGAAGCCATAGCCAATACAGCCAATGGTAATGAATGATGGGAGCTGCAATCCAATAAGATCTAGAGGGCACATGTTGCCCACCTCTGACTAAAGATGCTAAGTCATCATGTTCCTTTCCAAGCACATACAGACACAACTAAGGAATAGCAAAGAAACAGATTTATAGAGAATTTACTTGTTCCATAATGTGAGGAGGTAGTGCTCAGAAAACAGGTGAATGAAAATTAGCAACCTAGATTGCTGGAAATGTGGGGCTTGAGTGTCAGTAAGACAGTGGACTGTGGGGACAAGCAGGTAAAAATCAAAGAATGAAAGCTGTAGCAGTTGATGGCTACACTATATCTTTCCACACAGTTGAGGACACTGAAGATGGTGCTTCCAGGCTGGGTCACTAGTTGCTTGCAGTTAACCAGGGCAGCAACTGCAGGGAAAAGGGCTGGCAAGCATGGGCTGACCAATAAATTCCAGATGTACCTTGCAGATAATTTCTGGTTTCAAAAGGTAGATGAAGAAACAAAGGGATGACAACCCTGGACTTAATTCTGATAGAGAAGAGGTGGCCACTGGAATCGATGTAGCCACTACTCTAGGGAGAAGTGACCATGTAATGCTAGAATTCTTATTTATGGGATAGAACATGGACTTTGAATTTCAGGAAAGCTGATTTTAACATGTCCAGGCAAGTACTGGGAAGAATCCCATGCCTAGACATGAGAAAGGAAAAATACCCCAATAAAGGGTATTTTGAGAGTTCTTGAAAAAAGCATAATCACAAACCCCATGGAAGAAGAAAATAGAAACATCTGCAAAAGCCAGTGTAGCTGCACAAGGAGGGAAAGAAAAGAAAAGGGAGTATTTATATAGAATGGAAGAAAGGGCAAATCCTCAAGGAAGAGTACAGCTGTGTAGTCCAAGCTTGCAGGAATAGTTTAAAGAGCCTTCAGGTCCAACCCTGTGCTCAGTGCAAGATCTCCAGCTAAAGCATCCCTAGCAGGTAGCTTTTGAGTCCACAGTCCATTCATATGGACCTGTTTTGGTCTTCAACCTTGCTCACTATAAAATGTATCCTAAAACATATATCCTTGTAATCCTGCCCTGGAAGAAAGAGCAGGCAAAGGTGAAATGTCTTCCAAATGTTCCTCTTTGATCCTAATAAACTTCTAAAGTGAACCACTGGTATATCATATTTGACCATAAATACATGCAATAGTATTTGACATTTCATAGCATTTGGTAGATTCAGTGACAACTTGTTTTCTTTCTTTTTTTTAATCTTTATTGATAACTTCAAAAAAACATATACAATTGAAAAACATTCTTTATAATATACGAGTACCAAATACACACACCCCTCCCCTGACTTCCTAGATACTATGTACTCTACCGTTATTCTTACTCATTAACTTTTTACTAACTCTTAGCTCTCTTATACATTCTCAAGCATAGGATATAAAGACCCTTGTTAGACTGAAAGTTATTTTTAACCATCATAGTATATACCTCAAGTAAAAGGACATTATATATACCAATATATACCAATAACAATTCCATTTCTCTATATTTACTGAATTCACCTGTCTTTTCTAGCCTTTCCATCTTTCTCCTCCATCCTGTAAATAATTTGACCATGGGAGCCATTCCCTATAGAAGTCATCCAACGTATTTTTCTCCAACAGAGCTGAAAGTTTGTCCATTTCGTATATTTCTGCTATTTTCAATTTCCAGTCCTCCAAGGTGGGTATTTCCTCTGATTTCCATTTCCGGGCGATCACTAATCTTGCCGCCACTGAAAGATAGAGCATGAGTTTTTCCCTTCCCTTCCCAGAGTCCTCCCCCTGAATGTCTGCCATATCAAGAAGGTACACCTTAGGATCCAGATTACCTATAGTCCCCAACATTTTCCTTATTTCCTCATGAATTTGGCACCAAAATTTGTTTATCTTTGAACAATTCCACCAGCAGTGGAGATACATACCTACTTGCGTTTTGCACTTCCAGCATTTATTGTTCTGATTATACATCTTTGATAGCTTATAGGGCATAAGATACCATCTTACTAAGGATTTATTAATTGCCTCTTTAATTTCCACACTAGGGGATATTCTCATTTTTTTAATCCAGACTCTCTGGACAACTTGTTTTCATGTTATATTTAATGTGACAGGTAGCAATAGAAATAGCAAGTTCATTTCTATACCAAAATCTACCAATTTTGGAACATTTGAAAATTTATATTTCAATTATTTAAAATATATATTTGAGAATCTACATTTCTAAGTTCACGTCATGGTGACTTAGCTTTATGTTTCTCTTGGCTACTTCATGCGTTCCTAAACTACTCCCATAAATTGTGCTAAGCTATGGTTGATGTGGTAAATTATGGGACATACTTGCGCTGAATGCAGTTTTAACCAATATTTGGTTGAACGATAGTGGCAAAAGAAGCCTGAAACTTATACATATACCTGTATCTATTCTGAATGCAACAACAAAAAATTCAGGGGTGCTGTGTGTGAGAGCATGTGTATGCATCCATGCACATGTGCCTTCAAGTCTCCTGTTGATATATGGCAGTACAATCAATTCCATAGGGTTTTCTTAAACAAAGAATGCCCAGATGCTGTTTTGCCAGATCCTTTCTTTGAAATAAAGCCTAGAGCACCTGGTCTACATTGGCAGTCTCCCATCCAAGTATTTACTAACCAGAGCTGACCCTGCTTAACTTTCAAAGTCAGATCGGATCTGGTGCCTTTAAGCTATTTACAATATACAATAAAGATATTAAGCAGGTTATTCAAATGGAGGGGAAAGAAGTTTATAATGTTTTCTCCAGGCCATGATTCAGAGAAATCTATGCATTTTTCTCCTGAATTTCATAACAGAACCAAACTTAACCATTTCTTCAATTCATTTCAGTGGGAAACTTAAATCCACGGTAAAATCTTTACCACGGGACCTAATGGGACATTATTTTTAAAAAGTGAACTAGAGAAGAAACATGGTTTATTCCTTAATTATCCGTGTAACTTTCATTTGATTGAAGGAAAGGGGTAGGTAGTGAGATAAACTGCTTGTTTGTTCTCTGATTGTCAAATAATGAGCATATTCCCCAATCTTTCTTACTCCAACTGTTCCTGGAGAACACCTGTACACCTTCACTGTTTTATGTCTGCTGTGAGAAAGCAGGCCTGTTCAACATCCAAACAGGTAAAATAAAGGATGGTCTTGCTGCCTGTTTGAAAGGCAGTAGGTAGAAAGCTGACACAAAGCAGGCATCCTGTTGCACCTGATGTGTGTCTGCTTCGTGTCTGTAGTCCTCGCGCATTTAATTTAGGCTTGATTTGGGATCTGCTTCCCTTTTATGGTGGGGAGGGAACTCAGTGGGGTGTAAGGACAATGTCATCATTGAAGTATTAAAGAGAGACCCAAAAGGCATACATACTGTCTCAGTCTGCCAAATCCAGATAGGCCTTGAGAGATCTTAAGAGCACTAACAGAGATCTCAAGCCACTGGATGAGACCAAATTTATTGGGTTTCACTTGATATATTAATGACCTAGATAAAAATGTGTGTGTTTTTCCACAGCAAGTTTGCTTGGTCTTTGGTTAGATATCATATAGCATTGCCAGATATTCCATCCATAATGACAGTAAATTTCTCTACCCTAGACTCATATTCTGGCTCTAAATATAGCTTGAAAACACTAGGGAATCAAGTACCAGTACTTCTAGGAATCACTGGAAAAGAAAGACAACTATCCTAATGACACTGACCTCTCTGCTTGTTCAAGGCCAAGAGTGACATAGCAGAGGTAAAAATGTAAAGAGATTGAAGCCAAAGTTAAGCACTTCTTTGGTGGGAGGGAGTTAATATGTGTGTATTATTTCCATTTCTTGGAAATTCAGTCTATGTCCAGCCCAAGATATGTTGCGGCCTGATATGGATGGCACAGTGCCACCGCACTCCTTAGTTCACAAGCAGAAGCTGACTGGACTGCCTGCTGAAACTTGCCACAACACTGTTGAAAATAAGACGATTTTGCTCACACATGAAGCACCTGGTTGAGGCAGCTGAGGACCTGTTCAGTGGTATATACACTGTCATTTCCCAACAGATAGCCAAAGGGCTCATAAAGGACAGCTGGGAGATGGGCACTGGCACCCCTCTGGGCTTCAGCATTGATCTTCTGAAGGAATTACTGCAATCTGCCAGCTTTGATTTCGTCAAGTGGTTTGTATCAATACCAAGCAAGAAGAAAGTGAGAAAGTACATAGACTGTGAACATGAGTTACATTAATATAAGCTGTCCATATTTCCAAAAATGCATCTTAATGATGTCTATAATATACATGTACATGGGCAATTAAAGTGATAGGAACTTCTGACCATTGAATGACAGATGGTAAATGTCAATCTTTCCAACTCTGAAGTATCAGTTGTTCAGCAACAGTAGAACCTTGAATGGACCCAACCACTCTGACCATGTTATGGGGTATAATTTAAAAGGACATGGGACAAGGATCGAATGTGTGTTGCCAGAGATTTTTTTTCATACAAAATAAACACAGTGTGCCCTTACTTTACATGGTGGGATCCGTTCCGGACTCCTCCGCATAAAGCAATTTCCGCCTATGCATCAGCCCCATTTAAATGAATGGGGCTCGTGCATGCGGTGGTGTGACGGCGTGGTGGCGCCTGTGCACTATGGGCACACACCCCATTGTTCCCTATGGGACATTCCGCCCCTTCTCCCTGCGTGGCTTTCAACGTATGCTGAAAGCTGCATAAATCACACCCGCGTATGATGCAGGCACACTATATGTTAAAATGTGTCCCATCAGAAAGGGGACAAAGCATGGAATTTAACAAATTAGTACTATTATCAGTAATCTAATAATACAGACTATGTATACATAGTATATGGTATACAGAAGATCTACTAGAATTGACCCTAGACAATGAGAAAATTGAAATAGTCAAAGAGTTCCCATACTTTGGTTCAAATATTGATCAGAACAGAGACTGCAGCCAGGAAATCGGAAGAAGACTGGGATTGGAAGGGCAGCTATGAAAGAACTGGAAAATATCATAAAGTTACTTCATTATTGTTAAAGTTTTTACTACTAGGGATGGGAAAATATGGTGGTGGTATTTTTAGCCTCATGTGTGGGGGAAGCTTGGCTAGCTTTGAGTAGTGTGTGCCCATTCACATTTACGTAAGTATTGTGCTATTATTTTATTTTAACTCCCATGGTTTCATAGCACTATAACACTGTAGTGTGAATGGGCCCTTGACTTCAGTACATAGGATATACCATTTGCTATTCTGCTTCAGACAGCAAAATGTCTTGGTCCTGGCATAGGCGGGTGTGGAATATGAAGGCAAGCAATTTACTCATTCTCGGGTTAAAACTGAAGTTGCAGAAGAACTCTGTAATGTTCTTCTTATAATTGCATGTTTATTCTTGGCAAGTGTTCAAAGTTGCTGAGAATCATATTGCTTAGGTAGGAAATGTGAAACATAGTGTCATCACTAATTATTACACTATTCATCTGAATTCTCTTTGAAAACAGTCAGGTGCCATTTATCATTTTCTTTGTAACAAACATGAACTCAGGCATTGGTTATCAGTAGTTTCCTGCTGTAATTTATAACTGGCTTGTCACGTATTCACAGGTTAGCATTAATCCTGCTTAGATTTTGTAGGAAGATCCAGATCAAAATTATGTTTCAACAGTCAAAGGAAGTGATTTTTGAATTTGAAACAAATCTCACTTAACAAAGTATCTCTCTCAAATTGCCCTCATTCCATGCTCTTGTTTTATTATTTCTTCATTTTCATATCCCCCCACAAGGCTGAATTTGCACTGCAGAAATAATGCAGTTTGACACCACTTTAGTTGTGGTAACAGAGCTCTCTGACAAAGGGGTTGTTCCCACTTAAGATTTGAAACGATTTAAAATACAACGTTTTTAATAAAATCGATTCAAAATAACACTGTTCTTATCCCGCTATCCGAATCGCTTTGTTCATTGTTCCCATCTGGTTATTTAAATCGAAGTTTTTACCTGCAAGCGTTCCTACTTGGCATGAAATCGGTGTTTAAATAAAGCGATTCTTCTCCTCCATACCTTATTTGGAGCTGTCAATCAATAGTACGTCAGAATGATGTAACGTTAATCCGGAATATTTGGAAGCGATTTATCTTTTGGCATCGTTTCCATTTCATTGACTGTTTGTGAATTTAGCGAATTTAGGAAAGCGAATTTAGGAAACCCAAGCTCTTTCCAGAGGAACTATGGGATAGGTTTTCCATGACAGCATCCCCTCTTCATGTCTCCCAAGACAGCCAGGGAGAATCCCTTCAGAGAGCACAGAGATCAATGGGGGAGGCTTCTGGCAAAGCGAATTAAGGAAACTCAAGCTCTTTCCAGAGGAACTATGGGATAGGTTTTGCATGACAGCATCCCCTCTTCATGTCTCCCAAAAGACAGCCAGGGAGAATCCCTTCAGAGAGCACAGAGATCAATGAAGGAGGCTGCTGGAAAAGCAGGGAGGGAGCACTCTTCCCAAAGATTCTCTTTCCAGGGTTGGAGGAGAAGGCAGATTCCATTTGAGAAAGGGAGGGAGAAAGGCTCTATCCCCCCCCCCCCATTGATCAGAGCCCTTCCTTGCCTGGGCGAGATCAGATGCCTCCTCGTGAGGAGGCTTCCCTTCCCTGCCTGGGTGAGATCAGATGCCTCCTCACGAGGAGCCTTCCCTTCCCTGCCTGGGCGAGATCAGATGCCTCCTCGCGAGGAGCCTTCCCTTCCCTGCCTGGGCGAGATCAGATGCCTCCTCGCGAGGAGGCTTCCCTTCCCTGCCTGGGCGAGATCAGATGCCTCCTCGCGAGGAGGCTTCCCTTCCCTGCCTGGGCGAGATCAGATGCCTCCTCGCGAGGAGGCTTCCCTTCCCTGTCTGGGCGAGATCAGATGCCTCCTCGCGAGGAGCCTTCCCTTCCCTGTCTGGGCGAGATCAGATGCCTCCTCGCGAGGAGGCTTCCCTTCCCTGCCTAAGCAAGATCAGATGCCTCCTCGCGAGGAGGCTTCCCTTCCCTGCCTGGGCGAGATCAGATGCCTCCTCACGAGGAGCCTTCCCTTCCCTGCCTGGGCGAGATCAGATGCCTCCTCGCGAGGAGGCTTCCCTTCCCTGCCTGGGCGAGATCAGATGCCTCCTCATGAGGAGGCTTCCCTTCCCTGCCTGGGCGAGATCAGAGCCCAAGCGGGCAGGGAATGCCTCTTCGAGAGGAGGCTTCCCTACCTGCCTCTCCTCCGTTAGAAATGGGCTCTCCCCACACAGAGGGGAAGTTGCAATCCACCGGGGGAAGCCTTGTACTCCTTTGGCAGATGCAGGCGCTTGAGCAGCCGGGACTTCAGGCGCTTAAAGCGCTGAAGAGATTAAGCGCCTGTAAACCATTAAAATAAAAAATAAAAATAATCCTTATCTCTTATTGAAAGACCACAGCGGACAAAGGGGTGAGGGAAGCAAAAATGGCGACAGCCATGACAGATGGGGACAGAAAGGGCAACTCCCCCAAGGCCAGCCCCATCGCAGTCCGCTCCTCCCATCCATCTAACACGATTCAAAGGCTGTCATTCCTATTTAAATACTCCGGTTCCTAACTCGAATCAATGGAAAAACGTAGGTCGGACCCTAGTGTTTTTTTAACACGCGTTAAATGAGGAAAGCTCTATTTAAATTTCTATCCCGCTCTACGATTCGATTTGTAGTGGGGACGATTGCGGGTTGCTCTAGAACCGTTCTAGGTTTAAATCGGATCCTAATAGGAACGCCACTCCTTGGATTCGATTCAGAACGCGGGGTTTCACCTAGTGGGAACAACCCCAAAGCTAAATATCTCTAAAGATCCCAGAATTGCACAGCAAAACTGGATCCCAGAATTGCATAGCACTGAGCCATGACAGCTAAAGTGGTGTCAAGGTGCATTATCTCTGCAGTGCAGATACAGCCTACATTTCTCCCTGGTGCTACTACCATATTCTTCCCTTTATCCAAAAATTACTAGTTACAAATAGTCACAACTGCAGGCTAACTAAAGAAACAGTGCTGCAGTATTAAGTGACTCTAGGCCTGCTCCACAACATGCACAACAGCTTTCTTAAATTATGACATGGTTGCATAAAGATGGGAAAACCAAAGGTTTGTAAGTTTATATCAACACTTTTCAGTAATGAAACCCCGCTATTAATCTCTATCAAGAGATATTTTGAGCTATATTTCAGAATAGTCAATACGCATATGCATCCTGTTTGTGCCATTCCAATTACAGTCTTCAACAAGGGTTCATTATTAACTGTTACCAAAGTTATTTTGTAAAACAGAGAGCTTTGTGCGGCATTCACAATATCATCATCCTTGTCTTGTTCTTCCAGGAGTTTTGTAAAATAATAGTTATTCATTCCAGAACTTTTAAAACTTCCAAATTGAATTAATTTATTATTTGGCAAAGAGTTTCACTTTAGGATCATATCAGTGTTAAAAATGATTATGACTATGTGGTCTTTTTCTTCCAACAGAGAATTATAGAAAGGATAGCAAACTAATTATCTGGCTAAGGTAGATGAATATGGACACAATTTTCATTGTGTTGTCATGATCGCATCAACATTACATAACATGAATGATCTCATCTTAATCCGGTTAGGTAGATCTTCTGGAAGTGATCTTAAACAATACCTGGAGAATAAAGGGAAGCTAGAATCCTTATATATTTTTTTCTGAAGGAGTACTAGTGATTTTCAAGACTTTGTTCTAGAGCTAATTATTTGAGATAACCGTATAAAATGTGTTATATTTTAGATTGATTAGTCTATAAATCAACAAAAAATACAAATTTGTGAATGTGTCTCATCTGTGAAATGTGTGCTTTTCCCAGTGATGTCTTTCTCATCACTGGGAAGGGCAACTTGGCTCCAAAGAAAGGCTATTATGTGGATAACTCATGAGCATTGCTAACCATGCAGGAGCTAAAGTTGAGCCAATGGCATCACTTCGATTTGTGTCAGCCCACCCATTCACCTCCTCCCATTTCACACTATACAGACTCCTTAGTAATGCTTTTTTGCACTAATGTTACTCATAAATCATAATTCCCATATACCACTGAATGTAATGCTAGTAGTCATGACGTGAACAACTAGCAAAAAATAAAACCAAACCTTCAAATTACAATATCATACACACAACCTAAATGCATTTACATATATATAGTAAAGATTTGGTTCAAATGTGATGTTTTTGAATTTTTTTTAAAAAATAATATATATATTTTTTAAAATCCAAAATTAAATCTAAAATTTTGAAATTTTAAATTTTAATTTAAAACAATTCTGGGACCTCTCCTTTCTCCTCCCACTGAGTTTCACTCAACTCCCACCATCTCTTAAAACATTTTAAACATCCCTAGCGTCTCCACTGCATTGAGCCAAAATTTGTTAAGCTTTTTTTTTTGAGGGGGTGGCACAGTTTTCTCCCAACAATCCTCCATAATTCAGAGATATAGCCCTGTTAGTCTCATGTGAATAGGGATCTTGTAGCACCTTTGAGACTAACTGAGAGAAAGAAGCTGGTAGCATAAGCTTTCACGGACTTAGGCTGCATCTGCACTGCAGAAATAATGGAGTTTGACACCACTTCACCTGCAATGATTCAGTGCTATGGAAGCCTGGGATTTGTCGTTTGCCCACCAAGCCTGGCTACTGGTTCCACATGAGTGTTGTTGGAACTGGAACTGGAACTCAACAAGTCTTTCATGATCTCTCATATGTTCTTATAATCTTGTTGCTTTTCTGGTGCAGATTTAAGGTTTGTTTCTCAACCATGCCATGTTGTTCATCTTTTGGGTTCAATTGAATTTTTTCCATTAGGTTGTTTCACCAATCTGTCTTTGTTTCTTATGATGCTTGTGGTTTCTAGGAACCAGAGCTCAGCTTAACCTTGGAAATGGGCTGTAATAAACTCATTTGCATTCTTTTAGTGTGATTATTGTTGCTCAAACAGGGCTTGGTACTTGGATAACTCAGAGGGTGTACAGACTGGCCATTAAGGCCAGCCAGGAGTTGGAGTTGGGGTGTGGCATCCACACAACAGATGCCCCATCTCTGCCCCCAGGCCAGTGTGATGCTGCAAGCTACACAACAAGGTGTGTGGTGTCTTGGTGCACCTCTAGAGCTATATCTAGGTGACATAGTGCCAAAGGAGCATTTAAAAGCTATGGTATCTTTCCCGCAGTGCAAAAAAGCCGTCGCTTATTGTGGCTCCTTTTTGCACCGCAGAAAGGCTAGATCTGGACTACGGCATGTAGTTGCTGTGGCCCCGATCTGGCACTAAAAGGGGGGGGGGGCGGTCTGTACAGTCCCTAAGTGAAAAGTTTATAGAGAGATCTTGTGGCACCTTTGAGACTAACTGAAAGAAAGAAGTTGGCAGTATGAGCTTTCATAGGCTTACATAAGTCTACTTCCAAAGGCAACTGAGGAAGTAGACTTAAATCTATGAAAGCTCATGCTGCAAACCTCTTTCTTTCAGTTAGTCTCAAATGTGCTACAAGATCTCTCTACATACTGATTCCACAGACTAACATGGCTATATCTTTGAATTCTGAGAGAAACGTTTTTCTCATTATCCCACTACCTCATCTCTTGGATCCTCATCCTGTTCCTCCTCTCTATTTCCCCTTACTCTGCTTTTCACTCACTCTCTAAATCTGTGTATCACATGCTTTGGGAGGTCTGGTGACAAAACAAAGAAGAGTGCAACCAAAAGTTCATTTAGCTAATTCCATGCCCTTCCCATCTCGAGTCAGATGTAAATTCCATTTGACTCCTCTGTAATTCTTCAGTGTATCTACTTTCATTTAAAGTGGTAGAAGCCCAGATAGATAGGTGGGAAATTTTCTTCACCCCTGCTCTCCTACCAGTCAGTAGACATGAGGTGGGTATGAGCTCAGGTAAACAAATCTTTTGGCTCATACTAATTACTCAATCCTCACCAACGTCTTTTCTCTTTGCTTTGCTTTCTCCCATTTATCTCTTTTGCAGATGGTGCTTCCAGAAGCAGTGAGGGAGTGTGATGATTCATTGTTGCATAAAAAATATTCTGCATAGACTCAGAGGCACTGAAAATATTTCTAATTAGGAATTACTCTCCTCCCCCAAATTTACTGACTGATCTTTGTAGCCATCTATTTATTGCTGCATTCTCAGTAGATCAGTGACCTTTAGCTGAAATTAACATCATTCCTTACTAAGCTTTAACATCACTCCCAGGTAACCTTTAATAAACATGGTGTGTGAAAGCCAAGTGAACAGTGTACATATTAGAAAGAGTGTAAGAGCATAGAAAAAGAATAAGACTGAGGCTGCATTTACAGTGTAGAAATAATGCAGCCTGACACCACTTTAAGTGCTGTAACTCCTTCCTATGGAAGCAAGGGATTTGTAGTTTTAGTCTTTAGCCTTCTCTGCCCAAGAGTGCTGGTGTGTCACAAAACTACAAATCCCAGGATTATGTCGGATGGTGTCATAGCATTTGGTGTCAAACTGTGTTACTTCTACAGTGTAGATGCACCCAAAGACAAGTGACAAAACTAAACTAAACAACTTGAAAACAGAGATCTCAAATTATGAGAAACCCTTTCCTGACTTGACAGTTTTTGGATGTGCTGGATTCTGGTGATACTCAACCATTGTATTATGGGCTTCGGAGATGATAGAGTGAATTGGGGTCTCTCACTCATAGGACCGTCATAAGTTGAAGTCAATTTGATGGCAGTTAACAATGAGAAGTTCATCAGGACAAACATCCCAAGGTGAAGGAAGTCTACTTTAAAAAGACAAAATAATTCCCCTAGAATGAACAAGGACAGCTTCCATGTCATTTTCTGTAAATTTCATGGTCCTGTCCTGGAAGCCAACTCTTTTAAATCAGGAGTTGATTGATGTTGATGCAACAAATCAAATGGTTGCAATCATTAATGTTGGTGGTAATTAAATATTTTCCCAATTTGTAACATTTAACATTATTGAACTGATTTTCAAACATACCAAGCTCTGATAGTAACTTTTCCTCAGAATTCTTCCAGGCTTTTTTCATTTTCCATTTTGGTTACCTTTGCTTATTTTTGCTTGACTGTTCTCCTCATGAATTCAGAGAAGCATTGCTTGAATACCAAAAGTACAATGAAAAAAAATATATGCTGTGTGTTAAAAAGAAACAGAGGAAGTATCTATTGTAAGCACTTTTCTGTTTAAATTCTTCAGAAAGGGTTGGTATTATAAGTATTTTCAGCAATTGTTCCTAGCCCCAAGAGCTAAGTTTGTGAAATAATCTTTTGGCCTGTTTTCACTTATGTTCATGTGTCATTTATAAAATTTATTTCCACTGAAACAATCATTTGAATGTGCTCCGGACTTTCCCTTCCTATAGAAATGTAGGAACATTTACATATCATACTTTTATCTCTCCCCTCTCACTGGTCTGAAAATCTTATGGAGTTCTATCAGCACAGAAAAACAGCGGATGCTAGATGATAGTTGTATAAAATAGCTTCAATGGCCATTACATTCTTTTTTACAATACGATGTTCCTCTGGGATTTAGGCTTAAAGTCTGCCAGAGAATGTAAGGGTAAAGAGTTGCAGAGGTCTCACTGATGCCAAGCCTATGCTGGAGACACACATTTGGAACTGAAGGGCCTGTTGGAATTATACGGGAAACCAAGGGAATACACAACAGGAGCAGATATTAATCAGAATTCTGCAAATGGATTTCATGCAAAGCTACTTGGAAAAGACAGTGCCGATTCACAGACAAATTCCAGTCTGACTAGCAGTGGAGTCCCACTTGAGGTCTGAAGATACTCTACTATTAAAAAAACATATAAAAATTATAATGAAATACATTTTGGTGTGTATGGACATCTGCGAAATTCACTGAGGCTTTGGAAATAAATGTCTTTTGTTCCAAGGGAAGGACTTAAAAAAAAGTTTGCCCAGGTTTTTATGAATAGATAAGAGCCATTTTTGGTGTCCTTTTACTGTGACTAGTTCTACCCCACCTTAAAAATAAAAACACCACTGGAACAGTTTTTTAAAATAAAAAATAAAAGAGAGATCATTTTGTCTTTAAAAAAATAAAGGGAGGACAAACACAAACATCTAAGGATACACGTGGCACTTTAAGTATAAACAAGACCCAAAGAATTGTGACTCTCAGATGCTGTTAGGCTGCACGTCCCATCCACTGTAGTCAATGTAACCAACAATAATAGATGAGAGTTGTAGTCTAACAACATCTGAAAGCCATAGTTACCTACTCCAGCATAAAATCTGGTATGAGTAGAGGTGGTGGCTGAAGCAATAGTTCAGTATTAATATGTGGAATGGCAACTGCCATTATACAGTTTAAGTACTAGATAGCACTGGATTTAGTTGCACTGGTGTAAAGTGGGAGATTCCTTTGGTTGATCAATAAAGGTATCACTGTTTGGTAGATTTTTGATTGGATTTCCTATATGGCCAACACAGCTACCCATGGATGTTTTCTGAATTTTAAGATACCACATTATTGCTGAAACAGAGGAATTCTAAAGAGTGAGCCAGTGGACTGGGACCTTCCTATTTGAGGTTTTGACCTCCAGCAAAGGTAAAATGTTTTTCTTCAGCTTAAATTTGGACTGAGTTGGCATATTTTACCACAACACCACCTAAAACTTTCCTGATGCAAAGGCATGAAGGTTTCTTGAGAAATCCAGTAACCTCTGCCTACAAAGGGACCTGTGACCTCAGAAAGGATAGACTCATATTGGATTGCAAAGGAAGTATCTTTTTTGTGTTGCCAAAAAAAAAAAAGATGTTAAATTCCCTAAACTTTTAAAATCTCCCTGTTGCCACATGGCCAGAAGGAGGAATTGCCAATCTGAAAGATATGCCCCTCCATACCATTTTAACTAAAAAGAGAAACAGCAAAATGTAGGCCTCTGACTAACATCTTCATTTTTTTTCCTGTTTGGTTTGTAACACCTTGCCTGATGAAGTGGATTCAAGAGCTTGCAATATATTTATTGCGCTTTTTGGTTGGCAAATAAAAGTACAGTGTACCCTTGTTTTACGCAGGGGATCCGTTCCGCTCCCCTCCCCGCGTAAAACAAAAACACGTATGTTCAAGCCCCATTACAAGTAATGGGGCTCATGCTTACGTCGGCGCATGGCGCCCATGGCGCGTATGCACCATTGTTTATTCCAGCACATGGCACCGGAAGAAGTGGCACTGCTTTCAGCGTATGCTGAAAGCAGTATATAATGTGCTCGCGTATGATGCGGGCGGACTGCATCACTGTTTGGGAGATTTTTGATTGGAAAAGAACAATGAGTTATGTAAAAAAATATGGGTTAATAAATATTATGGAATGATGGCTAAAACACTCCCCTTGTTTTTGCTCAGAAATATTGGCTTTAATTCAATATGGGACTTACGTTTACGTAAGTAAATTTACACCTGTGGGAAATAGCACTGAACAGTTTCACAACCTCCATAATCAGCAAAGGGCTGCCATGATGTTATTACTCATTGGGGCCATTCTGCATCAGGACTATTGTGCAATGACTGCTGTTGTGTAATAGGTGCTGATGTACATCAAGTGCTCCTAATGCCTATCTGGTCTGGGAATGCCAATGCTCATTGATAGAGTCCAATGGGCATCAGGGTACTATTGCCAGTGCCTTGATAGGCATCTTTGTAATTTACTAGGTAACCAAGACACAGTGGCTCAGTTGTTAAGATGCTGAGTCTGACAATCGCAAGGTCAGCAGGTGGGCAGTTTGAGGATCAAGTGCCATGTGATGGAGTGAGCTCTTGCCAGTAGTCCCAACTTCTGCCAACCTAGCATTTCAAAAGAATGTAAAAATGCAAGTAGATAAATAGGTACCACTTTGTTGGGAAGGTAACAGCATTCCATGCTACCATGCTGGCCACATGATCACATCTTTGACATGGCTGGCTCCCTCGGCTTAGTAACGGAGATGAGCACTGCCCACAGATCTGTGAAGAACCTGTGAAGAAGTTTAGCATAGCAAAGCAACAGGTCTCTGTCTTTTTTGCCTCTAAGTGTGGAAGGAATATTGAAAAACTATTAAATATAATAGATCAAAAAGAGTAGGGGGTTACCAACTGTTGGGGAACCTTGACAAGGAGAACTCTGAACAAAACAGAATGTTCACAGTTTGGGATATATTCTACATGAAAACAGTACTTTTTTTGAGGGGAGGGAGGAAGGAGGAAGGTTGCATGCATAGGATATCATTTCATGTTCAAAAAGCAAGTTTCCTATGCAGAACATATAGAAAACAACATTTCTGTGAAGAAACTTATTTTTTTTAATCTTTATTATGTTAAAATCACATAAAATTAGTCCTTCTGTTCTTTTATCTAACCTTAATCTTTCTGAGCATTGTCTGTATAGATACCATTGGTACTCAAAACCTTGTTCTTTCCATTGTTCGGGGGTTTTCATTACAAACTCTCCTTCTGTATTTAGAGTTAATAACTCACAATATTTTCTGAACAGGAAGTGTTGTCTTCTTTACAAAAATAAACCCTATTTTTTTCCTTTTTTACAGAATGACGCCTGACTCCTGACTCCAAATACTTACAGATTTTGAGGAGTTTCTCACAGCTTGGATGAAAGTGTTCATTCTTGCCAAGGAGAAATGAATTTGTGAAGATTCCTCTATTTGTCTCGTAAGTATCGATTTGCCTCATTTGTATGCTTTAAAGGGATAGTACAGGCCTGGTTTAACCATCTAACAATCTTTCATCAGTCTGATTATGCACACAGCAAAGTGGCTTAAGGGCTAACTAATCCACATGATGTCAACTCGATTGTGTGCCTTAAAAGAGAGTAGGACCCTCCTTGCAATGACCCAAGGCCATCTAGTTTGTCTTCACTAAGCCAGGAGGAATGCAAGAGGAAGAGCACAAACCATATGGGTTCTATCCTATTCTACAATTCTTTTCTTCCAGATGATCATGCAGTTACTGAGAAAATAAAAACCATATTATGCAAATATGATCACATGTTGGTTCATTTCATTTATCATTATTGTCAGGATCGCACGTTTAACTTGAGGGGATGCAATCCTCGGCAAGGGAGTAAATTAACTGCCCACAAATTGTTCACTAACTACAAAGTTCTCTGAGAGAAGCCTCCAAGGTATATCTGTACCAAGGGCATGGTATGAGAACTCTAATACCACATGTTTCCATTTGAACAGATGGAAGAGAAAAGTTTGAGTGCAATGTGTTATTACTTAAGAGGGGAAGAAGGAAAAAAATCTTACTGATACAGATCAAGGGTACTGTTTAAATTTACTTAACAGAATGATGGTGGTGTAATCCATTCATGCTTGCAGGAGTAATTACTCCATAACCAGTTGTAAGTGGCTAGAAAGCTTGAAGGTTCTCTTGCTCTTGTGGTCCAGAGAGTAAAGTTCATCTGGCATTCAAATTTCTTCTTTAATGTGTTAAAAGACATATTAATCTAGGTCCAGCTGCTGCTCAACAGATACATCAGTAGTTGTAGATAATACAGATGTCACTCGACATATTGCTGTGCAGTATAATTTTATTTATGTTTGCTCTGTTGTAAGGCCCACAGAGTTTATTCATATAGCTGTAGGAGTCAGTTTCATTCAGATTGAAATGCAATATGAACTTCCAAAGTTCATACCTCTCAAAACAATAAGTGAACTGAAACTTCAGGTTTCTAAAAACTTTTTCGGCTATTGTAATGCTGCTCCCCAAACAAACCAAAAAAGCAAGTATAATGGGAGAAATGTATATATTAGAGGGAAGGTGGGTGCAGAAATGTATTTAATCATGGAAATGAAGCACAAAAAATAATACAAGATGAAACTGCTTGTAAAAATATACATAGTAGACAACTGTATATACAACACATGAGAAATTAGCACAAAGGGTTAGGATAAATTAGTATATAGATTTATATTTAGTGAATAGATTTAGTGTATAGAAGATATTTAAGGAGTGATACATTGACGTACAAGTAGGATAGAATGAACTGACAACTGGCAAATCGAGAAACTGAAATATTTCAAAACAACAGGTTTTTTTCTATCTATATTCCCAAAGAAGTGTGAATAGGTTTGCAATGTTAGAGTTAAATCAAATGATACTTTTGGGATGCACAAAAGGGACTTTCTTCCAGCAATGGCATTTACTTATGGAACACTCATAGAATCATAGAGTTGGAAAAGACTTCAAAGGCCATCCAGTCCAACTCCATTCTGCCATGCAGGAACTCACAATCAAAGCACTCCTGACAGATGGCCATCCAGCCTCTGTTTAAAAACTTTCACCACTCTCTAAGGCAGCATATTCCACTGTCAAACAGCTCTTACTGACAGAAAGTTCTTCTTAATATTGAGGTGAAATCTCTTTTCCTGTAGTTTGAATCCATTGCCCTGAGTACTATCCTCTGGAGTTGCAGAAAATAAACTTGCTTGAAGGGCAGGCTATTTTTTCCCAACTGTCTCACTCACATGGTTCCTGAAGATCCTAAAGTCCTCCCAAGACCTCTCTGAAGCAGTATATTGGCATGTTCATAGATATTAAAAGGAAGGACAAGAAATCTGTGGGAGGGCACCTCCTCTATTTCATTGATACAAGCATCTGTTGGATCAAAAGCCTTTCTGGTGAATGGAAGAATACTTGGGATAGAAAAAAGTATGCAAAAAAATTAATTGTTGAAAAGCATCTTTCTTTACTGTCCAGAAAACCTTATAAGGGGAAACCTAGAGTTATAGAAACTTGGCAGTTATTCTTATTCTGCACAAAATACATACATTTTTACACAGAATACATCATTTAGTGCAGAAATATTATTTTTGCACAGAAAAATCTGTGGTCTATGAAAAAAAAAAAGACAGTATGTGAATTTTTCACAGAATGCAAATAGATCTCTGAAAACTCAGTGGCTTTCAAAAATATTCTCACAGCAAGAGGAAAATTGCTAAAAATTACCGATTGTTTCCTTCCAGAACAAAATTAGCTATGAATTACATCTCTAAAAGACGTTGGCAAATTGGACAAAACCTTGCACCAAAATGGAGATGGTTTTTTTAAAAAAAGAAAAATGTCTTGGGAGTTTTTTTAAAAAGTTATATGAGACAGAAAGGCAGATAAGTGCATGACTCACAAGTTTTGCTTTTCTCCGCATGCTGTTCAGTTTGAAAAGGGAATTTGTTCATTTTCCCCAGGAGATATGAAAGTTCCTTTATTTTGGATGACACCACGGCAGAAATGTGAATCACTGACACACTGTAACACACCACAGTGTTCCTAATGTACCAAAATGGCTATTCTTTAAATTAAGTTGAATTTATCTTGATTTAAAATCAGTGTGAGAAAGGAACATTGGTTTCAAACCATGCTTCTTTAGCTATCTCATCTGGGGGACTAGTAATTGTTTTTCCAGTGTAGCAGGGACTGGTACCATGTTCACTCCCATTGGCTATAATTCTCTCTCTCTCTCTGTCCTTCCTTCCTTCCTTCCTTCCTTCCTTCCTTCCTTCCTGGAAGCTTTCCATGAACCAGCAGCTAATGGTGCATGGACTGGCACCAAAATGCATCTGAATCTCCAAAAGAATACATCTGATCTGGATCTGAGATGGTTCAGAATTCAAATATGCAGTGCTCCTAGACCAAACTACGTTTCTTAGTGGTCCCTTGTACCTGGCTTGCTTTTTTTGCATAATTCTGGAGTGATGGGAAAATGTAGGAAAAGTTTATGGGTAGAATAGATGCTGCCTTGTTCTGGGTCACTGCTTTCCTTTGCCATCAGTCATATACAACAGTGCTGCCTGCCTGTCTTCATATTGCTATTGACAGCACTGGGGATTTGTCAATAGCAGTGTGTTGGGAGGTTGAGCTATATGTATCTGAGAATTGCATGTGGCCTAGAGATGGAAATAATATTTTACAATATTCCAAAAGTTATTGATCCCCCCCCCCTCAAAATACTGTGAAACCTTGATGAGAAAAATCTTAGACTGACAAGAAATCCTTGTGGTTCAGACTTTTTTCTATGGAAAAGTCAAACATGGCAGCTTTGCACTGAAAACAGACTTTTCTGTGCAAAAAATAATGTTGTTGTGTGCCTTCAGGATGTTTCGAAGTTATGGTGACCCTAAGACACAGCTGTCACAGGGTTTTCTTGGCAAGATTTGTTTAGAGGAGGTTTGCCATTGCCTTCCCCTGAAGCTGAGAGCATGTGACTTGCCCAAAGTCAAAATGATATTAAATATTATTTTCTGCAGGAAAAAGCTGTACCTGTGTAGAAAATGCTTCAGTTTGGGGCATTCCATGCAAAATTTGTATGCAATTAATTTTAACTTTAAAAAGCATTTTTTTGTACAGGAAACAGCTTTTTTTCTGTACAAAATGTAATATTTTTGCATAGAAATGCTATTTCCTGCCCTGAGAATGATGTTTTCAGGGCAAATCAACTAGATGCAAATTTTGTACAGAATAAGTTCAGAACTGCAATAATATAATAACTTTATTACAGCCATTTGGCCAGCACAATTACAAAATTCCAATTTAAAACATAACTTAGTTTTATACCATAGGTTCAGAGAATTGCAATTAAACATTGACAACTGCTTGATTTTTTTTAAGTCTTTCTTGCAGCAGGAAGACAATTGCTAAAACTATTCATTGCTTTCTTTGAGAAGGAAATTAGTGATGAATGACATCCATAAGGTGGCATATGGAGTACAGGATGTGCATTGGTTCACTCTGAAGGATGGAGTTGAATGCATAACTCCTGGCATGTATTTATTCAACCTGGATTTCCAAAATCATTGCACTATAAAAGCTTAAGAACAGGATTGCAATACCAGCACACTAGGCAAGTGCGTGAGACTCCACAGGAAAAGTTTGTAAGTGGAGTCATTACATTTGATTGTTGTGTTTGCCATTACTATGGCTTAGCCAAATTAGCTGCCTTTCTGAGATGCTGTTCTGCTTCTAATGTTATTGGTTGGCATGGGCAAAGGGCCACTGAGGCTGGAATGTGAAGTCACAGAGAAGAAGATGGTGCTTTTGCTATTTTCAGACACACAATGGAAAAATGTAGTACATCATTTCATCTTTGGAGAGGAATGGAATTTTCAGTTTAGAGCAGCTTTACCAAACAGTTGTCTTGCTGTTTCTTTTGGGATGGTTTGCTCCACTGTGTGGGCTGTTCCTGGGTAGGGGGGTTATTATTCTTAGCAAAGTCTAAGAAGTCCAAGGTTGCTGGGCAAACAAGGTGGGCTTTCCTGATGTCTTGTGGATATCAGGACCAGCATGGATTTTGCTCCTCTTACACAGCTGTGATGTACTATCCCATGTGCTGCTACAAAATGTTTAAACATCAAGAACTCAACTGTTCTTTTGTTCATTGTCTTCCTTGTGTATGCTTTACTCAGTAGCTTTGTTTGTTTATTTTATCTTTCTTTTAAAAAATTGCTTGCATTTCTTGGCAAAGGACACTTGATGGATTTTTCTTCCACCCCTAAATGTACATTCTTCTTTTGGTTCCTCTGCCAGCAATAATGCTGTAACTTAACCACAAGTAAGTTCTTAGGGCTTCCATTTCCCTATAGCTCCAGGGTTGTCACTGCAGAACCAAAACCAGTTTTATTATTTGCATTCAGTGCTTAATCCCTCTGGATGCATTCCCAAAGAATAAAAAAAGTCTAATTTTTTACTTCATTCTAGCAAAAGCTATCCTGATCAACATTTCATGGCAAGCAGAATTGAAAGGTAGAATGGAAAAAAGTGTTACCACTGCTACCACTTCTCTATCATTGCTACCACTTCTCTTTATAATTTTAAGTGTAATTCTTTATTTCCATGTTTCTCAAAACCAAGTACCTGAGCAGACAGACCAGGAAAACACAGGCCAAGAAAACAAGGTTAGTCCCTGGATTGGCGCACAAGAACCCAGGACCTTGTTAGCTGCTCCTTAACTTGCTGGCTGCTGACCTGACTGAGAAAACTCTCCAATCGCCATGTCTGACATGGAAATGGGGTGCCTGGCTGCACTCACATGGGCAGGTGCCCCATTTCCATGTCAGATGTAGCGACTAGGAGATGCCAGTACTGCAGCCACAATGTTGCGAGTTTGAACCTGTAGGGCTCCAGGTTGATTCAGCCTTCTATCCTTTTGTAGGTTGGTAATATGAGTACCCTGCTTCTTGAGGCAATTGGCTAAGACATTGTAAACCACTTAAAGAGTGCTTAGTTCACTATGAAGTGGTATAGAAATGTAAAATTTTCTATACCACTATTTTCAAGTGGATTGATGGCTGCCAAGGTAAGGAGTACAGGGGGGCTTTGTGAACAGCCCAGTCTTGACATGGAGTTTCTTAGAAACTCCATGCAAAACCAAAGTTTAATTATCCTGGGGTAAAGGCTTTTTACCATTGAGTCAGACTGAATCCTCCAGATCCGTGTCTGGACAGGCAGCATTGGGCCCAATCCTGCCCTGTTTTTTTTTTTTTATCCTCGTCATCTAATCTAGATGACTTGAGACCAGGGTGCTGAGCCTTTTGGCCCATGCAGACAACCCCAAAGTAAAACAGTTTCCTTTAGTGTGTGTGTGTGTGTGTGTGTGTGGAAACAACTGTACTAGAGTGCAAAGCACACACTCGTCCCATCCAACACTCCCAATAAAGCCTGAGACAGCAGCACCAGGCACAACATAGTTTGGAACCATACAATATTCCTTTTCCATCATATAGTGAGACCACCCCACTACCCCCGGTAACTATAAAAAGAAAATGAAATTTCACAGAACTTTATCACACAAGTAAATTGGAGTTAAAGCAAGATATGAGCAAAATACATATCACACAATTTCATGTCTAATCAGTTGCTACTTTGCATTTCCTTTGTATCTGTAGCTTACAGCAGTTACATGGCATGAGGGGGCATGGTTGTCCTCCTCTGCTCCTTCCCCTTTTTCTTTTCCCAAGAGGACAAAGTTGTTTTTACTCTATGCCTTTCAGGGATTTTTATTTTTTAATTTTGCTGTGATTGTGTCATTACAGCAAATGTAATATATATATATATCAGGAAGAAAAAGAGAAAAATAACCTTGGCAAAGGCATGTGTGTGGAAAGTCATGGAAGACAGTGATACACAGCTGATTTGGAAGGGATGATGGATTACCAAAGAACCACACTCAGGTGATTGAAGAGAAGGGTGATACTGAACATTTTCAAAGCAGTGTATTTTTGTTTGCTTTACAACTGCAATTCTTGTGAGGGGAAAAATCTGGTGTGATAACATTAATAGATGCATCACAAAAGAGTGAAATTTTCCCTTATTAAGTTATAACTCCAATATGATTTTGATATGCCTCAATCATGGAAATAGGAATTCTCTGTATTTCCAAGTAACCAGTGATTTGAAACTAGTCACCTACCAACTCATGTCACAGTGGTAATTACAAATATCCCAGTTCTAGTCCAACATTTTCACCTTAGCATCTAACTACTACAAACCATATAGAGAGACAGGGAAATAGTATTTCTGATGAAACATTTCCATTAATCATGGAAATTTAACTGAACTGCCTTTGGCTGCTGCCACACTCTAGAATTAATGCAGCGTGACACCATTTTCACTATCATGACTCTCTCCGATGGAATCCTGGGGTTCATACTTTGTTATGGCAACAGAGCACTCTGACAGAGAAGGCTAAATTTCTCACAAAACTACAAATCCCAGAATTGCTTAGCATTTAGCCATGGCAGTGTCAAACTGCATTAATTTTGCAGTGCCGATGCAGCCTTTGATAGAGAAATTTCTGGTTAGCCACCTTGAGCTCCAGTTTAGGGGGAAAAGGAAGGTTATGACTAAAGTGAAGAAGGAGAAGGAGAAGGAGAGGAGTAGTATAAAATAACCAACATGTTAGGCCCCCTTTTTTCCTGAAGAAAGGGCTGCCTAATTTTCTATTATTGGTTGTTTTTTTTTTAAAATACATCTACTAGTAGGCTTTAAGTTACTGGCCCTTCAGAAGCCTCCCTCAAAGAGCCAAATACCAGCACCTCCTGAACTAACAATAAGACATGTTTTACTAGTAGTGATGAAACATCTTCTATAAACACTCCCTACCTTACCAGTCACCCTTTCCCCAGTATTGATTCACCGCTTAAATATTTGTGCCGCTGGAGTTCAAGTACATGAAACCGAACCTTCCGTTGCTTGGACTTGTACAAGCGCCATTAAAAGCAGCGTGCACTTCGGCAGTTAGTGAATTAAATAAGCAAAAGCATCCTAATGGTCTCAGCGAGACCAGCGATGCTGACCTTAGCAAAGAGAATGATAATAAAATGAAGAAGACAAACAAAAGTGAGAACAGTGTGCCTTTTTATGGTTCATATCAATGCTGCATACTGGGACTTAATGTTACATGTTATACTTCACAGCCCCCACCTTCCCCAAAAGGCATAGAGGCCTTGTGTTAGCCATATACAGGCTTGCTAATGCTGACACCAAAGCAAGAATGAGAGGTATCATTCCCCAAAATATTTTTCCCATTCTGGTACATTTCCTCTAATTTGAAAAGAATGAGATGGAAATAGCTATGCATTCCCTTTTATTCTCTTTCCCCCCCATCTCTCTTTTCTTCTTTTCTTCCTTTTCTTCCCTCCTTCTTATATGCCATTTTTAAGTACACTTGCCATCATCCCTCCCCAGGACTTTTCAACACTTTTAAACAAGCTATCTGAATGTTTGTTCTTGGTTCCAAAAGTGCCTCAAGTAATGCCAAAGAAAGCAACTAACTAGTTACATTTTTGGTGAGTTTTTCAGGCTATGTGGCCATGTTCTATAAGAGTTTATTCCTGACGTTTCACCAGCACCTGTGGCTGGCTTCTTCAGAGAATACTGGCATGGAAGAGAGTGGTGATTTTGGTGTCCTTCAGGATTGGTAGCCAAACTTTATTTACTTTGAGGGTTTCTTCTTTCCCGTTGAAGTTGTCCAAGTGTTTGTGGATTTCAAACACTTCCCTGTGGCTTCCCTGTGCATGCTGACCTAATCAATACTCCTAGATTCAGCTTTGAGCCTTCAGCCCTGGTTTCATTAGTGACCAGGAGTGCATTTGCACAGTTAAAGCTAGTGTACCATCTGCACCCATTCCTAGAGAAGTTGGCTCTAGCCATGGTGGTACATGTCTTGGTCAGAGCTCATTTGGATTAGTGTATTGCACGCTATATGGGGCTGCCTTTGAAAAGTGCTCAGAAACATCAATTGGTACAAAGACTTACCGGCAGATTGTTAATTGGTACTATTCTATCTGACATCACTATGGCCTCAGAGGGAGAGAAGAACCACTGGACTTGATCCCTTTTCCCGCTGCCATTCCTTTCTCCTTTTGTGTCATGTTGTTTTTAGATTGTAAGCCTGAGGGCAGGGAACTGTCTAATTAACCATTTGTAAGCCACTCCGGATGAGATGGCTTAGTGGTTAAGATACTAATTCTGATAATCGTAAGGTCAGAAGCTTGGCCGTTTGAGGCCCAAGTGCCGCATGATGACGTGTTCCTGTAACTAGTCCCAGCTTCTGTCAACCTATCAGTTTGAAAGCATTCAAATGCAAGTAGATAAATAGGTGCCATTTCTCAGTGGGAAAGTAACAGCATTCAGTGCAGTTATGCTGGCCACATTTATTTTATATATTTTATTTACTGTATTTATACCCTGCTCTTCAGCCCTAAAAGCTCCCAGAGTGGCACATGACCACTGGACTAGACTTCAGACAATGCTGGCTCTTCAGCCTAGTAACGGAGATGAGCACTGTCCCCTACAGTTGATTACAACTAGAATCATAGAGTTGGAAGAGACCGCAAGGGCCATCCCGTCCAACCCCCTGCCATGCAGGAAATCTCAATCAAAGCATCCCTGACAGATGGCCAGTCTGTTTAAAGACTTCCAAGGAAGGCGACTCCACTGCATTCCAAGGGAGTGTGTTCCACTGTCGAACAGCCCTTACCGTCAGGAAGTTCCTCCTAATGTTGAGATGGAATCTCTTTTCCTGTAGCTTGCATCCATTCTTCCGGGTCCTAGTCTCTGGAGCAGCAGAAAACAAGCTTGCTCCCTCCTCAATATGACATCCCTCCAAATATCTAAACAGGGCTATCATATCACCTCTTAACCTTCTCTTCTCCAGGCTAAACATCCCCAACTCCCTAAGTCGTTCCTCATAGGGCATGGTTTCCAGACCCTTCACCATTTTAGTCGCTCTCCTTTGTACATGCTCCAGTTTCTCCACATCCTTTTTGAATTGTGTTGCAAGGGATAACCTTTACCTTTAAGCCACTCTGCGAACATTTCTAAAGAATGGGATAAAAATACAATAAATAAATAATTGGGGCTCACTATACATCAAAAATGTGGTTTTGACCTCTAAAGTAAGGACCATATCTCCCTTTATCAGCCCACTAAAGCTCTGTGAAGAAGCCCTTCTCCCTGTTTCACCACACTGTTAGGCATGATTGTTGGGAACAAGGAGGAAGGGCTTCTTGGTGGCTACTCCTAGATCTTATTCCTGCTCCATCCTTTCAGTTGCAGATAAAAACATTTTTGTGCCATCATGATTTTAGAAACTGACTGGAGTGGGGTTTTAATGGGCAGTGCTGTTTTTAAGATTTCTATACGTTCTTTTAATTAATTGTAATGTTTTTAAATGTTTAATGTTTTAACTTTATAAATAGTTAATTGCTTTTTAAATAACTCTTTTATCTATATTTTTATTAATAAGTTTGAACAGTTTTTAATTTGTATTGTTTTAAATATGTTTTAACCAGCCTGAGTCCCATTATTTGGAGAAAAGCAGGCTGTATACAAATAGAATCATCATCATGATCATCATGATCATCATAATCATCATTGTGATCTCTTTTCTCTCTCTGAATACCCAACCGGATAGTATTGCTAATGATGTTCAGTTACTAGAAAGACGAGAGGCTATTCCTTTTGCTATTGCAGCCCTCTAAGCATCTAAATTATTGAGAAATCTTCTGGAGCAGCTGCTGCTATTGTAATAATAATAATAATAATAATAATAATAATAATTGTAACTAATCTCTCTTAAGATGCTCTGTCCGCAGATTGCATCTTATTCTGACAAAAAGAAAAAAAACAGATTTAGACAGTTTAAAAATATTTTCAGTGGTAGTGGGAGGTATTGTACATCATATAGCTTCCTTTTACAGTTTATATTCAATGTAAAACTCACTGTGAATTTCCTTTCATTCATTTTAGGTTTGCAAGTGCCTTAGGCTACAAATTATTATTGAGATTTTTCTATACTAAATCTTCCTTTAGCAACCATATTCATCTCATTTAATCCCCCTTTTTTAAACCACAATTTTTCCTTCACTAGGCCTCCCCTTCCTCCTATAACCCCCACCTTCACTTTTTATATTAGGGCAAAGCATAGGAAGAAGAAAAGCAAGGAGGAGGGGGAAGGGAAAAAAGGAAGGAAGGAAGGTAGGAAGGAAGAGAAAAACACCCCTACTAGGACAAATATCAACAGAAAGGGGAAAGAAGAGTGAAGGAAAGAGGCATGCTTTCCCTGTTCCCCAACCTCATGTAATATCTGAATTTCAAGATTCTTAAATTACCTGAAACACTGACAGAATCCATTTGCTGCAATTTTGAATGTGGCTCAAGAATGTTAGAAACAAGTGCATAAAAGACAAACAAGGTACCTATTTCAAAACTGTGACAAGAAGGTTGAGATGTTTTGTCTTGATTAAAACAAAGGCTGGCAAGGCAAGCCATTTGGCAGAGAAAAGATTTTGCTGATAATTGGCATTCATTTGCATGAGAAAAAGTAAAATAGTATTCCACTGTGGCCTGATGGGGATGGATAGCCTTATTGTTATTGTTGTTAACTGCCTTCAAGTTGGCGGGTTCTTTTTGGGCTGTGCGCGGGGCACCACTGGTGCGCTCGCACACAATCATGATGTCTGCGTGGTGTGGCGCTGTTGGGGTGCTGAACCATGTGGACGTCATCATCGCGCGACCCATGAGGATGGGGGTGCTGATAGTAGGGTTGGGTGCATGTGGACGCCCAGCCCTACCTTGCCTAATTTCAGACCCAGGCTGGCGCAAGCACCTGTATGTATTGGGCCCAAGTCTCTTATCTGGCATGCAGTCTTCCTCTCTTTCTACTAATGCGCGCATCGTAAAGAATTCTGTTGGGGTCATATGTAGTCCTCCCATTTTGTCTGCTTTGCAGGTTGTTGCGGAAGGGGATATGACACTCACCCAACTACACCCCAGCTCACCAGTACCAGCAAATATACTGGAGGTCTTGGAGGATGATGGCTCTTTCTTTCTCTCAGCTACAAAATGACATCTTGGGACCTGAGAGACCCCTGCACACCCAACCTACTAATTGATTCTAGAGTTGCACCCAGACTGATATTGCGGGCAGAGGCAAAGAAGGGTAATCCCAAAAGAAATGTACAAGCCAACCAGCAAATAAACAGACTCTCAACTAAAAAAAATTGCCACATTTCCTTTTTCTTTTTGGGAGAAATTCCACATGTGTATTTTTGCTGTGCAGGTAGGCGGCTCCCCATTATTTCTCTCCAGTCCCACCAAAGTCAGTCTGAGGGTCTGCTACATGTATATCGCACAATCTCTTCAGGGAGTGGTGTTCTTAGGCATTATAGGAAACTAAGGTGGTGACTCTTAGCAACTCAGGAGTGTTTTTTTAAAAAAGAAAAATTAGATGGACACAGCATTGTGCTAGTGGTGCTCCAGTAACAGACCAAGGTTTTCACATACTAACATCTGATCAAGAGGTTTCTTGCTTCAAGAGCTTATCCCATCATAAATAAAATATTCTTTTCAGTGCTAATTTTTTCCCCCCCAATTGCATGTGTCTAACAGAGCCTGCCTGGTAGCAATGTTTCTGTATGCTAATTAAAGCACAATCCCACAGGATATTCTGCTATGCAAGGCCCATTGAAACAAACTGGAGTTCAGAACATGACCAAAAAACACTTAAATTCTATCTATTGCTTTAACATGTACAAAGTATTTTGCATGTCTTATGTCATTCTTTCTCCATCCAAAAACTCAGTGACGTAAATTGGAATTATCATCCTGAAAGAGGGAGATAGCAATTTCCCTTAGGCTAAATACGTAGTAATCTCTTAACAGAAGAACAATTTAACAATAAATGTCCCAGAGTATAACTATTGTCTATCAACCACAGCTGCATGACTCCTCTAAGGCTTGCACAAGTCTTAACACATCGGTATTAATGAATCACATCAACACAATAGCCCCCCCAAAGTTTGGGAATAAAGTGTATGGGAATAGTTTCTTTTTGCCAGTAGGCACTGGTGAATCTGTCAGTTTTGGATTCTTTCCCTTTCACTTTCCCCCCTAAATTTATATCTTATTTGTCTCAAACTTTGATTTTTTTTTTTAAATACAAACATTTGTATATAGTTTGGTGTGCATTCCTTCTAATGAATGCATTATTTTAGGTACTGTAATTTTGTCTAATATACACATTCTAATATAATGGAAGCAATTTTCTTAATTCAGTGCATCTAGAACATTATTTTGACTACATGTAGGGTCTCCTTGGTGCACTTTCCCCTTAATATACTGGAACTGCTGCTGCTGCTTCTTCATTAGAGAAAGTAAAATTCGCATATTAGCTTCAAAATAAGACTGGGTAAGTTCAGTGTGTGTAATGGTTTGGGTGTTATATTGCACCTCTGGAGACCAGAGTTCAATTCTCAGCCATGAAACCCATTGGGTGACCTTGGGCAAGTCACATGCTCTTAACCTCAGAGAAGACAGTGGCAAACCTCCTCTGAACAAATCTTGCCAAGAAAACCTCATGATAGGTTTGCCACTGAGTCGCCATAAGTTGGAAACAACTTGAAAGCACACACGATGACGACCACCACCACCACCACCACCACCATTCATATAAAACTGTGAACTGGATAGATTTGTTCCCTATCCCTACCTACAGGGGCACCCAACTAAAAAAAAAACCCTAATAAATATCAACATAAGAATATATGGCTATAGTTGCAACCTGTTCGGAAATAAGACCCTCTCAGCACGGTGGGACTTTACTTGTGTATAAACATGCATGGAATTACATTGCTTATCTGAGGTCAAAATACCTGAATTTTACCTGAGACATGAAATAGCATAGGCTGTACTGTAACAAATAGCAATTTGGCTACTCCTCTGTCGAAGCTGGCCTCTCCTCACCCCAAGCTACTCATTAATGATATACAGCACTATGTTTGTCTTTTACTCAAAAATACATACAGGGAATCTGATCCTGAGCATAGCAGCTGGAATGGAGAGAATTTTAAATCTCTTGTCCCCAGCTGCAAAATCCCTGTCCTTGGAAAAACAAAGCTACAAATACTTGAAAGTAACAAAACAAAACAAAACAAAACCCAAAACTTTCTATTAGAACCACTGGAGGGCTTGATTTTCAGAGTGGTGGAGACACTCATTGTTGGAAAGGTAGGATTAAACGTCATGCATTGTGGCCATCAGGAAATCTGTACCTCCTGCCTTGATTACTTGTGAGCACAAGTAAAATAAAAAGTGGGATTCTATATATTTAATGCCATTTGATTTGACCCTTATGTTGTTGCTGTGTGCCTTCAAGTCATTTCCAACCCTAAGGCAAACCTATCATGCTTTTTGGGAAACTGAGAGTGTATAACTGGCTCAAGGCCACCCAATGGATTTCAAGGCTGAATGGGAAATTGAACCCTCATCTCCAATGCTTTTGACTGTCATCTGCTCACATTATCCTCACACCAGCCATTACTGAAAGAGAGTCACTTGACCAAGATCACCCAGTGAGTTTCATGGCTGAATGGGAATTAGAACCTGAAGGTCAAAAGCCCCAGCCAATACTCCAGCTCCCACAACACTGGCCATTTAGCGATAACCACGAATGGCAACTTTATGTTGTTGTTCATCATTCTATAATACAGAACAGAAAATGTTAACAACAGCAGTAAATGCTGAATAGGCAGAATGGAAGAAAAAGTTTAAGCCATGAGCTTTGCCTTCCGTACTCATATTTAATGGGGCCCCTACATATTCACTGTCTTCTCTATTGTTAATCACAAAGATCTTTAAAGATTTCCCTTTTACAAATGCCATCTGCCTATCGAGTTTGGTATGTGACAGGAGAAGCAAGTCATTTTGAGCAACTGCAACCATATTATGGGGTGGGGGCAGGAGGCCTTCTGGGCTAGAAATAGGTCTGTTTTATGTGCATGTGAATTGATGCCCCTTTGTACGCCATGATTAAATGATAAATTGTACAGAGTGATACTGTAAGGATGCAACCATTAAAACAGGCTGTTAAAGTAGCTGGTGTTTCCTTCTAACTACTGTTCCTTTCAAGCAATCCCACACACTATTGTTCAAGGTCAGTAAGTCAGAGTAAGACCACCCTGGTTGGGAGGGATGCGAGGAGGGGAAAATACGCTTCTGACACAGAGTTGTGCTGAATCCCTCAGCTGAGAAATGTCATCTAACACCTTTCATGGTTATGGTGCCTCATAAACAGGAAGCTCAGCCCTGTCCATGACACTGTAGCTTTGTCATATCCTAGATCTTGTTATGAAAGGGAGGGGGAGGGACAAAGTACTACCATTCTCCTCCCTCCCCAAAACACACACACACACACACGCACATGAAACAAAACAATGAACTCAACAGGGTATTTAAAGCAGCTGCCCTCTGCATTCTTTGCCAAAATAAATATTGCCAAATTAGCAAGCCATTCTGAACCACTGAAGCACTAAGCACAAATTTATCAACTGAAATAAAATGGTAGAATAGCAAAGGAGACAGCAATAGTATAGTTCATCTTTTGTACGTAAGTGTTTTTGTTGGCCACTTGCTGTAAAGTGACATGGGAACAGTATTAGAAAAAGAAAGAATGCTTGTTGCAGCCATGATAAAAGTCTTGTGTTATAGAACCCAAGTGCATGCATTTGAACCTATAATCGTACAGTCAAGTATCTCTCCTTCTACCAAGACAGGAGAGCAGTTAATAACACATCTTTTCCAAGTTTCACATTTTAAAAAGGAAACAATCAAAGGAGGTTGGATAGGATTGGGAACTTTCTTGTAACACTTCAAACATGGTTAAAGCGTCTGGGCCGGCTGCCTCCAGAAGTGTTAGGTTAAATGCCAAGCCTACAATGCCCATCTTGTGCAGTCCATTTGGCTATGCAAGGGTGGGATTGTAGTGTAACAGATCTGCTGGGTACTAGGATGAGGAAGGCTGGGCTAGAATACATGGGAATGGTTTGGAATGGGTTCTCCTACATACAAATGGACAAATTTATTTGGACTTTATCACACAATCCCCATTCTTGCTGCAATTGCTTTAATGAAAGGAAGTGCATACATACTGGTTTGGGAGCACTCCAACATTGTGATGAGACTGTTGATGGCCCCTCATGTCCTCTTTCACCCTCATAGAATCATAGAGTTGTAAGAGACCACAAGCACTATCCAGTCTAACCCCTGCCATGCAGGAACTCACACTCAAAGCACTCCCGACAGATGGCCATCCAGCCTATGTTTAAAGACCTCCAAAGAAGGAGACTCTGACACACTCGTATGTTCCACTGTCAAATAGCTCTTACTGTCAGGAAGTTCCTCCTAATGTTGAGATGGAATCTCTTTTCCTGTAGCTTTCATCCATTGTTCCGTGTTCTAGTCTTTGGAGCAACAGAAAACAAGCTTGCTCTATTCTCAATGTGACATCCCTTCAAATACTTAAACAGGGCTATCATAGCATCTCTTAACCATCTCTTCTCCAGGCTAAACCTATCCAGCTCCTTAAGTTTTTCCTCATAAGGCATGGTTTCTAGACCCGTCACCATTTTGATCGCCTTCCTCTGGACATGCTCCAACTTGTCAACATTCTTTTTGAATTGTGGTGCCAAGAACTGCACACAGTATTCCAGGTGTGGCCTGATCAAAGCAGAATAGAGTGGCACTATTACTTACTTTGATCTAGACACCATACTTATATTGATGCAGCCTAAAATCACTTCGGCCCATTACAAATGGGCCGTTTTGTGCGTGCGGAGCACGCACTAGGGTTAGAAAGGGGCGGTGCTTCCGCACCCCCTAACCCTAATGCACGCTCCGCACGTACAAAATGGCGGCGGCCGTTCCACATGGCCGCCGCCATGAGGACGTCACGACCGTGCCGCCTCTATATGGGGCGGCGCGGACGTGACGTCCTTGCTCCGCACCAGGGCGCATAATGCGCCCTTTCTGCGGAGCAGGAAGGAGCTCCGTTTCAGAGCTCCTTCCTGGTTTGGTCCGCTGGGCGCAGCCTTCAGACAGCTGCGCTCAGTGGACCAAAGGAGAAAGGGGCCAAGCGGCCCCTTTCTCTTCCTCCCCGCTGCTGCGGGGTGTCCTTGGGGCTTGAAGCCCCAGGGACACCCCTTTCCAAGCTGCGGGGAAGCGGCCTTTTGCCACTTCCCCGTATCCCAGAAAGCGGCGGATTGGGGCCTCAGCGGCTGCCGTTCTGGCTGCTGAGGTCCTGATACTCCGGGGAAAGGGGTGGGTACAGCCCACCCCAAATGGGCGGTCTGTAACCCGCCATAGGCTTTTTCAGCTGCCACATCCCACTGTTGACTCATGTTCAACATGTGGTCTCCTAGGTCTCCTAGATCCCTTTCACATGTAGTCTTATTAAGCCAGGTGTCCCCCATCCTATATCTATCCATTTCATATTTTCTACCTCATCCTTAACCACCCCTTATCCTTAACCACACTGTCTTGCCCTATATCCTACCAAGTGTTGCCATTCATTTGTTTGTGTATGTCTTTTTAACAGAATTCCAAATTTATATTAATGTAGTTTAACAGGACAACAACAACAGACTGTTGTGTAATAGCAAAAGGGAGGGGGGCGAGGGAGAGGAGGAGATACTGACATCACATGACTGCCCAATCCTGGAACTCCTGTGGGAGTAATGTATCAAGCACTATACCAGCATGATTGGGTTCCTATTGATGAGTTTTCCCTATCAATGGCAGGATGAGAGATAACCATGCTTGAAAGAAAGGGCAGTACAAGAGAAAGACAGTGTTATGTGATAAATATTGTCAAGGGTGCTATTATCCAACTTTTATGCTGTCTTAAAATCAATGTGTGACAAAATCCTTTTTAAAAATTTTTTCTTTGTATGCCTGTTTGGGGGGGACCCTCCATAGTGCCCCTCCCCAGTGATGGACAACAGATGAAAAAAGTTTTTTTTTTAATTGTTTTAGAACAAAACAAATATTTAAAAAACCGTGTTGTTTTTTTTTAAAGAACTGTAATCTCAGTGGAAATCTGCATACGTCTATCTTAAAAACCAGGCAACAGATGTCTATTCCATTTCTGGTCAAGATGCAAGGAGAATGAAGTTTCCACCCTCTATCCGCCACCCTGTTTCAGGCTCACTTGTCAGTGTAAGGGGACTGGAAATGTTGTCTTCATTGTGTCTTGATCAGAAGGTAGATGGAGCTCCTTTGCCTGATTATTGTTTATGTAAAAAGGGAGAGGTAGTCCTTGACATAAATATCTATTCATAACCAACTGTAGGGGGTGGTGCTCATCTCCATTACTAAGCTGAAGAGCCAGCATTGTCCGAGGACTACTCTGGTGATCATGTGGCTAGCATGACTGCACTGAATGCTGTTACCTTCCACTGAAGTAGTATCTATTTATCTACTTGCATCTGCATGCTTTAGAACTGCTAGGCTGGCAGAAGCTTGGACTAGTGACAGGAGCTCACCTCATCAGGCAACACTCGGGCCTCAAACTGCCAACCTTCCAATCTTCTGATCATCAGACTTAGACCCTTTTCAGATGATGCATGCCCCAAATCTGCCCCCCAGGGTGCCATGATGCTGCGCACTGCTCCACACAGCGTGTGGCATCATGGCGCTCCTCTGGCGCTGCGTCCATATGATGAAGGGCCAAAGGAGCACTCTATAGCCATGGCAATGTGGCTATGGCACTCTTTCCAGGGCGCAAAACCAAGCCACTTTTTGCAGCTCCCTTTGTGCACCCTGGAAAGGCTGAATGAAGTTGCCCCAGAAGGGGCGGCTTTGGTACTGTTTGTATAGCCCCCTAGTGACTTAACCACTAAGCTGCTGCATCCCTTATTGTGTGTGTATTTCTCGTCAAACCCCCTTTGACTTAGCGTGAGCACTTGAATTCCATAGGGTTTTCTTAAACAAGGAATACTCAAAGGTGGTCTTGCCAGTTCCTTTCTCTGAAATATAGCTTACAGCATCTGGTATTCATTGTCCGTCTCATATCCAAATACTAACCAGGGCTCAGCATGATTAGCTCCCAAGACCAGATGGGATCTGGTGCCTTTAGGGTGTGGCCTGCTCTGAAAGTGTAAGGGGGAGGGTTGGGCCGGGAGACATTATTTAAAGGTAGAGGTAAAGGTTTTCCCTTTGACAAGGTTGCGCAGTCATGTTCGACTGTAGGGGCGGTAGTAAACCAAAGACAACTCTGTGATCATGTGGCCAACATGACAACACAGAGCACTGTTACCTTCTCACTAAAGTGGTACCTATTTATCTACTTGCATTTTTACATGCTTTCAAACTGCTAGTTTGGCAGAAGCTGGGACTACTAACAGGAGCTCACTCCGTCACATGGTGTTTGGCCCTTGACCTGCTGAACTGCCAATCTTGCAATCCTCAGAGTCAACATCTTAACCACTGAGCATTTAGTTATGCAAACATAATTAAGGCCAGGGACAAATGGGCACTTTGTGGCATGGCGGCAGAGATTGTAGGGTTGGGGAGCGTGCAGCAACCACACACTCCCAAATCCTAATACGTATATGACACAGCGCTGTCCATACAGCTGCACATCCATGACGTGTCTTGTGTGATGCATCCTAATGGTGTGGCACACAAGACACATCACCGCAATGTCCCAGGGTGCAAATGGCGCCTTGACGGCATCATGGGAAGGAGCTCCTTTTTGGGGTGGATCATGGTAGCGGCTATGCAGTTGCTGTGGCAACAATCTGGAAGAGAAAGGGGTGGCTTCTGCACGCCCCTTTCTTCTAATCTGTACTGGGCCTAAATCACCAGTCTAGGATTTTAGTGTGAAATTGAACGTAATCTGGTGAATAGGTCATATCTGATTCTCATATTAGTTCAGAAAACTAGATAATATACAACAGAATACACAAAGCTCAAATTCACTAGTTTCTCTCACTTCTGTACAGAGTAGATATTTTACTATGAAGTACAATGAATGTTGCTGGAGTAGAAATTGATATCAAAGCGATCCAATAATTTTCATCACTGGAAGATGCCAGTGAACACCCTATGGTTATTTACATAATAATGTCAAGTGGTAAGAATTTACTGTGTGTGGGTCTATAATAAAATGACTGTCTATAACCAGTCTAACCCATCAATCCATCACTTATAAGAATGTTCTATGCATGAGACAGTAGTATGGGAGTTGGGGAAACAAACACACAACACAAACCTATTTTTGGTACACATTCCTTACATTCTAAATGAATAGAATATATGTATTTCCACTCAAGCATAGGCTATTCCTGAATACAGACTTGTGATTTGGTCCATTAAAATTAATGCCTGCTGTACTACTGTATATAATTCAGAAGTGGGAAAAAGTTTCCCACAGTTTGGGGAAGGCCCAGAGGTCATATTTTTTTACATCTACAGCAGACTCCTCAGAAACTCAGACTCCTCAGAAACTGCACAGTTAGTAAAGAGGGTTAAGGATTTAAAATATCTGCTTCTAAAAACCACTTCAGAGACAAAGGGTGTTGTTCTCTGCTTCCAACTTCAGTGTCATGATACCTGATCCTATTATTCAGTTTAAGAAATGCATCATAATCCCAAGATTCAGGAGTAGACAACTCTGGCCCTCCAGATGTTCTGGGTCTTCAATTCCAATAAGCTGCCCACCAACATTGTACTTGGAAAGACTATCCCACAACATCCTAGGATTATGTCTGACAATATATGGAAGGGTTTGAGTGGTCTCTCCCCGCTACCCCAAAACTTTCATGTCTTTGTACCACCAGCCCCAGGACATGAAACAAGCAATTTCTAATACAGGTTAGGAATCCTGCTATTCCTATCAACCCTACCCAACACAGCTAGTGGTGAGGAATAAGTAGCATTGGAGTTTAACATCTGGAGGGCCACACATTGCCCATTAAAGCATTCCACATGTGTGAAGGGCACACATTCTCACATTCTAAAAGGAAGGAAGTAGCATGGCCTTCCTCTGCACTTGTTTTAAGGTTCTACTTGGGGGTGTTCTTTGTTCCTCCCAGAAGTCTGAATTTTGAGAAGAAGCCACTAACATTGTTTTTCTTTCATTTATCCGTGTTTATCTTCTTTATTGAAGTAAATGAATCCAGCTTTCTCTTAAATAATAGGAAGCACATGGGAAAGGGCCATGCTAAGTTATATGCTGACAAGAACAAAAACCCTTTGGTGATTCTTCCCAGTCCATTTGATCTTACAGAATATGTCTCTTTGCTCTTGAACCTTTACATCAGCACACTGGGGAAAAAAACATATTTCTAGGTAGTTGCTCCTTTGCTTTAAAATAAGTGAGGCCATGGCAAGAGAACTGTGATAGAAATATTACGCACCCTTGACATTTCTTTGAGAGAAATTATTTTCCAAGCCATGTCATGTGAAAGGCACATTCTGCCAAAAGGCCCATTTTTGGTCCAAGTCACACTCTCATGTAGAGCTCCAGCAACTGGAAATGTAGCAATAAAATCAGGAGGAGTTCAAGACATCTGGATCTATGAATGAATATTCAGCACTGAGCATTACTAATTCATTTGTGCAGCAAAGCAAACACGGAACCTCTGAAGCAAGTGTAATTTGAAGAATCTCTAATTTAGGCATTGGTAAGGTTGGCGGATGAAACATACATGCCTATCTTCACTCTGACATCATGACGCTAAAGAGTTACTTTTTTCCCCTTCAGCACAGCAATAACTGGAGCATTTCTCACCAGGGCTCTGGAATGGATGCCAGGCCTCATGATCTTTGAGGAGCAAATGATATAATCTAGACAAAATGGAGCTCCTGTAGCAGACCTTAGGGAATTGGGTTTAAACTGCAGCTCCCCAAAAAAGCTGCAGACCAAAAAAGTAATTTTTTTTCAAATTCTGTAACAGGATCTCCATTTCAAGATGTTTGTGGGGCCTCTTTCAGACTGATGGAGATGAATGCTTTGCTGTCTGTTGTGATCCCACATCTCCAAGAATGGTCTTTTGGGCGGGGTACAGACCTCCGCTTTGCGGCGGTCTGCCGCCGCCGCCAGTAGGTCCGCGGGGGAGCCGGAGCCTTCAGACGGCCCGACTCCCGCGCGGACCGAAAAAAGAAGCTCCAAAATGGAGCTTCTTTTACGGTCGCATTTGCGACGTAGCGAGGCGCCAGGGGCGCGCTCGCTACGTCAGAAGCGGCGCGACACGTCTGGACGCTGTGCGTCCAGTACGTAAAGATGGCGGCGCCCATGTGGAAGGGGCGCCGCCATCTTGTACGTATTCTATACGTACTAGGGTTAGGGGGGTGCGGAAGCACCACCCCTTCCTAACCCTAGTACGTATAGAAGACGTACTATATGGCGGTTTGTATCCCGCCATTGTCTTGGGGAAGGTAAAGAGGACTAACAGAGAGAAGAATTAGTGGTAACAATGCACTAGAAGCCCTAATCTGAATACTTCCACCATCCAGCCAATTCCTGCTGTGAAAGCTGACTAGTCTGGCAGTTGAATCTTAAGGTGTATCTTCCCTATACGAGCCAGTGTGGCATATAGGTATAAGCAATATGATAACTGTCATCCTTCAGCCTGTGAGGGAATGAACAGGCAGGCCCAGCTCCATCAGGGCTAGCCTGAAGATAGAGAGCCCTCCCTCCAGTCCATCTGCCTTGGTCCAGGCCTCAGAGGGAGAGAATAACCACTGGACCTCATCCCCTTTCCCACCTCCATTCCCTTCTACTTTTGTGTCGTGTCTTTTAGATTGTAAGCCCGAGGGCAGGGAACCATCTACTTAAAAATAATAATTGTAAGCCGCTCTGATAGCCTTTAGGGTTGAAGGGCGGGGTATAAATACCATAAATAAATAAATAATAAAAATAAGCATTGGACTTTGTCTCTGGAGATCAGGGTTTGATTCCCCACTCAGAAACTCACTCATTGACCTTGGATGAGTCACACACTCTCTGTCCCATAAAACTGGGTCACCATAAATTGGTCACCATAAATTGGAAATGACTTGAAAGCACACAACAACAACAATCTTCCCTACAGAGTAATACCAGATTCACATCATTTTACTTGTCATGGATCCATCTAGGGTATCTTGGGAAATGTAGTTTATTGAAGTACTTAGAAGGTATTAAGCTACCCCATGAAAAGAATGATGGAGAATCAGTTTCATTCTGGAGTGTAGATATGTACACAGAGTCTCCTGGGAATCCTGGGAGCAGAAGAAAACTCTCTAGGAAAGAATTCTCAGTATCTCATCATACAACAAATTCCAGGATTCTTTAGGGTGGCACCATGGCAGTCAAAAGGCATGAAGCTGATATAACTTTGCAGTGCAAATAAAGCATTATTCAAGATTTGCAAGAGAAATATCATCCTCAGCTCTGACAAGACAGAAGAACAGCATAGGGTATGCAAAACATACCCTATGTGGCGTGGCACCTACATACCTATCTGTTTCTGACTTCTAGAAGACTAGGAATGGGAAGATAAGGTATGAAAGAACTAGAAAAGATCTTAAAGAATAAAGATATACAACTGAGCACTAAATTTAGAATAATGCAAGCCACTGCATTCCCCACATGGTGTATGGGTATGAGATCTGGATAGTGAAGAAAGAAAAAGAAAATCAGTTCATTTGAGATCTGGTGCTGGAGAAGAGTGTTGAGGATCTTGTGGATGGCTAAAAAGACAAACAAATGAGGGTCCTTGTACAGATTAAGCTTGAAATCTCCCTGGTGATCAGTTTGATCAAACTGAGGCTTTCATACTTTGGACACATCATGAGAAGGCATGAATCATTAGAAAGAACAATAATGCTAGGAAAGGTGGAAGGAGGTAGAAAGAGAGAAGATGGATAGATAGATGCTATTGATGAGGTCATGAGTATGAATTTACAGGAGCTGAGCACAACAGTGGAGGACAGGGGGGCTTGGAGATGTCTCATCCACAGGGTCACCATGGGTTGGGATTGACTCAAAGGTGGCTAACAACAACAGGTTTTTTAATAACTACTGATTTGTTTCAGTTGTGTTTATAGTTTTAATGTGAATGTCCTAAAAGTCACCATAAGTTGGAAACAACTTGACAGCACACAACAACCACCACCACCTAAAGCGTTGTTTTAAACCAGCATGTAAAATACACTGTAAAAGTCTGCTGACTGCAATAAAGTAATGCAATATTAATATTTCAGATATAGCCTCCCACCTGATCATTCCGAAATCTGGACTAGTGCTGTTATTGAAATAATCAGCAATTTTGTCTATGTGTGTGTTTAGAGAGTGTAAATTATTATTGTGATAATTATTGAGGTAACACAGCTGAGGGGTATAGTCTCATAACCTGTCCAATAATAAAATTTCTTAACTGAAACAGTTAAATGAGACCTTCTTCACCATGAATTGTTCATATAGCTTGCCATCCTGCAGGGAATGTAAATGTTTGCTTCAATGGAGTTTACTTCTGCTTGGAACCATAGTTTCTAGGTAGGAATAATCATCAGCCTGAAAGTACTGTATGCTTGCTCAGGTATACAACAGTATCCCAGACTGTTAGCAGAGTAGCATTTACACGTGACTCCTGGGGAAGCAACTTCCAGTGTGAGTATTTCAACTGAAAAGGACAGTGTTTTTCTGAGAGGAGGAGGGAGGCATGGAGAGACAGTTGTGGAGCAAGTGAGTTTCAGTTCAAGAAAGCCTGTTTAATGGGGCTATACCCATGGCCTCAGACTGGGGCAGAATCATTGAGATTTGTTCATGCATGCAAGCCACCATGCCATCAGTAAGCATTCATAAGGCAGCATCCTGTAAGTGACACATAGGTAAATGTAGTTTACACACACATGCCTCCCCCCCCCTTTTTTTTTTTTTGCTGTTTCTTCTGCTGTTTACCAGTGTGGAGGGGAGGGAGGAAGACAACTCAGATGATGAAGATGTAGCTTTCCTTGTCTCCCAGAGGAGGAAAAAGGAGGGTGGATTCTATGTGTGAGTGCAACCTTGTTTCTTCCCCCCACAAGCTGAGACCAGCTGCTTCTTCCTCATCTGAATTATTTCCCCTCTCCTCATCAGTAAGCAGTAGTTGGGATTTTGAGGAGTTAAAATCCAAGACATCTGGAGGACTAAAGTTTGAGACTCATCACGCTTGAGCTCTCTAGCAAAGAATTTTAAACTGTGTCAGCAAACTACAAGTCCCAGGATTCTATAGGATGAGACTCTGGAAGTTAGTGCTATCAAACTACCATAAATGTATAGGGCACATGCAAAAACAAATGGTGCTTCCCATCTGTTCTTGCCATTGCTGGAACAATGTATTAAAAAGCCCCATTGCTGTAGCTTCCATATTAAGCAAAGAAGAGTTCTCAAAGAGCATGGTATAAATCTTTTAGATGCTCATTAAAATGTCTCAGACATTTGTGTGTAAGTAATGAAATCAGCAGGAAACTTACCGCCTGTTTTGGATTGAAGGTTTGTGTATGCTGGGCTCTCAATCCAGAGGTAATCTCATAAACCAGGTACCAACAGTGGGAATGGAGAGACATAGTAGTTAGGCCAGTCCCATGACATGAATAATCTCAGCAGAGCTGGAGCATAAACTCTGCAGAGCCACTTATGTTTTATGGATAACATACTGCTGCATCCTAGGCCTTACCTAGGAGCTTGCAGAGTTTAAAATTTCTACATATAGCGACATCCTTTAAAAAAAAGAATAATATTTTCAAAGAACCTCTTCCCATCAATAAAGCATATGGTTCTGTTTTATTTAATTGTTCCTCTCAGTGAGGAGACTAGAGATAAAAGTGAGTTTCTGCAATGTCACAGCTGTATTGCCAGCTGCATTACTGGCCAAAGCAGTCATTTAACTCTGACAGTTTCTTTCCTTTTTATATGCATGATAGATAGCTCTGAATCCTGTGGTGCCGATTCATTTGTGTAAACTACAACAGTGGAATGTCAGGCCCACCCTTCAGGCTTCATTGATGAACACATGTGCCAATCAGGGAAGCATTCTAAGAGAGAAGGTCATGGAAACAATTGATGCCTTCCTTTTTGCCGCTGTAATGCAATCAGATGAACATTTGTAGCATAATTCCCCCCACTCTCATACATATTTACCTCTCTACATTCCATGTGCCCAGCCAGCTTTTTAACAATACTTAATTGTGTTAGATGCAATGTGAAGAATAGCTGATCCTCTTGACAGTATTTTAGGATTAGTGCCTTCAGCAACTTGTAACAATCATGCTATTGTCTGTATGGCTCCTGGTCTTGTTGGTTTACCTTTGAGGAAGCTGATTCCTAGATAGCCATCTTCATAACATGGAAATTAGAATGGAGACATTGACAGCCACTGAATGGAACTCAACCACTGAATGGAGCTCATTCCTTACAGAAGAAGAGGACTGTTTAACTGAGGTGGCTGTTTTAGTAAAGACCTCAGTTGTCATTGTCAGCTAGCTCATAAATTTGTGTTTGTTTATAAAGAGTAGAGGCTTCTCTCTCTGTGTCTAGCTTGCAGAGACAAAATCAGTATATTCTTTAGCTTTATAAATGTGCTACAGTTCAACAGAATGAAGTCAGCCTTAAGCTGATGGGTTTCAATGGTCTTAAGTTAGCTTAACTCTGTTGGACTGTGGCCATGATGCCTAACGGAAGCCTTGTATGAAATACAATTTTGAGAACTGTGCCATCAATGGATTATACTTTGATATCACAGTGATGTGCCAACTGCAGGGCAGTATTTTCAGATGTCTTCTTAAACATGGAATTTCCCCAGTCCCTCGCCCTTGCATACTTGCTTTTGAGTCTTTCATACTTTTAAGAATTCTTGTTCTTTCTTTTCTCATCTGCATGATACATCTGAATGGTCAATAAGAACTGCACAAAGCTGCCTATTTCTAACCCAAAATTGTTTTCACAAACTGGGAACAACTATAAAATTTCTGACAAGAGGCTTTTTCAACCTAACTTGCAGATGTCAGGGAACTGAACCTGGAACCTCTTGCATACAGAGCATATGCTCTTCTATTTTGCTATGTGTCTACCTTTCTGGTAGTAAGCAATATATGTGCAAGACATAATCATCATTCAGTATTTCCAGACAAGAAGGACAGATTTGAAGATAGTTGTCTTATTATTTAGGAAATGTACTTTGTTATTTACACACAAGGAGCTAAAATAATCACACAGACTGTTTATACAACCTCTCTGACCTTACTAGTTACAAACAATGAGACTGCAACTGGATTGGGAGGTATGCCAAAAAGGAAGGTTTATCAAAAAGTATGTATGTCTAAGGAGATTGTTGCATTGACAAATAATGCGACTGCTCTGCAATGGGATACAGTTGCGTTTCAGGTCGCTACTGCGAATTATTGCACAATTTGTTGCTGCTGCTGCTGGGTGGCTGCATCCTGGGTCCCAGCAATGCTTCGGAGGCTGTTTTTCCAAGACGGGAGCTTGCACACAGGATGCAGCCACTCAGCAGCAGTAGCAGCAAATTATGTGCGATAATTCCCGGTAACAACCCGAAACGCAACTGTATCCTGGTGGGGAACAATCATATTATTTGTCAATGTGATAATCTCCAAAAAGGTGCAAACTAGGTAGAAAGATGAACGGTTTGGCTAGACATTTTCACTCTTCATAGGAAGGTTCATTTGTTGTTAAGTGCCCACAAATTGACTGCGACTCATGAAAACCCTGTGGATGAGACATCTCCAAACACCCTGTCCTCCACTGCTTTGCTCAGGTCCTGTAAATTCAAACCTGTGACTCCCTAATTGAGTTTATCCACCTAGCCTGTGGTCTTCCTCTCTTTCAATTTCCTTCCCTCTTTCTTAGAAGTATTGTCTTTTCTAATGAGTCATAGAAGGTTATCGCATGGGGGCAAAACCGTCCCCCGATGTGTTCTAATGAGCACGAGCGCAGACGCGCACGGAGCGTGATGGGAACCCGATGGGGCCCAGAACCCTAGTTTACCACATGGTGGAACGCCGCCGCTGCCGCCGGCGTTCCCATCGGGTTCCCGATGTGTTCCAGGAGGCGCCATTTCTGGGAACGCTTTTGAAACTGTTCCCAGAAATGGCGCCTCCTGGAACACATCGGGAACCCGATGGGAACGCCCGGCGGCAGCGGCGGTGTTCCACCGTGCGGTAAACTAGCGTTCTGGGCCCCATCGGGTTCCCATCACGCTCCGTGCGCGCCCACACTCGTGCTCGTTAGAACACATCGGGGAACAGTTTTGCCCCCATGCGATAACCTTCATGGTTTCTTGTGATGTGGCCAAAGTATGACAACCTCAGTATGATCATCTTAGCTTGAAATTTCAGGTTTGATCTGTTCAAGGACCTATTTGTTTGTCTTTTTGGCTGTCCACATCTCAAATAAATTTATTTTCTTCTTAGCCTCTTTGTTTACTTTCTCACATCTGTACACGGGGATGGGGCTTGGATGATTCTAACTTTAACACTCAGTTGTATACCTTTACTCTTTAAGATCTTTTCTAGCTCTTTCATGGATGCCCTTTCCATTCCCAGTCTTCTTCTGTCTTCCTGATGTAATCTCGATTCTGATCAATGAAGACAGAAATATCTAAGGCAGTGATTCCCAAACTCTGGCCTTCCAAGTGTTTTGGACTTCAGCTTCCAGAATCCCAGACAATTGGCCAAGTTGGCTGAGACTTCTGAGCAAAGAAGTCCAAAACACCTGGAGAACCAGACTTTGGGAATCATTGATCTAAGGTGAGCATATTGAACTTTTTAGGTTGTTTTCTTTTACTGGTCTTCCATTTGTGGATTTAATAATATATAATTAGACACCATATACATATTTAGAACTGGCACACACATATATGTGGGTTGGTGACCTTGTTTGCATGATGGAGAAGTAAGCACACGAGCTCTTCCCACACCAGTCCCATACTATATCATGGGCCATCTAAACAAAAGTTCCTACTTATTTAAAGACAATATTGATTCTCCTCCTTTCTGAGTCTCCATCCCACCTCTAATGTGTTGTTAAGCAAAATGTGGAGGAGATGGGCATCTACTTGATCTTCCAACACATGAAGACAATTGCTTTCATAAGTGCAAGGACATAGGAAATGGATGACCATTGAATCAGATGATCCATCTTGTTTAGTATTGTCTGTTCTAAATGAGATCTGGGTTTCAGAAAGGAAATTTCCCCAGCCTCTTCTGTCTTCATCTTTGCATGTTTTTCAGCTCATCCTCCATCCCTAGGTTAGTACAAGCTTTGACTGATTGACATTTGGGGAATTTTACTTCTCCTTTGGCATTAAAAGAAGGGAGGATGTTTGGCGTACCTTGTAATGAACTTTGCCTACCTCTATGGAACCATGGAATGATTGGAATTGGGTGGTGCTTGAAAGAGTTTAATTGGCTTCATTAAATTCAATTAAGATTTGTTGCATTATAAGCTATTTATTTGTTAAATTGGTTTTTAATTGTATATAATTAGCTTTTTACTCATTTTTGGCAAACTAGTGAAACCTTGGGCAGTTACTGGTGAACACCCAGGGAAACCTTTGGGTGAAAGGGAGTTCTTCAGATTTGTCCTTTGTTTCCTGGAACTTGGGGTTGAGAATGGGAACAACTTTCCCATTAGGTTAGCTTTCCTCATTAGGTTCAGGATTGATGGGGAAAGGTCAATATTTTTGTACTTCCTGGACATGGGATGGGTGCAGACTAGCTAGATTTATTGGCTTGTTTCTGGGGTTGTTCACCCTTGACATCCTGTGGAGGAAGAAAATCTACACCTGTTCGTGCATATGCTACACTATGCAGATAAGCCTTAATAAGGTGGTTCATAGCTTACCCCCTGTCTTGTGTCTGTTTCTTTCATATGGATGGCTAGGCAAATTGGGTTGGAAAAATTAGACACCCTGGAAAGGTCTACTTACTAAATATTTTCACAATGCCACACATGTCAAGATATTTATTTAGATGGAATATTTTTCTAGATAGAAACTACATAGTACAGAGCACCCTTCTCATTCATAGAGGTTTGGTTCTGCCCCATGCAGATGGGGAAAACTACATATGCTTCAATCCCATTATAGCCAGTGGGTGCGGAAGTGTGTGGCAGTATTAGTATAGCTGTGTGCATGTGTCACCATTGACAAAAATGGAGAGGGTGATCCCTGGACACTTGAGTCCATGGACAGCTAATCTACTAATATTGTGCCCCCACTGTAATTGTAGTTCTGTAAAAATGATAGCATTCTGCTGATAGTATTATAATATTATAGTTGTCACTGACAAAGAGCCAGTATGGCATAGTGGTTTGGGTATTCCACTATGACTGTGGAGACCAGGGTTCAAATCCTGTCTCAACCATGGAAACTGAGAGACCCTGGACAAGTCACACTCTCCCAGCCTTTGAGGTTGGCAATGGCAAACCCCTTCTGAAAAAACTTGACTAGAAAACCATGTGATAGGTTTGGCTTAGGCCACCATAAGTCAGAAATGACTTCAAAGCACACAACAACAACAGTAACAACCTTCTTTCTGTTCATATCATGCTCCGTTTAAATGGTACATAATTCAAGACTGGAACATTTCTTGCCTTTAAATATATCTTGTGTTAAAAGTACATCAAGTTGAAAATTCGGTTTCATTGTACATTATCAAACTTCCTCATTCACATATGTTTGAAACTATCTTGGGTGGTGTGAGATGAAGGAAAGGAAGAAGAGAAAGAGGCAACTCTCCTATGTTTATTGTTCTAAGAATTTACCAATGGTGTCTTCAAACATCTTCCTGATTCTGCTGTCAAAATACATACCGCATAACTTCATGACAGGGTCCCCCATCCTGGAAATGTTATTCTCTAACTATCCCTAAAGCAACTGTGCCACATTCCGGAACCTCAGTCAGCCGGATGAATGAAAACTATTTTCATTTTATCGTTAGCTGGCTTTGAGAAATGTGAAGCAGCATGTTAGCATTTCTCCCTGCACCAGCGCAGTGTTTAGCTTTTAACATTCAGCGGCTTGATCAGAATGGGACTGCATTGGAAATTCAATATCTTTTCTCATTAAAAAGCAATTGTGGAGGGTGCAGCCCTGTCCCACAGACATGTCAATGCAATCCTCTTTAGTCAAAGCTTTTTTTGCTCTGTAAATCTAAAATATGCTATACAATAACATCTGTTCTAACACAATAGCTCTCTATGCTGCTCCCAGAAATGTTACTGTAACCCAGTGTTGTGTAATTTCTTTTCTTTTTTTCTTACTTAGAACAATGAGAGTGTATGCCTAACCTGTACAGACATAGAAGCCTCCAGCAAGAGATACTTCCCTTTCCCCCCAATCCTACCTGTTTCTGCAAGGCAGCATACTACTGTATAACAGTAATACTGTGGTCCAAGCCACCAAATAGGGGGCATTGCTGGCATAAAAACATCTACACTGACTGACTCAAAACTTTGGGAAAGAGGTTTTAAAAATCGATGAGGAAGAAGAGTGCCTTTCCATGTTTTACATTAATAGGTGCTGCCTATCAGTTGTCATGTCAAATACCCTGAAGCGAAACCTTATAAACTTATTGTCAAAGTAGACGATTCCACTTTCCCTTTGCTATATTTGTGAAATCAAAAAACCATGCTCAAATATACTTTTTCACATGGAGAGGATTGGGGTAAAACAAAGGCTAAGGCAGGAATGGCGCCCATTAAGTGAGTTTCCAGTGTTTTCTGTACTGCAGGAATTATCTTCCAGCTACCAAACAATTGTACTTATCGTTTAGCACGAAACTATCTTTCTGTCAGTTTCCTTTGATTTAAGGCTCCACCAACGTATGTTGGAAATACAATAAAAAAGAAGGAACTTTTTATCATGTGTGGTGGACTTCAGCACAAGAAGAATGGTTGATAAAACGGATTTTATTACAGAGAGGTCTGTTAACAATTTTTTTTAAAAAAAAGAATGGGAATTGATTATTGATTTTATGATAAAATACAGGGTGGGTTGCAATATTAGAATTTGAAGAATAGTAGAAGTGAATAATGATTTCTATAAACATCTTGATTTCTATAAACATCAGTTAGTAAGTTGGAATTCAAATGTATTCCCTTCTTTTTATATTGTTATTTTGTATAATGTGTCAGTTTGTATAGATAGTTGTATTTGTATTTGTAGTTCCCCCCTTTATTTTGTGATACACACACACACACACACACACACACTCATACACACACACACACACATACACTCATACACACACACACACACACACACATACATAAACTATTTTTCTTCATGGTAAAGTGTTAGGTTCTTCTTGAACCTATTCTCATCTTAAACTTGCATCAGGAACTAGAGTTTCTTCTTCAGCTGCTGTTTCACACTACTTTTGTTTTAATCTAAATTCTCTCATACTTTTTAGGGACCTTAAAAACCTCAGACATCTCTCTGGTCTGGTGAAAGGTCTAGCTAGTCTTGCATTATATAAACATGATAACCAATTACATGGAGGAGGGGGTTTACAAAAAGTTGAAATATAAAAACACAAGGAAATTAAAACCACATCTTAAGACACATCAATGATGAAAATGCAGTAGCCATCTTGTAAGAAGCCACTATCTCAGCAACTACCTCTCTTCGAAAGGAGTTCCACTATCTAGGATCTGACACTGAGTAAGACTTCTCAGTTGTTTCCCCTTTCTGGGGGCAGTGAGAAGAGCCTCAAAGTTTTCAAAACCCATTTAGAGGGCAGAGGGAAGACATCCCAGAGCCTCTTACACAGTCCTTGAAATAGGCAAAAATAAGTGTAAGCCCCATCAGGTAATGATCTGTAGTCCAGTACTATTTGGACTCAAAGGACTTTATCACACGAGGGAAATCAGGGAATTCAAAAGGCATTATCCAGGGAAAGTTGTGTGATTGCAGCTAAGATGCATGACGTCACTATTAGAGAGGGCTTATGCTGGGAATAACCAGGGAATAACCAGCAACAAATCATTCACAGGGAAATCCCATGAATGATTTGTTGCTGGTTATTCCCTGGTTATTCCTGGGATAATCCCCCCCTCTAATCATAATGTGTGTGATAATCTTAGATGCGATCACATGACTTTCCTTGGATAATGCTTTTTGAACCCCTTGATTTTTCCATGTGTCATAAAGTCCAAAGTGTTTGCGCTCTGCCTATAAAATGCATATTGATTATGCATATACACCACACAGGGGATAGAGAGAGAGAGAGAGAGAGAGAGAGTATCAGGTATACCGGTAATTCTTTTTTCCAGCTCTCCTGTAGTCTTTAGAACTTGTCACGGTTAGAACCTGGAAACCTTTTGCATCCAAACCACAGCTTATTGCATGAAGGATAGGACACAAGCGACGATGCTACCTGTTATTTTTGAGGGAGCCTTCCTGGCTCCTGAAATTAGAAAACAACAGATGACATGATCTAGCCAAATTTGGGGCATCAGGGTGGGGCTTGCGGATTTCATTACAGGCGTCTCCTGATATTTTCCCTCAAAACACAAGTACTGTCTCCACCAGTGAGCTAGGTCCCTCCTGAAACAGACTGTGAAAATGATTCACTGTTTCTTCAACAAACAGAATCATGCTCCATCCCCTAAAGGCCTTACAGTCTACAAAGGTATTTATCCAAAGGAAGATCAGCCAGAGTTCATTTCTTCTTTACCCATGACTCTTCAGTATATAGAAATGAGGTAGATATATTGACTCTGTATATTTCTTTATTTCCCCCACTCCTTGACCTAAAGCAAGTCTGAAAGCCCTTGCAATCACCGTAGAGGCAGTGTGGTACTGGACTTGCAAAAACAAGGAAGAATGTATTGTGTAATCCATGTTTGCCTCTTTCAATGACTTTGCAGGGATGGCTGTGGACTGCACATGTTTGTTTTATTCATTTATTTTACAAAAGGATGGTTATGACTGGTGGCTTTCCCTATCTCCAGACTTTATAATTGGCCTTATAAAAAATATGATGGGCCAAGGTCAGTAATTCTTCTACTGATGATGTTAATGAAAAGCAGGAAACAGGGAGATATTATTGCTTCTTTCTTCTGGAACAAATGGTCCCTGAAGAATACCATGTAATATTACTCAGTTCCAAAGTGCATCTGCGTCTTTCAGAGAACAAAATTGCAGTAGCCAGATAAAAAGCAATATCCCAGCATATGACAGATACCTGCCAGAGAAAAGTCAAGTCCTTTTATCCAAAAAGGCAGACCAACTTCACTGCTTCTTTCCCTCTTCAGTACTTCCTTTTTCTAGTCTTGTCGTTCTTTGCCATGAAGGGGGAATTGCTGGTGCTCTCCTCACATTCCAAAAAAGCATAGGTAGTGACTAAGTCATAGACGTCTTCTCTTTCCTCACTCCATTCTTGCTCCCTCTTCTTCTTCCCCCTTGAGTAGTCTAGGTGGATTACAGTGATGAGATGAGTAAAGTTACATTGCAACAATAAATGAACAATATAAAAGAACTGCATCAAAAACATGTTAAAACATACTCGAGCCACAGAAATCACACCTATTATCATTCCTCCATTCTCTGTTCTCCAGACTTAACATATCTAGCTCCCTAAGTCATTCCTTATAGAACTACTTTCCTTTTGAGACCTTTGACCATCTTTGTCATCCTCTTCTGGATATGTTCTAGCTTCTCCTTACCCTGAACACAATCTTCCATGTGAGGCCTGAGCAAAGCAAAAAAGAGTAATAATACATTATATTGGATAGTATACTTCTGTTGAAATGACCTAGAATTACACTGTAGTTGTATAACTGTGTTTTTGTGTGCTCTTTGTGTCTTTATAGCTAAGTACAATTATGTTTTGGCAAGCTGTTTGTTTAAACTCAGTCATTTGGAAGCTCTTGATAATTGTGACTAAACAACTCACACTGGCTGTATCCACACTAAAGAAACAATACAGTTAAACATCACTTTAATGGCCATGGCTCAATGCTTGGGAATCCTGGGAATTGTGGTTTTGTGAGACATTTGGGACCTGTGCAAACCGGCTATTAAGGCCAGCCTGAGGGTGGAGTTGGGGCATGGCATCCATATGACGCATGCCCCAACTCTGCCCCCATGGTAGAATGACACTCTGCGCCACTCCACACAGCACGCAGCATCATGGTGCTCCTCTGGCACTGTGTTTACATGACACAGCGCCAAAGGAGTGCCTTAAAGTGGGGGCGCCATGGTTATCACTCCCTTTCCACGGCGCAAAAAGCAGCCCTGGAAAAGCCAGATCAAGTGTGCAACGTGCAACTGCATGCTTCCACCCCAATCCTGCATAGCTCAAGGCGGCTGCAGGCCGCCCCTTAGGGGTGGTCTGCACAGTCCTTTAGCCTTCTCTGTCAGAGAGCTCTGGTGCCACAACAAACTACAATTCCCAGCATGCTACAACATTGAGACATGGCAGTTAAAGTGATATCAAACTAGATTATTTCTGCAGCGCAGGTGCAGCTACTGAGGGCAAGCAGGACCACACTTGTCCCAATCCTGCTCCCAACATCCATAATCTTTCTATTTCTGCTTTCATTGTCTGTTCCTTCCTATGTCTTGGAAAGAACTCATGCCAGTTTGCTCTTTAAAGCAATATATGTGTCAATTTGGAATAAATATTATTCAAATACCTTTTAAATGAATAAAGTATGAATCTTCTGAATCTCCACCTAGCTGTGTTAGTAAGAGATCTATATGTATTAGGAATTGTTCTTAGGTTTGGTTTAATCCCGTGAGCCTCAAACAAAACTTCACTTTCCATTTTTCTAGGGAATGTTGAACTGGCAAAAAGCACTGATAATGAGTAACAAATAACAGGGACAGTGTCAAACTATTTTTAACACCAGAAGAGTATTCCTGTGTGGCTAATAATGTGCTGCAAAATGTTAATGCATCAGCAACTCTGGAATGGTGTAAATAAATGTGTTTCCCATAATACTGGCAAGGGAAGGGGACTTTGCCTAAATTAGGACTTTGTTCAGCACATGGTTATGTTTGGCTGCACAAGCATACAAATCTCTGCTCCAAAGTAGCTGACCATAGGACAGTCTTGGAAATGAGGGATATATAAAGATCTGGGGACTCAAAAGAGGCTCCTTTAGGGAAAGTGGAATGCACAGAGATAAATACTTATGAACTGTTTCTCTAACTTGTTTACATATTAGAATAATGGGAGGTGAATGGAAATGCCAGATATAACAAATTTAAGAGCCCTTTTACATTACGAATAATAGCGTAGGTTGCCTAATTATAATCCTGGAATATGTTTGCTTAGAATTCTCAACCAGAGAGCTCTAGTGCTTCGCTAAACTAAAAATCACAGGATTCCATAGCATTTTGCCATGACAGAGGCAGTGGAATAATTGTTGTGCATGCAGATGAATATTAGTGTACAAAGAACAGCTCACACTTGCACATTTGTCTGTTCATTGTATACTATGGGGTGTTTGCATGTATACTGATCATTTAGCAACATGCATTGCACTATATTGATGTTCAACAAAAGCTTTGTGTAATGCAAGTGTAACATAACTGTGCAAACATGTTTGCATGATACTGAACTGATCTAAGATTTCAGCCTATAGCTTTTCCAGGTATTCAGTAGGGTATAAATATTACAAACAAGCAAGCAGACAGACAGATTGTTCAGTTCATCAGATCATTGCCAATTATTAGTTCTTGGGCAACTTCACATGTTGAACAGAAGTATGGAAGAGAAGATATTAAGGGGCTCATCTTTAAGTTATATTCACACCATTCCTGTTTTCCATGGACACATGGAAGAGGAGCTGGATTACACCTTCTGAAACTGCCCTCACTTCTCTATATTCCACCATACATAATGAACACTGTTTGAAGTTGTATTAATATAGGAAAACAAAGGGGGCATGTGTGCCTATTAATGCAAGTAGTGTGAAAAGAACATAGGAATTCATTGTTCTACTTCTTTTGTTGTTTTGTTGTTGGCCATAGTCAAACCAGAGCTCTGATCTGTTGAGCACTACACCAGTGTAACTCCTGTTTATGCTGGACTTGTGCTTTTACAAGCTTGAGTAAGAAGGCATCCAACACAACCTCACACAAGCAGTTTCCTGTTTTCTTGAAGTGCAATAGAATGGCTTACAGGTCAGTTGTCACAGAGACACAGCTCCACCTTCCACAACCAAAACAGCCATTTATTGCACTGGGAAACTTTCAGCCAACCTTTCCCTCTGTGGACTGGCTCTTTCCTTTCCTACATATGCCAGTGGGACTACACACTCTGCCACTTTCAAATTGATATCAGCCTAGGACTGGGCTGCTTATGAGGTCCTTTAAGAAAAATAAACTAGATGGTGTTGAATCCATTGTCTTTACTTCTATGTAAGGGACAGACAATGGAGCCATGTCACCTCTTTTGTGAGTATGTCCAGATTTCAACATTTCTGCCATTAGTGTCCAATGCTAGTTTTACAGGTTTGTTTATCTATTAACCAATTGTGCAAACACAAATGGCACATTTTGGAATAATTAAAAACAATCAGAGAAAGGCAGGCAAACCAGTAGAAGACTGAACTATACCCTGGTCCTGCACAGTAGCTGGAGAATACCACCGAGGAAGTTACTGGACTGATTATAAGCCATTCTATTAAACACTGTGCTAGCCCCTGATCTTTTCTCAGTCCCTCCATCCCTCCCTCTTTGTGAATTCCTGGGACATGTGGCCACTTAGGCCTGGAAGACTAGCTACCAATTTTACATGGTTCATTCAGAAGCCAGCAGATCATTGCAAAAAGTTCAGGATACTCAAGCAGATTTTTGTGGGTGGCCAGAGGTACATTTTTTGCTTGTACAACCTCAGTCCAGTTTGTGAGACAGCTATGCACTATCTGAATGTGGGATACTGAAGAGGAATGCAGAATAGATCCTAATCTTTTCTGAGCTTCCAGAGAGATTTGTAAAGAGGGACATTTACTACCATTTTTATGGGCTTTGAAACATCTCTGCAAAGATGGAAAGCAATAAAAACTTCACCGTCCATTCTCCTGATAACTTACCAGTCCAGGCATAGCGGCTCATTAATTGATAAGTTGAGATATGCCATATTTCCACTGCTGTTAATGTGCATGTCAGGGAATATCAAGCGGCTGTAGTAGGAGACAGTTATGAGCAGTGGACAGGAAAGAGGGAAAAGAGAAGGTGGAGAGATCAGGGCCAGGAATGGGAAAGTAGAAAAGAGGGTAGCTTTAAAGATAGGCTAAAGATAGAGAAAATAAGATATGCTATATTCTAGTCTTCCAGAATACAGGCTAGCCTTCCAGTCTTTTCCTGCTCTGGGCTAGATGGACAAATTGGTCAAAAAGTTATAAGGCAAAGAATCTATATAGCTCCACTTTCCACAATTACAAGAATGAGAATGTATAGTACACACACACACACACACACACACACACACACACACACGAAAAAATACAAGTAAAACAAGCAAAACTATAATGAATTAAAATAACCCCATACCAATTTAACCTACTACTCAACCAAAGTTTAATTAAACTACAAGTCTTTCAAAGGTTCTAGAAGTTGCTCAGGTTTTTGAATATCTATTGTTAGCATCCTACAGCTCTTAAGCAGCACAGACACTTTTCTATGCATTGTTTCACAGTGTAAACTTTGTTTAAAAGAAAGGTTCGATCTTGTTCAGGGATGGAAATTTTTTCTTCTTCTTCTGAGAGTTGATCTGTCCCATGTATGGCCAATGGTCACGGTGGCTGGGGAATCCAAGAGTTGTAGTCCTAAAAAGTAACTTTTCTAAGCTCTACAAATAAGAAATTCAATTCTGAGGCAAAAGAGTATAGCCTTTGTCCCCAAGAAATAGCCAGAAGGTTTGTTTTCTATATAAACCCCCTAGAAAGTGAAAGCTAAACAGTGAGCTGGTTCTGAATACCTTTAGTCATAAGTGATCATGTGTTCACCCACACGATGACAATGAGAAATCTGACTAAAGGGGGGTGGGCTGCATTGAATTTGAGCCTTTAATATAATCTGTGCCTTCAGCTTCAGAATGCACTAGCAGCAATAAAGATATCAAGAGTTCCATGACATGTGTGAATCCATTGATCATGTTTGAAACAAAATTAACTGACCCCTTCATGGATCTGAAGACTGTCCATGTACCTCATAACATGAGCAACCCATAAATCTTTCATAGCTGTAGAAATCCCAAGGCTGAGGAACAACACACTGTGCAGTATAATATGAATGCAGTGGTGTTAACCTTTTCCCTCCTTGAGTCTCCATGTATAAGATCCCCATTAAAACGTCTCATCTGAGATGTTGCTACTGAAGATTGCCCTATCACTTCTATCAACAAGCCAATTCCCTGCATTCACTGTATTGGAAACCTGTTGCTCCCCTTTTGAAACCTGTTTTGAAGAGGACATTTGCAAAAGTAATTGTAAGAGGAGGGTAAAGGCATCCGGGTGGGGGAATGAAATCCATCAGATTTATGTGCTGAATTTGATTTTACACCAAGGAGAGTATCCATTTCACAAGCTGGACTATTTTCATTGAAGGCAAAGAATATCCTAAATTAAAGGGAGAACTGAAACCCTTGAACACAATATCCCTGACATGTGGGAATCTTTGAAAATCAAACCATGACTACATATTGGGGGGAAACTGCTAAATGAGAGAAACTTTCAAGGGGCAAATTGTCCTCTTTTTCCTGCCCCAGATGCAGATTTTTCAAAATTGACATCCAGATGTTGGCCACATAGATGAAACATTGTTCATGCTGCCTTTTAGGTTTTTCCTTTTTTTCCTTTTTAATTATGTTCAGATAAATGAAATTCTGAACAGCTTTGCCACAAGGCTTGCAATAGTATAATTGGTACACTAGAAAGGTTATTAAATCAAATTTATTGTAGCTCTTGCTATGCTGTCTTTTTCTTTTCTTTTTTCTTTTTTTAGAGGGGGAAACTGTTAATATTTTGTTGCATTTTCATGTCCAGCTCTTCAGGCTAAGGTAGAATATTGAGGTTACTCAGTAATATATCCTCGCATACCCTAAAAACAAAGATGGTAGTGGCATGGTCCCTATGTAATGCATGGATAGAAAGCCACTGTGGAAACTCGCCGGGTGACTTTGGGCAGCTTACACACTCTCAGCCCCAGATGTCCCTATAATAGCCCCAAACCCTAAGGGTCACCTTTGGGTTGCCTTGAAGCTTGAAGGCATACAACAACCACAGAAAGATAAAACTATATATCTTAAGAAATTATAGATTTTGAGGCATTTATGTGTGTCTCTCTCTGTGTGTATGCATGTAAAAGAATCTTCTTGTGACATGTTTGAGACTAACTGAGAGATACAAGTGTAAAGTGTCATAGATTGGGAGCCTAAGCAGATGAGCATGATAGTATGGGCCAAGTCCATGCTATCCTGCCCTAGGTGGTCCCTTTGCAAGTGTGGTGATGGGTGGGTGTTCACATGCCACCATGTGCCCCTTACTCCTTACCTGTTCTCTCTGAAGTGGATGTAAGGGCAGAAATGAGATGCCTGGCTACACCCACATGGCCAGGCACACCTTCTAATGTCACAGGCCATGATGGGGGCCTTGAGACAGGATGTGATAGCAGCAACAGGTAAGGGGCATTCAGGCCCATCTGGTCTGCCAGCAGTAGGAGCTGAATTTCAGAGAAACTCTGCTGGAAAAATCCTGGATTAAAGGCTTTTGGGGCTAAGATTGGATTGAATACACTGGCTCTACATCCAGTCTGCTTGATCCCAACCAGGGATTGATGGCTTGCATTGTCTGAAGAGGATGACACCAGGCCAGGGAAACAGGAGCCTTTGGGTCTATGTGGATGAGCCTGGTCCACTTCATCAGTGATCAGTGCTTAAGCATATTTGAAGTTCTGATGCAAATGTATTTGTTTCAGTATCAAAGGTGCTACAAAATCCCTTTATACTCTAAAATGGCTAAGTTTTTCAATCTTTCTCTCTCTCTCTCTCTCTCTCTCTGTGTGTGTGTGTGTGTGTGTGTGTGTGTGTGATGTGTCTATCCCCTGTGACTGTTTTTCTGTGTAATCAACAATCATTTTACAAGTACAGTGTGTGAGAGCTTGGGCCATCACTGACCAAATTGACATGACTTATAGTATGCCTTTGTCTTGGATCTTGGAGCTGAAGTGCAATAGAAACCTGAGGCCGCACGCCATAACACTCCCCTGCCTAAGCTGATAATGAGGTGAATTTGAAGGCTGTTTTTTCTGTGCAAATCCCTATCCTTCTCAGCAAATGATCTTCTTTTGACTCATCTAACCAGCCATTTTCTAACTTGTAACAAAGTACCGAAGCCTATTCGTTTGGAAATGAGCTTGGAACTGGATTTTCCATACTACATACTTATTGTACTTTGATACCATTTCAGCTGTTATATATGTATGCAGTAGAATCCTGAAATTTGTAGTTTCAGGAGTATTGAGAATTGTGTGCAGAAAACTGTTCTTGTGCTTTATCAGCCTTAAAAACAACAACAAGAACAACCCACAATCTAAGGTGATGGCAGTTAAGTAATGGCAGTTAAAGTCGTATTAAAATGCTACAGGTGTGTAGTGTGAAAGAAACCTGGGCTCAATGGAACATTCCCTACATAAACAGGATTCTAGGGTTGTGTGTGTACATGTATTCAAGCTGCCTGTCAACTTAGGGTGACCCCCTTAATTTTATAATGTTTTCTTAGGCAAAGAATATTCAGAGTTGGTTTTGCCAGCTCTTTCCTCTGAAATACAGCTCACAGCACCTGGTTTTCATTGGTGAGGTGAACAACTGATCTGATCCAGCATGATGGTGCCTTGATTTCCAGGGGGATGGAAACCTTTCTTGCACAATTTTGGCAGCTCCAAAAAGAACCTACTGCTCTATGGCCAGAAGCCTGTTGTGGTTTTACACTGGCATAAATTTAGTTAAGCAAGCAGTTGCAGTTTCTTGGAGGTTGTACAAGGATGGTGTCCTATTGAGGGTTGTATTATTATTATTATTATTATTATTATTATTATTATTATTATTATTATTATTATTATGCTTTATTATGCCTTATTTATATAGTGCTGTAGATTTGCCTAGTGTGAGCCTTAGCAGTGGATGGGAAGTCAGAGGTGCTGCCCACTGTTTATTTGGTTGCACAGTGAGGCCATCCATTAATTCCAATACAACTTCATTGTTGCAATTCTACACCAGGCAAATAGTGAAAAACATTTTCACCCGTGTGTTATATGAACATGTTCAATTCATTACAATTCAATTTCACCATCAGGCTTTTTCAATACCTTGGATGCCTTTAAGGTACACAGTTATAGCCCTATGATCTAGCCATGGCCGAATCCAATAGCTTACTGGGGTCTGTAGTGAGGGTTTTAAATGCCTTTCCCTAAGCACTTAATTCCATTGGATTTTACCATGGCAATTAAAGTGGAGTCATTGTGCCAACTTTGTGTAGTGTGAAAGGGCCCCTGTTGAGTAACCAGGATGTAAGTGACACTGCTGTGATTTCTGTGGCTCTTTCTTTATATGAGAGTTACAAAGCAGGGGCTGTACAGACAGCCCCTGAGAGGCAGCTGGATGCTCCCCCTTTCCTAGCCGTGATGCTTCTCACTGTGTAGTGGGGCACATGGCGTTATGCCAGCATGGGGGCAGAGTAGGGGTGCATGCTGTGTAATCCCATGCCCCCACTCCGTGCCAATGCCGGCGTTTAGTGCCGGTCTGTTCAGGGCCCTAGAGAACACCTTCTAGGCCCCACCTAATTACATTTTCCAGTAATCTGTTCTGTTTTTCCCTCCAAAACAGTATAAGAAGCGATGGTAGAGATAAGAAAATCTGCAAGAATCTAAGAGAGTCCATCTCCATATTTCATACTCCAGCCCTTCCACAAACAGGGATCAATTCCCTCATGAGGACCCAGACTATAATCTGCTATCCAACATAACCAGACCCACTTCTGTGTCATCTCATGTCCAGACACGAATCCAAAGCTTGTAGAAATTGTGTTTGTCTACTAAACCCATCCTTGCTTATGCACTTTTCGGGTTATAGGTAACATGAGACTGCCCCCAATTCCAACTTTGCTAATAATGTGGGAAATATATATTGTATCATTTTTTAAAAAATGCTGATGCATTAACATTTTTCAGCATATTAACCACATTGAAATACCAGCCCAGCATTACAAATAACATGACACTTCTTTCTAGGTTTTGCCTTGCTCATTATCCACACTGATTATTGCCAGCAAAGCATTCAGTAAACAATGTAAACCCCTCCCTGGGAAAGCAAGGCAGGGAATAAGGTGCCTTGGCTGCTGACATCATCTCTCATTAATAGCTGTAAATCTTTGCAAAATGTGTTAGTGCAAATGTACACCTCTGGAGGTGACAGATTTCACACCTACAAATTCATGCTTGGAAATCCATCCATTTGAGGACATCCAGCCTTCTCTAAATAAGGCTTGATGCATCCCAGTGTTAATGGGAGGGTGAATAAATAAGTATCTTTCTTTTCTCCAAAACTGGTGGCTTTCGAGGCAATGTCCATCCTGTTTTACTATACATGGCTCCTTGATTCATTTATGCCTTGGGTTATTATTACAAAATTGATGCAGGAAGCCAATGCATTGTGGCGTGAGTGAGTGTTAACAAAGCGCTAATGCCATTTGGACAGAATAATTCTAGTTACTATATCCAACGCTCTTAAAAGAGCAGGCCAAGGCTCCTATTTTGTCAGTTAGGCAGTAAGATGGAAAATTTGCATCACGGTATTGGCAGTGCATCTTTTCAGCTGCTTATTGGGCTGCAGGTTATTTATTAATAAGATAAGAAGGAAAAGGTTTGCATTTCATTAAAAAAAAAACCTCTGCATTTATAGATGTAATTTCAGTTGCCGCTAATATTTTAACATTTTTACCCAAAAAAAAAGTTATTGAGGGATAATCTGAAAATCTTCATGACATTTGAAAAAGGATGACCAGTTGTATGCCAGGATGTCACTTCTGTTTTCTTTCCAGTTTATGTCACAACTACAGGAAGTTCTCAGATGAGAGACAACCCAGCTACCAAACCTTAGATCATGGCTGAACCTCCAAAAAAAAAAAAAAGGTAGAGTTCTGAACCAGCATAATGTGTTCATAGTTTTGTTTCATCTGCTGTGTGAAGTGTATCACGATTCCCACGTAGCTTTTAAAGCCCCATGTTATGTATGTCTAAAATTACATTCTGCCATAGACACATTGGGACTTCTCTCTACCATGCCCTCCAACATTCCTCCTGCTCTTTTTATGATTTTTAATGTTACATCCAATCTGAAGAAGCCTGCAAAGTTTCACAACTTTGGGGTTGGCCTTAATGGAGGTATTTGGCCTGTCAATGTTTTTGTTTTATTTATTATTAGCAAAGATACTACCCAGTTTCATATAAGTTTAAAAGCAGTTAATCCCAAAGGGATACACATTTTCATAAATACGTTGAAGCATGATCTCCACTCCGCTCAGCTTTTTCTATATGGGAATGAGGTTGCAGCCTTGGCCACCCCACCATATACTGGGCATTAGAATTTATTTTGATTGTATGGTAATATTTTAAAGGAACTCAAGTTTAGACATAGTCCAACCAGTGTTAACCGCTTTTAAGTAACACTAATTTCATGGAAAATACTTGTGCATGTTTAATCTTCTATTGAATTCAGTAAGATTTTGAAATTTTTTAGCTTTGCCTGGAGAGTGTCCAAGTCCTTTATCCTTTAATAAGCTGGAGTTCATTGTCCCACTACTGAATTCTTCACACCAGATTATTAATGTTAGTTAATTTATTTATTCTGCTAATCACTTACTGCTTGTCTAATATTTTAAGGGAGAGAAGTAAACTAAAATTAAACTTCAGTTTAATATCGTGCACCACTTTTCGCTACATTTATATGCGAAAAGTAGTAGGGGTATATGGATTATCAGCTCTCCAAATGGAGTGCTGAATTTCCTTCAGGATTATTGAAATTCACATCAGCCAACAAACTTGTGTGCAGAGAAACAAGAAGTGCTGGCTTGCCTCCAAATGGAGTTAGGACCCATTGAACTCAGTGTGAATAGACATGACCAACATAAGCTCTACTGCTTAAATGATCTGATCTGATTCTGTTTCTGTATCCTTCCACAGTTCAGTGATGGCAGAACCAGCACTCATATGGGACTAAATCTTTTGTCTATTAGTAGTGCTTAGTAGCAGAGGCTGAAAAACAGGAATGCCCTAATAATAAAACATAAATACTTTACAACCCAGTGTGCAGATGTAATTTTCTGCCATAGCGTTGTTGTTTTTTTAAAGTACTTATGCAGGTTTGACAATTAGGAACAGTGTGCTGGAAAGAGTTTGCCTGGATTTTCCACTGCTCATGGCAATCAGCAGCACTCTGAAAGCCTCTCAGATTTCAGAAGTCCTTGTTATATTTACCACAGATCCTACTGAGAATATGTATGTGGTCTACCAAGGTGAAATCTATTAGACAGCGACTTAGTGCAAACAAGCTGAAACTCAAATTCCTGGGGCATTTCTAGGTGACTGAGACCTGAGGAGGAGAATATCTTTCCTGAGCCAATTAAAAAACAAACAAACAAACAACAACAAAACAGAACAATAGGAATATTGAATGATATCAAATGGCTATCCACCATGTTCTTTCTCTTTTTATAGCTGCTTCCTAAAACCATACATTGACCCTTCATGACTTCAGGGCAAAAAACATTCTATCTACTTTCTAGGAATGGAAGACCACCCAGTTTTCCACATTAGGAGTAAATTGCAGAGTTTAATGGTAATTTCTGTTAAGTGCTATGGCTGAAGTCTCATCTTCAAAGACTAATGCGATCAAACTTCCCTTTCCTCCATCCTGCAACCCTTAGAGCCTCCCCCAAACCAGCTCCACTTATAGAGTGTCCAGAGGATGCCAACCAAAATGGTGAAAGGTCAGAAAACCATGGCCTATGAAAACCAGCTTAGAGAGTTGGGTTTATTTAGTCTATGGAAGAGAAGGTTTAAAAGTGACATGACAGTCATGTTTAAATATTTGAAGGGATGCCATATTGAAGATGGAGCAAGCTTGTTTTTTTACTGGTCCAGAAGCTAGGACACAAAGCATTGGATTCAAAGTACAGGAAAAGATATTCCACCTAAACATAAAGAACATCCTGAGAGTAAGAGGTGTTTGATGGTGGAATACACTGCCTCACGTGTGATGGACTCTGTTTTGAAGGTTTTTAAACAGTAGCTGGATGGCCATCTGTCAGGAGCACTTTGATTGCATATTTCTACATGACAGGGAATTGGACCTAATGGCCCTCATGGTCTCTTCCAGCTCTACGATTCTATGAGTTTCCTTGCCCTCTCGAGCTTGTTTTTTAGGTTAGATGGGGTTGCTGCTGTGGAAAGAGAGTTAGCTCCCCTCCTACTTGTAGTGAATTGTGATGTTTCATCAGCTGAAATTAAGTGCTGTTTACTTTCACCAAAGTGTTAATTGCCATCAAGGTATCTTGCCTTCAAAAGCGTTGTTGTTATTGTTGTGTGCCTTCAAGTCATTTCAAATTTATGGCAACCCTAAGGCAAACTTATCATGGGTTCTTCTTGGCAAGATTTGGTCAGATGAGGTTTGCCATTGCTTTTTGTTGCCATTGCTTTATGTTGGAAGGTTTTTACATCCCCCCCTCCTTAGATAGAGAGGGATTTCCTGCATGCAAGTTCTCCCCTCTTTCTCTCCTTCAAACTAACCATGAGATTTAGGTCCCTCCCCTTTTGGGACTAACAGACACAATCTCTCTAAAGATTTTCAACTGAACTGTTCTTTTCCATCTTCCTCCTCCCTCATCTTTCTTTGGAAAGATGGTGAAAGAAATATTTCTTCTCAACCTGAACTATTTACTAACTAGATTAGGATATAGCCTTTATGTAAATATAGATTAAAGCCATTATTAAATGTTTGATTTGAACTACAAGCTACTTGTGTTGTTTTTGGAATCAGTCTCAGTTCTTAGGGAAGCATAGTTAGACAAAGTCACATTTCTGCTACTGTGCTGATTTAAAGCTAGACCCTAACTAGCTTGGCTTAAAGGCTGAAGCCTTAGGAAACTTAAGTTACCCTACATTTTCCCCAAAAGCTGAGAGCATGGTCAATGTCACCCAGGTCACTCAGTGGGTTTTATGACCAAGCAGGGAATTGAACCTCTGTCTCCAGAGTAGCAATCCAAAATTCAAACTATGCATGTATATATGTATGTATAAATAAATTAAATTAAAACTGTTTGCTTGTTGTTGTTGTTTTGTTTGTTTTCCTCCTTATGACAGTAAAAGTCCCACCAGGTAATCTGTAGCATCACCAAATTTTGGGGGAGTGAGTGAGTTGTCCTTATTTTTTTTAGAACCCCATTAGAACTTTTCAAACTATTTGTAATTCTTTGATTCCTAATAAACTCAAGTATAAGCATGCACTTACCATTATGAAATACTGCTGAGTAAGAACATATAGAGTTATAATTAGAGGAACTGTTAATGCATTAGAGCATTTGGCAAGGCAGCAGTGGGAGTGGGGGGAAAGGCAAAATAAACACATTGGTATTTTTATTTGGTTAGAAAAGCTGACCTTACAAACCTGGTTATTTGATTTGCGTTAACTGAACACTCTTCTACTGACCCACACCAAATAAATGGGCAAAACATATGCAATTATAAGGATGGGGCTTAGTTTGGTTTTTGAAAAGAGGAATCATTATTATGCAATATGTACAATGGAGGACTGTGTGTTACAGCCAGAATCACAGTTACTGGCTTTAATGAAAAAGAAAAAACAATGGCTAGAGAATTTAGATTTTATTTTATTTTGGAGCTTGGTCATCCTTAATATTCTAAACTTCTGAATTAAAATGATGATGATGATGATGATGATGATGATGATGATGATGATGATGATGACAAAAAACAATAACAGGCAAGGGGGAAGTATGATGAAATGTTCCTGTTTTGCATTTGATGGGGCATGATATGATTTATGGGTATTCTAAAATCCTGTCCATGTTGAAAGGTTGGTGTATTATAACAAGTCATAAATCATTCATACTGGAAACCAGAACAACAGAAAAATCCAGGACCTCTTAGTCCACCCCTTTTTTACTGAGGCACTGACATCTTTTGGGCTCCTGTGCCCACATTGTGAAATGTGGTGAGACTGGGTAAGTCACATCCTGGTCAATACTGGAGCCTGGGAAATATGAGGAGACTGTTGTTTCTGAAAACAGAAAGCTGCTGTAAAAATTTTATTCTCTTCAACAAAACAAACAAAAAAAAATTCCAGTCCCCTGTAAAACATTACTGCTCAAATATTTTCATGAGCAGCTGGTATACTAGGTATGAAATTGTCAGCCTTTACCCACATCTGCCGGTGCTTTCTTCTCTTTCAAGAGTGCTATTCTGAGTATGCTAGTGAACATGATCTTTATGTTGATTGTCTTGTGAGGAAGTTTTAATATCTACCCATTAACAGGGAGGAAACAAAGACATTGCAAAGTTATATTGACCTCTCTTTTGGCATATAACTCCTTTGTTGGCTAACTGCCTGAATTGTTTTTAGCCTCAAAATGCCCCCAAATCGTTCTAGGTGCCCAGGAAAACCCAAATAACATGTCTCTGGTCCGGTCCAGATGAGCCAAATGCGCCGTGCTGGCGGCGTACTAGGGTTAAAGGACTGTGCGGCAACCGCATGGTCTCTAACCCTAGTACAGTACAGCACCGTAACAGTGGCTGCACCCCATGTATACAGGCGTTGCCATTGTGACGTAACGGACGCATAGCATCCACATGTTGTGCCGCACCAGTTACGTCACAAGTGTGCCATTGGTGCACTTGGGCATAACTGGCGTGGCACAAAAAGAACACGCTTTTCGCGGGTTCTTATTTCTCCACAGGGAAGCCCTGTGGTTTGGTGGCTGCGGCTTCCCTGTGGGGGGGGGGGAGAGGCACTGGCAGGCCTCCCTTTTGGGGAGGTCTGTACCGGGCCTCTGTGTCCCCTAAAGGTTGTTTGGGGCAAAATATTATTATTATTAATTCTTGTGGGTGCTTGTTTGGTGGGTGGCAATGGCCCTCCAAGGAGTCTTAGAAGGCAAATACAGGGCCAAGTAGTCTTCCACAGTTGCATAGCCCAGGTGTAGTGCATTCTTGTATGTCACTGTTCAACAATATGCCCCACTGGGTTCAATACAACTGCCTCTCAAATACAGGACAGCAGCTGTTGTCAGATTAAAGTCCCATTGAAATTATTGAGACATAATGAGCAAGTATCCCACTTATAACACCTGTGTTGATGCCTTATTAACTGTCTCCAGATTTGGGCCCCTTAAGCAGTTCCAAACGTCCTCTTCTATATATGCATGTAATTTTCCACTTTCAAAATGGCTGCTTTATAATCCAAGCTAGGGAACTGTTGTACAAGAACAATGAGACCAAATCTAAATGTATTTTTATGCAATAGTTTGTGCAGTAAAAGCATGAAAATTACTACAATGCCCATCTGTTGTAGAACTGCATGCAAAATAATTATCAGCTTCTTGTACAAACATTTGTAGAATTTGTAGAATGCCAGACGCTACTGCATATACTCATGTATAAGTCTAAAAATTTAGGTTAAAAATTGACTCAAAAACCTGAGTCGACTTATCCATGGGTCAATGTAAGTACTGTACTTTTACTTATATGTGTGTGTATACATATATGTATATGTAACTATCCCCTGGTGAATGAAAAAAGTTTAATCTGCCCTGGAAGCACTGACCTTCTTCTACACTCTCATCAATCCAGCCTTTACTATAAGCACAAATAGTTATGCCTGTAGGTTTTTTGGTATTGTTTTCCTTTGCTTTGTCATTTACATCCTTCATTACATGGCTCTAAGTTTTACCCTCGACTTACCCATGAGTCATATTAAAATCCATCATTTTGGGCCCCAAACCTGCCCTCAACTTATACATGATGTCAACTTATAGTCAAGTATATATGGTATTTTGCTTCCACACTGGGGTGGCAAATTGATCCATATATGTGTATGCATCCAAGATATAGCTGTGTTAGTCTGGAAAATCAGTATGCAAGGAGATCTTGAAGCACCTTTGACACTAACTGAAAGAAAGAAACTGGTAGCACAAGCATTTGTCACCTAAGCCAACAACCCCACTCTGTCTAATAGTAGGGCCAGCCCCGGGAATGCAGCAAGTATAGTATTATACGACTGGGGTGGGGAGAGACATTAACCATCTCTTCAGGGTAAACCAAAACAGTTGACTGTTAACTTGCTGGCCCTGACACCTTCAAAGATGACATCCCAGTGCTGACCACTTTCAGGACAATGCCCTGATGTGATCTCTCCCATATGAGCTCAAGTTTCTCAAGAGAATGAAGTATGGAGTGAGTAGAAGCAGTTCTGGGACTAATTAGCTTGTTATAGAAATTCTGTCATTAAATATGCTGTTGAATGAAGTAATCAGGAACATTGTGGGGAGAGTGGTTGCACAAAGAAGAACATCGCTAATGTTCATGAAGTTCTTCACGTTTGATTCTGGAGTCCCACAGATTCCACACGCTCCTCTGGGGTCCCTCTGTGAGTGACACATCAATGGCTTTCTTGAAAGAATAGCGTGTGGCACACACTCATCTTCAGGCTGGATGCCTGCCACCTCCTTGGTTGCACATTCTGTTCTAGGGACACACTGCATCTGGAAACATCCATGTTACTTAGAGGGGGTGTCCTGATAATAGATGTGGCTGCAGATTGCAAATGGCATTGCAACTTACATAAGCTTATTTGAAGATGGTGACACATATTGTTTTGCCTTGCTTTACCAACAAGCTAACTCTCAGAATTCTAATGAGGAATTAATGTTTCCAGATTTGTTTCTATTTATTTAATTGTGTATTTATTTATTTAAAACATTTCTAAGCATCCTTGAAGAGACTAACTTCATTTGGAAAATGAATATTTCCTTCTTGTTAAATAGGACCCTATCCATGACAGTCAGTTCTATGCCTATGCCACATACACATATATGTACCATAGACACATTAGCCATTGCTTTCTTGTGATAAACTGTCAGGCCTAGAAGCATCATCATGCTGTGCTTGGAGGATATCACATGACTGAAATTGGAAGTATAATCCAGTGCCATCCTGAATGTAATCATGCGTATTCACATTATTGTGCGAAAGGTTACCACACGTGATCGCTTGCAGTCCGAACTCACGCCGAACGCAATCACGCATTAATCCACAGTTAAGTAAATTCAGTGAACTAGTGAAGTCACAAACCCTATCCCTAGGCAACTTTGCACTCAGTGTGCTGTTGTTTGCTGTGATGTTCATGTCTCCTTTGGTCCTAGTCCCCCCCCCCCCCAATGAAGCCACGCTGCAATTCCTCTTCAATTTTGCTTCCGCTTGTCCTTCAGTATTGCTGAGGGTGGGCTACTGCCTGCTAATTAAGAGGCATGGACCAGGAGCTACTAGATAACCATTATATTCACGTTTTAACGTAACAAGAGTGAATATATGCTCGTTTTAACATGAATAGAGCATGTTCTTTCAACCATTCTTCCCGCCTCCCTGCCAATCTCTTTTGTAAATTGTGGGGTTCCTTGCTTCATCTCTCTCACTCGCCTAAATATGCCAGTCATCTGGAGTCTCACTGAGCATGTGCAAAGGTGCCAATTCGCAATTAAGAACCCACCAATGTGATGTCTTACTTCGCACAGAATCTGGGTCGTGTTCGGGGAGGCCATTACCGCGAATTTAAGGTGTGATAAGTAATCACGTAATTGCGTGAATTTTTCAATTGAACTCACTATCTTCTCTTTTGAAATTGAGATCCTCCCATCCGGTGTGATATCCTCCCTTGACTGCCAATGAGGCAGAACATTCCCTGCTCCTGTCTCTCTTGGAGCCCTCTGTGCCACCTGAAAACCAGAGAGCTTCCTAGCTCTTTTTGAGAGCCAATTGCATAGATGGACAAGAGGCTTCCATGAAAAGTTTAGATCATCTCCCTTCCATTTCTCCAGATAGAAAGAGATCCATCAGCAGAGCCACCGTTCTGGATTTTGGCCTCAGGGCATTCTTAAGAAACACACTAACAATGATGGTGAAAAATTAAGCTTTATCTACACTAGACCCATATAGCAGTTTATTGTCATTATTTATTTATTTATTTACAGTATTTATGCTCTGCCCTTCAGCCCTAAAGGCTCTCAGAGCAGCTTACAATTCTTATTATGAACTGCTCCTATGGCATCCTGGGAAATGTAGTTTGATGAGGCACTTAGAACTCTCTGCTAGGCAGACTTTATGTAGTAATTCAGAGAATTCTAAGGAACTAATCAAATTATAAATCCCAGGATTCCATAGAATGGAGCCAGCTATGATGGTTTCATCATCCTACAGAATCCTGAGATTTGTTGCTTGGCTAGCTTCTCAGAATTCTCTGCTAGAGAGTTATAGTATACTCTCCCTGAATTACCACATAAAGTAGTATCAGATTGCTATAACTGTGCAGTTTAGAGACATTTGCCAATATCCTATATCACATTTGTAGCTAGGTAAACATAGCTACAAATGACCTAAGAAATAAATGAAAGTGGCCTTTATGTCATTGACTTTATTATAGTGAGATTTAATCTTGCAGTGAGATAATCATTCACTATATGTTATTGGCAACACACTGCAATCCATTGTTATAGTTTTCTGTTACTTTTATGTAGTTATTCTCAAAATCAGTTATTCTTAGAGCTCTTTAGCATGTTATGCAAATCAATCTGTTTCTATTAATCACAAGTAATCATTGGGATAGGTTTGGCTGTGTGAAGATTTAGTATAATTCCACTTCATGGTTAAGTTTAGGCATGGGAATTAAAATGTCAATTAACTGTAAATATTTACATTTTCCAGCTGTTAACCTTAACTAATTTAATAAAAAATGTCACTTTAATTTTAAAGTATAAATTTAAAGTTATAAAAGCTGCCTTTTGAGCACATTTTTATAGACTCTATGTGGAATGATATATCTTCATTGAAACTTCAGGAGTCTTTGCTTAAGAGACAAAGGATATTAATCAGAATCTTGTAACCAATCCTGGCCTGACCCCCCCCCCCCCCCAAAAAAAAAAAAAAAAACAACACCCATATGGCAACATCATTCATTTGTAGTCCAATGACCAGCAGAATAAATCTTCTTCTCCCTTTCCAGTTGATACCTGGTAAAGTAGGGAATTATGATCATGACAGTAGCATCACAATCATTACTAAATACCTACCATGAATGCAAAACAATTCCAGTTGAGTAAATCTGGTGAATTTTACCTATAACTTTAAGGTATACCAATAAAGTATGCTCTTTATAGCCTATTGTAGAATAGAAAATGTGTTGAAAGCTGTGCATCCTTCTCGTAGTGAAGAGAAAAGAGTATGTTTCATTGCAACATTACAAGCATCAAAGCAGGGACAAATCTTTTTTTATCAGGATCCTAATCTGATACCATTTGTTTTAATTGTTCCCATTAAAATATTTTATTGGGTAGCCCAAGAACTATCAGATTGTAATGGGTTCCAGTTTTAAATTCTTAATTAATTTATTTACTTATTGCTTGCAATTCAAGTATCCAGCAACTGGCAGAAAAAGGCAATAACAATTCATCTCTACAAGTGTCTATATATATCTGCTCTCTTCTGAGTATGTTTGTTTGTTTTCTGCATGATTTCAGCAACACAACAATCCCTCCCTGTTCAGACTATGAACTGAACACCCCATATATGGATACACACATGGACACACAAAACTACAAACACACACAAGACTCTGAAGGGGAATAAATCTCTGTGCTCTGTTTGTGTAGATGCACACAGCTATTCTGAAGTAAACTCAAACAAATTAATTTGAACTCACTTTGTGGAAAATTAGCCAGAAGTACATAAAATAAGAGAACCAGTGTGGGGTAGCAGGGTGGTGGACTATGACTCTGGAGACAAGGGTTCGATTCTCCACATGTCCATGGAAACCCACTGGGTTACCTTTGTAATGTCACACACTCTCAGCCCCAGAAAGCTGCATGATACAGCTGCCTTAGGGTCTCCATAAATTGGAAATGACTTCAAGGCACACAAGAGCAACAATAACAATAACAGAAAATAAGTTTAACTGTCAGGAAGCACTAGGAATTGGGCTTTAAAAACTGGATCACAGTGAGAAGAAGGGAGTGTAGATGAAAATGATGAGGATCAAATTCAATGACTATGCAATAATGGATTAGAGACTCTGCATTAAGGTATGGAAGATTTAAAAAGTCTATGACCATTTGCAGAAGCATTTATGTTAGTTCATGCATACATTTTGCTGACTAGTGATTTGGGACTTTAGCACATGTGGCTTTTAGACCACCATAAAAGTTGGATAATAGCACTTTTGGTGATAACTATCACCAAAGACACTCTCTCTTATTATTTTCTTGTCCTCCAGTTGTGGTTAGCCCATACCTTGCCACTGATGGGGAAAATCCATCAATAACCTCCAAATCATAATAATCCATAGGCACAGTACATTATCCTGTCACAGTTCTGTTATGGTGTGGTCATGCAGTGTCATTATCTCCTGCTCTCCTTCATCCCCCTGCCCTTTGCTATTTCAGGACAACTTAATTGTGTTAAGAAAACACACACAGGGCATGCTGGGTAGAGGATAGGCAGGGAGGCAGCATTAAGGATGAGGGCAGAAAAGAGTGCAAAGAGCCAGCAACAGACCGGTGGCACTAAAGAAGGGACATGCAATCCAGTATGCATGCACTTCCTTTCATTGGCTTGATTGCGGCAAGGATGGTGTCACAAAGTCCTTGTTCTCATTCTCTGCATAATCCACAGGTTTTCACGCTGTCCGGCTGCACATAGTATTAGTTATGTTAAAACATTGAAATTCCAATGGGTTCCATTTAGACTTCTACAGCATCCCAACATGGAACGCATGGAGATCACAACAACAGCAGCAGTAGCAATAACAACAACAACAACAACAACAACAACAGAGGAAATAATGGGCATATCTATACCGGCTGCTTAATCCAAGGCCGGTCTGGAGCATTATGCCCTGGACTGGCCCCAAACTGACCACAATGGTGACCACACACACCAGATCAAATCTAAAGTAATGCTACATCATTGTATACATGGGCCATCTGGGCTGACACTGTATTGACCCCCCTGGCCACCCCTTGTTTTTGGAGTCACTGCCGCCACATTTTTACTGGAAGGAGTGCTGTGTAAACCCTTCCCGGTATATTTTTTAAATTAAAATTTTATTAATACATTCGAAAACAAAACATGACAACAAACAATATATCAAACCAACAATAAATACAGGCAATAACCTAGGTAAGGCCCTGAAAGTTATAGATGGGTGTGTTCAGGGATCCTGAAAGACATCTTTTCATAAAAATTTAGCTAAAATTGGGGGATGTCTAGAGATTAAATCTTGCTGGATGTATTCAATAAATGGGTGCCAAATCTTATGAAAGGTCAATCCAGAGTGTAAGCCTCTCACTCTGTTGTTGTTATCTGCCATTTTCTCCATTAACCACAAGTCCAAGAGTTCTTGCCGGTACATGCTTGCTTCCTCTAAGGACAGGAACAGGCACCTGAGCATGTAATCAACAAAGAGTCCAGAGAGCCAAGAGCTGCACCATTTCCCTTTCCCATGCTGACCGTTGGAATGAATGGAGATTATATGTTTTCAGATTCATTGCCATGAGTTCCTTGTGGGCAGGAGCTCCACATAAAGTCTGCTTAGCATGCCACCATTTCTGCTGAGGACAGAAATGAGTGCCCAGACTCCTTCTTGCTCACATGTTTGGGACCCCATTTCTGTCCTCAGCAGAAGTGGTGGCATGAGACTGTTAACCAGTGTTATAATATGTGTAATGTGTCAGGAAGCACAATGCACATATGAAGGGTAGCATGGTTCCCAACCCTTTTCTAGAGATCAAATGACTACTTGGCAGAGATAGTCATTAGGCAGATGTTAGGAAAAAAACTCAGATACTGGAGGGCAGAGTTCTTTATGTCCAGAATCATGTCATGTACCTCCTGAACTAACTTTCTCCCTTCCAGTAAATTTGAAAGCATATTGTCCATGTTGTAGTGTGAATGAGATTAGCTTCTGGAGATGAAAGTGGAAAATGACACCAACATATATTTTTCAGTTGGGAAATTTTGAGAACTAGATTTAACTAGAATTAATACTTAGAGCCAGTGGACATTATATGTGACATTGTACCTATGGAAGAGTGCCTATTTTCAAAACAAAGTATAGACTCCATATGCTTTTCCTTTCCTTTTCCTTGGTTCTGAACTTTTGATAGACTTCTACTGTGAGGAAAAAAAAATTCATAGTATAATGGGTGTGTTAAAGCAGAAATAAAGCAAAGTAGCCCACCAGCAGCCTGGCGAGAAAACAGTCCCACAGGTTGTTCTCATGCTGGCCCAGAAGCAGGTATATATTCAATGCAGCCAAGAGCTTGTGCCAGCTCCTTTTCCAACTGCAAGACATTTTCATTCCAGGGCTCACATGTGTATGCAGCAGCTGCCAAACATGTCCTATAAGTGGGGCCAGAGGTAGAGTCAACAGAGGAAGAAGAAACCAAAAAAGAGGCCGCCACATCCCACATTGCATTAAAATCCTCTTGGGCCGCCAGCTCCATGACATCATCCTTGGTTATTAATGGCTCAGTATTTGTTTATTTCAGCACTCTGTGCCACCAGCCATCTATTTCAGCACACTGCACCAAGAGGGATTAAAATAACAGCATTTTTACCCAGAGAAAATTGATGTTGGGCCTACACACAACACAAACTGCTGAAAAGTGGTGGGGTCTCTTGATACCTTCTTCTTTAGCAGCAAGCTGTGTAATTAATTACAGAGAGAAGGCAGAAGTGAAAAGCTGGTTTCTGCATATATAATCTCTTTGAAATGCCAGATAGGCAAATAGAGCTGAAATAAAAGAGACTTAAGCCAGATCCTATGCCTGTTTCCTTGGGAACAAGTTTCACTGTAATCATAGAGCCTTATGCAAAAATACATTTCAATAGGGTTATAGCCTTAAGAAGGCTTCAGTCTAAATATGCTGTTTTGACACATTTCGGGATCAGAGCTCTGCAGCACAATCTTTCATATGTCCAGAATTTAGAAAATGACTTTTTAAAGTAATTAGAATTATTATTCCAAAAACCTCTAATAATTCTTTCCGGTTATAAATAAACTCTTTATTTGACTCTTCTCAAAAGTACAGAAAATTTAATTAACTTTTTCAAGAAAAGAAAAGCCCGATGACTATAAACCACTGGCCTGTGGTACAAAACACACTCTGCTTACATCCAGTTTGTTGCTGCCTCACATCCACAACAAAGTGTGAGGCAGCAGCCAGCAAGCATGACCCAGAGCAATAACCACATATTTTTCCTTGTCCACAATTTATTGAGTCCATCCTTAATGGAGTTTCAGTTTCACTCCAGTCTCAGTTAATTTATCCCTCATTTTATAGCCTTCATAATGTAATTTAGACCTTGTTTCCATTCTAGAAAAAAATGGATTAATTACAAGTAACTAGTTATTTGTTACTGCTTGCTCTCAGATTTGGACTTGAATCTATAAGCATTTTCAGGTAAAAAGTAATTTGCTTCCTGAATATAGATTGTTACTGGTGATCCCAACCTGTGTATATTGTACTGTGTGTATTTGTTGCTGAGTGCCTTCAAGTCATTTCTGACACAGTTACCCTAAGGTGAAACTATCATGGGGTTTTCTGGGGCTGAGGGTATGTGGCTCGCCTAAGATCACCCATTGGGTTTCCACAGCTGAGTGGGCAATCGAACCCTGATCTCCATAGTCGTAGCCTAATGCTTAAACCACCATTTTTTACAATGTGTTGATGTTATATTTGTTTTGACGAATTGTTTCTGTTTGTAATGGCATATGTTACACAAACTTATTTACTTACTTAAACCACCACACCACACTGGCTCTCTCTGTGTGTATAGATTCTGTGAAATGCAACTTGTCCATGCATCCTGGGCCAGCCTTACAGTTAGGAAAGTGAGACAACATTATCAGGCAGCAACTTGTGGTGTTATCAAAGGGAAACAAATTATTATTTGTTTAGTTTATTACTGTTGTATGTTTACTGACAAGGAAGGAAAAGGTACTTGTGGGATTTGCTGCCTCATGCTCCCGTATAACTTGGCTGGCTTGGGTGCTATTATGTACTTTGACACAGAGGAAAGCCCAGGCAGCAAAATGTCTTGAGACAACCCTGCACACACCCCAGAGTGTGTACTGTTAAACCGGCAGTCGGAATCACACAGCTCTGTAGATGTTAATGAACTAAAATTCTAGTATTGGCACTGCTGGCTGGGACTAATGACAGTTGCAGAAAAAACAACTGTTGAAAGACCACAGGATATCAATTTTCCATTAAATATACAGGCAGTGTAATATTTATCTGGGATTGCTACATGGTACCCTAGAGGGGTTTGTACCTCTGACCTGTGTGCAGTCACTGCAGTTTGGCTATAAACAACAGAAGTCAAACTGAACTGTCAAACCAGTCTTTGTTTCAAACTAGGACAGAACAGACACTGGAATGTCACCAGAATACTGCTTCTTTGGATATTCTGAGAATCTTGGCATATAATTCACCACTTCGAAAATGTTATAGTCTTGCAAGAGGAAATCTGAACAGGTCTCTTTTCCCTTTTTTGGGACAGCATCAATGCTTGCATTATATAAAAGATTTTAAAAAATTACTTAATACATTTATATACTGCCTTTTTTTTTCTAAGAGCAAAATCAAAATAAAATATGTGAGTATCCCAAATGGCATCCTGAGACCTAGGAACAGCCCTTGTCCTGTTAAGCATTATTAAGTACAGGTTGAGTCTTCCTTATCTGGAATCCCAAAATATGAAATATATTCCAAAAACCAAAACAATTTTCATGGATGGCTGGGACCAATGGTTCTGATGGTTCAGAGTACACAAACTTTGTTTCATGCACAAAATTATCAAAAATGTTTCATAAAATTACCTTCAGGCTATGTTCATAAGGTGTATATGAAACATAAATGAATTTTATGTTTAGACTTGTATCCCTTCACCAAGATATCTCATGGTGTACATTTATGGAAATACAAGTATTCCAAAATGCAAAACACCTTGGGTTTCAAGCATTTCTAATATCTTGTACCAATTCAGTTAATCATCATTTGTCATTCAAACACATACAATCACACGAAACATATATTCCTGTTTGGAAATTAAGACAGAAGTCTTAGCTAAAGGGGCTATTCTCAGGTCAAGGTGAGGTGAAGGGATTCTTCGTTGCTTCTAGCAAAAAAAATGCAGCCCCATAGACCAGGCCTGCAACCACAGGGAGCCCTGTAGACCAGGTCTGTGGCTGCAGGGAACCCCATAAGCTGGGCCTGTGCCCACAGGGAGGCCCCTCAGGGGACAGGAGACCGTCTGGGTGTCACCCCCTATTTTGGGGTGTCACCCCCCTTCTCGGATGTCACCCAGTGCAGTCCACACACCCCATCCCTACTGGCCCTTACCACATAATGATTGGTAAGGAAGGAAGGCACTAAAGTCTAATCTGCATTGCAGAAATAATGCAGTTTGACACAGCTTCAACTGCCATGGCTCAATGCTATGGAATTCTGGGATTTGTAATTTTGTTACATATTTGGCTTCCTTTGTCAAAGAGCTCTGGTGCCACAACAAACTACAAGTCCTAGAATTCCAGTCATGACAGTTAAAGCAGTATCAAACTGGAAACCTTGCCCTATGAGGAACGACTCAGGGAGCTGGGGATGTTTAGCCTGGAGAAGAGAAGGTTAAGAGGTGATATGATAGCCCTGTTTAAATACTTGAAGGGATGTCATATTGAGGAGGGAGCAAGCTTGTTTTCTGCTGCTCCAGAGACTAGGACCCGGAGCAATGGATGCAAGCTGCAGGAAAAGAGATTCCACCTCAACATTAGGAGGAATTTCCTGACAGTAAGGGCTGTTCGACAGTGGAACAAACTCCCTCGAAGTGTAGTGGAGGCTCCCTCCTTGGAGGTCTTCAAATGGAGGCTGGATGGCCATCTGTCGGCGATGCTTTGATCTGGATTTCCTGCATGGCAGGGGGTTGGACTGGATGGCCCTTGCGGTCTCTTCCAACTCTATGATTCTATGATTCTATGATTCTATGATTCTAACTACATCAGTAATGCCGTGCAGATTAGATCTAAGTAACTGCATAGATCTCCTGGAGAGTCTTTACAAGTTGCAGCAATAAATCAGTGAAGTCATCAAAACTATACCAAGTTGCTGCTCTCTTAACCAAGCTGGAGACTGGCACACAGTCCTTTCCTATATGGTTTTATTTCTATCTCAGCCAAAATATTTTATTCAACCCTAACTGTTTGTTAAATAGACATTCGAAAAGCAAATAAGTTTTTTTAATTAAAAAAATGTAAATACATTTTCAAGGCATTGTTCCACCAGTTGAAAATGTGCAGTAGTAGTCCTGACCCTTGTCTAAACCAGGCAAGCTACTTTCAGGCAAGTTTGGGAGGTAAATGAACTGTCTGGCTGCTTTCCTTGGCAACTTTTCTTATTAGTGGGAGGTGGCAGTAAAGAGAACATGAGGAAGACTGAAAGTGTTTACTTAAAACTTTAGCCAAATGGCTAGGGAGAGTTAAGATAAATCATAACTGTCAATGATGACAAGTTTAGACTGCTACTAGTTCACTCCTGTTTATGCACTTTTTTTTAAAGTTGCACTTTGGAAGGGGGGGGCATGAAGATTAAAATTAGAAACAGTGTGCTTTTTTATTGACATATGCCATAAGATGTTTCAAGGCAAATAGTCTGGATTTTTTTCTAAGAGGGACATGGGAGATTTGCAGGAAGAAGGCTGTAAAGCTTCACACAACACTTGAGAGATAATATTTTTTAAGAGCGGGTCCAAAATATGCATCTCTGACTCATATTTCCCCCAAGAATAATGTCCATAGATCAGTGCAAACTCATGGCTCTCTGTCTGCAGTTTCTCTCTCTCTCTCTCTGAAAACATACACATATATATATATACACACACAAACAGGCCAAAATGTTATAGCAGTTGGCCACATGGGATTTTGCTGAACAGAATCCTCCCCCCCTTTCCCTTTCCCACTGTTGTCTTGTTTGCCTTTAAGAAAGAAAGAAAGATTGATTTGGGACCACGTAATCTGATGTGTGCTGAGATCCCAGGGCTTCATATGGAACAAAATAAATAACAACAGGAGTTCATTAGAATTTTTTTTCCCTCCGTGAAAGCTAGTAGTTAGTCTGGCAACCATTTTTCAATTCAGTGGAACATTAAGGCATTAAGCAGCCTGATTGTTAATGTTGGTTTTTTCCCCTCTTTTCATTAGGAAAGCAGGTTTAAATGTTCTTTTCTTTTCTCTTCTTTTCTTTAACACACAAGCATTGCCCAAATAACCTCTTGTTAAAATAGCTGTATAAAATCAACAGTCTCTTCCAGCTGCATAGTGGTACATCTTGAATGGAAAGTGAAAAGAGTTCCTTTAATCATTCCCTGTCAAGAAGTCCAAAAATTCAGGCTGTTGTGTTGATCTATATGCAATTTCTTTTCTTTTCCTTTTCATCTCTGGCAAGAGCAGGTCTTTAAAAAACAAAAAAGCTAAAGGATCTTAATAAACACTTCCATTTGATTTGGCCAACTCCTAAATTGTGTTACTGAGGAACGAATCCTAACCCTGAAAACTAGTAGAGGTAAAAACAGCTTCCAAAAGGGATGTGATTGGAGGGATGTAGCCATGGGAAGATGTCAGAATGAGGGCATCACATTTTCCCTCCTCCAATTTTTCCCTCATTACTCAAATATCTAGCATTGCAGTAACTTCAAACTTCAGGCAGGAGGAAAATGGTGATGATACTGGAGTCATAGGTGTACATTGTACTGGAAATGTCATCAGTTAAGATTATATTGAACTCCTGCTCAAGGCTTTGTTTGCCCTTGGATTTCCATCTTCCCGCAGGAATCAGCTAATATTTTGTGTCAAATGAAGATACCTAGACCTCATTGGGCACTGTATGTGCATGCATTTCCTCCCTTCTCCTAAATTATACTGCTACAATTGTTAAGATTCTCTTAAGTCTGCTGGCAATTTCCATGTAACTGGATAGACTGAGTGCACCAAAGTCCAAATGTCTTCCTCTGAGAAATAATCCCTCAGTACAATGCACTTCACATTCAGCATGGCACAATAATAGGGAGTAGAACTGGGGTGGGCAAATTACAGCTCACAGGCCTCATGCACTACCTACATCCTGATTTTGAGTCCTCTGAAGTCCCCCAAGAGTTCCTAAGTCCCCTAAACTCATCTCCCCCCAGTGTTTTCAAAAGCACTATTTTTGGGCACATAGAAAATTCTGCAAATGTAAGGAAGGTAAAGGTAGTCCCTTGATATGAATGTCTAGTCATAACCGACTGCAGGGGGTGGTGCCATCTCCATTGCTAAGCAGAAGAGCCAGCATTGTCTGAGGACTGCTCTGTTGGTCATGTGGCCAGCATGACTGCAGCGAACGCTGTCACCTTCCCATTGAAGTGGTGCTTATTTATCTGTTTGCATTTGCATGCTTTCAAACTGCTAGGTTGGCTGAAGCTGGCACTAGTGACAGGAGATCACCCCATCATGCAGCACTCGGGCTTCAAACTGTCAACCTTCCGATCATGAGAACTGGCACCTTAACCACTAAGACACCACATCCCTAAATGCAAGGAAGCACCCATCTCACCCTTAAAAGACCCATAAAAGACCCCCAGAACCATGTACTATCCCCAAATATCTCAAATTTTCCTCTTCAGATTCTTTCAAAATGACAACAAGAAATGACAAAATGCAACTTTCTGTCACCATGTTGAGAAGGACTGCAGAAAAAGAAAAAGGTACTTCATTTTGCAGTCAGACTCTATGGCCCGTGGGGGATCTGGGGAAGAGAATGGTCCTCATACAGTTGCCTATCCCTGTAGCAGAGGATTGAGGATGGGCGTAGAAGTAGAGAAGAAGGCAGTATGAGGCTATGAAGTGACAGGGAGGAACTAGAGACCTTTCACCGGTGTGAAAAGGATACTAAACAGATTTCCTTTTGGTACAGCTCTACTATATTATTTAGGTGCAGAGTAGTCCCTCACAAGTTAGTGGGACAAGTAAGGCAGTCCTGCACTCTTATTAAAACAGCATAATGTTATGATTCTGTACATAGCAACAGAATCAACAGAAGAACAATAGCTGTAGAAACAACAACAAAACACAATGGACTTAGTAACAGAAAAAAACATGCTCATAGAAATGAGGAGAAAATTCTTTGGTTTGAATTTCAGTGCAGTCTTACATAATTTTTAATTTTTGGACTAATGAATGACTCAAAGCATGGTCACAGTTCAAAATTCACACTTCTCTGAATTCTGCAATACATTTCTCCAATTTTAAAATATATATACATACATTTGAAAAAAGAGCACAAATAAATGCATAAGTTGGTGAAACAATGTACAAAAATGGTTTATATTAGAGAAATGTGTTTGAGAAAATGTGTATAATAAACAAAAGTGTATACTAAAATGCACATATTAGACAAAATAAACAAAACAGAACTTTATCTCACACAAAAAGGGGACATTGATCAGGAGAATAGCAGCTTTTTCTGTGCCACTCCATATGCCCTTGTAGCACTTCCATTCTCTTCTCAGGGGGAAACAGTTGTCAAAGCATGTCTTTTGTTGAATAGATTTCTTCTGTCCAGCAAAAGGCATTCTTTGATGACTACCTCTCCTCGAACAGAATTGTTACTACTTCACGAAGGGCGGTACAGAGATAGCCACTGCTCAATAACCATAGGATGTGATGTTACTCAGTGATTATTAGTTTGCAGGATTCCATGAATACGATTCATCTGGAGTCAGTTTAGTCTTTGCATTGAGTTGCAAAGTGTCCTTCCAGAAGTTGCTGTGAGAGTCCAGAGGTTGGAGGTGCTGTGAAGGTTCATCTGCAAATTCAATAAAGAGCCTCCAATCCTCATTAAAATGTCTTATTTTGAATGTTCATTACAAAGTCTCATTGTAGTTGAAAGTTTTTCCATTAACCATAGGTTCCATACCCTTTCTCACCAATCTTCAATAGACAGATCCCCGTGTTTCCAACATTTAGCGACATCAAATTTTGCAGCTGTGATGAAAAAAGCGATCAGTTTTCTATACTTAAGCATGGCATTTCTATCAATAAACATGGAGAGTAAAATCAGAGCCGGACAAAAGTACAGAGTTTGGCATGTAATGCGTGAGATCTGGTGTAGAAATAGGCACCAAAACTCCTGTATCTTGGGACATTCAACCCACATGTGGATATAGGAGCCAGTGTCCTTGCATCCTCTCCAGCAGCTCAGTGGGAGACTCTGTACCATTTTTGATAGCAGGATGGGGGTAAGGTACCACCTATGTATAGTTTTGAGAAAGTTTTCCCTTGTGGCTGCTGACCTAGACTTAAATGGGGGTTAGGACCATATATGTGTCCATGTGGATTCCAGTATTAATAACTTTAATTCCAATTGTCAGAAAGAATGAACAGACTGGCCCCTTCCATATATGTGTTCCAGCAAATAACTGTATGTATATGCCATGATTCTTTTAGTCTGGGCTGTAGTTCTTTTACAAAAGGTCTCGTATTGGGTAAATGGCCATGAGAGTCTATTCTCAACATAAAGGAGGTGAGCTGGTGCATTTGGAACCAAGTTAGGTCTCTAGTTTGGAAGGACATTTGTAAAACACCAGGAGATTTAGGTTTTCCATCTGCAAAAAGATCAGTGATGTAATAAATGCCTTTCTGTTTCCAGGTTCTATCAGGGAGGAACTGAGCATCTCTTGGAAGGTTTGGGTGTAAGAAAGGTTTCAAGGAAGAAAGGTCAGGAGCAAGGACATGCCTCTATTTATTCCAAATTGTGAGAAAATTATGAAGAAAGGGATTGATAATTGGCTTGTTTGTGTTTTGTGCTCTGATTATGAAGGAAAAAAGCTTCTATTGAATTTAGTTTGACACTTTCCAAGCTAACCAAATTCATGGAGTCATAATCTTTGATAAATTTGGCTTAGTTGGAAGGCATGAAAGTAAAGTTCAATATTTGGGACTGCCAGTCCATCACAGGTAGAGGCAGAGTGTCTGATGTGTTTAGAGAACTTAAAAATAAATAGGTTAATTGAGGACTGCCATTTTGCAAACCTGGAAGCGGAGGGGGTCAATGAAATAGTTTGGTACAAGAAAAACAGGCGGGGAAGCAAAAACATTTTAACTATAGCAATTTGGCCCAGGATGGAAAGTTTTAGTGTTTCCACACATTCAATTTTTGTGTCATCCACTTGGTGAATGGATTGTAATTCCTGGATATAAGTTGTTGTGTGTCTTTAGTTATGATTATTCCTAGATGGATGGATATGTAAGTTCGTGAGGGATTGCCAATGCTGCTGCTGTTGGTGGGATGAATTCAAGGTCATCGTGGTGGTTTTATCAAAGTTAATTTGGAAACCTGAGAATTTGCCAAAAACTATGAATATCTCTTTCAGTAAGGGAAATGATGTTTCTAGGTTGGTAAAAAAAAATCAGCACATCATCCATGTAAAGGACAGTCTACAACATGGCCACATAGCCCGGAAACCCCACAAAAAACTATGGATGCCAGCCATGAAAACCTTCGACTTCACAGAGCAGTTTGTACTTTCCTAGCATCTATTGCCGTTAACTCTGCCTTTCTCATTTGTAGTTTGTGAAAGATCTTAATCTGTGATTCTTTGTGGGTATGTGATGAGTTACCTATGTCTTGAAGGATTTTGGTTTTGGTGGCATCTTTGAGCCTTTTCGGAGTGGCTCCCTCTTTGATAAATAGGACGGCTTTTAAGGTATAATAGTAGTAATAGTAATAATAATAATAATAATAATAATAATAAAATTTTATTTATATACCGCCTTTCCAAAGATCAAGGCGGTTTTACAACATCGTTAAAAACATCCATAATACAATAAAAAACCGACAATAAAAACAAGATAAGACAAAAATTACATTTCCCCCGCAAGAAATAAAAATCTCAAACCAGCTTCCAATGCTGTTGAGAGGTGAGGGGGAGTACTTCAGGGGTCAGGGGTATGCCTGCTGGAATAAATATGTCTTCATCCCCTTTTTGAATTGGTCTAGTGAGGCGGCCGAGCAGAGCTCGCCAGGAAGCGAGTTCCAGAGCTTAGGGGCCAAGATAGAAAAGGCCCTCTGGATAGTAGTAGTATATCTAGCTTCTGGAACCCTTAACAATTGCTTCCCAGCTGACCTGAGTGTGCGAGGCGGATTGTATGGAGAGAGGCGGTCCTCCAAGTACCCTGGGCCCAAGCCATTTAGGGCTGTATAGGTAATAACCAACACCTTGTATTGCGCCCGGAAGTGAATAGGCAGCCAATGAAGGTCTTTAAGGACCGGTGTTATATGACTGGTCCTGGAAGTGCCAGTGACCAGTCTTGCCGCCATATTCTGCACCAATTGCAGCTTCCGGGTATGGTACAAGGGTTGCCCCATGTAGAGCGCGTTGCAGAAATCCAAACAAGAAGTTACCAGAGCATGTACTACCGTTTCAAGGTCCTCCCGGCCCAGGTAGGGATGCAGCTGGCGTATCAACTGAAGCTGATAACATGTGCTCCTGACCGTTGCATCCACCTGAGATGTAAGGTGGAGCGACGAGTCAAGGAGCATCCCCAGACTGCGAACAGAGTCCTTTACGGGAAGCGTGATCCCGTTCAGGACAGGTGGAAACACCGCCATCCCCGGGCCTGGAGAACCTATCACTAGCACTTCCATTTTCTCTGGATTCAAACTGAGTCTGTTTTCCCTCATCCAGTCCATTACCAACTCCAAACAGGAAACGAGAGGAGAGATGCCATCCCTAGTCACTGAATCAGTCGGGGACATAGAGAAGATTATTTGGGTGTCATCAGCGTACTGATAACCCTGCGCCCCATGTCTCTGGATGATCTCTCCCAGCGGTTTCATGTAAATGTTAAAAAGCATGGGGGACAGAATGGCTCCTTGAGGGACACCAGATGTAAGGGCCCTCTTATCGGAGCACACATCCCCCAGCTGCACCATCTGGAACCTTCCCGAGAGGTAGGAACGGAACCACTGGAGCGCAGTGCCCCTGATTCCTAACTCTCTCAGGCGCTCCAGAAGGATACCATGGTCAATGGTATCGAAAGCCGCTGAGATGTCCAAGAGCACCAGCAGGGACACGCTACCCCCGTCAATGCCCAGATGGAGATCATCGACCAAGGAGACCATGGCAGTCTCAACCCCGTAACCCGCCCGAAAGCCGGTTTGAAATGGATCTAGAAAATCCGTCTCATCCAAGATCGACTGAAGCTAGATTGCAACCGCCCTCACCTTCCCTAAAAATGGCAATAGCGATACTGGCCGATAATTATTATGCATCAGGGGGTCGAGGGAGGGCTTTTTTTAGCAAGGGTTTTACAGTGGCCAATTTTAAGCTAGATGGAAATTGCCCATCCCTCAGTGATGTATTAATTATATGGTGTAACATAGAAGTCACTACCGTTCCCCCCTGAGCCGCTAGCCATGAGAGACAGGGATCGAGGGAGCAGGTTGTTTTCCTAACGCTTCTAAGGATCTTGTCCACATCCTCGGTACTAACAGACTCAAAATGATCCAGTACAATCGAGTCCACGGACGCTCTGGAGACCTCTACTCTGGTATCTGCGCTAATACTAGCATCAAGATCAACCCTTATCCGAGAGGTTTTATCTGTGAAGAAGTTGTTAAATTGGTCACAGCAGGCCTTAGATGGTTCCAAGATAGGGTTCGGAGCAGGGGGGAGCCGAGTAAGAGTAAGGTATACTACAGTAGGGCTTCTGAGGTTTTTTGTTTTTCTGTTTTCCAGGTAAAAGTGCTTTTCATCTTGAATCTGGGCTTTGTACTTTTCATTAGTAAAAAGGCTGAGGTTAAACTTCCAAATGCGAGGTTTCCATAAGTCTGGGTTTAACTGCCAGATCAGCACTGTGGCTGAATGGTCGGAATAGACTATAGGTCCTATCTGGACATCAGTGACATTGGAAAGGGAGGATCGCAAAACAAGGAAGTAATCAATTCTAGAGTAGGTGTGGTGTGTGTGTGTGTGTGTGTGTGTGTGAAAAATTGGTGTACTCCCTAGTTGATGGGTATAATGTTCTCCATGGATCTAATATCCCCAAGGTTTGTAGCAGTGACATAGCCAAGGAGGGGGGGTCCATGGGGTCTGGACCCCCCCCCCTTCTGATAAATACAATAAATGGCACGCGCCACCATGCCCAAGCCCCATTATAATGGTGGCACTTAGTCTGGACCTCCCCTTCCCAAAATCCTGACTATGTCCCTGTTTGTAGGAAGGATGACATAAAGACTTGCAGATTAGAGTTTGGAGAATAAAAGGTTGCCCATATGAGAGTGGGGTTCCTTTCAAAATTAGTAAGCGACAAGATGGGCTGTGTATTATTGTGTCGGGCTGGAATGGGCATGAATCTGGGAAAAGTATTGCTACTCCCCTTGACTTGTTTGAGTCACCTGTAGTGTATTGCATTGCAAAGAGGGACTCAGGAGGATATTTCCCATCCCTTTTCTATGTGTTTCTTGCAAGAAAACTATGCTCAGTTTAAGTTTTTTCAAGTGACCATTAATGTGGATGTGTTTTGGTGGAGACCCCCCCCCCCTTCACATTTAGAAATACAATTCTGAGTCTATTAAGATATAAATACATTATTTCTAAGACAGAACCCCCAAGAAATTGGATTTTCAAGTAATCCTTGTAACAAGACCCCTCTCCAGGATCAGCAGTCACACATTGGGGAGTGGATATGTTGAGGGACTCGGGGTTTTGCTTTGATAGGATCACATCCTTATGACTAGCACAAACATAATCATGAACAAACAATCTTAACTGAAAAACTTTAACCAAAACCAGGAACAGACAAAGGGGAGGGAAGTGCAGGGCATGCCCTGTACCCCAATCTAGCCACGTTCTAGTGATCTCCCCTGGAGTAGGGGGTAGGGGAAGTGCCATCGATGTATGATAATGACATAGGGGTTAAATTTTCAATGAAAAGGATTGGTATGCAATGGAGACCAGAGTGAACTGGAGAATATAACAGCAGAGACCAAGAGGTTGAGTAGATCTATGAGCAGAGTAAGGGATGGGTTTGAGAAGAGATTGAAGTATGACAGCAGAAGGTGAGGGATTGAATAGATCTATGAGCACAGTAAGGGGCAGGTATACACACATATGTACAAATTTCTACACATACGCATGTGTACAAATACATATATTTTGTCTGCAAGAAGGACATTTTCTGTGCTGAAAAAATGATGTGCAGAAAATCCTCATAAGTGAAGGACAGTATCTCCCTTTGTGAGTTTGTCATTGTTCTAAGATCTTCAGGAGATGCTTTTCTGTCTGTCTCACTGTCCTCTCAGAATAGATTGGTTGGAACAAGAGAGAAGACGTTCTTGGTGGCTGCTCTCAGACTCTGGAATTCCCTCCAAAGGAAGGTTATAATGGATCTCTCTTTGTACTCCTTTCTCTGGCAAGTAAAACATTATTTTTGTCAGGCTTTCGGAAAATGACTATGGTATGCTTTTAATAATGTGTTGTGCTATTCAATTTTTATATGGTTGTTTAAAAAATGTTAATGGTTTAACTTTACAGATTAATTGTTTTAAATAACTGTACATTCATACCAACGTTACTGGTATTCTTGTATAGGTTTTAATCTGCAAAGTTTTTAAGATTTGTAAACTTCCTTGAGTCCCATTATTGTGTGGGAGGGGGACACACAGGAGATAAATGAATAAAATAAATAAATAAATAAATAAATAAATAAATAAATAAATAAATAAATGTCTGTGCAGATTAATGGATTTTGCAGAAGTCTCAGAAGTGCCTGTTTTCTTCCTGAAGGGGGTCCCTAAGTATCATTAGCCCACCCCAAGCCAGGAAGCCAATGGCAAATGAATATTCTTTCCATCCTTAAACATTACCCAGCCTCTGTACCTGCACCCCTCCATACAAAATGCATTTCAAGACAACCACAAAGAGGCTAATAGGGTTGCTTGCTGTGGGAGCAAGGTCTCCAAGAAGAAAAATTGCTGGATTGTGTCTCTAAACTGTTACATGTGAACACTCTTTCCCATTCTACATTGTCTTTTATCAGACCTGGGGGGGCGGGATGTGCTGTTCTTAGAGAGAATTCTGAAAGACATGCAGCTTGGGTGTATAAAGGCAGCTGGAGTAATTGTGGAAAAAACTGTACTGCTCTGCTAAGATACACGGCTGAAATCAGTGAGTCATCTGGTGCAGCTATGCTCAGAGTTGAAAAGGGCAATCTCAAGGAACTGTGGTTCCATCAGTTTGGTATTTTGTATGAACTACAGTAAAAGGACATACATAGTGCTAAACTAGCAAGAGATAACAAGAATGATTTAGAAAGGAAAGGTCTTGGCTAACTAGATGTTTGAGAAGGTTGCAGACTAAGCTGATAAAAATTTAGAGATAATTTATTTGGATTTTCAGAAACATTTTGACAACGTTCCATACTACTGGTTTCCATTTATGCTCGAGTTGCCATAAACCAAGAAGCTATGAGGGAGTGAATCAGGCAATCAGGAGAAGGCAGCTGTGGTGGGGGCAGAGGGGAGGAACCAGAGTAATTATACTAGATTGTGGAAAGTCAGATTTACGGGACCCAACAGAGGTCAACATTTTAGGTATCTACCATTTGTGATCTATAAAAATGATATAGGCCAATAAAACTTGCTGACGCTACAGTACTGAGTGAGCTGTGAACCTACAAATACAGAGCAAAGAGAAGCCAAGATTTTCCTTTCCTTTACTTGCTTCCTTTCCCCATTCAGAAAGCACTCAGAATTTCCTTTCGAACTAAGAATTTGTGCTGGCTCCTCACCTTCCATCTTAAGAACTCTCACATTGCCAAATGATTCAAATTGTATGTCACTGTTCCCTGATTCAAGTGTCCACAATAGTTTTAATGCTACATCTCCCATCAGCCTCAGTCAGCATGACTAATGATTGGGGCTGATGAGAAATGGAGTCTAAAACATCAGAAAGTTTAGAGAATATAGCATTATATTAAAGTGGTTAACTTTGGGAGTGCACAACAGGTAAAAGGTAAGGGATTTTTTTTCAGATGACCATATATGCATTAAAAGGTGGTTGTACATCAGATTGCAGAGCAAAAGTGGGCAAAGTGTGACCCATGAGCTACCTGCAGCCTTTGGGACTTCAAAGTATGGCGCCTTAGACCCCTAAAGCCCCAGACTAAGGGTCCAGTCACACTTACATATTTTGCACAGCGAGATTCGCATCTGTGAATTGATTCAAAATTGATTCACCATTCCCACTACTTTTTAAGGCAGCAAATCTCTCTGTGGCATTTAAATCTGGTCTAAAGTTCCCATTCACTACCATTCCAGATCAAAAAAATGGAGGCATCTCCATTTCCTGAACAGTTGCTTCATGATCTGAATCGATCTGACAGCCTACTCACTGAGATCTGAGATGTGGATCAATGCTGTTCTTAAAAAAAGAACTACTAAGGGATCAGGTGCCAAATGCAGTGGTTTAAATGGGCTTTTTGGTTGCCCCCCACCCCAAACTTCACCAAGTACAATCGGTTCAAGTTTGAACGACAGGGACATAATGCGGTTTCCAAACCAGGTTATTTCGTAGTGTGAATGGGGCTTTTGCTGTTAAAGAAAACAGACTTTTACCCCCAAACTGCTCCAAGTGTGTCTAAATCATAGGGGTTTGTTTTCCCTGACCCTCTAAGAGCCCACAAGTATTCCCAAAACATAAAAGAAGTCTAAAAAGTGGCATTACATCACTTGGGGAAATTATTCTCATCCCCTGCATATGTCCATTTCTGATATAGAGGAAATACTGGCCTACAAAATTATAACTTTAATCAGATAAATATGTTCTCTAAAACTACTACTTGTGTAAAACATAGTAGAGTAAATGATATGAAAATTATACAATACATGGAGGTTCAAAATAGGTACAAACTTCTCTGCAGCCAAGAAAAAAAAAACCCTCTCTTTATGCATTAGTAATTTCAATAAACATGTGAGGAAGAGACTGTCCCATTTCCATCACTTCTACATGTAGAGAATGTGGAAGATGACTTTTCAAATAAAAGGCCCTCCTCTATCCATGGCTTTAGCTTCCATGCAACATGGAACCCTACACAGATTGGCAGTGAAGCTTAACCACAAGACCTGATGTAACATGAATCAAGACGATGCAATCCTGTTAGTAAACCTAATTACCCTGACATAATACTGGTGCAGAAAGTGACATGACATGTAGGGTAAGGTGGCAACATGTAGGACATCAGAAGAAGTTATCCCTGTCAAGAGAAAAGGCTGCCTTGCCAACTCTCTGCCAGCTTTCCCTCTCAGGCATCTTTGTCTAGTGATGTAGACTCCCCCCTCCTTACTGCCACTATGCATAACTCTAAAAAGTGCCTTATTCTGACACAACCCAGTGTAAGTTAACAAGATGATTGAGGCCTTAGTCTGGCAATGCATATTATTTCTTTTTTAAAAATTAAAAAGTAGCCAGTGGGTATAGTAAGATCAAAGCCATGGCACGTGTGTGTGTGTGTGTGTGTGTGTGTGTGTGTGTGTGTGTGTGTTAACCCTTTCTCTCCCACGTTGCAGTGCCATTGCCCTCACAAGCTGTTTGGCATGGAAGGCAAGCTTTCTTCCAACACCAACCATCAGCTTCTCCAAGTGATACATGACTATCTGTAGAATGAAGGGAAAGGATTAAGTTAAACCCCTTATCCTTCATGACACAATCCCAATATATATTTGCTCTCTCCCACCACACCTGCCCAGCCACCCACCCACCCACCCACCTGCACACACTTGGTGGCAATTTAAAGTTTTCAAAACGAGCAGGAGACAACAAATGATGCATTTGATATAATGTGTATTTTGACTCTAACGTGTTTAGGTCTCCCCCTACAATAATGCCATATAAGATTTCTTTTCTTCTCCCTTTCCCTCCTTTTTTTAATATTTGGAAAAGCCATGATATGCTAATGCATAATATTTTTACTGGGCACAAAGAGTCTAAAAAGATTCACAATAAAGTTTTTAACCAGGCCAGGGTTCACTCAGGGAATGAAATATGTTTCCGATTAAAACTTGCAAGAGGAATCTATTGGCAAATGAGGAAACCATGGGGAGCATGGTGTACAGAAGGTGTGGGAGTAGGCAGTAGCCATCTTCTCTTCTCCCGATAGTCTCACAGCTCTCTCTAAATGTGAACATCTGCCAGATAATTTTTGTTTGTTAAAAAAGAAATACAATTATAACCCTGGGAATATTTTTTTTCATTTTGTATGGAAGAAGAGAGGAAGATAGTATTTTCTGTGTGTGTCTCTCTCTGTGTGTGTTTTGTTTTGTTATTTTAAGTCACACAGTCAGAGTTTCCTAATGGGAAAAAAATGTAGTATTAGCAAGGTAAATGCTGGCATAAAATGTATTTTAAAAATAATGGAGAAAAACAAGAGATGAGATGCATGGTACACAGAAGGGCTGAGGCCTGTTTTATAGCATACATCACTCCTATTTGCTTCCAAAGAAGAATAATACTGTTTATTATGTGAAGATTTATTAATAGAAAATTGGCCCTTCTGTTCTTCAGAACTATAGAACAGGGGTGGGAAATTGCAAAAGGTTGGAGGGGGGTTACACTGGGGCTTGCAAAACCTCAGAGGCTCACACGCATATACACCATGCTTCTCTTCCACCATAACCCCACACACTCAGAACGTTTTTTAAAACTTTTCCCTATTTTTATCCTTTTTACCAATCCCTGTTTTAGACTCAGGTGTTGTTTGCATAGGCCAAAAGCCGCCCCCCCCCCCCCCCAATTCTAGTGGCATTCTGTTCAGACAATGCATAGCTCAAACTCTGGTTTTTGTGTGAACAGTCTGGATGGCATCCAGAACAGCCAGTACCAGAACCATAGTATAAGAACAATGAAATGAATTTATACAAACACATATCTTGCTCTGGATCTTCCAGCAAGATCTGGAGCCCTCCATTCTCACTTTGGATCAGCTGTTTAACAGAGAAGGCTTAAGACCTTGCAAATCTACAAATCCCAGGATTCCATGCAGCACTTAAAGTGGTATCAAACTGCATTATTTCTACAGTGCAGATGTATCTTAGAACTGCTCTCAAAGTGAGGAATTCCTATCCTGGTGTCAGCAATATTGCTCTGCTGCTCATGTGATGTACAGAACTAGTGTACAGAACCTAGCTCATCTTGTAATATCCTTTGTCTGGTTAAATTATGAGAAAGAGTAATAGCACAACCTGTCTTTCCTTTCCCCTTACTTGAATCCTGGCCCATCTCTGACTATGTTATTTGTTCTTCCCTTTTTCTTCCCATCCTTACATTCTTGTCTGCCCAGCCCACTACCCAACAAGCACCCAGTCTTCTGGTTATGTTGCCACCTCTGATATTTGGTATCTTTTGCCTCTGGTCCATTTGTCTCTCACTTCTTTACCTTTGTCAGCACTGGACTCTACCACATCTTGATTCTCTGAAACAACATTTTGGTTGACCCAATAAGAAAGGGTTTTCTAAAGAAAAGGCAAGTTCATGTTCAGTATTTCATACACTGTGGCTCTTCAGTCTTTATCCTAGTCACTGCCAACCTCCAGACCTTTCTTTGATATTTGTCACATTTTGGGGGGTATTATTTGGCATGCCATCTGGTCTGCCAGCCTGATGTTTTAAAAAGCTTACATTTGAAGAATGTAGAAAGAAAGAAAGAAAGAAAGAAAGAAAGAAAGAAAGAAAGAAAGAAAGATCAGTAATTGGAGACAAAACAAGAAGAAACAAGACTCCTTACATTTGAAGAATGTTTAAAAGAACAATGAAAGAAAGAAGGAAGGAAAGAGCAGTGATTGGAGACAAAAACAAGAAGAAACAAGGCTTCTCTGAAGAGCAAAAGGTTGTGGGATAACTGGGCTATTAGCCAAGCATAGAGAGCCCACTGGCAGTTCTGTTTATTCTCTCCACCCCCACTCTCAATCCCCACCTTCCCACGCTAAGCCACATTTTATTTTTTTCGACATGAAATAGGCTACATAACTCTTGTCATTTCTGCCAATGCCCAAGAGATCTGATCCTGTTTATGGGCCCCCTTCTCCTAACTGAACACTTTTGGCTACAGTTCTGGCGATGACGACAGGATATAACAAAAATGAATCTGTGTAGCCTGAAGGTTGATGGATCCGAATGTATGCAGCTGCAGCACTTAAAACTTTAAATGGGAGAGACAAGGTCAAGCAAAGTTATTATTTTAGCCCAGCATAGGTGATAACTCCCTCTCCCCTCCATGGAAATGAAACAAAATCTACTTGGGGGAGAAGGGGAGTCCGCTGGAAAGCACATGCTTGGAAAATCCAAAAACGCATCTGGTACATATGACAGTTACTGCTGCTGCCTTCACCATGTGATCGAGCAGAATTCACAGTCACAGAATTTATGCCCCAACTGTGGTCATTTAGGACTTGTTGACACAATCGCTTATCCAGAGAAAACTATCCTGTAACTCACATCAGCCAAGGATTGTATATGTTGCTGTTCTCAGACTCAAGTCATGTTTGAAAATGAGAAAAAGGGAGCCCCAATTAATGTGACCATATTCAAAGTCCCTGGCAAAAGTTTAATGAACTTCACAAACCATGGTGACCTCATAAGGGTCTGAAGGTCACACTAGATAAGCATAGGAGCTGGACAAAACCTCCCTGCTGCCCATTTGTTTGTCCAAGTAAACAGACCCAAGATGGTGCTGATATGGAATAGCAAGGCCAAATGAGTGATCTCTTCCATTTCCTTGGTATCTCGGATGAAAAAAAGAAACTGACCTCCTGCACAAAACAAGACAAAGCACCAAGTCAGTCCTTTAAAAATGAGAGAAAATTTGACCTCAAGTAATTTTTAAATCATTTATAGAAGGTAAAAGAAATAAAGGAGATGAATTCTGAAGATTTTATTATGATATTTAATCATTATGTAAGTTGTAAGAGGATTACAGTAGAATACGGTAATAAAGTTCATCATTACTAATTGACTCGTCAACTGAATATCATGACCGCACAGAAATTAGTGTTTTTTGTGATAATCCTTCACAGTTAATCTGTCCAGCTGCATAGTATCTTAGGTTGTGTTTACCAAGGATGTTGTTGTCCCTGCCAAATCCAGCCCAGTGACTAGAAGACTCAAGGAGAAGGATTTTTCTAACAGACCTCCCTCAGAAACTGACAAAGAAGATTTTCCGATCCACCATCTCTGCTCCTATGGCCTGTAGGTTTTCTTTAGAGATTGATACATTAGTCTGCTCTGTCACACTTCTGTATGTGTTCGTTCATTCCATTCTGCTTTTGGTTTAATCTGCATTTCTAAAATATCCAGTACTGAGAGAAAGGTGGGAGAAATAATAGGAATGAATGAATTAATGAAAACCAATATTTGGCTGCATGTTGCAGCAATAAAAGCATGTTTTAGACCATGACAGATTTCTTTTTCTTCACCCTAAATGCATCTTCCACTAAAAAGGCTAAACACCTCTAGATTGATTTGGGCTTTCATGTTGCTAGGCCACTGAGGGCTCTTGTGCACTTAGTGTTATAAATATTTCTGTTGAGATAAAATACTGAGAATATTTTCAGGACTTTGCTATTTAATCCCAAACCATTAAAAATATCTCAGAGACTGCGCATAGCCCTTTACAATGTTACTGCTTGCAATGCTTTTACAAACTTTATTATATTTAGCTCCTTTTACAGTTGTTCTAAGTTGGGAAATTTGACCTTCATCAGACCTTTCAGAAATTCAAAAAAATCAACGCACAGACACATAACCTATGAAGAACGAAATCCAAAACTCAGCAGCAGCTTCATTAATGCAGAGGGATAAACAGATATAGCAAGTGGAAGCCAAATAGGCCCATTGTTCACTGAGAAACTGGTTGGTTGGTTGACTGCATGAAGCAAGGTTGGGGAACATGTGGCCATCAAGATATTTTTGGGCTTCAGCTCATAGCAACCCTAGCCATCATAGCTGATGGTGAAACATGATGGACGTTACAATCCAACATTGCCTGGAGGACCACATGTTTACAATCCATGCCTTAAAATGTAAGCATTTTATTACCTATTACATTTACTGTTGGAAAAACTGGAAAGAAAGTTAGGAAAAATTAAGACAAATTGTATTCTAGAAAGCTACAACTTTCGAGGAATTCACAGTTTAGACAATTTAAACACTCTCCTACCAAGTTTAGTATTACTACACTAGGAAAATCACTCTGACTATATAACTGGTCAAGATTTGTCCAAAATAATCACCTCAATCAACTTAAAAATTCAGCAATTTTGATTTGCAAATTATTTAAATGAGACATCGTATAAGATCCCATATAGGCTGGGAGACAGCCTTTTGTGTTGTAATAGTTATTATTCTGGAAGAGGATCCAGGCCAGCCAAACTGCATTTTAACCAGTGGCTCTTTGAACCCATTATTTAGAATTTGAGAAGAGTTGCTGTTGTTGTGTGTTCAGGTTGTTCTGATTTATGGCATCCCTAAGATGAACTTATCATGGGGTTTCCTTGGTAAGATTTGTTCAGATAAGGTTTGCCATTGCCTTTCCCTGAGGCTGACAGCATGTGACTTGGCTAAGGTCAACCAGTGGCTTTAATGGCCAAAGCAAAGAATCAAACCCTGGTCTCCAGAGTTGCAGTCCAACATTCAAACCACTACGCCACATTGGCTCTAGGCCCCTGAATATGTCTTCTACCATAAGGTCAGGCATAGAGAGTTCTGAGGTGGAACAAAAACATCAGCTAAGGGTCAAACTAGATTAGATGAAATAAGAAGAGTAAAAGCACATTTTCAACACTTTAAGCTTAAAAAAAGAAAGAAAAAATGGCAACTTCAAGAAGCCCAAGACCTAGATTAGTAAAAAAAAAAATAGTGGACAGGAGATGGTGAAAGAATCTACACTACAGTCCACTAAAGTTTTTGAGCAATTTAAAAAGCTGGTCACACAGACATAGTATGTTGTCTTCTGAAACTTCTCACATCGTGGATAACAGCAAGTAATCTGTTTCTGAAGAGGCTGTAAATGACACACAAGCTTTAGCTGGTTGAGGTTGTTTGATGGTACAGATGCCACTTGGCCATTCAAAGATAAGGACAGCCCCAAACCAGTTCAGAACTAGGGACGTAATTCTTCACTAATTTCATTCTTGAAGGAAGCAACAAGTAATGTTAGCATTGTTCTTGCAACAAACCTTTGCAAACAGTTTCAAGGGAGTTTTTTCACACTCACACACAAAGTAGCATTATCTGTACAAGAAACAGCATTTTCTGCACACACACAAAATCTGTGCTGTACTGAAAAATGCTGTTTTCCATTGCAGAAAGTGCAATTTTCTGTGCAAAAACCCAGGTGTGATTTTTGCATAGAATAAGTCCAGAACTCCTCCATATAGCCATTCGCACTAGCCAAACTGCTCTGAAGCCTGGATGTTTGGATGATGTACAGTGGACCCTTGTTATACGCTGGGGTTTGGTTCCAAGATCCCCCGTGTATAACAAAATCTGTGTATGCTCAAGTCCCGTTAAATATAATGACATAGCAAAATGGTGTCCCTTTTAAAAAATGGAACATCAAGGTAAATTTATACTTTTTTGGAACATTTTCAAACCGTGTATGCTTGAATCCGTGTATAAAAAATCCGTGTATAAGAAGGACCGACTGTACAAGGTGAAGCCAAGTAGAAAGTGCAATGAAGCTGCACTCTGGGGCTGAAAACCAGAGCAAAAAGAAGCTGTGATTCTCTGATTCAAGGCAGAAAATGTGCATCATTGCACCAGCTTGTAAACAGCCCAGCATGAGTATGGTACTGAGGCAAAGCAAAAATGTGATTGCCAGTAATGCAGTGGATGTAATTACAACATGCACAAATCAGATAGTCCAACGAGGGGCATGGGGTGAAGGGGAATGAAGGGGACATGTATGGGGGGGGGGGGGCTTCATGCTTGTGCTTTGTCAATGTATCATTGGGCTCACCGATGCACCGAGCCTTTGCACAGGCAGTGTATCACATGTGTGACTGTGTGGCTGGTCATATGGTCAAGCATCCAATGGGATGACATCTGGACAGGACAGGGAGGTAACTGGAGGTTGCAGGTGGTATGTTTGTGTGATGGTGCATGTGCATGGTGGGGAGGTGCCAAAAAACACAGAACCATACAGCATGGCTTGACACAGTGTGATGCAGACAGACCATAAATGTTTGACCCACCTCAGAGTGGGCTGTGTAGATGACAGGGTTTCAACCTGCTTTAAAAAAAAACAGGATTGAGCCACTTTTTCCTGCCTGTCTGCTCCAGCCCTATATCTCATTTGGAAAGCATAGGAGACAAAATATAGTCATAGACACCACTGCAGATGTGCAGCAGTAATCTTTTTAAATGTTTATTTTGTTTGGAATGATGTTTTGTTTGTCTTGTAAGCAAAATTTTTGAAAGAAGGAAAAAGAAAAAAAGAGGAGAGGGGCCAATATTATATTTCAAACTTCATCCACCACTGAGTCTATTCATCTTCATAATTCCTGATAAATATCATTCATAGCCAGCCACACAAATTGGGGTATCGTGGCCATGATCTTTATGAACTGATTTATGAAATTTGAGAAGAATGCGCTGAACATCCACAGTAACTAGAGGCTTTCATTTGAGGATTTTTTTTTCCTTATTAAAAAATAAATGTCAAGCCTGGGATCTGGAATATTCATTTGATATCAGCTTTAGAGCTAGCCATGACTGCTTGCTTGTAAAGCTTTCTTTGGGGGGAAAAAGCATAGGCCACACACAGTATGCACTGTGAGTTGCTGGCAATGTTCTGTTAGATGTAATAGGTGGGATCTGATATTCATGTCATGTAGCATTGTCATGGTTGCTTTGTTCTTTATAACTACTCAATCAATATTTTCTGCTATATTCTGAGCTATGCTCTCTCACTCAATGTGTTCCTCCATGGGGATGCACAATTCAACATAAAAATAACAGAATTTAGGAATAGTCAGTATTTAGGAGTGGAATCTGGCTCTACAAATAGTTTAGAATAATCTGATTAACAACCACTCACAGAACATGACAAATATGTCATCTCACCAGGAACAGAAAACAATAATCTTACAACCTAGGCAAAGAAGTACCAGAAAAATGGTGACATCATGGGAACCATTCATGCAGTTTATGAAAAAATAGGACCTGCCCTTAAATTTTATTTGATAATCTGCTATGTTAAAGCTGTAAGTGTTAATTTTACGTAAGGGCAGAAACAATATAGCATAGAGTCAAATACTTAAGAAGTGTAGCTGATTGGATATCTTTTTGGAATATGTAACACTTATGAGAATTGAGTGATATTATTACGATTAATATGTAATAGGTTTTTTTTTATTTAAAGCTTCTCATTTGCTTGTCCCTTCTCCTCAGAGGAAGTTCGGATTATTGATAACAGATACCTACAATGTATAGGCTATATCTTGTTGTATATGCTAATTTTCTTTTTTTTTAGGCAGCGAAATGGAGCCTATGGGGTATTGTGTGAATTGCTAATGTAACTTTTTCTGTACTCATACTTGCAGTAATGTTTTTAAAGAGAAAACTTAATAAAGATTATTTTAAAAAAAAAAAGAAAAATGGTGACATCAGTCATAACTTTGATCTAGACTGAATGACCTTTGGGGAGCATCCACCGTGGACAATTGTGGAGCATAGTAAAATAATCTTACTTGAAGGTTCAGCCTATGAAACAGTTTTTAAAAATGGACCTCCACCCTCAGGACAGAGTTAAACAATTAAGAGCCCGTTCTCTCATGTAACAATGTCACCATTTTTAAAATATCTTCTGCATCTATATCTGAACATTATCTTGAGGAGTATTCTGGCCATTCCATTGAATGCCTGACCATATGACCAGAGTGAATCATAGATCACCTCAGTGTCTTGAGAACATTGATCTCCTCTTATCCTCAGACTCTGGGGGTGATTTCCTACATAGCTTTGCCAGGAACATGAGAGAGAGAAATCAGTCATGGTCTTTTTGAGATGTGTGAAAGTGAATTGAATCATTTGAATTGAAGGCCTGCTAGACTTCTTTAAAGACTTCTTTCAGATGATGTTTATCCTTGGTTGAGACATCATTTCTCTATAGGTCAGCTAAGAAAGTGGGCTAGGAGCTATCCAAGGTTCTGACTGCTGTTCACCATAATCTGCCATAATTATGCCAGCAAGTGACACTGCTGTGATTTACAATGGCCTGATTGCTCATGGTTTGAAGATTATCTTAAAGCATTGCTATTCCACTTTAACTGCTCTGGCTGCCTCCTGTTGCATTCTGGAGTTTGTAGTTCAGTGAGGCCTAAGACCTCTCAGGTTGAATATTCTATGTGGCCCTCCTTAAACTGCAAATCCAAGAATGCAACAGGAGGCAGACAGAGCAGTTAAAGTGGAATAGCAATGCTTTAAGAGTATAGTGTGATAATCTCCTTTGTTTCCCTTAACTTCAGTTACTTAACTGAACATGATTTATTGACATACTGTGACTTGCTTTGTTGTACTTTGACCAACACAAATTTAAGAATGTGAAGAATATTCACAAAATTTCCTATTCTTCACCAAAGAGACTGGTTTGACATATCAAGATAGCCTGCAGAGAAATTGCTCACAAGAGTTCATGCCTCCAGTGTGAGAATAAGATGAGGAAAACGTTCCTGTTTGTTCAACTCTGCTGTTTGTTCATTTTCCTCAAGTATACACAGAACAATATATTTTACACAAGGAGAAATTAAATTCTCAGCTATAGTATGATTCTTACCACTTCTAGCAATATGATAACTAATATGATGAGAAGCTTCAAGCACATTTTCATTATCTTTGCTAACTGACAACCAAGAAAGATACCATATTCTGATGTTTTACTAGATAGTGAAAAATCTGCATTCTTTGCTAGCATGTTTTGTTTGTACAGGCTGCAGGAGTAAAGCATGTTTCATGCTTCCCCTGGATAATATTTCCCCACACACTACACACTGGTGCTTAGGACAGTCTTCATCTCCTATATATGAAAATCCATAATGTCATATATTCATCACAGTATTTTCTCTTTTTACCTGTTCACAGAACTGTAAGGTGTGCCTTCTCACATTTTTGCACTACTAAAGTTGTAGATGTGTCCTGAGAAGCTCTTGGTGATTGGGCAATAACCACATTATGTTCCATCTTTTTTTTTTACTGTGCCAGTTTTCAACCACTGCTCTACATGTGATAATATACAAACTGAAAAATAAATTTAAAACTTAAAATGATGACAAAGAGAATAATAAATAATAACTAATAATAAAATTTATTTATATCCTGCCTCTCTACAAAATGCAATCAAGATGGCTTACAAGATTAAAATATACAGTCCAAACCCTCAACCCACCCCCCTTAAAATACAATTAAACAATGTAGGATTTAAAACATATTTAAAAACGTAACAATAACTGTAGTGAAGTCAGAGGTCAGCAATTAGATTTTCCTTCTGATAGCCAGAGAACTATTCAGGAAAGGCCTGCCAGAAGAGATCCATCTTTATAGCTTTTTTTAAAGCTATTTAGATTGGTAATGTGATGGATTTTGTCCGGCAGGCCATTCCACAATCTGGGTGCAATAGCTGAGAAGGTCCTCTGGGAGGTCATAGACAAATTTTAACCCAAGAATCTAAGTGTGCGAGGAGGATTATATGGAAGGAGGCGGTCCCGAAGATAGGTTGGACCCAAGCCATTGAGGGCTTTAAAGGTGATCACCAACACCTTGTACTGGGCCCGGAAACTGATGGGCAGCCAGTGGAGTGATCTTAGGATGGGTGTTATATGGTCTCTTCTGGATGTACCAGAGACCAATCTGGCTGCCATGTTCTGAACTAATTGAAGTTTCCGGACCAAGCACAAGGATAGCCCCATGTAGAGTGCATCGCAGAAATCAAGGCATGAGGTTACCAGCACATGTACTACAGTCTCAAGGTCCCTGAATTCCAGGAAAGGGCGCAGCTGGCGTATCAGACAAAGCTGATAACAGGCACTCCTGAACGTCGCATTCACATGGTTTGTCATGTGAAGCGATGAATCTAGGAGCACCCCCAGGCTGCGAACACAGTCCTTTGAGGAGAGTGTGACTCCCTTCTAGGACTGGAGGTTGTATCCCGATACCTGGGTTCGGAGCCGATACCGTAAGTACCTCCATTTTGTCTGGATTCAGTTTCAATTTGTTTTCCCTTATCCAATCCATTACCATCATCCAATCCATCTGAAGTCAAAGCTGAAGACCGAGACATGGAGAAATATATCTGGGTGTCATCAGCGTACTGATAACACCCACCCCATGCCTCCAGATGATCTCTCCCAGCGGCTTCATATAAATGTTGAAAAGCATCGGGGACAGGATGGTGCCTTGTGAGACACCACAGTTAAGGTTCTTCCTTGCTGAGCAACTGTCCCTGAGCACCACCCTCTGGAATCTACCCAAGAGGAAGGAATGGAACCACTGAAGTGCAGTGCCTCCTATTCCTAACCTTCTCAGGAGATTCAAGAGGATATCATGATCTATAGTGTCAAACGCCGCTGAGAGGTCCAGTAGCACCAGCAGAGTCACACTACCCCTGTCGATGCCCAGATGAAGGTCATCAGCCAGAACAATCATGGCATTCTCCACCCCAAATCCCATCCTAAAGCCAGTTTGAAATGGATCAAAATCATCAGTTTCCTCCAAGACAGCTTGGAGTTGAAGAGCAACCACTCTCTTGATCACCTTGCTCAGGAATGGCAGTATAGAGACTGGCCTGTAGTTCTTCATATCCAGGGGGTCAAGGGAGGTTTTTTTCAGGAGTGGCCTAACTGCCACTTCCTTCAAACAAGATGGAACATGACCCTCCCTGAGGGATGCATTGATGATGTCCCTTAAGAACACCCTCAAGGCATCTCCCCCCTGGACGGCCAGTCACAAAGGGCAAGAGTCGAGAGGGCAAGTTGTTGCAGGGAAGGAAAACACTTGCACACATCACCATTGATCACCCCTCTCTCTGTGACCTGTAAATTACCATGTTCTGCAGGGAAGGTTTTTTCAGGGGTGAGGTTAGTAGTTGCATGGTCAGAACAGAATTCTGATATATACAATGGCCAAAAAAAGTAAGTCTTGATAGTGTAACTCAGACTTTGTTGTTGTTTTGTGTGCTTTCAAGCCATTTCTAATTTATGGCTTATATTACAGGAGAAAAAAATTATACTGAGGGGATGGCAAAAATAACATCTTTCTCATACCTGCATGAAACCAATCTGTATCATTATTATTATACAGCGGACCCTTGTTATACGCTGGGGTTTGCTTCCAAGATCCCCCATGGCTAACTAAATCTGTGGATGCTCAAGTCCCATTAAATATAATGACATAGCAAAATGGTGTCTCTTATAAAAGATGGAAAATCAAGGTTTGATATTTGAAGTTTATATTTTTTGAACATTTTCAAACCATGGATGCTTGAATCCATGTATAAAAAAATCAGTGTATAAGAAGGGCCAACTGTATTTATTTCTGTCCCACCTTTCCCCCAGGTTTGGACTGAAAGCAGCATATATATATATATATATATATATATATATATATAACATCCATAAGATACAAAAGTTAAAATACAATTAAACAAACTTTCCTTGCACATTAAAGAAGACAGAAATCACAGTTGGATCAATAGACCCAAATGAAACCTATGTGTGTGAGTAACAAACAACATATAAAGCATGGATTATTTTCCAAGCATCTGGTTAATCTGCAGTTCAAATAAATTGGAATATTTATAGAGAGAATCAATGAACTAACTGGAAAATGCAAAATGCATCCAGATTTGGATATATCAAAAGCTCTGTTCATTTTGATGGAAATGTTAGATATTTCCTACAGTATCAAACTTTATAAATCTATTTTAAAAGTCCCCTTACACAAGAATAAATCTCTTCATTCAAATCACTTTGAAGAACCAATTCTTTTACCAGTCATCCTTTAGTGTAAGAATTTGGCAAGTCTGCCTTTTTACAATAGAAATTGTAGGTATTAGTTTTGGACCTTGTATAGTAATAGCCCTTATTAATTTTGTATATGAACTGAGTTGGGTTTTAAAAATTGACTCCCTTCTCCTTTCAGCATAAATGTGCCAGTTTCTTCCTATTGTTACTTGAATGAATAGGAGACTCATTTTTTAATGGAAAATGAACTAAACCTGTTTTATGTGTTCAGGTTTGGATTTGTGATGTTTTTCTTCTTGATGCATACTAAGTGGGGAGTTTTCCAAATTCTAATAAACACACTGTAAAGGGAAACAAAATATAAATTCCAGGCCCACCTACAACTTATGTGGCAAAGCCGAAAGATTTCTCCATCAAATGTAATATGGAAATAATTATAAAAACTACTGTAACCCCACACATACATAAGGACATGCTGAAATCTTGACTACTCTGGCAACGACAAACAAGAGAACGTTGGGTACAGAGAGTAAGACTAGACATTTGAACTGATAGCAATCTCTGGGATGGTACACACAGGTGCTTTGTGATGCCCTGACGTCAAAATTAGGGTCCGCTATGGTGCAGCATCTAATATCGGTGCCGTTACATCACAAGGCTGCAGCCTCATGACGTAAGGGCGCCGGAGTGTCCACATGCCTCTGGACAGAAGTGGCGTCATAAGGGTTGCGACGCACCCCTTATCGCGCCGCAAAAGGGAGCCGCTCTAGGTGGCTCCTTTTTTTGCTGTGCAGCATTGCCGCCCTGTTTGGTTGCTGCAGCAATGCAGCGCAGCAAAGAGGGACAGTGTTTTGTGGCCCATGTGTACCACCCCTCTGTATCATTGAGCCTGGTCTGCCATTTCCAGCAGAAGAAAGAAGGTGGACTCTGCTTTCTGCAGGACCAAGGCCCTGATTCAATAGGTACTGCCCACCATCTAGCTCAGCTGCCTTGCCTATATGGGCCATTGAAACAATTCTTGTGGGGGCAAGTCTGCTGCTAACAGGGCTGTCCCTTTGGGGAAGCATGAAGGCAAGGGCCTGCCCTTTTGCCCAACACAGGCAAGGGCTTGTTACCTACTTTTATCATCCACCTGTCTGTTGGTTGTTTGTCATAGCTACTGCTTTGTCTGCCCAAAACAGGAAGGATGTGCTTTCCAGAGGAAGGAGAGGTGCACAGATTCAGGGAGCAGCCACTGGAGGGAGATATGGAGGGAGGGCTCAGGTATAATAATAACAAGGAAGAGGGAAACGTTACAGGGTTTTCAGGCTGGGAGGAGGGTTAATCTCTCTCAGACCTCATCCCCCACCCCGGCAGGTTTTTCTGTGCAGTAGCAGGCAAGACCTGGGGGACAAAAAGGTGACGTTTCAGTGGGATTCCATCCCCCTGACCAGGTGATCTTTCCCACAGCCTACAGATTTTTCAGTACGTTCATGTAAAGGTTGGTAGCCATGATAGAATAAGGATTCTGTTGGTATACTATCCACCCCACTGCTCAACAGTCTTCCTTTCTATGGTAGCCAGGGTGGTCTCAGGGTTGGTGTAGGAGTCCTGCAAGTAGTGTAGAGGGACTTCAACATCCATGCTGAGACCGCGCTGTCAGGAGTGGCTCAAGACTTCATCACCTCCATGTGAACCATATGTTTGGCCCTACTCATGCTGCTGGGCAAACTCCGAGCCTTGTTTTCTGTGCTGGGTGGGGTGATGGTGATCTTGTTGTGAAAGAACTCTCTGCAGTTCTGTTGTCATGGACATTTCATTACCTGGTCCACATTCATGGGAGTAACCTCAGTGCATGTGGAGGGAGAAGTGTAGTTCCATTCCAATCTGGTTTCAGCCTGGTTATGGTACAGAGACAGCTTTGGTTGCCTTGGTGGATGATCTACACAGGGAACTGGTCAAGGGGAAAGTATCCTTTCTGGTTCTGCTGACCTCTCATAAACCCTTTTGGTGACTCCTAAGCTAGCCAATATGACCTGCTCACTTCCACATAATCACATCCACATTAGGGTCATCAAGGCTGGATTGATAGCAATTATGATATCAAAAGAGGAGGGGGAGGCTTAGGTATGTACAGGGCTAAAAATAGTGTTAGCTGGGGCAATTTGCAGAGGTCATACTCCATCTGAAACAGCTTCACTGGCTGCCAGTTTGTTTCAGGGTACTATTAAAGTGCTGGTAATGATCTATAAAGCTTTTAATGGTGCACATCCAGGCTATCTGGCAAACCCTATCTCCTTATATGAGCCAACCCATGCTATGGGTTCATCAGAAGAGACCCTTCTCTCAGTCCCACCACCATTGAAAGCACATTTAGTGGGAATGTGATAGAGAGCCTTCTCAGTGGCTACCCTTAGGCTCTGGAACTCCCTTCTTAGGGAGTTGTTGCCCTTCTGTCAGCAGGCTAAAACTGTTTTATTTAGACAGATTTTTAAACTAGAATGTTTTTAAAGAATGGGCTGTATTCCTTTAACTGGACTATTTTCAGGAGCCTTTTATATTTTTAATTTAATTTAATTTTTTAAAAGTTGAATGTGAATTGTTTTAATATTGTAAATAGTATAATTCTATTTTAATGTTCACTTTTTGTATGTTTTGATTGTATTTTTATTTTAAATTGTGAGCTGCTTTGAGTCCTAGTTTGGGGGGAATAGTGATGGAATACATATCATCGTCATCATCATCATCACCATCATTGAAGGGCATTTTACAAAATGAGAGCACTGCTGAGAAGCCTATCTACTGTGTCCTCACCAGATGGATGTATGATAGTGGCAGAACCAAGAGAAAACCTTCCTGCAAGGATCTTAAGACTTTGGCAGGTTCGTATCTGTCATCTTCTCCCCACCCCACCTCAGAACTGGGATTCAGTTGTAATAGATAATTGTAATGCATAACCAATTGAATAATCCAGTACTAACCATCAGAATTTGTTTCATCCAACCACTTTGTGATTCATGGGCGACGGCTTATGCCAAATGATGTTTGCAATCTGTCTTCAGAGCTATAAAAAGAAGAAAAAATAACATGCGAACAGGGCTGTGTTGAGCAGCTGTGTCCACAGTGCTGCCAGAGCTGAATACCGTTATCCCTCCACATTTGTAGCTCTGACTTTTGTGGATTTGATTATTTGTAGTTTTGATTAATATGTTCTCTTTAGGAAACTCTATGTCCTCCAGTGCAATTATGCCAAAGGTGACCATAGTGTTGTGCAGGAGAACCTAAACATGCCTAGAGAAAACACTTTTGTAGGCTTTTGTAGATCTTCCAGCATTCTATGATCAACTTCTGGCAGATGTTGACCATAGAATTGCACTGGAGGACCTGGAGATTTCTAGAGAGGTGTTCTCTCAGGTAAAAAGAATTGTGTTTCTTTATTTGTGGTTTTTCCACATTCATGGGACCCTTCATCCCTTGCCCTAGTAAATGTGGCAGGACCACTGTAGTTCCAACCGCCCAAATCTATATGTCATTAATGTATGCAGCGAGGGAGCCTCCAATATGTTAGTCTTTTTTGTAATAACTGAATAGAGCTACAACGAATGGATTATATTATGTTCATTAGCACAAGCTACCATTTTAATGACCACCCAGACCTTCAAATACGAGATACAAAATTGTGGTTTCTGGTCATTACCAAGGTATCAACAATCATAATTATGTGTTTCGCATGTCCTCCATCTTGCCTTTCATGGACCATTGGAAGTCAAGGCAGATTCATATTCAGAATGGAAGGACATGCCAATAAGCTTTACTTTCTTATGTCTTGTAACATAGCCGTTGTGGATTGCTTTGAGTCCCTATGTTGGGGAAAAAGCAGGATATAAGAAAATAAAATAAAATAATAAATAAGTATTCACCCTGTGATGATGACATGTTTCTGAAAGGGGAAATGTTCAGAGAAACAATGCCCCTACTTGTTTCTCTTTTGGGCACATACAGCTGGAAATGGTATTGAAGTTGCATGCTGGTGATTTCATCCCAAATTTTTATTGATACACCACAAAAAAATTCAAACCTTTCTCCTTTGTTCCATGCCAGATCCTCTGCATGAATACTATATTATCAATTGATAATATATTACATAAGATTTGGTAATCAAAACCACTGGCAACCATGGAATATGAATGTGTGTATGTGTGTAACAAGTTTACTCTGTGATGAGACTCAGGTTTCATGTTCCTTTCCAGCATTTTACAACCACATTTTTATTTCCAAGCCTATGCTAATGAATAGAGTTTGTGGCCAAAACACAGGATAAAATAAAAATTTATGATCTAAGTTGTGAGTTAGTGTAAGGTCATTGGATTTGGCAGCAAAATTGTACTTACTTGTAGTTTGATATGGAACCTTTATTTTCAAGTTCTTTTTTTTTAAAGCCACTTGGGCATTTAATGCAATAAACATTAAGCCTTCAGATATTACAAGAGAGTTGATTCTAGTTAATACTGAAACTAAATATGGGTTCAATACATGCATCCCAAGAATGTTCCATAATTAGTCTATTTGTATTATTTTATGCTACTTTGTATTGCTATACCATAGGAGAACTAAGATTGTCAAAGGTCACTTTACCTGTATTAATAGCTTGCTGTGCCTTATATTCAAGATAGGGACATTAGGATGGCTCCCTCTTTGTTTTCCTTTTCATCACAGGTTAAGATATTTCTTTTCCAGTTAGTTTTTGAAAACTAATTTTAACAAAAATTGCTTTTATGGTCCTGCTTTTTTTTAAAAAAAAAAGATTTTAAATGGCTTTAATTCTGTGAAGTTGAAGGCTTTCATGGCCTGAATCCATAGTTTTTGGTGGGTTTTGGGGCTATGTGGCCATGTTCTAGAAGACGTCAGGAATAAACTCTTCTAGAGCATGGCCACATAGCCCAAAAAATCCACTAAAAACTATGGCTTTAATTCTGTTTAATACTATTATAATCTTGATTTAGAATGTTTTTAACTGTGTGTTTTATTGTATTCTGTCTTTTTGTAAGCCCCCTTGGGTTCCAGCCAGGGAAGAAGGCGGGATGTAAATAAAGTGATGGATGGATTGATTGATGGATTCTGGTAATTTTAACTTGCTGCTGTGCCATTTGTTTTTCCACTGAAAACATGATTCCTAAACCAGAACAGGCTTTACAATTTACAAGGAACATGGATGTGAAAGGTATTTACTGAATTATCTTGCATTCCTTTGCTTTTAGATCCATGGATTTCATTCAATACATATAGCTACTTCAGTTCTTACCAGAAATATCTCTTATATGCATAAAGTTAGATGCCTACAGTTCAAGCCATAAGCATGAGGTAGAAGCACATCAGGCCAAAATGGTAGTTCAAATACTAATTTCTTTATAAAGTAATCATTACTCCAGCTGATATGGGGCATAATGTTTTCCTTAAAGCCTACTGTGGCATGTTACTTTAAATACTGGGCTGCAAATAAGGAGGCTTCTGAAATTCCCTTCCTCTAAACTTCTTTCTGGAACTTGGATTCTGAATTATCTGGTCTTGTTTCCAATGAGGAATTTTTGTCCCATCTACTTTTCTCCTATTTTGTACAAAGTCTGGGGACATCTCACAGTCTCATCTTTCCAGCCTTCTGTTCCTTTCCGTCATGGCTTCCCTTTTTTCTGGATTACCAATGAACATTCCTGTTTTCCAATATATACGATTGGGGTGGGTGGGTGTTGCAGTATTTTAACAATGTGCAGAGGTTCACAGATGCATCAGTAAAAGATTATACCGGGGGTGGAGGGGGGGGGGGGAGAATGAAAAAAAAAAAAAACAACACACAAACCACTGGGGTTTTTAAAACTGATTTTAAAAATTCCTCTAGTTATACCAAATTTCAAGAAGAGTGGAACACATTGCAGAAAGTGTACTGGGGGAACAATGAAAGACTGGAACAGAGGAAATCCTTGCACATAAAAGCTAAACCAAAATGATTAGGCATTTTTTGCTAAAGCTTTTGCAATTTATCTTCCCTCCAGATATGTACGTACAAAACAGACACAAACACAAACCACTTTTTTCAAAGATGATTGCTAAGAGGATTAAGAACATTTAGGCCCTATACAGACTGGCACTTTAGGCTAGCATGAGGGTGGAGTCGGGCATAGAGTCCTCACGGCCCATGCCCAGACTCCTCTCACAAGGTGCTGTGATGCTGCATGCCTCTCCATACAGTGTGCAGCATCGCTGCACTCTTCTGGCGCTGTGTCCATACGACACAGCACCGGAGTGCCGCCGTGGCTATCACACCTTTTCCAGGGCACAAAAAGGAGCCACTTTTTGCATTTCCTTTTCATGCCCTGGAAAGGCCAGATCGGGGCCATGGTGTGAAGTTGCCATTGCCCCGATCCAGCTAGGCAAGGGGCGGCTGCAGGTCGCCATTTGGGATTGTATGTACAGTCCCTTAGTGTTTGAAAGTCAGGACAAGGAAGAAACTCTTCCAGAACATGGCCAAATAGCCCAAAAACCCCACAAAAAACTAAGCCAGGACAATGTTTCCTGCCCTCACTCTGAATTAGCTTTGTAATCATACCACACAAGCCAAATCTGAATTTTATTTACAGAATATTCTTATGGAGATAAAGTGGGGATAGTTCATAGTGGTCATTTCTATTGCTACAACAATGAAACCTATTGCAGAGGACTACAGTCTCCTCTTTCTGCCTTTGGAGGGGAGAACACATGTCATTTTATGGCCCTCCCAGGGACCATGGGACTTAGCTCTTTACATTATTGTCAATTGTTATTGTTGTTGTGTGCCTACAAGTCATTTCCAACTCATGGCGACCCTGAGGTGAATCTATCATGGTGTTTTCTTGGCAACATTTGTTCAGATAATGTTTGGCAACACTCAAATCACTATGCCACACTATTGTTAAGAATAAGAAAGACTGTGTCTCTAAAAGGGAAATGGGATGCACATGTTGGAAAATGAATTTTAAAAATATAATAAAATATATTATTTAAGTGGTAAATTGATGATTTTCTCTTTTTTTGTCATTTCTTTTTCTGTCATTTCTCCATTTCCCACATCTGCAAATAAAAAGACTTTAAAAAATCAAAAAGAACAGGTAAAGGAAGGTGTCAAGATACAGAAAGACTAGATGCTATGTGGCAGTAATTTGAATTTTAAAAGTGTGAACATTACCAGAGAGAGGGGTTGGGTGGGGTTATGCACATAGATTTTCTATATACTGATTATGATGGAAAATAGAAAATAAATATCATCTATGCATAAGAAAACATGGGCTTCCTTCCTTGGTACTTTCCCCAATGACTGGAAGAGAAGTGGGAAAGACCACAACATCAGCCATGTCAGTTCCATTTCAAGCTGCACAAGACACAATCTATAAAGCTCACTTGGGCCTCTTTCCCACCATACAGTTATTGCACTATGATTCCACTTTAACTACCATGACTTTCTCCTGTGGAATCCTGGGATTTGTAGTTTAGGGAGGGACACTTAGAATTGTCAGTGAGAGAGTTTCTCTGGGGACTCACTAAATTGGCATTTGGCACATCATTGCACAAAGGCTTCGCAATGTAACTGCTCTAAAGAATCATTTTCTGAAGATGGGACATCTGCCATTTTAACTTCCTTCTTCATCTACATTTAAAAACAAAACATCGGTTGCTTTGTATCATTAATATTTGATTTTCAATTTTGGTAAACTTAAAAATGAACTGAAATGAAATAGTAAACTCATTATAAATCCATTTACATGGATCCAAAGATGGACCTAATATCAGCATAAAAGGTATCATGTTTTACTTGCTTGCTGTGTGTGTGTTTAAGATGAGGAGCCTCTCAAGGAGATTTAAAATAAAATAATAAAAATACATGGCAACCCTAAAAAAAGCACTGTCACGACTGAAATTGCAAGGACTCAAAGCGAGACTTTTAAGAGCTGAGCAATTATTTCAGGGTGTGGATGGCCAAATTTGTCAGTTTTGGGTTCTCCTTCATTCAATTAAAATGAATAAACAAATAAACCACAACACTTGAGTTCTTTCCATTCTAAATGTAAATACTTGGTTTTTAAAAAATTAGAAAAAAAATATCACTAGTGACCATCAGTGTCATGTCTGAGATGGCACTATCTGGATCAGACTTTCTAAAGAATACACACATCTTGTGCTATCTTGCAGCTCCCACTGTCACTAGAGAAAGAAGGGGCTAGACTTCATATAGACAGTAAAAGCATGGCTGTTAATTAAAGTCTTAGGGCCTCACTGATTTACTTCAAAATGCTTTGCACATGACTTTACAACTGTTTTACCCTAAGCCTTATTAAACTTGTTAATGTGTATAATAGGTTTTTAGTCTATTTAGTTATTTTTATTGTTTTAAACTGTTTAAACATGTTTATTGATTTTACCTGTATGCTGTCCTAAGGCTGGAGTAGGAATATTGAGAGCCTTCTCCTTCTGTGTCATGTCTTTTTAGATTGTAAGCCCGAGGGCAGGGAACCATCTAAGTAAAAAGATTGCCTGTACAGCGCTGTGTAAATTTACAGCACTTCATAAATAAAGGTTAATAATAATAATCATGATTTAGTGGTTTCAGCATTGGACTAAGACTCTAGAGACCAGGGTCCGGTTCCCTGCTTAGCCATGGAAACCCACTGGGCGATCTTGGGTGAATCTCACACTCTCAGTACCTGAAAACATTGTCTTAGGGTCACCTTAGGGTTGCCGTAAGTCAGAAACAACTTGAAGGCACACAACAACAACAACAACAACAACAAGTATTTTAATTAATAAATACAGTTTTTGAACTATTTTCTTCCAGCCATATGTAAATAGCTACCGTTATCATTACAATTTTGTAAAAGAAAATATATCTCCTCTGGGTTTTTGAAGTAACTGAAATGACTACTTCTCAATTACTTGGGGAAAGAAAGTGGGTCTGAATGCTACAGTCTGATGACCTGTGGTATAAAACATACTCTCTGCCTTCTCGTTCCTTCAACACCCACAGCAGAGCCTGAAAAACAGCTCCATAAACAGACACTTTAAGTGTATGATCATTCTTCCTCCATCAGGTACAGCTACATGATGCAAGGAACATAATTTCCTTTATTCCGTTACATCTCTAATGTACTCTCATTATACATTCCTTACTGAAAAATAATAGTTGACACATAACCAGTTCTTTATAACTTGTTATTTCTGGATTCTGGTGGGAGATAACCTTACACCCCCAGCATCATAAACAGATTGACTTTAAGCCAGTTTCCATTATTTGGAGTATTGCTGGACTAGGTTGTGCTTCTGAACAGTCAGCACAGGTGTTTTCTTTCTGTGAGAGACAGGGCACTGTGGAAGAAAAGGCATCTATCTTTCCATAGACCGCTTCCCATGCTTCCAGTTGTGCACCAAAGCACCCATGAAATAGCAGCCCCTCAGTGTTATGTGGACAGGCTCTTAGATTGCAAATCGTCATAAATGAATTATCAATGTGTATAACAGGATGTGCTTGCATCTCTCTTAAAATATGACTCGCCGGCTGCATTATGGTGGTTATATAAGCCCTGTTCAGAGAGTGCTGTTTTTCCCATTCCATTCTGAATGTAAAAGTGCATGTTTAGGCAATTATTATTTATGTGGGAGAATGGGATCTTCTGAAATTATTCTTTCTTTGATGTAGGAATAAGGCTGTCCTGCAGTGATCAGGTTAACATGCCAAATGACCACAGCTTTGAAGACGAGCTGCATGTTTAATGCATACTGTGAGCCACTGACTTCATCGGATAAAAGTTTAGTAGAGCTGAATAGACTTTAAAATGGATCATGAGCTCAGCAGACAAAATGTGAAGTGTCTTGCTTATGTCTGCCTTTCTTAACAGCAATAAATAATCTTCATGTTAGATTTGCACCTGACTCTTCCGAAACATATTTAGGTGGAAATGAACAAAGGGAATCAAGCATGCTTAAGACTGAATTTTGGATTGTAAGATAGCTTGGCAAACCATTCTGAAAACATTCTAGAATGGTATCTTTTTGAACAACTATGGGGAACTTCGATAATTCTGTAACTGATGAAACTAGGGCTGAAAAGCCCTCCAGAATAGTGTTTTGGATTGTACAAAGAGTAGAGGAGAAAGAGAGAAAGAGAAAAGTCCTGTTGAAGGTATCGGTGTATTAACTAGGAAGGAGAATCTCCTTCCTTGGATCATTTGTTGGAGCCTTTTACGTGAGCAGATGTACACTGTTGGATCTTGGCCTAGACTTGCAACCTGCCTTCATAAAGTTGTTTCCATAAAAATGGATCTGGTTTTTTTCTTAGTCACTTGTTCATCTGTGCATGCATAAGCTCTGATGCTGCTGCAGAATGGCTCATACTGAGCCTTTTGCTTATGCTGTCAAACAGGAAGTTGATGATCTCAGAATATAAACCCGTTCTCCTTGTATTTCCAACTATTTCCTGAATCTTTAACTGCTTCTGTGAGCTCCCAGATTTCATGAGCATACAGAGCAATAACTTCAACTACCTTTATATTTTTCCTAAGAAATTGTCTCCTGCTTCGTTGTCCTTATGAGCAAGAATTGCATCCATTCAATCACTCATGTGCTTTTATGCACATTCCTAGGGAGTCTTTTTGATAACTATCTTTACAGATCTGTAATAAACGCAGAGCATACAGAGTACTCAAATGCCTCTGTGGCAAAGATAAAAAGAATTTTAGCATTTAGTTTTAGATTAACTTGGTCATGGGGAAAACAAATGTAGAACCCTTTTCAACAATGAAAGTGAACTTCTTTGCCCCTTTTTTAAAATAATACATTACAAGTAGCATACAAGACAAAAATGTGAATTCATTGTAAGGAACCCTGGGTGTATCAACATTTCAGGAACAAAGTAGGGTTGTTGTAATTGTCCACTAAAACCCGAGACAAAATGTAGGACAAAATCTAGACCAAACTGTAGGACAACTGCAGGACAAAACTCAGCCCAAAATGTAGGACATTTAAGGTCCTCCATTTTTCTTAAATGTCCTACATTTTGGGCTGAGTTTTATCCTGCAGTTGTCCTACAGTTTGGTCTAGATTTTGTTCCACATTTTGTCCCAGATTTTAGTGGGCAATTATGGCAACCCTTGGATACCACTTTAACTGTCATGACTCTGTCCTATCAAAGCCTGGGATTTGTAATTTGTTGAGGCACCAGAGCTCTCAGACAAACCAGACTGAATACCTCACCAAAGTGCAGATCCCAGGATTCCACAGAACAGAGCCATAACAGTTAAAGTGGTGCCAAACTGCTTTATTTCTGCAGTTTGGCAGGTTTCTATGAGAGCGCTGGGAAGAGTGAGAGAGAATATTGGATATCTCTCACAGAGTAGTCAAACTAGCAAGTCAAACATCAAACAACAACCAAACCCATGCCCAGCCAAAAACACAGAGGATCTGTCAGAGAAATAAAGTTCGGTCTTCTTGGTAACACATAGATTTACGTACAAATTATTTGGGCATAGTTAAACATTGGATCTGATATAAGGGGGAGAGAATGAGAGAGAGAGAAAAGAATGTGCCTTTCTAGTTGCTTGTTGACTTACAGAGGTATGTTTTAAAAAGGTATTAGTAGAAGTGAAAATGCTTTCTAGGGTACAATGAACTGTAAGATATGAGACCCATAAAACAAACACTTCTTCAAAAGGACTATTTCAAAATGTGAGTAGCATAAAGTTGTATGGAAAACCAACAATATTGGTTACTGTGTCATAGTTATTGATGGAAGAATAGTGAGTTAGTTAGTTAGTTAGTTAGTTAGTTAGTTAGTTAGTGCATTCATACCCTACACTTCCACCACAATGATTCTGGTCTGTGTTATGGATGCTATGGCCAATAACTGAATATTGGATGCTGGGTTGTAATCCAAACAGCTCCTTTAGATGTATCCACAGATGTGATCATTTCCCATGGAACTACAACATCTTTCTTCAGACTTCTTCTTTCCACTTCTACCAAGGCTTCTTGGCAGATTGCTCATAGGAACAATTCTGTAGCCATTGAACCAAACCTCCAATGTATGACTGTCTGAGTAGTAACCATGAAAACATCCAAATGGACTGTAAAATTCAAGGAGGCTCGTGTATACATAGAACATAGTACTATCCACCTGTGCTTTACTCCACATGGTTGATATTGCATCAACAGGGAGAGGGCAGTAGCTGGCTCTCTCCTTCTCATCATTAACCCTAGACACTGTATCCCTATACTTTCCAATGTTTATAAGCATGCTTAAAAGAAGAAGCCTGACAGATGTTCAAGATCTGTCCCTCAGAGCTGAAGTTCTACTCAATTTCTGACTTGTCTGGGACCAGGGAGGAATGGAAAGTGATGGCAGGACTAGAATGGGAAACGATGGCAGGGAAGTGGTAGTATATCAGCCTCACTCTCAGTCCAAGTGATATCATGTAGAACACCCAAATTGAACTTTTGAACAATAGTCACCCAAATAGTTAGGAGCCAAAATGAAATTAGACCTTGCTTTTATATTAGGAGGAATATTTTTTCTAATAACTGGTTGTGTAGGAGAGAGATAGAAATCATGAAGTGCACACACACACTTTCTTAATACTGTGCACTTGTCTATTAGATTCTGCCTGGGAAGTGGTCTTCTTGAAGACAATGCTGAAACTGGAGTCTCAGAGACGGCAGGAAATGTTTGCAAGCTGTGCAAGGTCCAGCAGAGGCACTTAAAACAAAACATCATGTTTCAAAGGAGAGCACTTCATGCTGATCCTTCCCAAACTGGACTCCCACATCCCTCACCACTACCACAGTTACATTTCAAGTTTTAAGGGGGAAGGCTCACAATGAACACAAGTATTTTAAAAGAGCATAATGATCAAGCCCCTTCTTTTTCTGTCCATAGGAAATGAACAGGATGCAGAAAGCCTATTTGGCTCTCAAACATTAGGACAGATTCACAGTTTGTTCCAGAGCACAATCAGAAGCAGACCTACAAAGTAGGCAATCTATGGCCTTGGATTCTACACAGCCAGCATCCTGTAAGTGACACGAACAGATGTAAATTGCTTTACACATATGGCATACTTTTATTGGGCAGAGCATAACACCCTTATCCAGTTGACTGGAAGGAAAGCAAAGATCCGCACGCAAAGCACAAACTGATGCTCATTGGGTGGGTGGGGGTATGTGATTTTCAGTGGGGCTCTGCTCATTCCCTAATGGGACCGGATGCTCCACTTTGGAGCATGTAGAGATCCAATGCAGAACATGTACTGATGTGCATAACACAGCAATTGTGTCGTCAGCATAGATTTATAGTGGGATCTGATGTAGGTACTATGTAATGCAGGTGGAGCTTAACTCCACTAGTGGTTATTTATACTGCACTGCAGTAATGTAGGATCTCAGCAAATGCCTGAAAACTTTAGACACTGCTCACCTATGGTTCTTTCTCTCTTTTTTTATGCAAACAAGAAATACTGGAGCAAAAAATGTCATAATAAACTCCTTGTGTTTTACCATTTGGAGTACTGTTTTATTGCAGCCAGTATAACATATCGGGACAAAGTCAATGTCATTTTTTGGCAAACTGACTTGTGATGCAATGAAATGACCCCATTTGGGGGATAAATTCTTCTTTGGGGACAGAAGAATTCAGGAAATACCCCTACAAATCAATAAATGCCCATTTTATTGTATTTTATCATATTGTATTTTCCTGTTATTCCATCATATGTTCTCTGTGTGGAACACAAATGATTCTGGACATACAGATTCCCCTTTGGATATGGTGCATTTTTATACCACATAATACACTGAAAGCCTTGATATGGTCATGGCATAGCCCAGAATACATATAATGCAAGGATTTTGTTTTAATCCCAGTGCATGATATTTAATCACATAAAACCAGATACTTAAAAACCTCTATTGTACCTAGCTATCTACAGAATTACTGAAATGTTCTTAAAGTGCTGTGGCACTGGGTTTAATGCAATGGAATCAATATAATAGTTGTTAGGTTTGTCCCATCCTCAGTACTTGTGAGCTGGTGCAAGGGAAAACAACCCGGTGCGCTCCAGAGGTTATTAACTACTGCTCACTATAATCCCTCCCATTCCACCAATCTATCTGGAGGAGAGGAAGAGGAAAAAAGCAAGGAAGAGGGGAAACCCTTCAAAATCTTGTAATCTGTACTGCATGGATCTTGTTCCAGGCCTCAACAAACAATTGAAAATCATTGTTCTGAATCCCAGTGCAGCAGGAGTTATGTATTAGCCATGGCATGCGTTATTTTTTTAAAAAATAGATGTACAGCAAAAGAACTCACTAGACTATTTGTGTTAGTAGCACAGATCAAAACACAGATGGAAGCCATACTCTAAAGCCTCCTAGGCACATGCCAATGAGGACTCAGAAATATTCTACCTCAGTGTTGCTTCTTCTAAAGGAAAATGTTGTGGCATGGCGGTGGTGGGGAATGTACTACAGGATCATGACATAGAATATTTACGAGACCAGTCTACTGCTTGCAGAATGTTGCAAAAATATAGTAATAAAGATAAGCAAAGGGCTAATCCAGGATGGTGCAATAGCTCTTATCATCCATTCTAGTAAATGTCTAATGCTCCTCTCATTTTAACCACATTTATTTTCACATAAATTCCTTTACCTTGTAATTGCTTCATAAAAAAAGCATGACTAATTGGTTTAGATATTTGCTATCCCTTTGGAAACAAGTTTTTTCATGGCCTTCTGGTATGCTGTATAAACCAGCTGATGAATCTGTTGTTTACAATGATGGACAGGAAGTAGTTAGAGTAATAAAATTCTACAAACCAGTCTTACTCCTCCTTCGCCAAATCACCCAACTGTTCTCAATATGTGCGAATATTTTTCACATGAATTCACTGCAGAACATTATTTTTCTGATCTATACCAGATACTTGGCTACTCGAGCAAGATGAGAATATCGGAGTGTATATTTGAAAATCGTGCATTCTGCCTTCCTTCGTGAATAGACATGTGCAACGGATTGTAAAAAAATATGTGGGAACTGGTCAAGCCAGTCATCGCTCATTTTTATGAACTAATTTGGGAAATTGATCTCAGCTTCAAGAAATAGGGAGGTTTAGGAAGCTTGCTACTTCATACTGGACCAGGTTAGTTACCCATTAAACCCAGAAGTGTCTGATCTCATTGGCTGCTGCCAGAGTTTCAGGCAAACAGAGGCCTTTCCCATCATCTGTCAACTAATCCTATTAACTGGAGATACTTGTGACTGAAACCTAGCCCTTATGCATGCAACATCTGTATGTACCCTATTACCAAGTATAGCCCATTCTTGCACAGCCATACATTTCCTACAGATTCCTTTACTAGCTGTTAATAGCAGTACAGGTACATAGATATGGGGCTTAGTGCAAAATAGTTTGAAGACTCTAGAGGGCTCATGAGTTCAGGAAAAAGCGGTAGGCAACCATTCTCTAGGTTCTCTTTCCAGAATATCTTTTTTACCTGGTGATCTAGTACAAAATCTGAGATGAACACGCTTACAATTGCTCAGAAAAATGTCAACGATAATGGCACTGGTTGGGAAATGGATTCAGGCAGCATTCTCTAGATAAAAGCTCAGCTAAGTGCAGGCATGTATGTAGATATTGGCCACCTACTGGAAGGATCTCAATCTGCAAAATCTGTACATTTGCAAGTTGTTCAGAAAAAAAACCCTCATATTTATCTTGAGAGTCACTCGAAACTGGAAGCTACCATTCAAGGTTTTGTTGTAGTCCTATGTGTACAACAATACAGTGACATTAGGCACAGGCATTAGAGGATCACCAAGGAATGAGAAGATCTATCAGATTATACTTCTCCCCAGTTATTTCTATTGCCAATGTGAAGAAAGTCTCAATTTTTGAAAATGTCTTGAAGAAAAATTTTGGAAGAAAGCTTCAGTTTGATTTGATCTGAACTGAAATGCTCTCTTCTGTTAGCTTATGCTTTGTAAACCACTTAGGGAGTGCTTAAGTGCACTGATAAGCGGTATAGAAATGTACTTGCTATTGCTATTGTTACTGCTATCCCCAATATGAGGAGGATGATATTGTCTCTGCTGTATATCTACTCAAATGAAAATGAGAAGCCTCTCAAGGAGAAATAGGGGCAAGTTTAATATATTTGTGGAATTAAATATATTAAAACTCATATCTCTGGACATGGATGGCAGAATTGCTAATTTCTAATAGCTTTGAATGATAGATAATATTTATTATGACCATAGACTAGTCATAAAACCTCTTTTTTTTTCATTTTTCACACATTCAGTCTTTCTTAGAAAGCTCAAATTCTTTTCTTCCTGAACATAAGGAACATTTTGAATATAGATTGAGCATTCTTATGGGGAAAAAATGAATTGAAACAAATCTCACTCAGGCCTATGGTCACCCTTCATCCTGAACATCAGTTCCTGAAGCTTTTAGGACACCTCAACAGTGCCATCTCCCTTGCACTTTTCAAGCAAAACAAATTACTCAATGTGCAAGGTAAAGACATTCAGAAAGCATAGTGCCCACCTTGTTATAAATGTGATATCTGGAGAACCACACTGTTGTTAGGCTCCCAACATTGCATGGCAGAAAATCATTCCCTTTCCACCCCTGTGTTCCTTCCAACTCTTGCACTGTGGCTGTGCCTCTGCATAATCTTGACTCACATTAACTCATGTGTATAATGTTACACAGATGCCTAAAATATGTGTAGGATTGCAGCCTGACTGCCTGACAGAGCATTTCCTGCATAATTTAAGATGTGAGAGAAGGGGAAAAGAAAAACTCAACAACCACGCAGATAGATAAAGGTAAGTGTGAATGCTAATGGTGTGCGCATATACAAAATTGAGACTCCATTCAACTGGACAGCATTGAAACAGTGTCTTGCCTTTCCGTCCCATTTCTGAAGTAAGTCTATTCTGGGCACTTCCCTCCCTCACCCCTCCCCACCTCTCTGTTTTTATATATAGTAGTCGAAGGCTATCACAGGATTTCAATAAGAAATTTCAGTGTTTTTATTAAGTTCATATGGAAAGTATAACTTTGCATTCCTGCATGTTTACAGTACTTTCCATAACACTCTGGCTGTCAGGGGCAGGGAGAGAAAAACCCAGCAGAGCTAACGAAAAAGCATTTAAGATAAAAGAACGAACCCTCTGTGGATGTCGCCAAAGCCATGGGATTCCTCCGTGAACTATGTACCTCTTGGGAACTGAGAACAGTGGCCACTTTGCTATTGTACAAAGAAAAAAAAAAGTCCCAAATTCCTCCTATTGACTGGTCGTGCCTTTTTCCAAGCAAATGGGACAGAAATGAAGGAAAAATCAATATATGCAGCCTAGAGGAGCAAAGCCACTGACTGATGCACAGTGAGCCTGGCATGAATTTCAGTAGTGACACAAGACAAACTTCTGTGTCTCAGTCTCAATTTCCCACCCTCCAATTACTTACCATGTATACATCTATTATGCCATCAGGTCCCCTGCAGAGTTAAAGTTTTTATGTTTTTAATTGTACTATTCTTTTAAACCATAAGTCACTCTGAGTTACAATTTTTGGGGGAAAGTGGGATATAATAACAATGACGACAACAACAACAATGCCATGGATTTTACAGGGTTTTGTTAGGCAAGGAATAGTGATTGACCATTGCCTTCATCCGAATACAATACCTGGTATTACTTGCCAGTTCTCATCTGAATACTCTGGCTTTGCAAAGATCAGATGGGATCCTATGGGGCTGCTTTAAAACTGATCTACTTTATGAGGTAGTTGCAAGGGTTTCAGAAGTAATTGTAAAGCTTAGAATCCCACTTGGCATATGAAGCTTTTTGACATCTTCATAACCCACAATAATATGCAAACTATTTTTGACTCTTACCTCTGAAGAATGAGTGTACTTCATGAGTATTGTTTATTAGTTGCCATCAGGTCAATTTATGGTGTGTCTATGAATGAGAGACCTCCAAGTCACCCCTTTATCAGCCCTGCTCAGGTCTTGCAGACTCAGGACTCTCTGAATGAGTCTATTCATCTTGAATGTGGGCTCCTTCTTTTTCTACAGCCTTGTATTTTGCTATGCATTATTGTCTTTTCTAGTGAGACAAGTCTTCTCATGATATGACCAAAGTATGACAGCCTATGTTTGGTCATCTTGATTTGCTCTAGGATGCAATTATTTGTCTTTTTAGCAATCCATGTTATCTGTAGATCTCTTCTCCAGACCACAACTCAAATGAATTGATTTTCCTTCCTCCAGTTTTCACCTTCCTTCCTTCAGGTCTAGTCCTGCTTTACATGTGATATTTTCCGTACACAAATTAAACTGATAGGGTGATATGATACAGCCTTGCCTAACCCCTTTGCCAATTAGAAACTGTTCTGTTTCTCCATGTTCTATCCTAATAGTAGCCTCTTGTCCTGAGTATAGGTTAAAATAATCTCTTTAAAAGCATTCCATTGTGTTTCATAATCTACACAAAGGCTTTGCTATAATCTATAAAGCACAGGCTTGTTTTCTTCTGAATTTCCTTTTACACTCAGTTATCCATCATATGTTTGCATTATGATCTCTAGTGCGTCTTCCTTTTCTGGACCCAGTTTGAACATCTGGCATTTCTTGCTCTATATATGTAAAAGTCTTTACTAAATATCTGGTGCCTCCCCTTTGAGGGATCAAAATGTATGTTGAGCATATCCAGTCTGTAGACCATTGTTTTGTTTTCCACATTTGTTGACATATTTTGATTAGAATTAGGGTAGATTCTATCTCTGTGGATTGAAGCAGCTCTAGAAAGTAAGTGGAAGCTGCACTCAGAATACTTGAGAAAAAAATGCTATCTCTTCATGGCGATTTGTTTTTCTCAAGTATTCTGAGTGCAGCTTCCACTAACTTTCTAAAATCAGAGGGTCATCTTCATATGATTTTACCTCAAATAAATTCCCTGTTTTCTATATCATTCTCCATGCCACTATAATCAGGAAAAGAAATGTTTTATGAGAATGAAACAATTTTGTTCATTTGTTTGTTTTGCATTAGGGATAAGCAATGTCACCAGTTTAAACATTCAGAGACAATTCACAGTTAGATGGTGCGAAGTAGTAAACTTGTAGAAAATATTGTTCACCTGTAGTAGAGGTATTGTTTGTTTCTGAGGAAGTAAACTTTACTAGCAAGAACTGCCACACTGAAATACGAAATAAACAAACAAATGTTGGTAAGGAGCTGAAAACATAAGAAAGGAAGCAAGATTTACTTTTTAATTTTTTTATCACATCTGTAAAATGAGCTTCAAATTTAAGTTACTTTTCTTTACAAAAATAATCTCTTCAATTTTACAAGCCCTATATTATTTTTACATTTTAAAAAAACACTATAAACTTCATGTTTTATTGTTCCTTGCAGTTATATAAATTACTTTTGGCCAACATAAATGTAATTCCTACTGTGTGAACTGGGAACTTTGAATGTTGGTTTTCCTCAAGTTATAAACAATGTGAAGATATGTTATACTGGGTCACAATTTTCCACTGCACAGCAAAATATATAACTCACTTTTAATAACAAAACTGCATATATCATTAAAGTTTCCTGCTCTATAGAGTACATATTAGGTTACGCTGCTCAGCAAGGGATATCCTTTCCATATACCACAGTTTCTACAACATTGTTTGACTCAATGAAAAATATTTCACTGATTCATTAGCAAAACAGTTGTCAGTTTGAAAAATTATTCAAATTTGTCTCTATTTTTTTATTAGCCAGTCTAGATTTGCCTCTCATAAACTATTTCGGTAGCTCTAATATCACCACAAGCATTTTAATGTGTGTAACTTTATTGATTATGTATAAAACTGTGTTACAGAGTGAAACTTATTTATTACTAGTGAGAATCCCATGCAAAGATTTTTTTTATCCGCCTCACAGCATCTTTTGCAAGATTCCATCTGTTTTCCTTGCCATGAGTAGGGACCCTTTCACATTATAGAATTATACCACTATGACTGCATCTACATTGTAGAAGTAATGCAGTTCGACACCTCTTTAACTGCTATGGATCCATCCTACAGAATCCTGGGGCTTACACAGCTTTGTGAGGCACCGACACTCTTTGGCAGAGAAGGCTGAAGACCTTGTAAAACTATAGATCTCAGAATTCCATAGGATGGAACTACAGAACATATTGTTGTCAAACTGCATTATTTCTACAGTGTAGATGCATCTTATGTCTTCACTTTAACCAACATGGATCCATCCTATGAAATTCTGGGATTAGTTGTTCAGGAAGGGTTTATTTAGTATTTTTACATAGGGCTTATCCTCAGAGGCTGAAAGAAATTGTCCATCCCCATTTCAGTATTCACCTGTGGAAATGGTGCACATGGCTGAAATGTCAAGAAAACAGCCCCAACCTTTCCATGGCTTAACATTAGTTGCTCCAGTTCAAGCTGGAAAGAGGGAATGGTTGCATTGGTGTACAGAATGCACACTGCTGTGGTGACAGGACAAGGGGCTAAGTCGCCGCCCATGCCATTGCTCACCATATTTTGTTGTTGTTGTTGTCTGCCTGCAAATCAACCACAGAAGTGCAGACATGGTCAATGGCACCATCCATCCATCACATGCCCCATAATGTGACATAACAACAAACACATCATAGTACCAACAAAAAAAAATGGGTTTTATAAAAACATTAGCAAACTTGTTGGTCCAACAGGAGCCCATGGGGGCAAGGGTGAGAAATGCAGTATGTACAGGATGTGCTGGGGACATCATGGGTGGACAGGCACCTGTTGTTCCAGGAGGACTTGAAAGTTGCCTTGGATCTCCCTGAGCTGACCCATTTCTGGTCCTGTTAGCAAACTGCAGGTGGTGAGCATGATAAAGTGGTAGGGCAAAGCTGTGCCAATGTGTCACTGGACTCATTAATGCACTGTACAGGCAGTTGATCAACCATGCAATTGAGCAGACAAGGTGTCCAATGGTTTAGTGGCTCGGTGGGATGAAGAATGCAATTGGCTGGTGCCAGCAGAGTGTTTGTGTGCTCATGCACAGTTCGTTTGCAGCAGAATGGGAAAAAAATAATAATGAAGATTTCCATATCTGGCTGATTCATCGCTCAAACGTCCCTCAAAGGTGGAGGAAGCACACATGTGTGGAAGCCAGGTCATGGAAACGTTGCTCCCTCTAGTGTCCCTGAATAGTCTCAAGAGGAGTGGATTTCCTATGAATGACTCAGGGACGCTAAGAGGGAGCAATGATTGCATGGCGATTGAGGAAGCATGCCAGCTTTCCACACACGCATGGTTCCTCCACCTTTGAGCAACGTTTGAGCAATGATTCAGTGAGGTATGGAAATCTTCAATGACATTGTGGAGCTTGTAGTTATGATTGCTCCTTGCAGTGAGAGTGGGGTGTGTGGACTCTGTATCAGTTGTTAGCCCATTGTGACAGCCATTGCTGTAGTCAGCATGTTCTCCCTGTGAAATGGGAAACCCTGGGAGAGAACAGGCTTTTCCCCTCCATCAGCTTTCAGCCCTAGAGAGCTTACTCTGGTGCCTCTGACCAAACTACAAATCCCAGAATTCCAGTTAGAGTGGAATCATAGTGCCATAATTGTGTGCTGTGAAAGAATCCTAGGTGTCACACTCTATATCCGGTCCAATTCTCTGCATATTAAAATCTTGTATATGTTTCCTAGGCAGGTGTGAAAATTTCATTTCAGTGCATTTTATAAGCATTTACCAGAATTCACAGGTTTCTCTGTAGATGGAATGCAAAGAATTTGATTTAAAAAACAAAACAAAACCAAAAACCCACATGTTGGAGAAACTGAAACTGACCTATGCTGAGAGACTCCCTTTCTTTTAACACTGAAACTACGTAGTCCTTTCCTTGCTGATTCTTATAAGATATTTGATTGCTAATTAGTGATAGGTGAAAAAAATACTTCTGTGGCAACCTAGGCTGGCACAATATGCTCCTTTCCAAATCAGATATAGTTTTCTTTAAATATGTTGATCATTTTAATGCTGACAATGGTTTTAATCCCAATATCTGTATATTTTTTAACTACGTGTTTATTGTCTTAGCCCTAGTCTGAGGAAATGGAGAGGTGATAGATGAATGTGCAGAACTATAATAAATGGATTTGACTGGTGCCATAGAGGTTTACCCCCTCTTGGTTTGCTTTTGAAAAATTTAACAAATTACATATTTCTTAACATTCATGGTGGGTTTAAGGGTTTTTTGTTTGTTTGTTTGTTGTTTTTAATGCAAATGTTGGAGAAAGAGAAATGGCAGGTTTTCTTATCCCTGAAGCTATGTAGGCACAGACATTCCTTTGTGGGAGAACATGAGCTGCTCAACTGACCATATGTCCTATGACAGTGTGCAACTTTTAGGTAAACACTGCTCCAACTGGCTAGGAATGACTACTTGTATGATTTGAGAACTAGGGTTAGTTCAAGTAGGGTAAGGATTAGCTAGAGCAGTGGCCCTCAAAAGATGCCCTTTAAAAGATTTTGAACTTCGACTCCTTGAAGCCTCAGCCATGTTGGCCAAATGTCTGGGATTCTGGAAAATGAAGTTAAAAATCCCTTAAAGAGCATACTTTGGAGACCACTTAGCTTTAGGGAGCGGTAGTACATTAACACACACACACAAGTTTGGCTCCTTTCATCAAAACACTAAAAAAATACAGATCTTGTAGATCATATGTTTTATTCTTATATTCTAAAAGAGAGAAGGAGGGTTAAGGAGATTAGGGAATATTTTACTATTGTTTATGTAATTGTTTATGTATTGGTCTGCTGTTACCCACCTCGATCCTCAAAAGGGAGAGGTGGGATACAAATAAATTATTATTATTACTATTATTATTATTATTATTATTATTATTATTATTATTCAGGATAGGGCACCTGGTCAAAAATAAGAATTCCAGCTAGACAACAGCCATCTACTTCTGTATCTACCTGTCATCCATGCTGTAGTGACAGTTTGTGGATCTGCTACCACAAGAGTGGCAAATCTGCTCTTTGTTTGTGCCAGCCTGTGGGCAGAGTTAGGATGCAGCATCCACACACTGCATGTCCTAAGCCCGCCCCCAGGGTACCATTTTGGCATGTGCCAGACCACACATACGCGCCATGATGACACCCCTCTTGTGCTGCATCCACATGATGCAGCACCGAAGGGGCATCATAAAGCCGCATTCTTCAGAGGCTGGATCAGGGCCACAGTGTGAGGTTTCTGAAGCCCCAATCCAGCCAGTAAAGAGGTGGTTGCAGACTATTTGTATAGCCCCTATCTTAAAGAAACCCATTACTTTGAGACAATGGGCCCAAACAGACAGGCCAAAATAAAGCTGCTTCAGGTCACTTTGGAGGTATGCTGTTTAAATGACACATGCATCCTAAGAGGCCAGAAGCCATGTCAAAGCCATGCTCCAGTCCTAAGCTGTCTTCTGGCCTCTTAATATGCATGTGTCATTTAAACAGCATATTTCCAAAGTGACCCGAAGCAGCTTTATTTTGGCCTGTCTGTTCGGGCCCTACGGTTCCTCTTGTCCCCTTCCCTACTAACCTTCAGTTTTTCTGCCTTCTGTTCAGCCCCACGTACTTGTTCCACCATCAGTGCTTTCTTCTCTTCTTGTTCTTCAGCCATGGAACCACATGTCCACAAGTAGCCCTGGGAAGTCATTGTGTTTTTATTGCTGCAGAAAAACCACTGTCTCTTAGCTTACAGTTGCATGGCTGTACAGATATTGCTACAATAATTTCTATGGTAAGCCATGGCATCCCATATAAGTAGACAGACAGACAGATAGACAAAATATAGATCTGAGGTTGGAATTCAAATAAAGAGTCTTTAAAATTAGAGATTCTTTTTCAAAGGAAAACAAAAAAGAGTATCCCAAATACAGAGGCTCATAAGTTGCTCATGAGCCCCCCCTTCCCTCCCACACTGAGAATTAAAAATGGAAGGAAATGTGTTTGCCTCTTGAGCTTCTAAGGTTACCACAAATTATCCCTCTCCAAACCAGAAAGACATCATCAAACTGGGATTTTACTACATCTATTAATCATAATCACAACTAAACAGAAGAAGAAATATTATATGCATGGGGGGGTAGAACTGTTCAAGAGAAAATATTGTTTTTGTTTATTCCATTCTGTCCTCTTCTTTGTTAAATTTCCCCTAGCAAAGTTATGTAACAACTATTTGAAAACCAAAGAAGCCTGAAAACTTTTTAATAAATTGTGATTTACAGAATAATGTTGTCTAGCTTATGGTTCACTAACAAATAATATTTTCAAATTATAAAAGGAATTATACTTTGTAGAGGAAGAAGTACAGTGCTAGTGGTAGAATGTCAATGGTGCTAACATCATTCTTTTTTCGCATGTAGGACTTCCATTGGGCATACACTAACTTCTTCTTAACATCAGATTTAAAACATGGCTTTTTATTAAAATGTTTAGAGTTAAATCGTTAGGGAATTGGGGAATGGTTTTAAACTGTTTGAAGTTATTTTAATTATTACATTGTTGGTCTTTACATTGTTTTAATTACACTTATTATTATATATACATTAATGATTGGGAGGAAAAGAAAAGAAAATGTGCCATATAGTGCAGTTGGGAAATGAAACTGCCACATAGTATGACAAGACAAGGTTCAGCTGAGTAGAGATGTAATTCTTTCCTAATTTTCTTATCAAAAAGAAGCAATAAGTAATTTTGGCATTTTTTTTCATTGCTGAGAGGAATTTGGGACTATTGACATTTTAGGACTTATTCAGAACAAACTATCCAGGTGATTGTTCTATGCCAAAAAACAACATTTTTGCTTTATTTGTATGTACTGAAAACTGCTGTATTCTGCACACAAACAAAAATAAGCAAATTGTGTAATGAATAAGCCCCAATTTGTGAAGATTCTCATCAATCCTGAATTCTTTTCATCAGGATTTTTCAACACTAAATAATTATTTTTAAAAATACATTTAAAATACAGTGGGCCCTTCTCTTATGCATGGGATCCCTTCTGGACACCACCACCCAGTGTAAGGGAAATACTGTGAATGCTTGAACCCCACTTAAAATAATGGGGCTTGTGTGTATGGTGTGGCACAGCGCATGCACCATTGCGAATACTGGAGCATGGCTTTCAGCATAAGCGTATTACATGGGCACACTGTATTTTCAAATACAGTGGGCCCTAGTTATCTGCTGCAGTTTGGTTCCAGGATCCACCATGGATAACAAAATCCATGGATGATCAAGTTCCATTAGATACAGTGGCAGAGCAAAATGGTGTCCCTTATATAAAATGGAAAATCAAGGTATATGGAATTTATACTTTTTTTGAACATTTTCAAGCCGTGAATGCTTGAATCCATGGATAAAAAAATCCATGGATAAGGAGGGCTGAATGTGATGCCTTTTATTGGATCAGAATCGAAGGCCAATAAGAATAGACACTTTTGAGATACTTTCAAAGTGTGCTACAGAAATGTGTTAGGCAAAAGGATGGAAAAGTGTCTAGATCTTTTACAGCTTTCAGAAGTGCAATCACCTTCAGAAAAAAAAGGGAAGAGCCTAAATATCTTTATGTGTTTTATTTAAATTATAATTTCATGAAATAATGGCAGTTGAGTAAGGAAAGGCAACTCAGTCAAAGTATACTTTCTTAATATAGTCATCCCTCCATATTTGCGGCTTTGATATTTGTGGATTTGATTATTCACGGATTTCATTAATATGTTCTCTCTAGGACTGTCTAGGTCCAACAGTGCAACTCTGTGGTCAACTTTAACAAAAAGTTGCACTGAAAGACCATTTGTAGCTACTCTAGTGCCATTCTATGGTCAGTGTATGTTGGACATTGACCACAGAGTTGCACTGGAGGACCTAGAGATTCCTAGAGAGGTGTCCTTCAGGTAAAAACATGGTGTTTTTGTTATTTGCATTTTTTCCATATTCACGGGAGTCTTGTTCCCCTAACCCTAGCAAATATGGAGGGACAACTGTATATCCAAGTTCTACATTTAGATTATTCTGATTTTAAGACATTAGTAAAAGTTATTAAATGTATGCAACAAAACTTCAATGAAAACCATTGAAAAAAATCTACTTGAAAATATGTACCTTTTTCAAAGCAAAATGATTTAAAGTCTTTATGCATACTTTTTTTTTTGAACTAGTTGTACAATTGAGTTTTGTTAAACATTCTGCATCATTTGACTTAACATTATGGCATAAATAATGTTGTACCTTAATTTATCAGTAAATGGGAGAAGGGATTATTTATTGGAACTGGCTCCTTGAAGCCCTTTGTTAGGGTAACAAAATGTTGGTTGCTATCTAATTCCCAGTGAGAGTATCCATTTCTCACACACCATCACTGTGTTCACTAATCATATTCCCTGTGCCACAAAAAAGGATCAAAAAATATTATTTGATTTCACACTTCCATAATCTTCTTGCAGGTGATCCCAGAGCTGTTCAAGGAACTATAAAGGAGAAGAACTACCATTATATTTGCTACTTTGTGGATACAAAGGGTTAAGTATGAAATCAAAATATGGGTAACATTTCATAGAGTCAATGGGGTTTCCTTCTACGTAAATATCAAAGATCATGCTGTAAGTATTCTGCTTTAACTGTATTTAAGTCACATACAAGTCATAATTCCATTTTCATGCCTTTTTCTAAAGAAAATGTTTCTGTATAGCCACTTTTATATGGATATTATTATTTCAGCTTCAATGTCTCCCTTCTTTTGTATATCCACTTTATAAAATGATTGACATGAACAGCAGACTTTGGATAGACAAATTCAAAATTACTCCCACCTTTCATATTGTAATGTAACAATTGGAATAAGTCATTTATATTGAACAAGACAGTAGAGTTGACTACTCTGGATATAGTAACTGTACAAATATTTATTTTAAAAGATCCAAGACAATGTTGAACATCTCCTGTATTACGAACACTTAATCTGCATCAGAATCAGCCTTTAAAACAGGGAAAGGCAAAGGTGTTGCAGTCTAACAACATCTCTAGATGTTGTTAGACTGCAACACCCAGCATTCTTCACCCTATGCTATACTGATTCAGGCTGAGACACAGTTCAACAACATTTAGGTGTTTGGCCCACCATTGAGAGGATATCTTCAAAAACATGCCTGTCTTCTGAAAGCCATTCAAATAGAGGACATTTACTTGTAAAGCAGAACATATGGCCATCCCAGATCTCCCAGTCCCAGAAATCTTCACATTTCTGCAGGAGAGAGGAAAAGCTGGTGGAAGAGACAAATTACCATAATAATGAGATATTATTCCAAAGTCAGTGAGAGCCATTGCTGCTTCCAAACATTACAACATAATCAAGCTCTGAAAGGCTTCTCTTCAGTCTAGGTGTTACATTAAACTGGAGTAACAAAAAAGAGATGGTGGTGGGGAACATGTTATCAAAGTGCAGAACTGGCCTCACATTGTGAAGATAGGCCACACTTGAATTGGGGATTTGGCCCTGTTACATGTAGACAGGCTGCAATGGGACAAGGGTCTGGTTTAATTGGCCCATGTAGACATGTCCACAAATCCTCATCCTGTCACTGGATAAATGTGACATAGGAGCGAAACAGACTGTCCCGAAGAAGTGGCTTCTTGCTGCCCCTTTGAGCGCTGGATTGAGGCTGCAGCAATCACATGCTGCAGCCCCAATCTGTATTTCCCCCCAGCAAAAAGAAGCAGCAGAAAGCCACTCCTTTTTGTGCTGGGAAAAAGGCGCCTTTGCCTCCACAGCTGCATTTTTCTAGGTTTCTGCAGTGTAGTGTGTGTAAATACCATGAAGCTGCCACACATGCAGTCAGCTGTGCAGTTTCCTGGTGGCGTGGGTGCATGCTGCTGTCTGAACACCATGCCCCCATTCTGCTGGAAGCCGCCTCTTTTTGCCAGTCTGTACCAGACCTGTTTCCTGTTATGTCAAAACACAAGAATTGTGATACTGAGTCAGTCCAAAATCTCATCTTCTCTGCCATTCTCTTTCCACCATTTTTGTCAATTAGTGTGCTGCAAAAGTAACAGCTATATGAAATGTACTCATCATGACATTTCCCAAAACTATGCTTCCAACTCTGCTTTCAAAAATACAGGCAGCTCTGTTGGTCTATATTGACAAATCCAATCTAGAAGTGTCCACCTGCACCAGAAGCAAATATTTTGTAAAAACTAATGTGTCCTACTTGTCCACTCAAAACCAGGCATGCCTAAATGTAGTACTTCCCATTGCAATAAGGAGATCTTATCCAAAAACATTGGCACTACAAGAAATTATTTTCCTTCCTCCATTACTGTGAGAATTGCATTCAGCTGAGGGGACTGGGAAACTTGAGAAGTTGGGATGGCAGAGGATATCTGTGTCCCTGCCAATCCAAGTTTCTAAGAACCTCAACACACCAAGCCCTGTCTCTTCTAACCTACACTTCAGGAGGCTGTGAGTCCTGTAGGCATATAAATTGGCAAGGAGCCTATCACTGTGTCCTGCATTTTAGATCCTTCATTGTGTAGAGAATTGATGACTGTCGGAGCTAGGTTATGTGTGAAGGTCATGTTTAGACCTATCTGCTGCTGTTTATGTGAGACTACTCTCCCAGTTCCAACTAAAACTGCACTTTTCTCTTGCAACACTCAGCTGAGCTGAGCAAAAGTGGGCCAGTGGTTTAGGGGAGAAGCAGCTACCATCCCAGGGCCTTATATGTCATAAAAGGACACACAAAAGGACCAGCTGTTTGCATACACAGCAGCTTGGCAAAACATTTCACCAACTAACTTCTTTGACACAGCTGTGAAAGGAGAGCACACACAGTGGCTGAGGATGTTACCTCTGCTTTCCCCCCCAAAACTGTCAACAAGCAGAAGCTGTTTCAGCTGGCTGCTTGAACCATTTCCATTCCATGGCCTTTAGAAGTGCTGGACTCAATTGACCTCATTCTCTCCATCTCTTATTCCTTGTGTGTCGAGTCTTCAGTTTAAAAGGTCAGCCTGGGGGAAAGAACTATCATAAAGCTAATCTGGTAAACCACTCTGGGAGCCTTTTTGGCTGAAGAATGTGGCATATGGTAAATGCTTTAATTAAGTAAATGATAAGTACTTTACTCTCAAAGTGCCTTCACACTCACTACATCTATTACTTTTTGTTTGTTCCTAGCAACCTACTGCTAATTGATGAAAAGGATTAAACCCAACTACTAATGCAGGGGTGGGCACCTGTGGCCCTCCAGATGTTTTTGGCCTCCAGCCCCCCAAATCCCTCACTATTGCTTGCAGTAACTATGGCTGCTGATGTTGTAGGCCAAACCATCATCATCATTAGCAGCAGCAACAGCAACTTTCTTCCTCCCCACAAAAACACTGAGACTTGAGGACCACGGTTACCTCCCCTTGCACTAACATTTTGAAAGAAATTCGGATCCTTTTTTTTCTCACCTCCTTTTCCTGCTTTCTCTCTATCCAACCGTTGACTTGAATCATGGATCAGTGTATGGCTGTGAGAGATTGCCACTTTGCCAAAGGAAGTGTGAAAAACTTTGCACCTTGCTCCAAGAGACATGTTTAGCATTAAATTACCACAGGCCACCATTTTACATCTTCCATTGATGGCTTGCACCCAGCTCATTTCATGGGAAGGAACTAACTGTCACAGGCAGGAGGCACAAAATGTGCAACAATAATCCTTAAGGCAACACAGTATAATTTGCCTTCTTCTGTTTAATGCCATGTCAAACAGAAGGATTGCTACACATTTCAGATGGCGAATGTGCTCCCCTCGCCTTAACTTGAGTAAAATTTGATTTACTTCAGAGCACTGTGAGAGATGAAGGATATGACAGGTTCTGAGCATGCCTAGTTCTATATTCAAGCCAAAAAATTCCCAGAAGGATAAATCTTGTTTCCTGCCTTACTTCACAGACATTAATTTTTTAAACAAGTCATGTTCTGTGGTTTGGATACTCTGTTTACATCAGTGTTTTGTTTCCAGTCTCATGGATGATAACGGCATGCTGGCTTGTAATCCTAAATGTTTTCTTGAGGGAGAAATCACTGTGTCTTAATCTCACTTTTACTTTTTATTATTTGCATGAATTTGCCTTTAAAGATAAGCTGCAGTGAGCTGCTGACATTTTCCAGGTATAACTAGGAAAATATGTGAAATGGAGCTTTACCTCACTATAAACTATATTCCTGCAACTTTGGGTCACCCTAATGTATTTATATTCTATGACTTTATTTATTTTAGAAAAATATGTAACTGAAAATTAAGATTTAATTTTAAAAATATGGTTTGCGTTTAAAATGAGTTATGTAATACATATTTTAAAAGTTTGCAATTCAGTGCATATTGTTCCATTTTTGTTTGTAACCCTGTCTGTTAAACAACCATTTTAGCTGCACTGAACTGCATTTTTTGTTTAGTGCAGTAGTAGCCAGTGTGGTGTAGAGGTTTGAGCATTGGACTAAGACACTGGGAGACCAGGGCTTGATTCCTAGCTCAGCCATGAAAACTCCCTGGGTGACCTTGAGCATGTTACACTCTCTCAGCCTCAGAGGATGGCAATGTCAAATCTCCTCTGAAAGAACTTGCCACAAAAAAAAACCTATGATAAGCTTACCTTAGGGTCAACAACTAACTTGAAGGCATGCAACAACAAACAACCAAGTAGCTCCATTGGTCTATTGCTTTACCTACCATACATGAATGCACAGCTAAATATTTGGAGGACTGCATGAATCCCAGTCCTTGGCTAAGAATTTTTTCCCCAAACCATTGGTTATTTTTAACAAATATTTACTAAAAAATAACCAGTGATTTGGAATATTTTTCTTAGCCCACGGATGGGAATCATGCAATCTTCCAAACGTTGTTGGACTGTAAGTCCCAGCATAATAAATGTTGCAGTCCAACATCTGGTGAGCTGCATGATCCCACCACTGTCTTAGAGCTTGAGGAGCTATCATCTTCCCAGCCTAGATATTAAAATTTTGTTTGAAGGCCAGTACATATTTTAAAATACGTAACAGGACCCGAGAATAGACTTTCATACTAACTAGGAAGTCATTAAACATTTCTCTGTCCTGGCTAATTATGTAGACTTTGCCATCTTCTTTCAATTAGACTGTGAAAATATTTTAAAATCTTTAGTCATGAAAAATGTTTATAACATCACCAGTGCATCTTGTTTTGATACCATGTGTGTTATTTTCATAAAACTATGCTCTGCTGTTGCTATATTTATTCCATGTCTTTCCATGGATCATTTGTGAGTTATTGCGAATATATTTTTGAATAGTTCCCTGTCATCAGGAGATGAAGCAGGTCCATGCTCCCAAGCTAAGCATAACCCCATACACCTCCATCCCTTAAGTCTCTTAAGGGGATCATCACAGAGGCTGTTCCCACTCTCAATGTCTGGGTCTTACCCTTTTTCACACCACATCCAAGTTGTGTGATAAGATCTATAAATATTCTAAACTGAAAGCAAATGGTGGGTCGGTGAATGGATGGGAAGACAGTTTGAGCCCAAATACCCGAAGGAGAGCAGTGCTGGGAAATAAATAATTCCAAGAGCCACCTTGGTTTAGTTGTTTGAGCATTGGTCTATGACTCTGGAGAAAAGGGTCTCCACCTCACAGGATGGCAATGGCAAAGAAAGCCCTGTAATGGGGTTGTCTTAGGTTCACCATAAGTTGGAAACAGCTTCAAGGCACACAACAATAAAAACAGCAACAATTGGATCGGAATGAATGCTGGCACTTGGGAACACTTCAGTCTCCCCATTGCAGCCACTGATTGGCTGCCTCCTCCAAGCCATTGAAAATGATGTGGTGGCTCATGTTAAGGAAGCAACATGCTGAGAAAAGAAGAAGGTGGCTTTTTGCTGCTCAGCATCACTTTTCACAGCCCACAAATGATCTCCCAGGCAGTTCTGGGGTCTTTTAGGCGGGATACAAACGGGCAGGGGAAGACGTCTTGGAGGTGTATTCTGCTGAATACGGAGCCTCCAGACCGCCCACCCCGGGGGCGTGGCTCAGGTGTATGGGGCTTCCACATGGGGGGCAGTGAAGACGCCTCACCTGGGGCCGTTTCAGACCCGCAGTTTCCAAACCGCCACCTCGGAGGACGCTGCAAAGAGAGAGGCAGCTTCCTCACGGGCGGCCAAAAACGGGGCTTTTTTTTTTCCTTTGCCGGCTGGCGGATGCGCAGCTGCGCAGCTGCAGCGCTCAGCAGCGGCGGCAGAAAGCCTATGTGCACATTTAAAGTGCCCAAGCCCCTTTAAAACTTTTTCCCCCGCTCTGCCCAAGAACAATGGTGGTCTCCTGCCAGCTGGTGATCAGCTGGTGTTGGCATCCTTGTCCTCTTGCACTTTGCCAATGTCACCAGCATCATGGATGCCTCCTCTCCTTTGGTCCCCGCGCTCCTGCTGAATCTGCAATGCACAGCCACAGCTGTCGCCGCTGCCACCGCTGTCCCCCTGCCATCCCCCATCACCTCCCTTGTACATATGTAAATATTTACAGTTTTAGTGGTTTTTATTGTTAGATGAAAATGGCACAGGAATGTGTGTAGGGGTTCACTTTAAAGTCCAAACTTTCCAAGCAGCGCATGTGTACATGTTGCTCTAGGGTTAGGGTTAGGGTTAGGGTTACGAGTCTTAAAATGCGCTGCAGCTGTGCTGCAGCTTCCACACCTGCATGGCAGCTGACGCTGCAATTAAAGCCTGACTGCAAACTGCGCCTGTTCCAGGACCCCGACTCATTATGCAACGCAGCTGACTCAGAGCTTTTAAATGGGCAACTTAAATTAGCGGCGTAGCAATTCTGACGTACCGGTGCAGCAGCTTACAGACGGAGCTGCGCAGCTGCGCATCAAACGGAAAAGAAGCGGAGAAAAGCAGCACCTTTTTAATGCCGCCTCTTCTCGCTTGGGGCGTGCGGGGGGCGTGTTCATGGCGGCATTCAGGTAAGGCCCGTCTGAAGGCTCTACCTTCATGACGTCATGAATACACCCCTTTTTGCCCGTCTGTATCCCGCCTTAGTTTGTATTAAGATTTCTTCAATCTGTGTAAAAACATCCTAATGAATGGAAATACTTCCTCTGAGAATGTTTTTAAAAAGCCAGAAAACTCTCATCATCTTATAGGCAAGGAATAATCTGTAGCTTTCTCATTTTCCAGAATGAGAATGAGATGAGTAAAGGTTTGTATCCTTACCCAAAGGGGTTGCTTGTTGCACTTATGAGCCTTCAAGTTGACTTCAACTTAACACAATCCTATCATAGGGCTTTCTTGGCAAGATTTGTTCAGCGGGGTCTTGCCATTACCTTCCTCTGAGGCTGAGAGAATGTGGCTTGCCCAAGGTTTCCCAGTAGACTTCCACTGTAAGCAGGTATTCAAAACCTGGTCTCTCAGAGTTCTAGTCCAACACTCAAACCACTACTACACCATGGTGCCTCCAATCCCAAGGTTCTGAAAGAATTTGCAGATATTTCCACCAACAGAGCCATGACCAGTATTTCCTTCAAGTTGTATAAATGCTGGACTCCAGACTACATGTGTGACTAGAGCTGTGTCCACACGGGCCAGATACCATATCCTCACAGGAAGTCATCTTCATGATGTGGATCCCAATCCCTCATTTTGGTGTGGTCTGTCTGAATGAAGTATGGTCAGTTTCAGCACTGAACCCACCTTATTTAATGTTCATTTAAACAAACAAACAAACAAACAAAAACCCCATGCTTTTTGCTCTGTATCTTCCCAGAGGTTCCAGGGCCCTCTAAGGTGATGGTGTGTGGCAGGGTCCCACTGTGCTGCCCACCACCATCACTGCAGTTTTCTCCCTCTGAAGTACAATGAGCCACGTGATCGATGCTAAGCACCATGTTTTCAAACTCAGTGGGAGCGACCCACAACAGGACCAGTGACCAACACAGTGGGATGCATGTGCGAACAACTACCCAGCATTATTCTGGAGTGTCAGGTAACAGAAGGGCACCTGCTGGTCTGAAATGTTGTTACTGACTTCTCGATTTTATGTCTCCTTCATCAGCTGTGTGACCTGTCTCTTTTCTGATACTTTGAATATTTTTCTTACAGTCAGATGACTGTTGTGTTGGAAAATTTGAAATGCACAGGGGGGGAAATTGAAAAAAAATGTGCTGAATAGATGGCTGATTTATTATAGAGAAGGATATTTATTATAGAGAAAGCCCTTTATAATAAAGCAGACCTCTATTGAGCCCTTTGAGATGTATCTCCATTTTCCCCTGTATATTTCATTATGTTCTCTCTGGTTTTTGTCTCCTTTAAAAGTATTGGAAGTCACCTTGAGCATTTTTCATTAATACTGAAAAATACACCTGCTGCTGGTGGTGGTGCTATTATTACTATTGTCACTACCACTAATAAACATGTGTTGGTAAAGAATAAATATAGCAACAGCAGAGCAATGCGCTGCTACAATCACAGAAAAATGTACTCAGCAATCATGACTTTGTCTCCGGACAGTCTGGGTCAAACATTATATTATCTACACAAATGAACCCTAAGGGACAGTCGGGACACATCATGGGGAGAAGTTTTTGGAATGTCTAAATGATTCCTGGGAGAATGGTTGTGTTTGTTTCTGAAGATTTACAAGAACACTTTCACAAGACAAGCAGAATTTGCCTTCATATGAATGACTCAGCCTGCAAACATTCATCCATCTTGCATTGCCGCTACAGCTTTTTCGTCTCCAATGGAGAACTTGCCTTTGCTCCATTGGACAGACTTCCAGCAACTAAATTGTGCATCAAAATATTTACTATACAGTAGTCATTTTGCTACTCAAAATATATATCTGTATACACATGCATAATGAAAACAAAAAAATGATTAATTTGAAGGGAGAGCTTGTCCAGTTTCTCCAGATTCTTAAAAGGGAATATAGAGGGTGACTCTATGCTGTTTGGCTACAAGAAGTGAAGAATACACAGAACAGCTGCCTTTCGCTCAGTGTGACAGTTCAATGCACAGTTGTTTGTTTCTACTAAAGGAACAGAGCAAAAGAAGATTCTCTGTGGATAAGTACCACATAAACATGCAGTTCAAATTTTCTCTTGAAAAAGCTCTGACTTTATACTTGCTGGGGATTTTCTTTGTTTTTGCATTGAGCCTTGAGCTTTCAAAAAACTCAAGAGGTTTTATTTTTCTTTTGGTAAGTAACTGATTTAATTTAAAACAACGACAACAACTGAAGCTGGTGTAAATGGTTTGTCTCAAAATACGCAAACGCCTACCTATAAAAAGTTGCATAACTGAGGCATATAGATGTTCAGCTTTTCACACACCAAATGGTGGAAATGAGATGCTAGCTGGAATCCTATTGGTGTACTAAGCTGTTATAGCTACACCAGGGGAAGTGGTGGCAACAGGAGAAAGAAAGCCGCAGGTGTTACAGTCACTAAGGAAAAAGGCATTGAAGAAATAATAATGGTAAAACTGTATGTGACCCTTTGTCTTCACTAGGAAGCTTATCGCACTCATTCCCCCCCCCCCCATTATGGGAACGGGAAGGAGACACTCGCACATCACTGAGAAAAAATGGATTTTACCACACACCAAAGTGTCCTCAAAATGTCCCCATTCTGTTCCCCTGCCCCAAGCCGTCCCCATTGCTGAGGCATGCCATTTTGCTGGGCCGGAAGACTTCTGACCCAAACTTTTAATGCCCCTCAGCACTGAATGGTGTCGGGTTGGGGTCAGAGAACGGAATGGAGCCATTTTGAGGACACTTTGCTGTGCAGTAAAATCCATTTTTTCTTGATGTGCGGCCCCGAGTGTCCCATTCCCATAATGGGGGGAAAATAGGTGAAATAAGCTTCTAAGTGTCTAAAGATCAGGACTACTATTGATGGCAAACTACCCCAAGCTAATGGCCTAATATCTGTCAGATTAGGACAATACTCCCAGCCAATGGAAAGGACTGAAGCAACACTTCCACTCCTCTCCCTTAGCCACAACATAAAGTATGGAGTATGGTATTCCAAGAATTAGCACATATCAGTGTGCTTCTGGAGGCTCCTTTTCAGAGACAGGCCAGGCCAGAAAGCTGCACTCTAGGGCTACAGGACCCGCACACAGGATATAGCTAGATCTTTATGGTGAACCATAACTCTGGACAGCTGCTGATGGTTGACCATAAAGATCTAACTATATCCTGTGTGCGGGTCCCGTAGCCCTAGAGTCAAGGACGTAGCCAAGGGGGGGTTCTTGGGGTCCGGACCCCCCCTTCCATTAGATAAAATGAATAGTAAGTGCTGCCGTGCTGCCCCACCCAAGCCCCATTATAATGGTGGCACTTAGTCTGGACCCTCCCCTTCCCAAAATCCTGGCTACATCCCTGCTAGAGTGCAGCTCTCTGGCCTGGCCTGTCTTGGAAAAGGAGCCTCCAGAAGCACACTGATATGTTGTTAATCTCCACCACCTACACATCCATGCCTAATTGTGACTAAAGTTGCACCCAATGCAACTTAAGCCAACTACTGGTTAACCTGTACAGAGTAGATGGAGAGAAAAAAAACTTTGCATAACACAAATGAGCCAGAAATTCTTACTTGGCCTCCTAGGATGACCACAGAATTGGGGGGGGGGGGGGTGAGCCACTGCAGAGAAGCCTGAAAAAGGAAGAGGATACGGCTGAAATAGCCTTGGCATTCCTTCACAAATGGTGTATGCCATGACCTGGAGCCTTATTGTATCTCTGTATCTTTCTGTATCTTGACTGTTAGTGAAATGAAGTGAAGGAGGGCATCCTTCAATAGTCTCAAGCATGATCATGAATCCCTAGTAAACAGGCTTCACTGGAGTAACTCCTCTCCCTTCTTCTCTACTGGCCATCCTTACCTCTTGATTCATCATGATGGACAGTAAGTCATCATTTCTCTAAGAGTCTCCTTCCTTGTACAGTAGGCTTCCAGACCTAGAGTCCTCCAGATGTGTAATAGTCTAACACATCTGGATGAGGGAAGGCTGTTCTGTAGAGAAAGCATTTATTGGCAATCCATCCCAAACAGCTGCCTACTCTTTAAGTGATATTTAAATTCCTTCATTAAGCATTTAGATGATAAGGTTCCCTTTCCCCACCATGCATTTCTCAGATTAGCAGAGGGACAGGAATGTTTTTTGGCTTTGATAAACCCTTCCCACGTTTCTTAGAAGGCTACAGAATTGCAGGTGGTTTTGCAGCTTTGTGTTTTAGTCCAAGCAAGTTTATCTCTTCCTGCTTCACTCCCAGGAAATAATCTGAGACCTTGTGAGCAATTTGCAGACTTCTACAGATGGACACCAGTGCCTTTTGCATTATATTAACACAAGTTAACAATTTATAGCAACAGACAATATATTGTATTCAGCTGGTTGCAGCAGATTTTCATTTCAAATGGAATTTTCATTTCATTTCATTGATTCCCTCTTCTGAACTTTGCCACTCACTAATGTCAGCTACCACTGAATATCTTCTTCAAAATATCTTTTCAGACAATATTATCCTTCCCTTCCTCGTTCTTACTAAATAGGCATGGATGGATTAATCTATTTATGGTTTATTTTTCACATGTAATCAATCAGAAGGCCTTTCTTTCTTGTTTTCTGCTTTTAAACAAATGAAATCTAGAAAAACTCCTATTTATATTGTATACACTTTCCCTTATAATAAACATTTATGTACACAGGTTGTTTTTTTTTGTGGCGGGGGGTGGGGGTGGGCTATGTGGCCATGTTCTAGAAGAGTGTCTTCCTGACATTTCGCCAGCATCTGTGGCTGGCATCTTCAGAGAACATTATCCTTTCCCATTCGCTGAAGATGCCCGCCACAGATGCTGGCAAAACGTCAGGAAGACACTCTTCTAGAACATGGCCACATAGCCCGAAAAACCCACAAAAATCTATGGATGCCAGACATGAAAGTCTTCGACTTCACATTTCTGCACTCATTTTTTTAAAAAAATAATAATCAGAGGCCCACATTCAGTGAACTGCAAAAGGATTCAAAGTGCTGGTCATGACTTAAAAATCCCTGTACGACTTAGGTCCAGACAATTTGAGAGACCGCATCTCCCCATATGAACCTATTAGAGCCCTAAGATCTTCTGGGGAAGGCTTTCTGTTGGTCCCATCACCATCGCAGGCTCGATTGGTAAGGACATGAGAGACAACCTTCTCAGTAGCTTCTCCCACACTTTGGAACTCCCTTCCACAGGGGACTAGGTTGTCCCCCTCCCTTCTTGCATTTCACCGGCAAGCAAAAGCTTTTTTATTTAAGCAAGCTTTTAAACAGGGTGGTTTTTTTATGGAGTTTTAGTGATGTTTTTAACTCTGTATGTTTTTATTAATGTTATACTATTTTAACTAGATAATTTTAATTGATTTTTTAAAAAAATTGTGAAGTTTTATGATTGCTTTATCTTGTGAGCTGTCTTGGGTCCCTTTTTTGGGAGAAAGGTGGCATAGAAGTGAAATAAATAAATCAATACTTTGATTCTGATCTGTGCTCTAGTCTAGAATGCATGAATTAGACCACTTCCCTTAAAAACATGGCCTGCACCCCTATAGTAGGATGTGCAGGACTGGCTTCCTTTTTGTATATAATCCTGACAGTTTCACTCCCATCCTGCCTCAGTGTAACCATTACTGTGAAAATGCATTATTTCCCAATCTATGTTAGTGAAAATGTAAAGAGGAAAGAAGAATAAAGGGTAGAGACTGTGGTATCAGAGGGGTAACTACAGAGCAGGGAGTGAGGACACCCCCCAAAAAAAGAATTCTCTCTCCGATGAAATTTTCCTTCAGTCCTCAAATTTCTAGCATTGCAGTAACTCAAAAATTCAGTCAGATAGTCAGACATACAGTTTAGGCACCCAAAGAAGAAGGGCAGCAAGTTACCAAGGGAATGTGAGCACAGTAAACATGAGAGTTCTAGGTAAGAACAATTTTCAATCTCTCTCTCTCTGTGCAATGCTAGAAATCTGAGGACTGAAGGAAAATTTCATTTGGAGAGTGGAACATGTCTTAAGGTTGAAGTCTGCCAGTTCCTGCCCCACAAGCTATATCCCTTTGATGCATAATGAATGGTTAAGCATGCTCTCCCCTGCTTGCACCCTATGCCTTTTCTATTGCAAGCCACTCTGTCTAGAACTGGCTTTTCCAGGTAAAGAGTGGGGACTTGGGATTCAGTTTCATGAATGGAAGTATAAGATGTAACTATTTTTCAAAGACAATGTGATCCCCCTCCACTTAAGGAGACTTTAATTTATTGGATGGCTATGTGGAGATTGTTTGCAATCACACTACAGTAGGAATGGAAAGAATATTTGAAAAATTTGAAAAATGTTTTTTTAAAAAACCCAAAAAAGCGTGTCTTTTGTGAGTAAAAAAAAACCCTGAAGAGAAGCATCCTACACAAAATATGCACATGATTGTTTTGCGCACACATATGTACACACACACACACAAATTTTCTCTGCAAGGAAAAAGGATTTACTGCATAGGAAATAATATGTTACTGCATATATGTTTCCTTTGCAGCCCTACTGTAAATACCTAGTGTTTTGAAATCCTTCCCCAACAAAACCAGAATATTGTTCTGTTTTATTGTTCAAAATCTGCCCCATAGCAGCCCTCTGCTATTTTAGAAGGAAAAGTCCACTTTGTTCTCTTTTAAAGCATTATCTGTGATCGTCTGCCTAACCTCTGAAAGCAAAAGACTACTTGGACTTCAGCAGCAGGTAAAATTCATTCCATGTAGGAACTTGGCTGTAAATAGTTGATATACTGCTAGGGAAGTTAACAGTTATTACTATACATGCTAAATATGGCACTCATGTTAAACTGTTGCTGTTAGAGTCCACTTCATTTCAGCCTTTGGACCTTAACTGCAAAACTATAAAAGTAAATTGGCAGATGAAAGAGGCATTTAGGAGAAGACATATCTCTTGGTTACCTTGTGCAGTGCACCCTGCAGGTTTTTCCTCTGCGCTATTTGAAAAGCAATATTCTGCTGGAACTCTCACTCACTACAGCTTCTTCTAAGAGCAAGACCATCTTTTCTGGACTATATTTGGGATGTTTGACTTTAGTCCACAAAGAGTTGGTGTTACATCCAGACTATTTAGAAAGATTATATATCGGATTATATATCTGCCAGGATGAATCACCAGTGTTCTTTAGACAGAACAATGTGTGCCATTATTAATAGCTACATTGCTATTCCTGTGCATTATTATTCAGCAGCAAAATATCTGATGGATTAGCACAGCAGCAAAGGGCCTTTGTAATTAGCATCGCTCTAGTGTTCTCTCTTGAAGAACATCTTCAAATGTGGTGTTTCCTATAGATGGACAGATTGCATTCCTTCAATCAACAGCGTAGCATATTAGTCTGAGGTTTGGACTTGAACCAAGGAAATTCATTTTCAAATCTACTTCACCAGTAACTGTCTGGATACATGTGGGCAAGTCACATCTTTGTCAAACATAAATTACTTCCCCAAGTTGCTGTAGGGCTAAAGAGGGTGATAGTTCTCCCCTTGTTATGCAAAATGGCAGATTCAAAATATAATTAATAGTAGCATAAGTGCAGATCTAATTCATGAAATCACTATGTCACCTTGGATATGTTACTCAGCCCCAGTTGTCTTTCAGTACCATAGGAACACCAGAGGTCTACCTTGTGGATTTTTTTTTGTATGACAAAGGCCTGAAACAGATGGGCAAAAAGGCCCAGCTTTGTGCCAGATGATACAGAGAGAGAGAGAGAGATCGGCCAGAAGCCATGCCAAGGCTGCCTAAGGTGACCCAAACCCAGCCACAAAAGAAGCGGGGAAAACTCTTCTTGCTGACGGTGCATTTTGGACTGTGGCAGGAGCCAGCCTCAGGACCGCGGCATCTGATTACAGCAGTCCTGTGGTGATCGGGGCTTGCTCGCAACTGGAGCGACAAGAGGCTGCTCCAAGCCACTCATCTGTTTGAACTCAAAGTTGTTGTTTTTTTAAAATGTGCTTTCTAAAGTTAAAAAAGTTGGCTGGTTTTCTGTATTGGAATTATGGATTTGAAACCTAGATTACAGATCCATTACTTGTCTGTATTTAGTAAGACTACGTACTCTTACGGGATATCTATGTAAACCCTACCCCAACCCACGTTACAAGCTTGCTACCAGGTATGGCAAATCTGGTCCATTAAGTTTCAAATTGGGGCTCAGAGAGGAGGATGTTTCCACCACCCCCTTCCCATCAGTGAATAAGCCTATGACAATCAGAAACAAAACCATTGTCACATGTCCTTGTTGCAGGGACACTTTCTGGTGGGATGGGAAGGGGTGGAAACACTGTTCTCCTTCCACCCTGAACAAAAGTTGAATGGACCTTCTCCACCTGATTCAACAGCTGGCTCTTAAGGCGGACTGGGGATGTTGGACGAGGAGATGCTACTTTGTTATACATACATTACTAAGTGGCCAATCTAGGATTCTGGTGATTGTCACCAAAATTTGGACTCCTTTCATTTGAATACACATTCAGGCATCTGCAACTGCAGTTATTTTAAATTCCTTTGTAACATTGAAGCTCAAAAACCTCATGTGAATTTGGTAGGGTGTGGTGCAGGAATAAGGGAGGATCCAGGGAACCATTTGAGAGCAGAGTCCTTTCACTACCATAAGAAATAACCATGATCTATCCCAGTGATGGAGAACCTTTTACAGACTGAGTGCCCAAACTGCAACCCAGACTCCACTTATTTATTGCAAAGTGCCATGTCCCTCTGGCTTTCTAGTAAGAAACTCTGGTAAACTATGTGCTAGGGAGACAGCATGTGTGCCCACAGAGAGGGCTCTGAGTGCCACCTCTGGCACACGTGCCATAGGTGCGCCATCACTGATATCCCATCAGTAGCCGCTTCCAGGTAGTAATGGTTCCCCTCCTTTGTCGCGAAGAAAGTATGTATATGGAAGTAGCCACTGACCTTTTCAATCAATGCACATATGTGTCAATGTGGTTATCCAAGCCCCATGAATTTGTTTTTCTGAATGTGTGGGATCTGGGAGATGGGTGTCTCCCCATCTATAGCCCTTAGCCATTGTGTACAATTAGTTTTGCATGACTAGAAGATAATCAAGTCAATGATATTTTGGGGTTTTCAACATCACCAGTCCATTTGAAACCATATGAAAAAGATTGTTGGTATGAAAGTTTCAACAAAATGAGTATATATTTGCATAAACACCCCCTCTGTAATTATGGAAAAGTTAGGAAAACTAATGCATCATCTCTAGATAAAGATCACTTGCGTATTGCAGTTAAAGGCAACAAATATATGTTGCAAAAGAGTTTGCCCAAATGTTTAGCTTAATTCAGAAACAGTCCATGTTAACACAGTAATTGCGTATTGTTAATACTGACTTGTGTTTTTTCTTATGACCCAGACTGAAATGGATATAAACAAACGCCTTCTTGTGATGATTTTTCTTCATCTTGGCTGTCTACATTTGGCTAGGAGAACAGTGAAACATGGTGTGCTTAATGGAAAGAAGCCGTGGAAAGTTAAAGGAGGAAGGATAGGCTTGTCACTGAAGCGCGGAATGTAGTTTTCAAAGGCCCAGATTCAAATTTTTGGCATGTGAGCTAAACCTGCAATTTAGGTTAATTGCTTTCATGTCCCTTAAAGTCTGTGCTAGGAGTGCAGGTTCCAGTTCATAAAATTTCTACAGAATCAGCCTGGAATTCTTCATTGCATATCCTCTGATTGTTCATAAAGCATTTCTCAAATGAAGCTTAGAACTGCTCAGTGATTGGAAAAGTTACTGTTTCGGCTACAAATCTCATCGTCTGCTTCCAGAAAGCCTCTAGCCATGCTAGCTGGGATGCTCTAAACATTATTACCTTAAAAAGTAACTTTTCCAAGTTCTGAAAGTAGTGCATGGCATAGCTTCCCACACTTTCTGCGCATGTGTTCTATATACGTATTCAAGAGATTCACCATGTGCTTTATAGACTATAGCAAAGCCTTTAGTTGCATAAATCATGAAAAGTTATGGCTCACTCTCCATTAGGCATGCCACTACATTTGTTTGTCCTGATGCATAACCTGTACTCAGGATAAGAGACTACTACCTTCAGGACTGAATATGGAGAAACTGAATGGTTCCAAAGTGTCAAGGGGGGGAGGCAAAGTTCATTCTATCACCCTATTTGTTCAAACTGTATGCAGAAAATATCATATGCAGATCAGGTTTGGACTCGGAGGAAGGAGGAGTGAAAATCAGAGGAAGAAATATCAACAGTCTAAGATATGCAGACGATACCATACTACTAGCAGAAAATAGCAGACTTGGAACCATTAGACTAGTCCCTCTACATTTGTGGCTTTGACTTTTGCGGATGTGATTATTCACAGATTTTATAAATATGTTTTCTGTAGAATTATCTAGGTCCTCCAGTGCAACATTGTGGTCAACTTTAACCAAAAATTGCACTGAAGGACCTAGAGATTCCTAGAGAGAAAACTCCACTAGGCATTTGTAGCTCTTCCAGGGCAGTTCTATGGCCAATATCTGGTAGATGTTGACCACACAGTTGCACTAGAGAATCTAGAGATTCCTAGAGAGGTGTTCTCTCAGGTAAAAACATAGTGTTTTTTGTTATTTGCTGTTTTTCCACATTCCTATGCCCCTAAAGTGAGCAAATGTGGAGGTACAAGTGTATTAGGAAAGCCAAAGAAGAAAGTGTTAAGGCAGGACTACTGTTGAACAATAAGAAAACAATATTCACAGATATTCAAGGTAGACAATATGAAAATTGAAACGGTTAAAGATTTATCTTGCATCAATCATTCCTTAGAATGGAAACTGAAGTCAGGAAATAAGATAAAGACTAGGCATGGGAAGGACAACTATGAAAAAACTAAACAAGATTCTGAGGCACAAAGATGTACAACTGAACACTAATATTAGCATTGAATTTTTCTGTCACTGTGTATGGGCATGAGAGCTGGATGTTGAAGAGAGCTGAGAGAATCATAGAATCATAGAATCATAGAATCGTAGAGTTGGAAGAGACCACTAGGGCCATCCAGTCCAACCCCCTGCCATGCAGGAAATCCAAATCAAAGCATCCCTGACAGATGGCCATCCAGCCTCTGTTTAAAGACCTCCAAGGAAGGATACTCTATCACCCTCCGAGGGAGTGCATTCCACTGTCGAACAGCCCTTACTGTCAGGAAGTTCCTCCTAATGTTCAGGTGGAATCTCTTTTCCTGTAGCTTGCATCCATTGTTCCGGGTCCTGTTTTCTGGAGCAGCAGAAAACAAGCTTGCTCCCTCTTCCATATGACATCCTTTCAAATATTTAAACAGGGCTATCATATCACCTCTTAACCTTCTTTTCTCCAGGCTAAACATCCCCAGCTCCCTAAGTCGTTCCTCATAGGGCATGGTTTCCAGACCCTTCACCATTTTTGTCGCCCTCCTTTAGACACGCTCCAGTTTCTCAATGTCCTTTCTGAATTGTGGCACCCAGAACTGGACACAATATTCTAGGTGGGGCCTGACCAGAGCAGAATACAGTGGCACTATTACTTCTCTTGATCTAGACACTATACTTCTATTGATGCAGCCTAAAATAGCATTGGCCTTTTTAGCTGCCGCATCACACTGTTCACTCATGTTCAACTTGTGGTCTACTTGGACTCCTAGATCCTTTTCACACGTAGTTTCATTCAGCCAGGTGTCACCCATCCTATATCTGTGCATTTTATTTTTCCGCCCTAAGTGCAATACCTTACATTTCTCCGTGTTGAATTTCATTTTGTTAGCTTTGGCCCAGCTTTCTAGTCTATTCAGGTCATTTTGAATCTTGATCCTGTCCTCTGGGGTATTAGCTATTCCCCCTAATTTGGTGTCATCTGCAAATTTGATAAGTATGCTTCCAATTCTGTCATCCAGGTCATTGATAAAGATGTTGAATAGCACTGGGCCCAGGACAGAGCCCTGTGGGACCCCACTGGTCACTTCTCTCCAGGATGAAAAGGAGCCATTGTTGAGCACCCTTTGGGTTCGGCCGGTCAACCAATTACAGATCCATGTAACAGTTCCTTTGTCTAGCCCACATTTTAGAAGCTTGTTTGCAAGTATGTCATGGGAAACCTTGTCAAAGGCCTTAGTGAAATCAAGATATACTATATCCACAGCATTCCCTTCATCTACCAAGCTGGTAATTTTATCAAAGAAAGAGATTAGGTTTGTCTGGCATGACTTGTTTCTCTGAAACCCATGTTGACTTTTTGTGATTATGGCATTGCCTTCTAGATGTTCACAGACTCTCTGTTTAATGATCTGCTCCAGAATCTTTCCTAGTACTGATGTCAGACTAACTGGATGATAATTGTTGGGATCCTCTTTTTTCCCCTTTTTGAAGATGGGGACAACGTTTGCCCTCCGCCAGTCTGCTGGGATCTCTCCTGCTTTGCAGGAGTTTTCAAAGATTATTGCCAATGGCTCCGATATTACATTTGCCAGTTCTTTTAATACCCTTGGATGTAGCTCATCTGGTCCTGGAGACTTAAATTCATTTAGGTTAAACAGGTATTCCTGTACTACCTCTTTACTTATTCTGTGCTGAAATTCCCCTATTCTGTCCTCTGTTCCATTTTCCTCAGGTTGAGCACCCTTTGCCTTTTCTGAGAAGACTGAGGCAAAGAAGGTGTTGAGTAATTCTGCCTTTTCTCTGTTTTCTGTTAGCATTTTGCCATCTTCTCCACGCAGTGGCCCTACTGTTTCCTTCTTCTTCCTTTTGCTGCGGACATATCCAAAAAAGCCCTTTCTATTGTTCTTAACCTCTCTAGCAAGCCTGACTTCATTCTGCGCTTTAGCTTTTCTGACTTTACCCCTGCACATGCCTGCTATTTCTTTGAATTCCTTTTTTGTGATTTCCCCCTTTTTCCATTTCTTATACATGTTCCGTTTCAAACTCAGCTCGGTTGAAAGTTCCTTAGTCATCCATCCTGGTTTCTTGAGACACCTCCCGTTTTTCTTTCTCACTGGAACTGTTTGAAATTGTGCCTTCAGTATCTTCCTTTTGAGAAACTCCCATCCGTCCTGAACTCCTTTATCTTTTAGTATTTCTGACCATGGAATCGCCCTCAATACTTCTCTAAGTTTACTGAAATCCGCTCTCCTAAAGTCTAGGATGCGTGTCTAACTATGCCTGGCTTCTCCTTTCCACTGTATTACAAACTCCAGGAGAACATGGTCACTTCCACCTAATGATCCCACTACTTGCACCCCATTAACCAAGTCATCCTTGTTGGTTAGGATCAGATCTAAAATAGCTGACCCCCTTGTTGCCTCTTCCACCTTTTGGACCATGAAATTGTCTTCCAGGCAAGTGAGGAATTTGCTAGGCCTTGAGGATTTTGCTGAGTTTGACTTCCAGCAAATATCAGGGTAGTTGAAGTCGCCCATCACTACTACATCTCTCTTTTCTGACTGTGTGGTCATCTGTTCTAGAAAGATATCATCCAATTCCTCAGTCTGACTTGGGGGTCTGTAGTAGACTCCCACAGTAACATCCTTGTTGTTTCCCTCCCCTTTAATTCTTATCCAGATGCTCTCCACCTGGCTTCCATGATTGATGTCCAGGATCTCTTCACTGGTGTAAATATCTCTGATATATAGTGCTATTCCTCCTCCTTTCTTGTTTGGCCTATTTCTCTTAAAAAGGTTATACCCCCCTATTTCCACATTCCAATCATGAGACTCATCCCACCAGGTTTCAGTGATGCCTATTATATCATATTTGCTTTGTTGTACTAGGAGTTCGAGTTCATCCTGCTTATTTCCCATGCTCTGTGCATTAGTGTAGAGACATCGCAGACCATGGTTCCCTTTTACTTGCTGCCTGTGCAAGTTTTTTTGCCTCCCACTGTTGGGTCCTTGCACTGTTTGCCTTGTTTCCTCTATGTCAGTTTGACTATTTTCGCCATCCCTTTCGCCTTCCTTAATATTGTCTCCCTTCCCCTCGGAACTCAGTTTAAAGCTCTCCTGATCAAGTTCTTGAGACTGTTGGCAAAAACATTTCTTCCAACTGGCGTGAGATGCAACCCGTCTGTTGCAAGAAGTCCCTCCTCATGGAACCGCAGCCCATGATCGAAGAATCCAAATCCTTCTCGGCGGCACCATCTGCGAAGCCAGTTGTTCACATCTGCTATTTTCCTCTCCCTTCCTGGACCATGCCCTTCAACTGGCAGAAGAGACGAGATGACAACCTGTACATCCATTCCTTTCAGCTTCCTACCAAGCGCCTCGTAATCCCTTTTGATGTTCTGAAAGCTGTGTCTTGCAGTATCATTAGTTCCCACGTGGACCAAAAGGAAGGGGTATTGGTCAGTAGGCTTGACCAGTCTTGTCAGCCTCTCTGTCACATCACGTATCTTTGCACGGATCTTTGCACACACCTCTCGAGACTCTTGTCAGGCCTACAAATCACTGCTTCTGTACCCCTCAGCAAGGAGTCCCCCACTACGACCACACGCCTCCTCCGAGGCTTAGCAGTGACTGTTCCCTCGGGTGGGACTGTCAGGCTCCCCTGCTCTGTCCCTGAAGTCTGTCCATGCTGCTCTTCTTCATCCTCCTTGATAAGGGAAAGAGCTTCAAATCAATTCTCTAGCTGCAAGCTCCCCGAACAATTCCTTCTTGGCTTACTTCTCTTTGTGACATTCCTCCAGCTGTCTGCCTCCTCTGTTTGGCAAGTGACCTCTTCCACCCGAGCATCTTCCTCTGCGTGGTACTCATCCAAGATGGTTAGTTCTATTGTGTCCAGGAAATCCTCTTGTTCCCTAATATGCTGAAGTGTAGCTACTCTGGACTCCAGCTGCTGCACTTTCTCCTCCAAGAGTGCTACCAACTTGCACTTGGTGCATGTGAAGTTCTCCACTTCTGTAGGCAAGAAGAGAAACATCCCACAAGAGTTGCAGGTGACAGCAGCAGATCCCTCGTTGTCCATAGTGCAAAGTCTTTAGTAATGAATATAACAGTCAGTCTACTGGGAATACTTCTTTAAAGGAATGTACTGGCTGCTATCTTACCCTTAAAGGGAAGGTTCTGTTTCAATATCTGATTCTAACCTGATGCCACTTGAGCAGAGTTGTTGAGTTAAAGAAAACTAAAATTTGCGCGCTGTTAGGCGCGCGGCTCTGGAAGGTGGTATATAAAGCTAGTCTGCTAGCTCCGCCCCCTTGTGACTCACAGATGTGACTCACAGAAGCTCCGCCCCTTCAGCAACGAAAATCAACTCATTTGAGATGTGGTGCCAGAGAAGAGTTCTGTGGATACCATGGATGGCTAAAAGACCAACAAATGGGTCATAGAACAAATCAAACAAAAACTCCCCCTAGAAGCCAAAATGACTAAACTGAAGCTGTTGTTCTTCAGCCATATCATGACACACTAGACATGTCACACTAGAAAAGACAATATTGTTTGGAGAGGCAGAAGGCAGTACGAAGAGAGGAAGATTACATTCCAGATGGATAGACTTCATAAAGGAAGCCATAGCCCTTAGTTTGCAGGACCTGAGCAAAGTGATTGAGGATAGTATCTCTTGGAAGTGTCTCATTCACAAGGTCCCCATGAATCAAGGTCAATGTAAAGGCAGCTAACAAGAAACAACAATTCATGTAAAACATATACATCACTTTATTTTGAACAGATAGCAGTGTACCTGTGGTTCAGAGGTGATCTCCATAGAGTTACTAACAAAACTCAGGCATGCTTAATTTCAATAAAATGGCTGTACTGTGGAAGCAATAGGCACAAATGACTAATCTCCTGGAAAGAAGAGGCAATTGTATATTCTATCATACAAGTGTATATCGTATAACGTGTCATCTTTTGAGTTAGTGAGAAGCACACAAAAGTGCTATGTATAAGGATCACCATTTAAACCTTGAGCATCTTGCAAATCCCCAAATGCTTCCCTGTCCTAAATCCTCTCCAATGTGCTAGGCTTTATTGTAACTTCTCATTCATCTTCCCCACTGTGCTCTCGCCATCTACACTGGAAGATAGGAGCAGTTTCAGGAGGGATGCTAAGTGAGAGAGGAGGAAGAAAATTCACATGATGATAGCAGAAGTGCATGCCTTTTTTATGCAGCCTGGACCACAATGGCTCCAAGATTTAGACTCCAAGTAATCAAGAGTTTCCCAGCATATGTTAACATTACAGTTCATCTAACCCTGATGATGATGATGATGATGATGATGATGATGATGATGATGATGATGATGATGGCTGTTTAAGGCAGTAGCAATGGCTCCATGGCACTTGACCACTGAGGAAAGCAACCACACATGCAATAGATACACTATGTGGGTCTTCTGTAGGACCTTGGCCTCTTTGTTCTTGCCTATGAGGATGGCATAAGGGAAGGCTTTCATCCCTCTTTTTCAGGTGCACTGCTTACATTATGGCAAGCTATTTTGCAAGAATCCCACCTTTTCCCATTCTTTATTCTCATTCACCTGCCATATTAGGGTCTGGCATTTCAAACAGGTTTTTGTTAGTGACTGAGAGGATTGACCTTTTTTTTTACATTTCAAGAGCACATGCTGAACCCTGGATCTGAGATTCTGATCAAAATGCATTCTAGTGTGTCCTCCCCCCCCCCCCCATTTCAGGACAGATCTAAGCACCACTTTGATTTCCCATAATGCTGTGGAGCTATATCATGTTGTGAGCATGATGAGAAGTTAAAATGAGAGCAGCTGTCCAGTGATGCTCAGAGTGCAGAAGAGGAGGAGAGGACCAAGCCAAAATTGTCAGGTTTTGGTTTAAGCCTTGAAGTAATAAATTTTGAATTGCTGATAACAATTGTAGGATAGATATGTTCCTCCTCCCCACTCCTTAGTTAAAGTATATCTTCAGCTAAAAGGAATGCTCTTAGTTGTATTTTAAATCAATAGACGACAGCTTCTTGCAGAGCAAATAAATACAGTAGGCAGAGTAGATACCTCAGCTATCTGTACTAATTTGGGATGGAACAAACTTCTAGCTGGGGTGTTACAAACATGGTTCTATTTGCAATGGTAAAATGTCGGAGGGTGTTTTACTGGACAAATAGTCAAGAAATGGCTGCCTCTGCTTTTTTTAAAAAAATGTGTTGACATTGGGAGAGACTACCAGCATTGGTGTGGAAGAGGGGAATGGCTAACGTTTACAATGAGGGTTGCAATCCTTCACTTATGGCATTCTCTCCTAAGGCAGAGTGAGGCAGCTGCGTCCAGTGACAGGTGATAAAAGGTAGCAGCATGATGTTGAAGAAAGAGATGTGTACTGTGCAGCCTATTTCATGTTGTCTAAACCAGCCAGCTGCCTATGTTTTCCCATAGTACATGTTACAGAGAGATGAATGTGCCAGTTCAGTCTACTTTTGTATATGGAATGATAAGGGTGCCATCTTTGTCCTGGTCACAGGCTGCAAAAGAGTTTTGACCAGCTGTCCACCTCCCAAAGTCAGGAGACATAACATCCAAAGCTAACCACCTTGATTTGGGCCTAAAACAGAAGATTTCTAGCACTTCTCAGATGTACTATAGTACAACACAATACAATACAACACAACACAACACAATACATGTTCAATAAAAATAAATTAATTTACAATCTTGTCCCTTTCAGAACACCCCGATCCTTTACTTCTGATATAGCTGCTTCACTTTGCTTAACAGTAGGACTGGAGAGTATTATTTTGCACTTGGGCTAGAAGCCTGACTGCATTGTTTTGTTTCACTGAGAAAGCTCAGAAAAGCCAAACATATATATGTGTTCTTGTATATACATCCCAGTTGTGTGAAAGAGTTTGTTTTTTTATTACATTACAAAAAATCCAAATGGGATATCAGAGACTGTGCCTGTCGAGCACATATCAAACAGAGGTTAGTTGAAGACAGCATTTGGAAGCAAAAGTTCAAAAGGAAAGGGTAGAAAGAGGCTTGTCTTCTTTCTTTCGAAGATGGAGTGCAACTGGAAGCAGGACGGAGCCAAAGGGCTGGTTCAAGAGTAATAGAATCCTGGCTCTGCATGCTAGTTTATCTTCTACAAGATGAACTCCTGCCAAGCCATATACACACAACATCATACTGCAGCGGAAAGTGTCTGATGCTTCTCCAGAGTATTTATGAGGGCTTCTGTTTTGAAGATAGTTTCTTAGGTAACTGAAGAATAACATAATGTGACCATTTCTCATCTATTACATTCTTTGGCTTTCACATTGTATTAAGCTGCAAGAATGTTGATCTCTTCCCCTCCTCTCTGCCCACCCTTTTTCTTTTCTACATTAATAATGGATATTTTAACATTACATTTACTGTGCACAGGAGGGACAGCGTCATTTTTCTTTGAAGATCATGGATGCACCATCCCTGATCCAGAGACATTAGGTGCACACAACTTAAGGGAATCAGTATTTTAGATGTCCAAGTAGAAATCATGTCCAGACCTTTCATCAGAACTCCAGACTCTAATTTGTAGGTCTGCATCCACACTGCAGAAACAAAGAAGTCTGACACCACTTTAACTGCCATGACTCAATGCTATGGAATTCTGGGAATTGTAAGTAATAGTAAGTAATAAAATTTATTCGGTCTTTGACCAGTATAAAAACAAAACCACACAAGGGAATTGTAATTTTTTTGTGGCACAAGACCTTTCCAATAGGCTAAAGGTCTCACAAAACTACAATTCCCAGAATTCCACAGCATTGAGCCATGACAGTTAAAGAGGTGTCAAACATTTTTATTTATGCATTGCAGATACAGCCTGAGTCTTTTAAAGGAGCACACAATGCTTCTTGTACACATGTCCTTTGGAGATTTAATGAGAGCAATGTTTATTTTGCACTATTTGGACAGTGAAAGCTAAATATAAAAGGCACAGGAATAACTGGCCCTCATATTGTGGCAATGTGATTACAGTTTTTGACAGCTAGTTTTCTCTCTCCTTATCCATCTTTATGTTAGATATGAATGGAGAAAACAAATGAGGATATATCTCTTTACCATTCATTTGGCTGGCACTGTGGAAAATGTTGACCACAAGCACAGGGAAATTCAGAAGTCTTTAAGCATGCTCAGGAAATGTTAATGTACAAGAAAAGACAGAGGAACAACTGGAGAAAAAAGAAGTTTTGGAAGCCAGAAATCCAGAGATATTAGTAAGGTAAAATAGGATCTTAACAAAAATCATGGAGCAGGATTGTAAGGTAAAGCTACCATCTTATGCACATTGAAACATAAGCCCCAGTGAACTCAGTGGGACTTACTTTTGAGTAGACATGTCTAGAGTTGCATTGCAAACTGCCTCAATTAGCTTGCTCTGGATTTCACATAACTTCATGACATTTTACAAACGGCTCTTCCTCCCTTTGATTTAAGCCATTTCTTCTCAAGGGGATTTGAATAAATTGCCTCATTATTCATCCCAATTTTTGAAAAATAGACCTATCTTTGTCAAGTGTCTGCTTGAAAATAATTTCTTTGTGCTCATGGTACTGTGGGAGGAATCAAAGGATTAAAGTTATTGCTTTGTACTCATATGGTAACAAAGGCAAGAATCATAACTCTGTATATGTATGTAGGTGCCTATGCACAGAAACCTATACAGAGATCCCTGGCTCCTGGTGGCTCCCAAGTTATGCTCAGGGAAACTGACTGAAACTTTTAAGAGCTATCCAGAGTGCTGAATTGTATTTCCAGAATAGTTTCAGTACTTTCAAAACCATATTTAAAGTTCAGACTAAAAACCGGAGCAGACTCGCCACTTCACCCACCACTGCAGATACAGTTAGGTAAAAATGTCCAGAAACAAATGTCCTTCTTTATATTATATTACTAGATCATACTTTTTAAAAATATGGCATAAATGTGTCTACAAATCTATGCTTGATCAAATGTGACTTTCCTGGCTCCATCCTCTATTCTTCTCCTCACTGATATCTCAAAGTAATAAAATTGCCCGTCTTGGAGTATTACTAGTTCAGCCTGCCTGTAATGCTCAGCTACTTTACAAACTGAATAATAATTCCTGCAAAAGATTCTTGGCTTCAGTCTGAGGCCTCGTCTACACTGCAGAAATAATGCAGTTTGATGCTTCTTTAATTGCCATGGATTCATCCTATGGAATCTTGGGATTTGTAGTTTTGTAGAGTGCTGGCAAAGGCTAAATATTATACAAAACTACTTATTCCAGAAACCCATAGCATGGAGCCATGGCAGTTAAAGCACTGTTGAACTGCCCTATTTCTACAGTACAAATGAGGCCTGTTTGAGTTTTCAGATGATACCATCACTCTGAGTCTAAGCTCCCAAGTATCTTCTGCTTGAGCTGACTGCCTCACCTTGTCTAATAGTAAGTAAAAGTAATGTTCCCCATCTCTGCTTGTCACAGGAGGCTATACTTTTTAAAGGTGATATTTGGCCTAACTTGTTGTCTTCACTTTTTATTTTCCAAATAAATATATTACACCAGTTTTTAAAATCCCTGAATATGGTATGTGACTTACAATGGAGAGTGTTGGCGCACAAAGAAAGTTTAAGGAGTTGTGCACAACACAGTCTTATTTGGCCAGTGGCATGCTATTACCAAAAATATCAGCAAGGGTTAAGTCTGAGGTCATTCCAAAAGTGTCTCTACACATAAAGTGCACAACAACTTTACCCCTGGCTCCAACAATTATAGCGAAAAAGGAGATCCATCAGTTCTGTTAGCTAACTTTTCTCTTGTGTAAACTTGGCACTCAGGGAATTTAATTCTTTGAAAGGAATAAAAGCCTCAGCATATGGCTGAGGCCCAAAGGAACACTTTATCACTTGTATATAAGAAGGTATTTGATTGTGACTTAATTATACAAAATTCATCTATTTATTTTCTAACTGTCTGCAAACTCCCTAATTGTAGATTATTTACTGATGGAACTACTTAGAGTCCATTATTCTATTACATTAATGCCATCAAATCCCCCCTCCCCAAAACATGGAAATATTTAATGGCAGACTTTAAATCTGTTGAGACGTTTATTGGTGTTCAAAGGGGAAGCTTACCAAAAACTGGGAAAGTCAGTGGGTGAGGCAAAGCAAGAGACTTCTACTCTCAGGCAAAGGAGCACACATTTTTAAAATAGAGATGTTGCAAAGTGTACAGTCCATTTTATCACCGCAGTCTTGGGGTTTTAAGACTTTAAGGAACGGAAAATCTACTGCTACTCTGGATCACATCTTCCAAGAAAGACTTATCTGAGGCTTATATAATAAAGCTTTTAAGCTGAAAAGGCCAAGTTTAAAGAAAACCAGAAAGCCTTTCCTTGACTCAGATTATCTGCTCACTTAATGAAGCTACCATACTCAATAATGTTCCTACTATGATTATACCAGTTACTGCTGCAAGGAGAGCAGGGCTAGACAGAGTACTTGAATGTGCCATGGAAGCAATCCCCAGAGCTTGGAAACAGTATTTTTAACTACAATTCCCAGAATCCCCTTGCTAGCAGTTAGATTCTGGGATTTGTAGTCTAAAAGAGCACATTTGTTGTGGTGGTAGTGTGGTCTCACTAAATTGTGCAAGATGGGTATCATACAGTTCAAGTACTGTCTCTGCTGTTGCTCCCTTTTCTCTTGTGAGTGCTGAGGTGGATGGAGGATAAGTGTGTCTTACACCACACTTTTTAAAAAGAGTTAAAATAAGTATTCTCATTATTTTTGAAAATCAGAAAAGTAAAAAGTTTCTTTTAAAATTGTAATTTAAAAACTCTAGATCCCTTCTAACCTTGGAAGCTACACAGGGTCAGCTCTGGTTAGTACTTGGCTGGGGGACTGCCAAGGAATACCAAGTGCTATAGGCTATATTTCAGAGGAACTGACCAAACTTACCAGTCTCTAGCACCTCTAGAACCAGTGTGGTATAGTGGTTTATGTGTTGGACTATGATTCTGGAGACCAGAGTTCAATTCCTAGCTTGGACATGTAAACCCACTGGGTGAGCTTGGGCAAGTCACACTCTCTCAGCCACAGGGGAAAGCAATGGCAAACTTCCTCAGAACAAATCTTGACAGGTTCACCTTTGGGTGACCATAAGTCAGAAATGACTTGAATGCACACAACAAACAAACAAAAGCACCTTTAAATGCTCTGAATCTGAAAAACATGATGTGGTCAAAGCTTGTTATGCTTATTTCTCATTGGTCCCTCCATCCCTGCTCTACTGAGTGGAAAAATCACAATGTACAAGACAATCATAATGTACTTTTTGTTGCCTCCTGGAATCTGCAAAATGTCAAATGAAGACAATGAAGAGTTATATCCTCTCCATCCAATGCATAGCCTGGTCGTTATCATGAGCCTTGATTATGTTCTCATTAATGCTGTTAGTTTAGATGATTGAAAGCTACTCCAGATTGAAGCTTCAAGAACACCCTAATTCAGTTTGAAACGATTGCATGAGAGTCCTCTTCACTTCAGACATCTCCCAAACCTCTATGAAGTGGCTAATATGCACTTCTACTTTCTTGTCAGATCAACTGATCAGGAAATAATATCTGGTTAATTCATAGTATTGCGTTTAATTACTTAACTGTGGGTTTGGGCCTAAATCTAATTATTAGTTACAACCAGATGAGATCCATTGAATCAATGGGAGTTTGATAAGTCAACACTTCTATTGGGTTCCATTGACTCAATGTGTCTAACAACTTAATTTAGTTGTTACAACTAACAGCTTAATTTAGGCCATAGTTTCTCAACTGAACCAAGTTAAAAGCAGGCAGAATTGTCCCTGAATGTTCAATTAATCTTTCCTAAGCCCTATTTTACCATGGCTATTTTGCCTATAGCTAGAGAGAAACCTATGTGAACAATTAAAGAGGAGTAGTTCATAGCAACAACTTTTACACCATCTTAGATTCTTTGCCCTAATGGAACAAAGATATAAAACATCTGCTAAAATTGTATATTCGTTTCATTCAGTTCGACCAAAAAGTTTTTTAAAAGGTCATAGTGGTTAGTTGATTTGCCCAATATAGTCAGTGAGGAAGAACAAACAAAGCTTGAGGTTTTACTAAGGTTTTGATCTGGACTCAGGTTGAAGTGAATGGCCTTCAGATTGGTCCTTTCCAAGTCAAGAGTGTTCCTGAAAGATTAAGCCAGTATCTGAATTAAACCTTGTGTACAATTTGCAACCCATAAGCAAATCCCTTACTAATTTTTCTCCCGTCAGAGACTGTATCAGTGTGTGTATACATGTGTGTTTAATGAAGAATACTGTTTTTCAAAAAAAGTAAAACAGCAACAAGAAATCACTTAGGTAACATTGTTTGGGTAAAAATCATGGTTGTGGTATTTTTGTGTAAATCTAATTGTCACACCATTAAATAGTAACAACCTTGTTCCTTTTTGATATCTAAAAGCTAACTTCTAATTGCTTAACCTAAGCATTAAGGGTCATGTACTACATCAAATATCCTAATCATGTTTCCTATACGTAATAGACCATCCATCTTTCTGCCCTGTTTTAGGAGTTTAAAAAAAAATATGTAGACTTTAAAATAAATACCAGCAGGCAGAGAGAAAAACCATGTTGCTTTTGAAGAACATTTGTTTACCCCAGTATTTTCAAGAGCTGGAAGCCTTGAAGAATGCTTTTGCCAGTCATTTTGTAGCAAGCATTATACTGTCCAGGAATAATCTTTCAGGTTACAATAGCTTCTGGTTTTCTGTGCCATATCACCTTACAATTGCCCCCAAATTGTTTCTGAATCACATTTCCTCTGGCAAGGAGAAGGAACCCTCATTTTGTATTATATTTACAATGCACAGTACTTTCCCTCTACCGGCATAGCAGTTTTAATGTCAGAATGAAAAATGATAAAGCATAAATTAAATAGTAACCATATGTTTTCTGCAATATATCTCCCAGTTTCTTTCCTTAGGTAAACAAGCCCCTTATCTTCTAATGAAATCTGCATTTGGGATCCTCCGATTGCGTCTCACAAAGCGGCCTATTGTGTATGTGTGTATGCTGATGAGTGACTAAATGGCCTCATGCACAGGTAAAGAAATCTTATTATCCTCACAATCAAACTCTTTATATCCACCAAGGGATGGATGAGAATTTTGTTTCCATCTGCGTTCGTTTCATTACTGAAATGGTACCCAAATTCACAAAACTAGATTGTGGGAGACAGTGCAACTGACAGCTCTGCCCAAATATAGAGCAGTGAAATTTTCATTTCAGTACATTTTTGTTCAGTATGTACCAAAGTTCACCAATTCAAATATGGGGAGAAGTGGAAATGACAGTGTTTTCAAGTTTAGTTACTGCCCATCATATTTCACAATGCCACCCCTCCCTTACAATTTTGCTAAAGGGACATTTGACCAACTTCCAGCCAGTTAACTTTTTTTACATTGTAAAAAAAGAAGAAGAAATGTATGAAACCATTGTACAATTTTAACAAACTAAAAAATATTATGAACTTTTAAGGAACCATCTTACGCTGTGAGACCATTGCCACTGCGCAAAAACTGGCCACCCTTGTTGTTATTACTGGGCACTGGTCTGCCAGCAAATAAGATACTTAAAATTCATCAGTTCTTCCAGGAAAATGACTGAGAATTGGATGAATAAAAATATGGCGATAGCCATAATAAGAAGGACAATACAACAATACATGACCTATAGTCTCCACTGTACCAGTTCCACGGGGGCATATGCATAGATCATAGGGAGTGAATGTTGTTTCCATCAGGGCTTTTTTGGGGGGGAGAGGGGAATAGGCCAAAAGAGGTTATTTAGTTCAGTATACTCAACTAAATATCTGATAGCAAATATTGGCCATAGTGGAGTTTTGTTTGTTTGTTTTTCTGCTTAGTACACACTTGTACTAAGTGTAAGACAGTCACCTATCCTGACTCCTGTGCTGCAGTGGTTAATATCACAGAATGATAGGAAAACATTTTATGAAGTGAAAGGTAAATAGTAAATGGATGTTTTTGTATACATGCACACTGTATACACAGAGAATTTCCCAAGGGATTGGCAAAAATCACAATTATTTCACATCTGTTTAATCTTGTTTCATTCTGGTGTTCTTTAAGACAACATCCTGCTCCCAAATTCAGATAAAATGTTTTGGCTGAAAACATATTAAAGTTATTTTTATGTAAAGATGCAGCAACAAACTGATGTGATTATAAGGAGCCCACGAACTTGTCATTTCACTGCAAACTGAGGCCAGAAGAAAATGATGTCCTAATGTTAGAACATAACCAAATATCCAACCATGAGGGCTAAAATTGTCTATCAGCAACACCATGTCTTTGAGTATCAGGGATACTAGGGGCTCATATGCACTACAGAATTATAGCACTGTTATTCTGCTTTAACTCTCCTGATTCCAGCCTATGGAATCCTGGATTTTACATTTTAGGGAGGGACATCCAGAATTCTCAGCCAGAGCAATTTAGCTCTTCATGAGATTATCAGTCCTAGGATTCCACAGGACAGAGTCATGGCAGATAAAGGGGAATAATCGTACTATAATTGTGATGTGTAAAATGGGCCTTCCTTCCTTCCTTCCTCTTTCTTTTATTGCTTAATTAATTAATTTATATTCCACCTTTCTCCTTGAAAGTAACCCAAGGCAACTCTTGGGCACTATATATGTAACCCCCATATCGAAGGCCAGTATAAGACTGAATAACATGTTTCCAGAAGGGGCAAGAAAAAGAGAATCTTATTTCCTTCATGCTTTGCTAAGAGAGCCTCAGGAAACATCTGACTAACTATTATCAGAAATAAGACACTAGTTTTGAGGTGGAGATCTAAATTCTAGCCAGCATTTCTGTCAAGATGTGGCAGAGAAATACAAACGTGAAGATGGAAGGGGAAATCAGATAAATCTTCTCTGTGGAAATTTCATTTAATGAAGTGATTCTAACCCCTTTCAGACATTTAAAAACAGATATGCAAAAGGCATATTCTAAGGGACAGCAACTGAGGGAGAGTGTATGTGTGTAGAGCATAGCAATTCTGATTAAGAAGCAAGGACACCACTTGCTAAAAAAAAGAAACAATGGGTTTATTCTAAGTAAAAGAACTCCATTAAAGATAGGAAAACTATGTAAGGGTGGTAGGCTAATACTGAACTAAACTAGTTTCATTTTTGGTAGATGTAAGAGAAGAGGTGGGAATATCCTTAAGTGTATCAGTTTTTACATCTCAGGACTGAGAAGAGATAAAGAGACTGGGTTGCTGACAACTACTCAGTTCTGCGAGTGTGGTTGCAATTTCAATAGCAACCAAGTATTGGAACCATGTTGCCTCTGATTTCTAAGCTAGCCACCTCCTTTCAAGTTTGGTGGACAATGGTTTCCCATGCTAAGATCAAAAAGAAATTTGAACTGGTAGTTTGGCTGGTTTTTATACATGGAAAAGGAAGGATACCCTCTTACTCTTTGGGCCCGTACAGACAGGCCAAAATAAAGCTGCTTTGGGTCATTTTGGAGATGACACACATATCTTAAGAGGCCAGAAGCTGCGCCAAAGCAGTGCTCCAATCCTTAGGACTGGAGCGTGGCTTTAGCATGGCTTCTGGCCTCTTAGGACACATGCATCATTTAAACAACATACCTCCAAAGTGACCCGAAGCAGCTTTATTTTGGCCTGTCTGTTCAGGCCCTATGAGTCACAAATGAGACTTTATTGAATCAGCCCAGGTGGGTGGGTGGGAGGATCACACCTGTTAGCCCCACCTTAAATATCCCCATAGATACACTTCAGGTCCTTAAGCATCAAGTATGTTCAGCACCATGAGTTTCCAAGCTCCCATATAAATAGGAACCCTAGTAGGTCATACTCATATGACTGCAGGATGCAGACCAACATTTGTTAATGCTTTAATAAACATTCCCGTGGCCTCATTTATTTACAGAATACATCTTGTTTTATATATAAGGGGAGGGGAAAACTTCTCCAATGCAAATACCACTAAATATTTAAATTGGTTAAATTGGTTAAACATTCTATTTGGAACAGTTTTCTCTTAATTTGTTAACTTTCTGTTCCCTTTGATCTGGCTCAGCCTTCATGTTAAATCCCTGGAGCTTTCAAAGGGCAGCTTGCAGAAAGTTATATACACAAATACACCAAACATTTCAAATAAAGTCCCAATGCATAAACCAAGGAACTGGAGAAATTTGACAACAGCTGTGAGATTTAACACTAATAGTTTTGAAAGATTTTGGCTTAAAGGTTAAGAGTGTCTTATGACAATAAGCAGACTTGGTATATAATGTCAACAGTCCTGTTGCAACATGTCCACTTTTAATTTATTCTTGTTCACTTCCATGAGACAAATAATATAATTATGTATGTCTGGCTCATGACATTTTTTTTTAAAAAAGCCAACAACAAAATTACACCCATCATTTCTTCAAGAACAGCAACTTCTAAAGCTCTTGGCTTGCATCCCTTATTAACATTAAAAACATTTTTGTTTGAAATATGATAACCTGTGCATTCGCAAATTGCATTGTGATTTGTTATTATTCTTTGCATCCCAGTGCTCCTAAACAAGCAAGTGATAACTTATTATAACTAAATATAATAACTCCAATCCTTTTGTCTTTGTTGTTGTTAACTGCCATCAAGTTGACTTTGACTTATGGTGACCCTATGAATGAGAGACCTCCAGGTCACCCTATCCTCAACCACCCTGCTCAGGTCTTGCAGACTAATGGCATGCCTTCCTTGGTTGAGTCCATCCATCTGTAATGTGGTCTTCCTCTTTTTCTACTGCCTTCTACCTTACCAAGCATTGTCATTTCTATGGAATAATGTCTTCTCATGTTATGCCCAAAGTACAAAAGTTGCAGTTTAGTCATCATGGCTTCCAGGGACTGTTGAGGTTTGAGTTGCTTTAAGACCTATTTATTTGTATTTTTAGCACTCCATGATATCCACATCACACATTTCTAATGAGTTGGTTTTATTCCTGTCAGCTTTCTTCACTGTCTAGCTTTCACAACCATACATAGAAATGGGGATTACTGCAGTGTGCACCATCCTAACTTTAGTATTCAGTGCTATATCTTTATATTTCAGGATGTTGTTTGATTCCTTCATAGTTGCTCTTCTAAGTTCTGGTCATCTCTTGATTTCTTGACTGCAGCCTGCATTCTGATTAATGACTTAGAAAAGATATGGGAAATCTGAACTATTTCAGTGTCTTCTTCATCTGCTTTAAAGTTATGCAAATCATCTGTGGTCATTATTTTTGTTTTCTTAATGTTCAGCTGTAAACCTAAATTTGCACTTTCTTCCTTGACTTTCTTCAGTAATCATTCCAAGTCTGTGCTATTTTCTTCAACTATACTCAAGAAAGATGACTAGGACTTGAAAAGGCAGCTATGAAGGAACTGGGCAAGATTCAGAGACAGCATGGTGTAGTGGTTTGAGTGTTGGACTATGAATCTGGATGCCAGGGTTCGAAATCAAGATTGGCCATAGAAACCCAATGGTTGACCTTGGACAAGTCAAACTCTCTCAGTCTCAGAAGATGGCAATGGCAAACCCCCTCTGAACAAACTTGCCAAAAAAAAATTCACCTTAGGATTGCCATGTCAAAAACAACTTGAAGGCACACAGCAACAACAATAGCAACAACAACAATGTATGGTGTCATTTGCATATCTTGAATTGTTGATCTTCCCTTTCGCTATTTTCACACCTCTTTCTCTTGAATTTAATCCTGGGTTAACATATGATACTATCAGTGTACATGTTAAGAGATAAGGGGACAAAATGCAGCCTTGCCTGACCCCCTTGCCAATAGGAAACCATTCTGTTTCTGTCCTGATGGCAGCCTCCTGTCCTGAGTACAGATTATACATCAAGACATTCAAATGTTGCGGTACACCTATTTCTTTAAGATTGATACACACATTTCTTTATGATCAGCACAACCACAGGCTGATTTTCTGCTGATATTCTTTGGTGTGCTCTATTATCCAACATGTGCTCGCAATATGATTTCTAGTGCCTCTTCCTTTCCTGAACGAAGCTTGGACATCTGCAGTTTCTCACTTCATATATAGTATCTTTGTTGTAGAATTTGGAGCATCATTTTACTTGTATGAGAGATTAATATAATGGTCTTCTGGTTACTGAAATCTCTGGTGTCTTCATAGAGGTTGGAATGTGTATTTAGTGTTTCCAATCTGTGGGCTATTGTTTTGTTTTTAATATTTGTTGACATATTTTATTTAGAACTGAAGTAGGTTCTGTCAATGTAGCTTAAAGCAGCTCTATCGGTACACCATCTGTTCCTGATTATTTGTTTCTTTCAAACACTCTGAGTCTGAGTGGAGCTCGCACTTTACTTACTTTCTGAAACTGGAGGTTCATCTTCAAATGGTTCTTTCTTGAATGAATCTGTCATTGATCAGTTTACCTTTATGTCTTATTTGCATAATTTAGTCAGACTGTGCATTATAACCTTTGACTGCATTTACAACTTCTCTCCTTAATGCCACCACATTTCTTCTTAGATTTTATTTTTCTGAGTAAAACACTGTAATTATCTGACTTAAGATGTCTAATTCTTGACCACTTTAGTTCATTCATGCCAATGTTGCAATGTTGGTCCATTTCATATCTTGATTCATTATGTCTAGCTTTCCCTGATTCATGCTTCTTACATTCCATGTTCCTATAATATATGTTGCACAGCTTTGGACTTTTCTTTCACTTCTGAGCATGTCAACAGCTGAACATCCATTTGGCTCGAGTACAGCTGCATCATTAACCACAACACTACTTGTAGTTGTTCTCAGCTGTATCACAGTATCTCATTAGTTACATCTGACCTGGGAGACATATCTTCTGGCACCCCTGCGTGTTGCATTTTGGATTTCTCATCATAGGGTTATTGTGGTAAAAGACATTAAAAAGGTGTTTACCGTACCTCTTTCTGTGCAGTACTAACAAGTGTTAGCTATGGTGCCACTGCTGTTGTCGCTGAGAGATCCTCTGCCAGTAGTCACCACTTATAGCCATGTATCTGAAAAAATTCATCACAATATCATTGTTTTTCTTTCTTTCTCTCTTACTACTGCCACTTCATTGTTTGCAGTTTGTCTTTTGAATGAAATGAATGCCCCTAATTATTCTCCCATTTCTCCATTCAGCTAGGGAACTCAAAAATATTGAAGTTTGCATTTTAATATGTAACGTTAACATCAGAGCTTGACATTTGAATGCTGTAGATTTGTTGTCATCCTCCAATTAAATTTCATCAGCTGAAACTATCAAACTTCTTATTTCTCCATATATCTAGCCTTTTTGGCCCCTTTTTGTTCAATTATTCAAAGCTACTTCGTTTACAGATATATTTTTTTAAAAAAAAAATAAAAATACATGTTCACTAAATAAGGTTGAACGTTAACTATGATTGAATGTCAGCCAGCTATTGATATTTAAATGTTTTTGTTGTTGTTGTTTTTCTTCTCAAAAAATGTGACTGGGATTCTCATTAGTAAGACCTCTTGTCAAACTGTATTGACCTCCTTTTGTCATAAGTAGCCAAATGGGACTGTAGGAGTGTTCTGGACACTCTCACTGCACAAGAAAGGAGGCTGAGCATTGCCCCATATGAGCAGAATGTGCAACTAAAACATGGCTGAGTCTTATATAGTGTACAGGCAAACTATAAGAGGATTATTTAACAAGTATGTGTTGATGTGGTCTTTCAAGGCAAACACATTGGAATTCACTGTGCTCTATTGTCAAAAATTGAATGCCTTGGTATGTCAACTACGTAGTATCTCCTAAATTCTGGTTTTCATCCTAGTTAGTCCTACTCAGAGTAGAATTATTGAAATGAATAGAATTTAGATTAGATACCATTTGGTATGAGAAACAGGGATATGAAATATTTACATACTGAATACCCACACTGTACTGTACAGTGCATCCACCCCTTACGTGGGGTATCCATTTTGGATCCCCCCACATAAGGGAAATCTGTGTATGCTCGTGCCCCATTGGAAACAATGGGGGTGCATGCACGCAGCAGTGCAGCAACAGGTGCGTGCACCACTGCTCCTATGAACACACGGCTTCCGCGTGAACTGAAAGCCACGTATAGTGCACCCGCATATGGCGCGGGTGCATGGTAATAGTAATTAGATGCTATTTTAACTGTTATGGCTCCTGGTGAAACAGAGGGGGTGCAGATCAGCACAGAGGCACCTCAGCACTCACCACCATCATCCCCAACAACTAACAACCAGGATGAGGTTACCTCAGAAAGTGTGAGTGCCATCACCACTGTCTCCCCAGTGGTGTCACTCCTTCTGATAGCTGTCACTCAGTGCAGTATGCATCCCTTACACACACCCTCCTACTGCCCATTGCAAAAAATAAAAAAAAACTATCCTCCTCCTTTCATGTTTCAGTTTCATCTGGCCTTCTGAGAAGTCTTCTCCCTTGTTCTCAGGATATATAAGTATCAGACTCCCAGTTCCTGATTGAAGGGGGCAGGGCTATAATTCTCCAGCCAAAATGTCCAATAACTGATCTTTGGTATATACTGTATATCCTTACTTGACTGTACATCAACTGTAGATAGTTTTCTTATTCCTTCACAGAACTATATTGAGCATGCCTTGGAGACTCCCCTTACAATAATGCATCTCAAATATTCTTCCCTGGTATGTAACTGCTTTATTTCTCATTCTAGATTGCCTACAAAATGTTGGATTCCTGCATAAATTTGAATTCCTGCACAATTATTCATACAATACTAACATGCATGGCCCAGCTCCACCAAATGATATCACTTGGGGTGTAATTCCATTCTTTGGCGCATAATGATGGCAACCTATATCTTTTAAGGCATGTGTATGATTTCACGTTATATAGAGGGCTATGTAGTGACAGCTGTTATTTGTATTTGGTTCACGGGGGCAGGGGGTAGCATAAAAGGCTGAGGAAAATTTCAGAGAGGTTTATGTACTAAACCCTCTACTGTCCCCTATAGAGATGGCTGGCTGGCTTCCATACATATATTTAGAGATGCTGGAGGATTTTACTTGGTCAGCATTTTATTGAGTTGACCTGAACCACACCTCTCAGACTAGCATTCAGTTATCTTTTGCATGTCATGCTTCTCTGATTATTATTTTTTATGCAATTGTAGTTGACTCAAAAACTGAGTTCACATTTAAAAAAAACAAAAAAACCTTTAGGATGAACTGTGTTTAGAAATTTATACTTTGAGCAAAAATACATTTATAAATGAATATTTCGTGAGAAAATAAATACAAAGCACATGTATCAATACAAGATTTAATACATGTTTTCAATTTCCAATTGTAGATTAATGCGGAAATGGGATGGAACGTATACACAATGGAACGTATGTATATGACACCAACATTGCTAGGCTACGTTCTTCCATCCTTATGCATGCTCCATATTATTCACAAAATGGTGACCGTTATCTGGATAGCTAATAGCTGGAAGTGTTTACTGATAAGTGGACAACAGCAGTAGTGGATAATAAGGATATAAAGAATATTCAAAAATATTCTAAAATTTATGTTTTAAAAAACTGATGAGAGGAAACCTAGGCTAGAGTCTTTACTATTCACGACTTATTTTGTGTAAAATTCACATTTTTTTGTACAGAAAACAGCATTTTTTAATGCCAGAAATGGCATTTTCAGCATAGAATATGGTATTTCTGTGTAGAAATGTAATATTCTGCACAGAAAATGCTGTTCCTGTTCAGAAACACCATGTGCAAATTTTATGTCCCCAGGTACAGCATTTTCTGTGCAGATAACAGTCTTTGCTACAAAGAAATATTATTTTCTGTGCAAATAAAGCTCCTTTTGTACAGAAGATGTAGGGAAATATTATGACTATGAAATGTGAATAGATTTCAAAAGCTGCAGTTTTTGAAGACTTTCTCATTTGCTCAGATTATTCATTGTGTCATCCAAGAACAAAATTAGTGAAGAATTACATTTCGGGGGGCACAGAGGAGAACATTTATGTGTTCCAATCTAGGATACATATTTGGGATATATTGGCTCTCATCCTTATCAGGTGGAAACAATGATTATATAGAGTAGGATCAGGCTGAAAGTTCAATTTAATTATATATTTTAAAAACCTACCAGTTTAAAATCAGGCTTAGTATCATTCCATGTTGGCTTAGTCTCCATCAAGTCAGAAAAGTGGAAGCTTAGGTCTTAACAGTTTTGCTCCACAGTCACAATTGATTATGTCCAATGTCATGTGTTTGCTCACAGCTCACACTTTGGGCACATAAACCTTGACTTAATTCTACTCTGCACTGTAGAAATAATACAGTCTGACACCGTTTTAACTGCCATGACTCAATGCTATAGCATTTTAGTTTTGTGAGATATTTAGCCTACTCTACCAGAGCTCTGGTGACACAACAAACTGCACACCCCAGGATTCCATATAATGGGGCCACGACAGCTAAAGCAGTGTCAAACTGCACTATTTCTGCAGTGCGGGTTAGGCCTTAGTCTTTCCAGAAGAGATCAAAGGGGGTTGTTGGGAGATGGGCCCACTAAGAAAGTGTGTCAGTGTCTCTGTTTTCAGCTTTAACGTATTCATCTCAATCCTTGATTTATAACAAGGGCTGGATCTGCACTGCATAAATAAGGCAGTCTGACACTGATTTAACTACCACAGCACTCAATGCTATGGAATTCTGGGATTTATAGTTTTGTGAGATATTTAGCCTTCTCTGTCAGAGAGTGCTAGTGCCACAACAAACTACAAATTCCAGAATTCCATAGCATTGAGCTATGGTAGCTAAACTGCATCCTGTATTATTTCTGCACTGCTGAAAGCACTGTGGACACTCAGAATCATGATGCACTTCCCTTAACTGATCTTAAAATCTATTGATTTATATTATTCAGCATCATATTCTCCTCTTCTCTCATAAAATGATATGTCCTCTTCTCTGTCCCTGTAGGGTTTTGTAAAGAACACATTCCACTGAAGTCCCTTTGTCTGCCATTTCTGATTTCCACAGAAGTCAGGCAGCCCTGTTTATTTGCTTTAAACCTTAAGTCAGGAGCAGCTCTCAAGAGCTGTAAAACATTGATGGCAAGAGCCTAGCGCTGATAGAGAACTTAATGGCTGCCGAGCTTCCTTCAGATTGGATTTGTGCTCTGCACTCCTTTTTTACCTGCTCATAAAAATGGAGAGGTGGAAAAAAGGGGGGCTGACCCAAAAAAACATACCACCACCCCAAGAAATAAATAAATTTAGAAAAATTGCAGCCCACTTAGGACGTCCCTTAACAGGTTTTCTGAGCTTAAATGTACATTCATTTAAGTATCTGTTAATTACTTTACTATGATGATGAGCACCTGTATAATGTCAGACTTCCCACAAAGCCCATTGTTAGCTCACCCGTCAGGCCATTTAATGCTTCTGATTCACAGACGAGGGGTCTAGGTTTATCGTCTACTGGGAATTACTTTAATGTAGTACAAAAGAGTGAGGGAGATGGCTTAATGGCTCTGAAAGCAAGACCATTATAATGCTCATATTGTAGTTCTAGACAGCACCAACCCTGAGTGCTTTTAAAGTTATGGCATCTTTAAAAAAAAATCCCTCCCCCCAACAACTCAGGTCATTGAGACTTACATCACACACATATATCTGAGCTGCTGATGTGGTAACTGGTAGCAGCATAGAGCGTGCTTTTAACCTGCAATTTGCTGTGTTCTGGGGATCAGGTTATACAATCTTGAGCATTAACCTATCTCATAAAATGGGAGCCTGTAATGCATTAGAGTCTGTGCTTATCGGAGAAGCAATGGCCACAACTGCAAGGGGAATTTTGTGAAAATGCAACATTGAAAGAAAGCAAGAAGGCCCGCTGAACATGTTGGGTGGTTTTTTGTACATTTATATCCCACCATTTTTCCCCTCCAAGTAACTCAAGGAGTCTGTGCAGTTCTCCTTCCCTTTATTTCACTTATCCTCACAACAACCCTGTGAGGAAGATTTGGCTATTTAGACTAGAGTTCCAACAATCCTCCAACCAGCATAGTCACTGCTCCAATTTTAGACCAATCGTGCATTTAAAGATCCACTTATTTAACTTTTGCATGGTATCTTTAGATGAAAAAGTGCTATTGTTGTGAACCATTCTAGAGGGTAACAGTAGTAGTTTCCCGGACTGGACCTACCATTAGGCAGAATGAGGCATCCAACCTAGGTGTCAGACATGAATATCAGAAAATGGGTCATGAGATATAGGAGGGCATTGCTGTGGTATGTCATAAGGCTTGCCTTGTAGTTATTGAACCCTCCCTAACTAGTCTATTACCTTCAGGTTGATGTAGGATAATTGTCAGATGGCCAATCTGCTTGGCTTTTGTACAAGAGATGGGGAAAGTCACCATATTGTCCTTTGCCAAAGGAAACAAAACATCTTGGGTCAGCCCTAATGGTTTCCAGCTCATCTGTTGAAAGCTAGTGATGAAGACCAGGAGTGGGCTATCTGTGGTCTTCATGATGAATATTCTCAGCTCTATCTAGCACAGGAAATGGTCAGGACCAACAATATGAAGAGGACCAGAGGTTAACCAGTTCTAAAATTTATTTTAGATATTAAGGCTGCTCATATCTGATGTCAAAGCTGATTGATGGTACTGATGAAGAACTAGAAACAAAAAAATCTTTTCTGATTTCTGGATTGAGTGTGAGATTATTAGAATACTAAGGGAGAGGTAATGGACCGTAGATAAAATGGGAAATATATCATAAATATTTTATGTATATTATATTTGCTAAATAAATAATTACTGTTATACTCATGTATAAGTTTAGAAACTTTCTCAAAAATTAACCCAAAAACCCGGGTCAACTGATCCATGGGTCAACATAAGTACTGTATTTTAGCTCATATATATTAAAAAGGAACCATCCTCTTCTCTGAGTAGTGTGACAAAAGGGGAGAGCCTAGTCCATTCCAGGAGCAGCTAAAAGAAGCACCCATTCACCCACTCTCTACCATCTCTGGCACTATTTCTGATCATTTTGAATGCCTGGATGAGAAAATGGTGGCAGTAGCAGCTCTTTGGCACTTTCCATCCCTTCGAAGGAGTATCAGGATTTGAATAAGACATTTGTGTATGTTTGTCAGCTTCGTGTATGTTAAAATCAGGCAAAGTCAGCATGTTAAAGTTAAAGACTATAATCACTGCTAACATACTCACCATTTGCTTTGCTTTTTGCATGTGTGTTTCCTTAGCCCTGCATGCACCCTTTTGCCTCCCTCACACATTGCAGAGCCATGACTTGTCATAGTTTCCTCCTTATCCACCAAGCCTTTAGGGTGAGCACAAACAGTTATGCCTACTGGAATTTTGCAGTTCTTTGGCATCATTTTCCTTTGCTTTACCTTTTACATCCTTTGTAACATGCCCCTGAGTTTTGCCCTTGAGTTATCTATGGATCATATAAAAATCCATAATTTTGGCCACCAAACCTTCCCTCAATTTATACACGAGGTTGGCTCTTAGTTGAGTACACAGCAGGTAGATGTTACTATTTAGTCTTCATGATACATATGTATAGGCAGAGGGAGAAAGAGTTAATATGTGCCAGCATCGTATCAGAAAATCAGGCATTTTGTTCTCTTTTCAGAGAACACTACTTTGTAGTATGTGAACATATGCACACTTTAGGCAGGGATACATAGGAACACATTACCAATGTGGGGAAAGAGGTGAGTTACATTTGGAGAGGGGAGCAGGAAGAGGATCAGGTGCCCCATATTTTATGCTTCGTTTAAGCTGAATGTCATGAACTTTAACCCAACAAGCATTCTGGAATGCATTAGAAAACATTTTCCTCCCCACAAGGCAAAATTAGTTAAAACAAGCAATAAAATGTGACATTGAACATTTAATTGAATACTACTCAATTATGGGCATTTCTAGGTCAGATAGGCTTTGACCTGATAGGTTTTTTCTTTTCTTTTTTTTTCTTTTTTGAGAATCTTTTATTTAAAAAAAAAACATGACTGCAAAAATATTTTTCTTTAGAATGTAATTTCTGGATGAGTAAATTTTCAATAAGCATCTGAAGGAGTCTCCAAGAATTATAGTTTAAATATAAATAATTATATTAGCACTGTCTGATGAGGAACACACTTGTATATACTCTGAGTGCATCCACATTTTATCAGTTGTCTTTCCCTTTTTGAATCAGATGCACAGCAAAATAAATGAAAAAATAACTAAATCTGGACTAGGTAGGCAATGATAGCCAATGTGGCGTTGTGGACTATGACTCTGGAGATCAGGGTTTGATTCTCTGCTCAGCCATGGAAATGCCCTGGATGACCTTAGGTGAGTCACAGACTCTCAGCCCCTGAAAACCACATGATAAGTTCACATGAGAGTCAGCATAAGTTGGAACTAACTTAAAGGCACACAGGTAGTCATTGAAAAGCAACTCCTATGATTCCTCACCACTAGCTATTTATACTGAGTAAGGACCGGAACAGACCAGCCAGAAAAGCTGGCTTCCAGGTGGCTTGGGGGCATGGTGTTTTGATGTTGCAAACCCCCAAAATGACCAGAAGCTGCTCAGCCAATCAGACAAGGGAGGCCATGAGATGTTCTGGAAGCATAGTGTTGGATGCCACACACTGCAGGAGTGCCCAGAAGTTGCACCAGGCCCAGAGGTTGCACCTATGATGGCCCAAACGCAGTCCAAATAGGAGTGGACATTTTCTGCTCCTATTTGGGCCAGCGGCGGAGGGCACCTTTGAGACCACTGCGTGTGTTTGCCATAGTCCTGATGCATCTTTGGTAGGGGCAGATTCAAGCCATCCATTCCTACCGGTCTGTTCCGGCCCTAAGTCAGAAATCCTATTGGTTAATTCTGAGTATTTATTTATTCATTTATTTATTTATTTCATATCCCACCTGTCTCCCTACTGGAACCAAAGGCAGTTTCTCACATGAGTTAAAACAAAAAATTTTAAATGAAAATTTAATATTTTAAATAAATAAATAAATAAATAAATAAACACACACCTTAATAAGATACTGAAGGGAAAACCAATAGGCTTTACATTGGCTAACATAGCAAAATGCTTTTACATTGCTTTTCCTCCCAAAAAAGCAAGCTGTTATTGTGAAGGTTACATGGTTTTGTTCCTTTCAAAATGAAGAATGAGTTACGTAGCAAGGACTGGGGAATTGTTATTTACCTTATATAAGGCTGTACATGACCAAATGACACTTAGAATTCAAAAATTTTATTAAATTTGTTAGCTTCATGGAATTTACCCTGAACATGTATTTTTGTATAGTGTTTTGGCAATCTTGGCAAACTGTATGAAAAAGTATGAGCTTGTGGCTCAGGACTTTCACTGGCTTCAGATATTGGTCTGTCTGAATGGGAGATAGAAATGCATTTCTTTCCTTTCCTTAAATAAAGTTGGATGCTTGATTTACCAGGCCTGACCTTTTAATTTCTCCTAGAGATACAGGGACTAGAAAATTCCCTTCAATACCATATTAAAACATCAGTGCAACACAGAATAAAACCACTGAATCAATTGTTGAAATGTGAGCCAAATCTTATTGATTCACTGGGTCTATTTAGTTGGAAAAAATAGGATTCAGACCTAGGGCTGATGGACGTAGTAGTGGAACAACATCTGGGAGCTCACTTGGGCAGTAAAGTCAAGTTTCATTCTTTCTTGAACTGTTTATTCACTCCTTTCTTTCTAAAATATTTTTGACTTCACCTCTTCACCCCACCAAATGCTAGTCAGTAAAACTTTCACCACCAACATAATTGCACAAAAGAACAAAAACTAAAATCAGAAACCTGTTCTACATGTTGAAGGGGCTCTATACACACAAACACACACACACACAAAGACAGCTTTGGATCTGCATCCACTGACCCTTTCACATGTATGCTGCATGGTGGAAATTATAATGAACCTAGGAAACAAGCACATTAGGGCCAAAGGAGTTCAGTATTTCTATAGTAGCAGAGATAGAAAAAAGAGAGTTCACTGCTATGTGAACACACCACCAGTATCTGTTTTGGTATTCATGTCAGCCTCTAGCACCGTGAGGGTGAACCTATGGCACATGTGCCAGACCTAGCATGGGATGCCATTTTCCCCAGCACATGGTGGGGAAGAAGGAGGAAGAGGTGTGCACCTCTTTCTCCTTCCCGAACCTCCCTGACCTTCTGCCCCTGGCACCAAGTAACACCTGGTGCTGGGAGACCTTTTAGTTTGAGCACTCATTCCTTAAATGGTTTGGCACCATTGCTCTAGCACATCAGCTCACTGAATGTTCATACTGCAGTCCTGCCTTCTCCTGCTTGCTCATTGGCTTGGCCAGGAATGCCATCTAGAAAGGACTCCAGGACAGAAGCCTGACAGCAAAATGATCAAGAGTGCCCCCCCCCCCCCGCCAATGAGGGAAGGCTTACTTGCCATATTTTGAAGCAAGTTAAGAAACACACACTACCACCTTAAGAGCTCTCCCCACCTCTCTCTCTTTCACATGCACAGCCACACACACATGCTACTGGGATGGGCAACTACAGGAGAGGGATGAGTCATTTTCCACCCGTGTCCCTCTCTGGGAAGCACCACCACTTTCAGTGTGACCAGAAGTCAACAGACGTGCAACATGTCACTTCCAGTTTCAAGTGCTTCTCCAAAAAAGGCCCGATTGTTAGTATTGAAGCAAGGAGGTTGTGAAGGATAATGAGACCAAGGGGATCTAAACTGCCATGTTTTTGTAGCAGTTTGGGAGGTTCTTGACTATTGGGGGGCAACATTTCATCTGACAAAATAAATAAAATGGAGGTGGGTGGTTTTCTAGAAGCTTCAATGACTCTGGAAGGCTTTTGAAGGCCTCAGGCATTACGTTTATAGTTCAAAAATTATCAGGCTGATTCCCTTTCTCTTTAGATATCTTGGGACCAGAGTCTGAAAATATTTTGGACCACTAGTGCTAGAATCCACTAGTCAGGATGCTATTGTGGGGATTTTGGGATCTGCAGTGCAAGAAAAGAAACACACACACACACACACACACACACACACACACAAAACCCTTGTCAAGCTCTAATTAAGGGATGATATAAACACTTTCTGCCTGAAACATTCAGTTGTGGGTAGAGATGCTAGAGAAACCTTTTGTCATCACATTTTCCATATAGAAGTCATACGGTCAGTTGAAGGAATACCTGTTCAGTTCATGGACAGACAGAGGATCTGACAGTCAAAGAAAGGTTCTGAAGAAGTTACAAAAATCTGTCTTCAAAATGTTGCAGTGCTTTTGAAATTTCCTTTTCTGTGATGCAAAGAGGCATTTTTTAGCAAACCAGGTGAGATCAAAATGTCTTCCACTGATCTTATTGTCTTCCCACTGGATAAATGTGTCATCTTCAGTCCCCACCACCCAACTCCCTCTTTTCAACTGAGACCTCTTTCTTGGCCAAATGTGAAGCATGTACATGGGAACATGCACAAGCACTCACACACAGAATGGGACATTGTGTCACTGCCCCTTCCCCTCTTTAGAAGCAAGAGGGAACAGGGAGCAGCATGTGTATGTATATTCCTTCAAGTCAGCTCTCAACATATAGTGACCCCATGAATATCATAATGTTTTCTTAGGAAAGGAGTATTACAATGTGGTTTGCCATTGTCCTCTTCTGAAATACAGCCCACAGCAGAGAGTATACCTTGATGATCCCCCATCCAGTTATTAATCAGGACCTTCCCTTAGATTCCAAGATCAGGTAGGATCTGGTGCCTTCAGGGTATTTAATATTCTCCTTTAACTCCTGTATTTTCATGAGAATACATCCCACTAAACCCCATAGGTTCTCCCTCCCCCCTTTCTCTCTGTCTTTCTTGCACACACCCACACACACACATACATATTTAAACATATACTATACAGAGAGATTCCCCTTTGAATTCTTGGATGTATTCATTTGCTTGTGAATGTTTGTGAATTTGTCTATACACACCTATGTTCATATTGTGAAATTGGGAAACAACAGGTGAATAAGATGTTTAAATACATACCCAATTACGATAGTGTGAAGTATGTACCTGGTGGTAGGGACAGGATCTAGGGGACAATAGCAGGAAGAATGGTTGTTGTTGCAGTTTGTAGGGTATATGGTAGGAGAGGCGGTAGTTTGAAAGGATCTATAAATAAATGGCAGGAGGAAGGTGTTTGGAGCAGGATCTATGAGATAGATTTTTCTGTTGTTGAGAAAGATTTTTCAGAAAGATACATGTTGTCAGTGTTTTTCACTGCGACATACATGCGTGCATATACTATATTAGAGACACAGGAGGAAGGTAAGATGAGGGAATCAGTAAGGAGAATGGTATTCTGTGACTGACATATCTGTCAATCTTACCTTATGTATGAGTTGCTTACAATTTTGCCAGGGTGGGGGGGGGGGGTGACAGACCAAAGACACTGATCAAATCCATTCATCTTGAGCATTCAGTTGATAACATATTAGATATGCATGATGACAGAAAAATATAGCTTACAACACTTCCACAGAGCAGCACCCTTTCTTTATGTGTTACATGTGTCTTCAAGAATTGACGCAATAAGCATTTATTGGCAAAAAGATTGAAGAGCAGCTTCCCCCTTAACTGTTCAGCAACCCAGCTTTATCACTCTTGGCACAGAACTCTTGTGTGGCATTGAAAAAGAGCTGGCCCATATGGACAAAGAAAGAAACCAATTGTTTTTGCTTTGGAGAAAGTTTCTGAGAGAAGATATCAGATGAGAATTCAGAGGATGACATACTTGAAAAACCATGCATTCTGAATTCTGTATAATTACCACACAAAATTTGAGTATCTGACTTCCTCATTTGTAGTCCATGTGCATCAATAAAAGACTGGTACAATTCCCACCCTTATTCAAAAACTGCAAGATTAGTGTCTATAGGCCAGATGAAAGCTGCATGGTGTGCATGCATGTGTTTGGCTGAGTGTACATTCTTCTTGAAGTTTTTTCAGGTCACCTTCCAATTGAGAGATCGCCGTCTCCTCCTCCAGCACCACCCCAGCCTGTGAAGATCTCTGGAGCAGCACCCTATATTGTGCCAAGGGCTGCTGATAGAAGGAAATATTCCTCCCATGTGTTTGGAATTGTTTTCCATTCACATACAAGCAGCTGGATCCTGGCCATGGTATTTCAAATGTGTCTATGGTCATTATAAGGCTCTGTGCATATAAAGGTTGTCTAAATATGACTTTCGCTGAAATATTCCAGATTTAGAAGAAGGTAATTGAAATTAGAAATGGGCTCATTTTGTTATAGATGTGAATAATTGCTTGCTTTGTTCATAAACTGCAGTCTATCACGGGTGGTAGAATTTGTGCATCATGAATATGTTATGCCAGACTTTAGCCAAAGCCATGACATATCCCAGAAATTAACTAAGGGAAATCTGTTTCTCATTATTCTCTGATGTTCACTGATTTATTTGCTTTCACTAACAAAGACTTTTACGTCCTGAACTTGGTATCTACTTAGCTTGTAGTTAACCCTTCCACACTGGGATTCTGTCTGTTTTGTCGAGCATGTTGAATGTCCTGCATTTTGCTACTTGATCAAATTTACTGTGTTCTTAACTATATTTGTAATATTGTTAATTAAATTTTCACTCACAGGGCATTGAACATTTTTTGTACAGTTTTCTAGTACCTTATATGGTTCACAAGCTATTTGGGTTTTTAAAAAGTTAACAGTTCATCTCGCCCTCTCTTTTGCTCTCTCTCAATCCTAAAAAACTTAGATGCTTTATTATATTTTAATGAGTACTACAGTGAAACCTCGCCATACGCGGGGGATCCGTTCCGGATCCCGCCGCGTATGGCGATTTCCGCCTATGCTCAAGCCCCATTGTAAACAATGGGGCTTGTGCACGGCGGTGCGGAGGTGCGCGGGGCACAACGGGCGCGCGGGCGGTGCAACAGGCGCGCACGCCCATTCAACTGAATGGGATGCGCCACCCCTTCCGCCCCGCGCGCGCGCCGCAGCTTGAGCACATATGCTCAAGGCCACGTATGGCGCGCCCGCCTATGGCGAGGTTCCACTGTATTTGGTAAAGCAGAAAGTTCATTTACAGTGCACATCTCTATATATGTGTTCATCCAGAGTGCAATGGGACTTACTTTCAGGTAAATAAGTATAGGACCTTAAAGCCACTCCTAATAAGATGTCATGTATTTAGGTTCTCACTAAATACACATTCATATAATATGTCATTTATCGATAAAGCCTTCCCAAGAAATGTTGCTCCCTGAGCTAAAGAACCAAATGGTCCTACTCAATTTAGTCAATGTGCATTTGCCATTAAATAGCCAAGTTATTCTTGTACGAGGCAGAAAATCCTACAAATAATTCTCTCAATTAATGACAGTAAAAATATAATGGTAATGAAATGAATAAATACATAACATTTCTACCTTTTCATGCCACCCAAAATCTTTTGCATGAGGTGTCTACTTCAATCTGTCTCATGGTAAGACTAACTGTGATTGGGAAGGAAACACATAAATAGCCCTCTTCGCACAAAATACACTTGGAAACAGAAAGAAGAAGAAAAAAACACAAGCCACTTCTCATGTATATTTTGAAGGGAAAACTGCACTTGTAAACATAGACCTGGAATGGTATGCATGCATTCATCCTTTTTTTAACCTCTAAGAAACTGAGATAGGGCAATGTGTTGGAAAAGAGAGCACTACATTTTTCCTTATTAATTTGTTTACTCAATTGTACACAAGTCTTTTATTATTGATTATTGCATGCTGTAGCTGCCTTTTTTGCTACAAATGTGGGATATAAATTCGATAAATAAATATTTTAAGCAACTTAAGACACAGCAAGCAAGTAATGAATCAAACAGCAGTCCAGCATATTTCTTTCAATATCGACAACAGATGTTTGTAATGAGCATTCTAGTTAGAGCCCCAGTTAGCTGCTTTATCAGTGCCAGGTCAAGAGATTTTGCTGCTTAAGGCAATATGCCAAGTGGATCCATCCCACCAGTTATTTTAATACAGAAATCTGGCATCTCCTCTTCCCATCAATGGCAGTTAGAATACAATAGTAAGTAAGTAGCTCACCAGTAGCTGGCTTGCTATGACATACAAAATTTGCTGCCAGAGATGCTCACCTCCATATCCCTTATTCAAAGATGGGGAAACTGTGGCCCGTGAAGTGCATGGCTGATTTTTAGGCTCCTGTCATGCCTTGCCTCCAGGATCCAGGCATGTTCTCTGAATCCAGAGAAGAGGCTGACAGCCCATGGGGACATGTGGGTACTGAAGCTACTCTAGCATCCCCTGGAGGTGAGCCTGCAGCCAGTACCAGGACCGAGTTCCCAAGAGCAAAGTTTCCTCCACCGAGCTGGACTTACCAGTGCCTTTTCCCACAAGAAGATATCAGGAAAAAGAGACAATAGTGTTGTCTGTGTTTAAGTAGGAAGCAGGCTGTTAATAGGGAGCACCTCCAAGATCCAGACAGGCTATAAATATCCCAGCACTTCCCTCAGTCCAGTATGGTTGACAACCATCCATCATGCTTGGGAGATGCATCACTGTTGCCTTGTACCTTGACTGATTACCTGTTGGCTGGAACTCTGCTTGGACCTGGACTACTCTTTTGGATGTTTCCTTTGAACCTGCTATACTGGACTGACTGCTGTTTGATGGCCAACCTGCACTGGATTAAATGACCACTGTTTTCACTAGAAACAAGTTGGTGAGATAAGCTCCTTTTCTCTCTCTCTCAGTGCTTGAAATGATGTAACACTGCAAAACCAGACAGCCCCACATACTCCTGATCCACCTAAAATAGCTACAAAAACTTGGTGATCAGGGGCCATTTGCTCACATTACTCCTCAGAGTCCTCCCACAGCTCAAGGTGAACTACCTTGTTTTCCTTCACATTTTTATTCTCACATAAAGTAGGTAGGTTAGGAAGAAAAAGAGATATTGACCCAAGGTCAACCAGGAAGCTTCATGACCAAGTGCATCTCTTTGCTCCTAGTCCAACATACTACAGAATAGGGTGAGAGTTGTGTAACTCTCCAGATGTTGTTGAAATGCAACACTTCACAGCCAGTGAGGAATGTTGAAGTTCAACAACAGCTGCAGAATCACAGAATTTCCCCTCAGCACTACACCATCCTGGTTCTCCTATGTGAGGAGAACCTTACAGGTTTCCTCTTCCAATACTTAGAAAGAAAGTATGAGGAGGAGATAAGAAAGAGACCAGGGATAGAGGGTACAACCCCACTCTTCCTCTTTACACAGTTTGCATTACCTGTGTTCAGATGTATGAATAAGCCTTAAACATGTTGTTCAGAACAATTTGATACAGATAATTCTGGACATATTTTATTTCCATGTTCAGGTATCTTTGGGGTTGGAAGGTGTCTATGAAACCTGCATAGCTGTGCATTAAGGCCAAATGTTGATAGTAAGGATTCCTTTAAGAAAGAAAGGGGGGGGGGGATGGATGGATGGATGCTATCATTAATTGTCATTAAGACAAATTTGAGAAAATTTCACAACAGAGGCCTATTGGATATTCTCTTGGTAGTGCTTAGAATCAGATAATAAGGGAATTTTAGAGTTAGATGGGGCCACAAGGACCATCTATTCCAATACCCTGCCATGCAGGAATGCACCAACAATTCACTCCTGAAAGATGCCCCTCTAACGTTTGCTTAAAGATGTTCGCAGTTGGAGAGTCCACCACCCTCTCAGGCAGTCTTTTCCACTACCAAACACTTCTTAGAGTAGAGAATTTATTCCGACTAGTGAAATGTCTTTTCTTTTAATTTGAATCCAGTGCTTCATGTTCTAATCCCTGAAGCAGCAATAATCAAGCTTGCTCCATCTACTGCACAACATCGTTTTAAGTTTTTAAAGATAGCTACCATGTCTCCTCCTCAGTCTTCCCTTCTACAAGCTAAACATACCCAACTCCCTAAGTCATTCCTCATAAGGCTTGGTTTGATCATCTTGGTCGCCCTCCTCTGGACATGTTCCAGCTTGACGATATCATTCTTGACACAATATTCCATAGGAGGTCTGACCAAAGGAGAATAGTGTAGAACTACTTCTTTCCTTGATCTCAACACTATGTTCCTATTGATGCTGCCATGAATTTAATTGGCCTTTGGGCTGCCACATCATACTGTTGACTTCTGTTTAGCTTGTAGTCTACTAAGACCCCTAGATCTTTTTTACATGTACTATTTTCAGCTAGGTGTCACCTATTCTACATTTGTGGTTTTCATTTCTCTTGTCTACATGTATTACAATTATTATTGTTATTATTATTCAGTGCATAGGGTGGTACACAAATCTAACCAATAAAAAGACCACCTGCCCTGCCAAAGGCCTACAATATTATGTCACACACAAATATGCACACACACATATGAGAAGGAAAGATTGATACAGATATAAAGCTGACACAATACAATTGTAAAATGATAGATAGTAAATCAACTCTGATGTAAATGTCATTGATTTAATGGGCCTACTCTGCTTGAGATTACCGATGGAATTTTTGTATTTCTTAAGAAGCCACAAATTACATTAAGAAGCACTTTCTAGAAATGTGTTCAAATCATAATATTGGCTAGAATCCTCATCTTTTGTAAGAAACCTTCACAAGTTTCCTCAATTTACAATTTTCATCACATTGTCCACAACGTTCACAGATTTGTGCTTAGTATAGAGATCACAGTTAATGATTGGTAATATGGCCTTAAGATGTGCTGTACTAATAAACATGTCTTTGCTATCTTTGCATGTTTAAATTCCAGTTTTCTTTTTTCTTTTCTTTTTACACTGCACCAAAAGTGTATTGCCATCTCTGAAAATTCATACAGCGCACTATCCACTTTGCCAAGGGGAATAATTAAAACTATAAATTTTAAAGACAGTCATTTCCTGAGGTTTTATCGACAGAAAATGAATTGCTTGATTTGGGCACATTCATGATTTGTATTTTGATTCATGGGTCATAAAATGGAGGCAGATGCTGGACTCTTCTCTGAAAGAAAAATAGATATTTTCCCATGGATTCCATTTTAGCACCACCAACTTAACTGGCTGACATTTGTAAAACCTGTCATATGCAAAACTCCTTGCCAGAAAAAGTAATAACATTCAGATTTTGTTTGCTTGCTTCCTTTGATCTGGCTTTTAAATAAAAGAATAAACAAGTAAGCAAATCTTTGATTGTATCTTCTAGGGATGGTAGGGAAAATTTGATTTCTTCTTGATACATCACTTTGAATCATACTGTGACACTCAATTCTTCCTACAAAGAATGATTTCAATATTCCCTTTTACCAGTTGTAAATTTTGTAAAGTGCTGAATGTGTGCAAATTTTTCAGGAAGTAATCTGAAAATCCTTTTGCCAACAAGGAGAGGTCACCCGTCTCGCCAGGCAGGCCACTTTGCCACCGGGAGCTGTGGTGGCAAATCTTGCCCCAGCATACATCGCTGGGGCGAGCCCTCCACCCCCGTTGGTCACGTAGATTAGAAGGGGCAGTCCTTCCGCCCCGCGCCGCTCTAGGAGGGCGGAGGACCGCTCTATGGCGGTGACTCCGATCCTCCAGGGCAGCTCATTGGCTGGGCTGCCCTGGAGGAGGAGCCACCGCCATCATGTGATACCCGGGGCCAGGGCCTATTTAAGGGCCACGCGGTCTGGCCCCAGCTCCATTTGCTGCTCGGCTCTCCCACCCTCCTTCCCTAGGGTTTGTGGTTCAAGTCACAACTTCGGGTGCAGCAGCATAGGTCATGGATCTGGTTGGTGTGGTACCAGGGCTATGGAGCACTGGTTTGGGAGTTATTCGGGACCTGGGGGTGAGCAGGGCATGCATTGTGGCCATTGCGGGGGCCTCAATGCAGGTGCGCCTCCTGGTGACTAGGGGCTTATAGAACAAGCGAGCGGCTGGTTTCATGGCTGCCAGTTGGCGTTCCTTAGCCCCTAGGTCATCCGAACGCCTGGTGGTCACCAGGCAAGCTGCTTATCGAACAACCAGGGGGTTGTTCGATATTTCAGATCCTGACCTTATGCTTTTGGCCAACCCTACCAATTGTTTGCTGTTGCTAATAAAGTTGTGGCCTTTCTTCCAGCTGTGGCTCCCTGTGGTTTCTTTCTATATACATGTTGGTCACTAGGTATTCCTTTAATCTAACAAAATTGGGGACAGGCAGACCAGGTGTGTGGCATTGACTGGCCAGTTGGAGTAGTAAAGCATGCATCTTAAGTAATACACTAGGGAGAAATTTCCTCGCATGATACCCCATTCAAAGGATCACCTTAAGTGAGGCAAGTAGTAATAACTAGCAGAGCAAACAAAACAAGTCTCCTTCTGTAGGGATGTAATTTTTACTAATTTTCTTCACAAAGGAAGCAACAAGTAATTTTCCCAATGTTCCACCTGCTGCAAAAAATAATAATACTGTAATAAATACATAAAAATTCAAAAACTACACAACTTTTAAACCCTATTTGCAATTCAGGACTTATTCCACACAAAAATTGCACACGGTCAATCTACACAGAAATCAACATTAGCTGCTTCCTGATCAACAGGAGAACAGAGCCTCATTGATCACAGTGGCTACTTCCCAGTAAGAGGGGATTAGGGGGATCACAGTGGGATTCATTGTGTAGTGTTTATGCATACATGAATTGTCATTTGGAAAGTGGCACACTCCTAACTCCTTCACAAGCAATCTCAGTTATGACAGACAGAAACAGGGTTCCTGTCACAATTTCCATCTCAGCAGAGGTTGTTTCCATGAGAAGAATGGGACCACCACTTGCTTCCTGATCAACAGTGGAACAGACTCCACATTGATCACAGTGGCTGCTGACCAGTAAATGGGGACTGAGGGATGTTCAAAGACCCCATGTATCACATAAATGAGGTTATGTTGGTATCATAAATACAAAGCAGAAATGAATGCGTAATTCTCAGTTATGCATTTGTAAGTACACAATAGGATTCTGGCCAGTGTTACTGTAGAGAAAATGCCATTTTCTGTGTCAGATAGCCACATGTAAATTTTGCACAGAATATGTCCTAAAGTGTGGAGATTATTGTTAGTCCAGGAGTCTTCTCATCAGTACTTGGAAAACTGTTTGTTTTTTACCATTTCTCAAATATTTTCAAATATTCTTCCCATACCTGGGGGAGTGTGACCTATATATTTGTTTGTGTGTGAAAGAAAGATTTTTTTTTCAAAAGGACAGTGCCATCTTCTCCAGATGATCTTCAGTGGGAGTTGAAGTCATCTTATCAGAGAGGGGAAACATGTATCAAGGTCTGTCTGTGCTATGGATATAAAGAATAAAGTCAGCATTCTGTATCCATAGATTCTGTATCTACAGATTCCACCCTGCATGGCTTGAAAATATCCCCCCCCCAAAAAAAAAAATCCAAAAAGAAACCTTGTAATTTTATATAAAATTTTGTAATTTAATATAAGGGACACCATTTTGCTACTATTGTATATATTGGGACTTGAGGGTTTTTGATATTCATGGCGTGGCCTGGAACCAAACTGTACTTATGATTTCTCATCCTCACAATAACCCTTCGGGAAAACAATCTGCATACATATTTTATTTTTTTTGCTACCAAACTAAGGCCCGAATTAGATGGGCAAAAAGGGCACCGTCCACTTAGATATTTCCCACTTCTTTCTGCAGCCCATTTGGGACCATGGCAGTGGGCACCTTCAGGACCATGGCATGTGGTCACTGTGGTCCTGGGGTGACCAGGCTGCGAGCAACTTCTGGCCAGTCCTTCTTGCTTGTCTGTTTCACCCCTAAGATTTTTGTGCAGAAAAGGGAGGATGGATAATAACAACAATTTTAAAAAATGGCCAATTCAGGCAGCAAAAACCCACACTAGTTGTATATCAAAATGCTCTTGTCCACTATTGTAAGCTCAGTAGGCTTTAAAATAAAATCCCAAGTCAAAAGAGCATCATAAAGCAATTTGTTCATAGCCTCAAAAGCTAAATGAAAGGTTTTGACATTTTACGTTATACTCAAGAAGTAAGAAAGGGTTAAAACAAAATGTCATCCTGAGAGGTAATCTCAAAGTTTATAGGCCACTAATGGAAAAAGCCTGTGGCTATTGATCAACAACCTCTTGATCAATCATTCAAAGCAGAGCTTCTCAGGACTGTATGTGTAACTAGTGGAATTCATAGATGAGATTACCCTTGAGTTGTGGTTTTAAAGGATGATATCTGCACTTTGAACAAAGAAGGATGGACTGGTCCTGAAACAGATTTCACTGTATTCTGTACAGTGTCTAAATTAGGGATGAAAAGAATATTTCAAAATATTTTTAAATGGTTGAAAAACATGTTTTTCAAGTGTTGAGAAACCTGGATGAGAAGAATCCAGGACCAATAAAAATCCTCACTTGTTCTACACAAAATTAACACATGGCTGTTTTGCACAGAAAACAACATTTCTGTGCAAGTATCATCATTTTCTGGGGGGGGGGATACTATTTCAACTGAGAAGTATTAATTTCTGCACAGAAAATGTTGTTTTGTCTGTAGAAAATGCTATAATTTTTTCTTGCCTCCACACCTTCCCAGAAGCTAGTGACATACTGAAAATATCCATAACTGAGCAGTCGTAGAGTACAGCTTTCATTTCTGTCTTTTTCTTGTCCCCTGATTCCTCCAATGATCTCGTAAGTATACCTTTGGACAAGGATCCTGAGCATACCTTTGGACAAGAAACCAGAGTGATGACTAGAGTCATCAAAGCATTTTGCCTAAAAATGGGTTTGATTAGTCTGCTAGTATGATTATCAGACCTGTTAACTGTAGAGTCACCACAAGCTTTTTGTATTTACTTTCAATGTGATTGCCTTTGCATTTTGCACATTTGCTGCATGTTTCCGTCTGCTCACCTAACGTTGGAGGTTTGAGGATGCTTTTCTGCAGCAACTGTTGTGTTTGCTCCCTACTCTCTTTCATAGATGTGTACAGCCCACATTTCTGGTCTTTTCTGCAATATTAAGCAAATCCCTTTCTCATGCATGCTTGACATTTTTGTGGCTTGGAAAAAAACAGCTATGTTCCTCTTCATTCTCAGTTTGTTCCTTCTCAAACTCCAGTGTCTTCAGTATTTCCAAGCTGTGCACCAGGTAATGATGAATTGCTATGTCTCTGCCACTGAAATACTTTCTTCCTTCTTGATGTACAGAATAGCCAGGAAAGGAACATTAAGTTATTTAACATGTGGCTCTTGCGACACGGAGAGCAGAATGCACACACACACACAGAGTTTCCCTGATAGAAGTTGATGAGGCTCAGATTATCATGTAGCCAGTCTTTCACACAGTTAGAGCTGTTATGTTGGGATTATGTGTGTTGTGTGCCTTTAAGTAGTTTCCAACCTATGGTGACTCTAAGGAAAACCTGTCATGGGTTTTCTTGGCAAGATTTGTTCAGAGGTTTGATATTGCCTTCCCCTGACGTTGAGAGTGTGTGACTTGCCCAAGGTCACCCAGTTGGTTTTTAGCCAAGCTAGGAATTGAAACCACGTCTCCAGAGTCATAGTCCAACACTCAAACAACTACACCACACTGGCTCTCTATATTGGGATTATGTCTTTTAAAAATAGCAGTCACATGAAGCATAGCTATGTACTCTTCATTCCAGGAGCAAACAATTAGAATAAGCAACAGGAAGAGAGAGAGCGAGAGAGAGTTGGCAGGTAATATTTTATAACAATGCAGATTAAAACACCACCACAAGCATTAAAAGCCCACTCCAGTTAATTTCTAAAAGTCAGACAACGTAAAAGTGTTTTACTTTGATGGTGCAAAAAGATCAAGGACAAGGCTATTCTGAAGTTCCAGAAGCTGGTAAGAGCCACCAAGAAGGCCTTTCCCCTTGTTCCCACTGAATAGCCTGAGAAGGTGGTGAGACAGAGAAGGGCCTCTCCAGAAGATCTTCTTGCTCAGATGGTCTAATAAAGGGATGCAGCAGGGATGGGAAATCTTTGTCCCTCCAAATGTTTTGGAGTACAGCTCCCATAATCCATTATAACTGGATGTGCTGTATGGAGTTTCTAGAAGGTGAGTCAGGAGGAATAAAGATTGCCTACCTCTCCATGACAGATAAGTAGAAAAAATGAATGTGTGAGCGACACCAAATTAGGACCTCACAACACAGCCTGCCAAGTGAAAGCTTATGCTCATACATGTATGATTGTTGGTCAAATATGTTAAACTCACTGGAAGAGTTGCAAGGCCACTTGCTGTCATCTGGGGCTGCAGAAACAGAGGCAGACATGGCGACACATCCTTGGCTGACATCCAGCTTTCATCTTGGTGAATTACAAGTTGTGTGAGCCCTAAATTACTTTAAAGTATCAGAAGTCATCCAATCTTGAAAGCTAAGCTGGGGCAGCCTTGCTTAGTACTTGGATGGGAGAGCATCAAAAAATACCAGGCCTTTGTAGACTATATTTGAGAGGAAGGCAATGGCAAACAACCTCTGAGTATTATTTACCTCAGAAATTCATGAAGTCACCATGAGTCAACAACAGACCAGAAGCTACGTAGACACAGAAATCTCTTGTACTCCAATGCTCAAGGAGATCCATCAAGATATAGTTTTCACATCTCTTAGAATGATATGTTTGAACCCCAGACATTTTCCACAGTTCATGCAACTCAGTGTATGAGAAATACGTGAGTTTCTGCAAATGAATATTACTGAACATCAAGACATCAAATATGTCAACATCATCTCTATCCCTTGATATTTCGATCTCCTCTTATACCTACCTCTTTTTCATTTACTACTTTATAGTCTACCCTTTTCTATTCAGTTTTTTTGATCTCACCTCCCATACACACACATAGAAATAAGTTTCTCTGTACTTAAAAGAGATACTATAATTTTGCTAAACTGGAGTTTTCCAATATTGATGCCAATGCAATGCAGTTTTTTCCTTGTGATCAGTTTCCCAGTTGCTAGCAATTAGTCCAGACTAGGTGGTAATTATGCCCTTTCTGAAGAATCTTGTGGTTTCGTGCTTGACTTTCATTTTAATACGAACCATGGATTTTAGTACAAAGCAGAAGGGATTTTCAGATTTGGGGCCCCATAAACAAATGGTTTCGTGATGAGATATGTAGTTGACCTTATTAAAGAATAGCCAGAAACAAGAGAATCCCTACACAATAATGGCATTATTTATTTAAGGTTCAGAGGTGTCACAGTCAAAAAGAATTCCAGCCATTCATGATCATCCTGCTTGGCTTGCTGCAAAATACAAAGCACTGAATTTTACTAAGCAATCCAGATATTCTCCCAAGGTTGTTTAAACTGATGCCATCCTTTCAGGTTTCTATACCATATTTTTCTTGGAAGATACCAGATTTTCTCAAGCACTAATATATAAGTTAGTACATGTATGGGAGGATGCCAAGGAATACAGGCAAACAACCTCTGAATATTATTTGCCTAGAGAAGCTCAATGAAATTCATGGGGTTGCTATAAGTTGACAGGTGACTTGAAAGCATATAAACAAATCTCCCCCCCCTCTCTCTCTGTATGTGTGTGTGTGTGTGTATATATATCTATATACACACACACACACACACACACACATATATATATATATATACATATATACATACACACACACACACACACACACACACACACGATTCTATGATTCAGCAAAGTTAAGGACAGAGGAGGCAGACCTGTTGCATGTTGTATCATCCATATATCCCTCTGATAGTTCATTTTATGTGAAATTAGCACCCCAGGGTCTCACAGGCAGAAAATTTTTCCCATCACTATGATGGGAATGGGAAAGTACAGGAGTGGGAAAGGTTGTGGATCTAGGGATCAGTTTCCCTGAGTCCCTGTAGGCATACCCAGTCTGCCAATATCCAACATAAATTTTCCAAAGCACCAGAAGCATCCAGAAGTTCACTTTTAAAGGGGGACATTTTTAAATATTTTTAAACAGGATGGGAGAAGCTGTCGTCTATTTAAAGAGTGAATTGCCATGCCTTGAGGCTTCCAAGAACAGCAATTCATGTAGAGGGCATCAAATGGGATTGTGATATTCTATATGTGGGATGACTTTCTCTTGGAGGATTGGTTGGTGATGTTCCTGGCTTCATTTTTCTACCAAGCTAAAATATGTCCTTTTTATTCAAGCCTTTGAGGCTTTATTGCTTTCCCCACTAAATTTATATATATTGTTGTTGTGGTTGTTGTTTGCCTTATAGTGAACCTAAGGGAACCCTATTGTGGTGGTTTTTTGGCAGAATTTGTTCAGAGGGGTTTGCCCTTGCTTCTTTTGAAGCTGAGAGAGTGTGACTTGTTCAAGGTCACCCAGTGGGGTTCTATGTCCAAATGGGGACTCAAACCATGATCTCCTGGGTTCCTAGTCCAACGCTCAGTCGACTACAACACGCTGCCTCTCACTTTATATGCACATGGTTCACAACTGTTCCAGTCTTTTAACTGATGTTATATTGTCCAAGATACATTTAGTCTATTTCCATTAGTTTCATTTTTCTAAACTATTTGAAATATGAATTTAATAATAAGTTAATGAATCTCTTCCTCATTCTCATTATTACCATAATGATAGTTTGGGAGTGTGAAAGGGTCAAATGGCACAAAAAGCCTTGTGAATTATGTGGGGTCACCAGGACCACACTTCTGCCTACTCCTCCAGGGATATTACTAACGGGGTGTCACCAAGTGACACCTCAGAGGGAGGAGTGACAAGCAGTTGGGCCCTCTGCCAGCTGTGCTGCTGCCATCCAGCTTCCCCTTCTGGGTCTGTGGGGGGCTGCTGACCACCCAGGAAATTGAGGTGGCAGTGGCAACAGCAGCAGTATTGCAATAGAGTTCACTCCTTCATTGCACAATTGCCTCCCTTTCCTGTCAGGATGGCTGCCACATGGCAGCAGCAAAAATTGTTGCTATCACTACTGCCTGCCACCCATTCTTCTCTGCTGTTTTGGATCAGAAAGCCAAGGGTGCAGAGATACTTGAACAGGTGTGTGGTGGTGGTGTGGTGAGCCAATTACAGCTGATGAAGTGGCGAGGAAAGAAGCTACTAGGATGCCAGGCTGAGGAGTGTGGCATGCAGCTTCGGCAGATGGGGACAGCAGTGGAGCAGTCAAACGGGGACAGCGGATGGCAAGCACCCCTCCCTGTCTGCCACCACCCCTTCTTCCATGGCCACCTCCCCTCCCACTCTCTCCCCTGGAGTGGCTACCTGCCTGGGGGTGACAACATGAATTAGCCACACTGGGATGGCATCAGCCCTAATGATGCCAGGTCCTGCTCTACAAAATCCCAAATGTGCCATGGGACTGGTAAATTAGAGATGAAGCAGAAAATTTGGAATCTGGAAGTAGGACAACAGAACATTGCAGAGAAATACCTTGGTTAGTGGGCTGGTGGGTGATCCCTCATTGGAAGTACAACTACAACAGGATCTAGGGGTGTGTGTGTGTGTGTGTGTGTGTGTGAAGTTCTCATCACCAAACTCTATTCTGACTATTACTTTGACATTTGCATTGGTTCAAGTTAGGAAAATCTATCACTTTCCCTCTCTCCCACGTGTAAATTGGATGTACTTCCCCCCCCCCCCATCCTGAATATGAAGAAGTTTCTGAATGTTTCCAAAGCAAACTGGAATGAAATTCTTCCCTAAGCACAAGAAGCAGATTCAATTATTGTTCCCACTATGGAAAACACCATGTTGTGTTTGCCAGACAGGGAATTTCCTTAGAAAAAAATTAGTTCTAACATAGCACTAATGTGGTTGAATACACAGGCATTCATACTGAAACTTTGAAGAGCTAACCTCTCAAAGTGCAAAATCTAGATGAAGGAATTTGATATATTTGTTTTGCCTCCCACCTGAAGTGGCACAAATGGGGTGTAAGAACGGCCACATCTTTAAGGACAAAACAACAGAATCTGCAATGAAGCCACAGCTTAGTGGGAAAGTGGGTACCCAGTCAAGTGAGGTACAAAGCCTCTTGCTGAATAACACCATCCTGCCTCCAAATCCAGGTATGCCTTTGCACCCCAGCTTTGTCATTATCTATCCTCCCAGAAGGCAAACTGGAGTTCACATACCCACCCCCATCCATTAAAAATGTCTTCTCTGTGCAAGAAGATGTACATCAAATGTCACCAAACCTCATTATGGTACAGTCTCTCCCCCATGAGCACCTGCACTCTGCCAGTTATGAACTAGACAAAAAAAAAAAAAAGGCTATGCCGCCGATCAATCTAGGCATGCACACATAAAAACCCTACTCAGTCCTTGAATGAGATATGAGACCATAAAGCACCTAGAAAAGGCAGTAGAGGAGTTGCTCAAGAAGGAACAGAGAGAGGAGATGGTAGCCTGGTTTTAAACAGCCCAGGTAGCACCCATTCCCCTAACACTGTAATTTCACACACTGGCCTATGTTGCTCCCTGAGAAAAGAGAGGAAGGTGAGGCATTCTGTCATATTCATTTTTTTACCATTTCATATTCTTTCTCTCCTCAGTACAGTGGGCTCTTGGTATTGACTGGGTTTTGGTTACAGGACCTGTGGTGGATACCAAAATCTGTGGATGCTCACGTCTCATTAAATACAATGGCATAGTAAAATGGCAAAATCAAAGTTTGCTTTTTGGAACTTACATAGTTTTGAAATATTTTCAACCCATGAATAGTTGAATCTATGGATAAAAAATCTGTGGATATGGAGGGTGGATTGTATGAAGAAATGTGTGCATATGAGTATATTAGTATTTAAAACAAACTGTAATGCAATTCTGTCACATCCCTGCAATCTATGGATTGCATTATTCTGAAGTCTCCAGAAAGGCCTCAAATTTGCAGGTGCTTTCAAAGCAGTTCTGTTTTCTATAATGTTTTGCAGTGGATGTTTGCTATTCTTCTCCAGTCAATCATGGCCAGACATTCAGGAGCATAAGTGGCTGGCACTGATTCTGTTCACTTTAACCATATGCAACAAGGGCTGTCAAGACTTATTGCTTCAATGAAGAGTGGCAGATGGTACAGTTCCGTGTCAGCATCCTTCATATGGAATCTTTTAAACATTCTTAAAAGATCCACTGGGGCTTCTAATTATTGTGAAACATCTCCTGGCAGAACCATTCCTACCCCTGCAAGAATGCACTGTAAAAATAATTAGATGATGAGATTTAGATCAAAACCGCTAAATGATGATTTAAGAGTTTTCCTCGTTCCACATATATGGAGCTGAAGGAAATGAAACACTGAAAAATGTCTTCACATAAAAGGAGAACAATCTTAGTGTGGTTCCCATTTTTTAGAGGGGGAGACCCAAAATACATTCCCAACTTTTAATATTTTGTTTCCTGCGGTTAACTAAGAGGGGAGAGATTTGCCCACCTCAATTTCTTTCTACAGAATGTGGTGAGGGGGGTACAGCATTTGAGAATCTATTTTGCGAGTGCCCTGCAACGAAACGGAGCTTTGAGGAGCTTGCTTTAATCAAGCTTAAAACTTTTCTTTTCTAAGCAGATCACATTTTATAGACGTCATAGGCAAGGCAACATGTAGTCAATTAGATGACATCATTTTAACAAAAGGATCAGGACATCTTTATTCAATCAGAAACAAAACAAGCCCGATTAGAAGCTCAAGCAATTAAAAAAAAAAAAAGGAAGACACATTTCAAATTCACTGAAAGGAAAGAATAGATAAGACCATTACTTAAAGAAATAAAAATCAACAAAAATAAAAAATGAAGCCACTGTGAGGAAAGTAGCCTAAGTTACTATAAGCAGAAGTCAGAAAGAATTGTGAGACTGCACTTGATAGTTAATCAGTGTTGTACTACCTTAATTCTAAGCAATCCTGGGATTTATGGCTTCATGGGATACTTAGAATTCTCTGCAAGACAGTCTTACCCCATTCCCCTGGACCACAGTTTCTAAGGTACTCTGATAAAAGAGCATGGGAGAATAAATCCTTTGAATTCTGCAGATACCAATATCAGAAAGAAATGAAAGTGTCAGTCAGTCAATCAATCATTGTTGTTAAAATCACAAATCACAACAGAAACCAACCAGAAACGTAAAAGAATAATGTGAAGTCGAAGGTTTTCATGGCCAGCATCCAGAGATTTTTGTGGGTTTTTCGGGCGATGTGGCCATGTTCTAGAAGAGTTTCTTCCTGATGTTTCGCCAGCATCTGTGGCTGGCATCTTCAGAGAATGCATTCTCTGAAGATGCCAGCCACAGATGCTGGCGAAACATCAGGAAGAAACTCTTCTAGAACATGGCCACATAGCCTGAAAAACCCACAAAAACTATAAAAGAATAATAATTAGAACCCAACAGAATATACTGTACTGGATCTAGATTTGGGTGTACAACTGGGCTGCCCCCATCAGAAACCACTTCAGTTTCAAAAATATTACACAGAAGGTCAGAGTACAATAACAGATCTAACATATTTTTCATATTGGTGAGGAAGTAGACAATTGCTTCAAACTTTAGAAGTGCTGGCAAGATAAAACTTCTCATCCAGTTACAAGCAGCCAGCAGAAAGTCTGCAGTTTAGACTAATTAGTTTCTAAAGAAAAGCTAAGTCTAAAAACAATATAATGAAGTATTTTCTCCACAGAACCACTGCCATAAGAGAAACAATACAAGTGGATTATATAAGAATTTTCTGGAAATCTCATAAGATTACAGCAGTTTTCTAAATCCTTCCAAAATGTAAGTACCTAACCAGGAAAAGTAAAATACCATATATACTTGACTATAAGTCAACCTCATGTATAAGTCGAGGGCAGGTTTGGGGACCAAAATAATGGATTTTGATACAACCTGTGGATAAATCAAGGGTAAAATTTAAGGGAATATAACAAAGGATCTAAAGGATGAAGCAAAGGAAAACAATGCCAAAGAACTTACAAAATTCCAGCAGACATAACTGGCTGTGTTAACACTAAAGGCTGGATAGATGATATCGCAGAGGATGATCAGTGCTTCCAGGACAGATTATACTCTTGCCTCTCACCAGGGGATGGTTCAAAGTGCAGTACTTACATTGAACCATGGATAGGTCAACTCAGTTTTTGGGGGTCGATTTTTGGACTAAAATTTCTAGACTTATACATGAGTATATACAGTAACTACAAGTCATTACAAGGATTGTAGTAGCTACTTACACACAACTAGATGCTTCTCAATAATTCCTTTTCTTAATTTTATTAAGAGGCAACTTTGCAGCATAATTGTAACTTCGAGTTACTTTATACTTATATTTTTATACTTTATTTACATAGTGCTATAGATTTACACTTTTATCATTACAGGGAGTGTGGTCTCACTGAATTGTGGTAGAGGAATATCAGTGGTCCACCTGCTGGCTTGTGCTGTGTTGAGGAAAGAATTAGGTTAACAAGAGGAGAATGTCTTTTGGACGATCATAGCATTCAAATGTATTTTTTTTTTTTTGATTGCACACTTATTGACAAATTCCAAAAGTATTATTACATTTTCTCTTTACTCTTGTGTTACATACAGTTACATGCTCACTTCCAGGGGAGCTTCCTGTTATCAGAAAACTCCCAGTCCAAAAAGACTGGGTATCAGATAAACATATCTATCTCTGTGTTACCACAGTATTACATATTTTTGACTAGGTTGTATCTACTGTATGTTAATTTCATTTCTTGACTTCCAATTGTTTACTTAGTTAGTGGAGTGCTAAATAAGAGGTTAAACAACTTCCTAATGTTGTATTCTTATTTTTATAACTTCAGGATATAATAAAGCCTCCTGATTATTTTGAGCTGTTTCAGAGAACAGCTCCCATTTTATCCCATAAAATGTATTTAAGCAATCTGAAATGTATACACCTAGACTATCATCCTGTTGGTAACACATGTAGGTCTAATTCAAATTTATGCCTGCAGTGATATGTTTATGGTCATTGTGGAGGAAAGTATTCACTACTTTCCCTGCGTAGAGACCTCCCCTAACCAGTAAAGTCTCTTTTCTTTTACTGGCCTCCCCATACAAAATGACTTACTAACTGCAATAAGCCAGAAGACAGCCTTACAGTGTCCAGCTATGTTCCTGCAGCCAGACACACAAGAATAACATCATCCTCTGGTATTTAGGGAAGATCCCAGGAGGTTCTGGAGGGTGACACCATTAGTGTCTGTAGCAGAATACTATGTGCCCCCCTCCCAAAGTAAATAACTGTGGGATGGGCAGGAGACAGATGTTTTCTATATACAAGGATGGGAAACAGGTTGGTGCTCCATCTGGCAGAAATTTACATTCCACCCAGTGACATAGGACCTCAAGGAAATCCAAGGAGTAATTATAATTACCAAGGAGTAAGTATAAGCAGAAACCATTCACCATTCATTGGTCAATCCAAAAGAACATCTTTGATTTCTTGATTATCATATAATCATAGAACCTTACAAGTATTGTGGAACAAGATATGTTATTTAGAATTTATTGGTTGTTCCATGACTATGTCATCAACATAGGAGCCAAGTCTAAACCCAATGGTATTTCCACAAGAGCAGACCCACTGAAATCAATAGAAGTTAACATTACCTGGGATGAATGAGGTTTCCTCCATTTCAATGAGGCTACTTCCATTGGGGTTAGTCCTAATTTTATATTGATCTATTAGTTCAGGACTAGGGAACTTTTGGCTCTCTGGATATTTTGGACTCCTATTAGCTGTACTAGATTTCTGGGAGTTCAAAACATCTGAAAGGCAAAAGATTTCCAGTCCATTACTTAGGTTATTTCCTTAGGAGATTATTGTATGGCAAATTGCCACCAGGATAGATGTGTGTTGTAACTGTCACCAACAGACCTTTTCACACTGCTGCATGACTGGGCAGTAGGTAGTATGAAAATCCTATTCTTGGAAAGCAACAGGAGAAGCCCAGGTTGGATACAATCTGCCTATTGCCCAGCTATGTGGCAGTGTGATAAGATCCATTGTGATAAGATCCAAATTGCCAATGGGAGAGACTGTTACAATACATGGCTATCCCGTTGGCAATTTGGTGTGTGATGATCTCCAGAGTTGGTGATGTTTTATTGTGTTTCCCTGGACAGCAGTTTTAAACATTTGGTAATAGGGGTATTTTTAAAAACATATATTAGAGAGAAATTCACTTGCTTAAAGTGAATTCTGAGATGAGATTAAACTAAAGTATGTGTGGCATAGTGGTTTGAGCATTGATTGGACTATGGAGATTATCGCATTGACAAATAACCTGCCTGCTCCCTGATGGGATGCAGCTGGGTTGCAGGATGCAGGTGGGTATTATCGCAAGTAATTCACCACTGATTCCACTGGGCTGCTGCATTCCCAGTCCCAGCCACACTTTGGAGACTGCTTTTAAAAGTCAGGACTTTGAAAAGCAGCCTTCAAACTGTGGCTGGGACCCAGGATGCAGCTACCAAAGCGATTGTAGGCTGCATCAATAGAAGTATAGTGTCTATCAAGGGAAGTAATAGTATCACTCTATTCTGCTCTGGTCAGGCCCCACCTGGAATATTGTGCCCAGTTCTGGACACCACAATTTAAAAAGAATGCTGAGAAACTGGAGCGTGTCCAAAGGAGGGTGACTAAAATGGTGAAAGGTCTGAAACCATGCCCTATGAGGAACAACTTAGGGAGCTGGGGATGTTTAGCCTGGAGAAGAGAAGGTTAAGAGGTGATATGATAGCCCTGTTTAAATATTTGAAGGGATGTCATATTGAGGAGGGAGCAAGCTTGTTTTCTGCTGCTCCAGAGAACAAGACCCAGAGCAATTCATACAAGCTACAGGAAAATTCCACCTCAACATTAGGAGGAACTTCCTGACAGTAAGAGCTGTTCAACAGTGGAAGATACTCCCTCAGAGTGTGGTGGAGTCTCATTCCTTGGAGGTCTTTAAACAGAGGCTGGATGGCCATCTGTCAGGGATGCTTTGATTGAGATTTCCTGCATGGAAGAATGGGGTTGGATTAGATCAGGGGTAGGCAACCTGCGGCCCGTGGGCCGGATGTGGCCCGGCGAGGCCTTGGGACTGGCCCCAGCCCAGTCCTGCCACCGATTGCCGCCGGGGCCTTTGGCGTCTCGCCCGAGGGGCATGATGGGGCAATTGTCTATAGAAGCCTCAGAAACGTGCATTTATCTTAACATTATTTTAAAAATCAGCAAATTTTTTCGCGTGTCCTCCATTTTTTATTTAAAAAGTGCCCTCCATTTGAAAATTTTGTCCTACATTTGTCCCAGCTTATTTATTTATTTAATTTTTTTAAATTATGTAAATATTTATTTTTTGGCTTTGGCCCCCCAGTTGTCTGAGGGACAGCAACCCGGCCCCCGGCTCAAAAGGGTTGCCTACCCCTGGATTAGATGGTCCTTGTGGTCTCTTCAAACGCTATGATTCTATGATTCCATGCCCAGTGGAATCGGTAGAGAATTACATGCAATAATACCCGCGTGCATCCCACAAACCAGCTGCATCCCATTAGAGAGCAGTCGTGTTATTGTCAATGCGACAATCTTCTATGTCTCTGGAGGGTTTGTTTTCCTCCAGACTCAGCCATGGAAACCCACTAGATAACCTTGGGTGAGTTACTTTAGGATTACCATAAATCAGAAATAACTTGAAGGCACACAGCAACAACAAAGTGTGACAAAGTTATGTGAAGCAGAAGCTTCAATGGCATACCTAAAAGGTAGTGAAATATATTACTTACTCATTTGACAGCAAGTATTACTGAGCATATATTACTCCTTAACCCAAATATTACTGCTGCCAAATTTTGTTATTGTGTGCCTAATGAGCACACAATTGAGCTTTCAGTTCTGAAGAACAAACTCACTGTCCCAGTAGATGAAACTGGTGCAGGAGGTTGGACGAATGTTTTTCCAGAGAGAAATTATCCAACTCCTAGACATGTCAGAAAGAATCCAAGATTGTAAATACAAATGTACTCTTTAGAAAGCCAGTGTGGTGTGGTGGCAACCCTAAGGCAACCCTGCCATGTTTTCTTTTTCCTGGGGATAAGAGTATGTTACTCACTGGAGGTCAACCAGATAGTTTGGAAATTGAACCCCAGTCTCCAGAATATCTCCGGACAGATATTTCACTCATCTGTCCAATGCTCAAACCACTGCTGGCTTCCTACAGTGTACACTTGTATTTAGAACCCTGGATTCTTTCTGACATGCCTAGGAGCTGGATAACTTTGCTTTGTGGAAAAACAACATTTGTCCAACCTCCTGCACTAGTTTCATTTAGTGGAAAGGTGACAGTTTGTCCTTCTGAACTGAAACCTTATTTGTTCAAGGCCAAGGAAAAGATTTAGCTGTTTGGTTTGTGGTTCATTCAATAACGTTCTTAAAAAAATACTGAATGTTTAAGAACGTTTTTACAAGTATGGTTTCAATCTTCTAATACAGAGACAGAACTTGAGCCCCTGAGCCCCAAGCCAATATGATACTCTGAAGTGCGATGGACTCTCAAAGACCCAAGTGCCTTTCTGTTCATCATTTTGTTTGCTGAGCATGTGTCTTCAAATAAAGTATCTTCAAATAAAGACAAAATGAAAAGAGTTAATCAGCAGGAAGAATAATTAAGAAAGCAAAATGTGGAAAAAAAAATCTATCTGGATATAGCTTCTATAAAGTCAAGGGAAAAGGAATTCCTTCTTAAACAACATCCCTTTTTCATGGTCCTATCCACCCCAACTTCCTAGTTTTAGTGATTAGTGATAATAAGTGTTCTAATTCTCCTTCATCTCTACTGTTATAGTATGTTAGAATTTTGTCATTAAGATAAAAAAAATGTGTGGTCATACAATATTAGTCTGTATGGGATGTTTAGTACACAAATAAGTTCAAGTGGGAAATGATCTGCATTGTCTTTAAGGGGTTCCATCACCAGGCCTGGGTTGCACCCACAGAGTGCAGAGTCACTGGACAGATAGCCTAGTAATGGTTAGTTGGTGGTTGGGTGGGTATATGTATGTATGGGAGGATAGACATAGTGACTGCATGCCATTGAAATGAAAATTGTGACCATCTTGTCCATAACTGAGGAATAAATAACATGTCTGAAGCTATGGGCCTGTACAGACAGGCAAAAATAAAGCTGCTTTGGGAAACTTTGGAGGAATGCTATTTAAATTATGCATGCGTCCTAAGAGGCCGGAAGCCACGCCAAAGTCACGCTCCAGTCCTAAGGACTGGAGCACAGCTATGGTGCAGCTTCTGGCCTCTTAGGATGCATGTGTCATTTAAACAGCATACCTCCAAAGAGACCCAAAGCAGCTTTATTTTGGCCTGTCTGTACGGGCCCTAAGTAAAAGCCAATGAAAATTCCATCCTCTCCATTTTAAACCAAAGGTAATTGAAGCTGCCCATGAAGCCAGTGCCTCATTGTACTAGTTCAGTGTGTGAATCATCTTCTACACATCCTTAACCATTTTTTTATGGTAGGCTAAGCAAGCAGATATGCTTCTAGTCATCATGAAAACTGGGGCGGACACCTTGCAGCCTGCCAGATGTCATTGGACTGCAAGGCCTGTTACAGACAGCCAAAATAAAGCTGCTTTGAGTCACAGTGGAGGTATGGTGTTTCAATGCTGCATGCGTCCTAAGAGTCCAGAACCCACACCAAAGCCACGCTCCAGTCCTTAGGGCTGGAGCGTGGCTTTGGTGCAACTTCTGGACTCTTAGGACGCATGCATCATTGAAACACCATACCTCCACTGTGACTCAAAGCAGCTTTATTTTGGCTGTCTGTAACAGGCCCAAGTAGAGGCCTAGAATCTTTGCACTCTTGAGCTAATTAAAAATGAATAATCTTGATCTAATAAATCGCCAAGGAGCATGACAGCCTGACTTATACATACTAGATTCACTCAGCTTGATATGGCACTATGTGATTCATCCATTCAACTTAATGGACCATCTTATTTATATGTGAACGATTTAGAACTGGACTGAAAGTAAGAACACTTTTTATTCCTCTTTTTTTTAATACTAAAGGAACACAAGTGTAATAATTAATTTTTGTAGTTCCATCTGTCCACTGTGAATTTGAAGCTACAGGCATCCGTCCTTTTTCCACCCCTTTCTCCTCATCTGTAAAGCCCCTTATGTCTCCTCCCCACTTTTCCAAAAATATTTATCTTTGCTTTCCTTCTCCATGTCTCCGTTTCTCTCTCTCCTTTCTTTAATTTTCTTTGTTGCTTCTCCAAGCTATACTAACTATATTTCTTCTTTCCTTCTCCACATGTTACCCCTTTACTGAGCTGAATATAGCTACAAGGCCAAAGTGCTTAGCTAGTATATAACTGAGATACTGTTCAATCATGACTTTACGTTTCAAAGCCAAACACTTACCCTTTGCTTTCACCATCAACATTCAATAAAGGTACATTGGACTATAGTTGCTTTCAATTTATCATTCATCTGTACATTTTCTCTCTTTCCCCTCTCCTTGAGTGTCCTCTGTTATTTCAGTATCAGAATCAGGGTTTTATCCAACGATCCCTGAGTGCCACTTCCCTATATAGTCCCTTACGCACTCCCCAAATTTGCTTGGGAGACTTGGGGGGGCCATTCAGAACAAGAAGCATGCAGTGAGGTGCAGGGGGAAGGAGCAAGGAAGACTTGCTCATGTAACATTGGATGGGATCCACAGCCAGACGAGTTTACTATTGGTACTATACACTGAAATTTAGGGCTATTGCTTCTCGTCTGATAATATTATTGGTTTTATGACACAACACAAGACATTTCTGAGAGTTCTGAACTTTAGTGAACCCCCAAATAATGAACTTGCAAATATTTTGCAAAGAAAAATATCACAGATATGCGAAAGGACGCTTGACATGAAGGATGAAGGCCGGTTATTCCCATCAGGCCAATGGAAATGGAAAAACAATGTGATAAGTTTGAAGTGCAGCTGGAGAAACATAAGATTAAATATTATATAAGAACCTGATAGACAGAAGGAGAGTCAGGCTGCCGAACAGATTGCCAAAAGAGCCTGAGAATTTCCATTGCTTCTGACGTTCAAGGCTGGGCCACCCATCTGCTTAGGAATTGGAATGATTTACTAATCAGACATCATCTATCTGCCACGATGCAGAGGAAGAGACTCAGTGGTGGACTAGTAGCTACTGTTCCAGTTTTACTGAGCCTGTGATTCACAGGGATAATAAGTCACTAGAGAAAAGCTCTTGGAAAAAATAAGTATTTCAAGTGTATTGATTTCACAATCTGACTCTCCAGCTCTTTGCTGTACCTGTTGAGTCAGTAATGCCACTGGAAGACTATTTACAGGGAACAGAAGCTGAGAGATGGGTTACACATCTAAAACTTCCCACACAGAGTAGCCAGCAAGCTGATATCTAAATAAGGGTCAGAAGAACTTAACTTTTCCATTCTAAGGGAAAGCAAATATAAATGAGGAGGGAAACATTTAGAAATCTATATCTGGATTATGTGTCATAAAGCACTGAAGAGTTTGTTTACCAATGTTTCCTTCAAGCCACTTCTCCAGTCTTGCCATCTCACACTCCACCAAGCTAACCAGTGTTACCAGCACTGAAATCTTCTGAATTTTGGTATGTGGACATTCTCCCTATGGATCCAAATAGATTCTGTACTGTGGGCAGCTACAATTACCAAGCCAAGTGATCATGTACACACTGTCCCATAAGCACACCCAACAGAAGAGTTTGGGAGTTGCAAATGAGAAACTTTGACACCTCCAGAACCAGGACGATAGGTGATTACAAGTAGGATGTTCTGCTGGACAAGCCAGGTAACGCTAAGTTACAACTTCATTCTCACCCCAGACATTGCCAGACCAAATGATCCTTTACAGTATAAATCTGGCTTCTTTGATGCAGGTTAAATACCTTTACCCTCAGGCCAATTTTGGCTTATAAAAGATCCTAAATTTTCTTTGTTAGAAGAAAAAGGAAAAAGCTAACCAGAGAGCAAGGGGACCCCACATCTTCCTGTATTCTTCTAACCATGGCTGGCACTGTTATCCAAGAGCTCCCAGCAGCTGCATATTATCTCCATCATGAGACCACATCCTAAGGAGCAACCAAGTTTTGGCAACTATCCCTTAGTGAAGCCCATCCTATCATTTCCATAGTTCTTGTATGTTTGAGTGAGTGTTGGTTTGCTGTGTGATTTCCCCTTTTATTAAAATGCAATTCATTGGAGGAATTCTGATTCTGCATCACTCGCAGCAACTTCTGTATAAATATGGGAAAGATCTCAATGGGCTATTGTGGCTATCCCATTAATTAATTAATTAATTAATTAAGCTACTTAAAATTCCCCTAGAGAGATTCTTGGCTACACATCTTGGGCTAGCATTCCCTACACTAGCAATTCGACACAATAGGATTTTCCTGGTTTTTGTCTGGGTAAAAAGGAGTTTAAGATGAAGGTGAGGCTAGTCTGATGGGCATAGTTTTGGCAGCAGTTAGACCAGGGATGTAGCTAAGGGGAGTGGGGGAATAAGGATTTTCCCCCATTAAGAAATTTGCTTCCCTTAAAAATTAAGTTAAACTTCACTCTCAAATTTCTAGCATTGAAATAACTTACAATGGCAGTTGAATAACAAGAAATTGACCTTAGGCATCCAAAGAAAGTGAAGAGACAAAGTTCCCAAGGGAATGCAAATGCATTATATAGAAAAGTTAGAGGTGTGGGTAACTGTCAGTGCCTCACTCTCTGCAATGGAAGAAATTTGGGAACTGAAAGAAAGTTTCAATGGAGCAAGCAGAATTCTTACTGGAGAGCAATGTCCTCTTTTTGTCTTGCCTGTAGCTACACCCCTGAGTCAGACAAGTGTTCATAATATGAAATACATAGATCAGAAGTTAAGTTTTTTTCCTTTTTATATAAAACAAAGACGAGCTACAAGAGAGTGTAATGTGCAAAGATCTCAACACTTGCAAGTTTCACTATACATGGTATGCTTTTCTGTAGTCACCTCTACCATGAGAAGGTAAATTTTTTTAATTGTTTTTAATTACAGAGTAGGAGGGAAAGAGAGCCTACAGAATAGCAAATATACATTTTAACATTAATTACTTAAAAATATCTGCTTCCAGTTCCAGAGGATATACAATGAAACCCTAATAAGATTACATCACATCACATCACTGAAACTAACCAAACAGAAACAAAAACAGTGCTCACAGTTTTCAAGTCCCAGGTCAAGTTTTTAATGCCTACTCATTTTAGTTCTGGGGGACTGATACCTCCCCAATGTTAAAAAATAATACTCCTCAATATCCTAACCCCCACCACAGCATAAGGAATTTTGTTACAGTTTTTTTTAAAGGCAGTTCATAACACATCTTTACAATTTGGAGAAGAAGGGGCTAATATAGTGCACGCCACTGTCACAGATATTAAGGAAACAACTGTATTTTTTGAGGATGTGATCCTACAAGGGGACCAGCTGCATTCTACAACTTAGAATGAGGCAGAGAAAATTTTTTCCACTTGGATCTTCTTGTTGGAGAAAAGCATTGTACTGCAAAACACCAAATGGAAAGACTAACCAAATGAAAAGTAGAAGGGTAGAGGAAAGAGGAAAGGCCTTCTGAACAACCTGCACTGATTTCTTTTTTAAAAACTGTCCAGTTTTCATTAATTTTTTTAAAAAAGATAGCTACAGAAACAACATGAGATTTCATATCAAGACTAGCTTCCTTGCGTAGCATAGCACAAACATACATCAGTTTTAAAAGAATAATGAAGCAAAGGAGGTTGGAAATGGATACTAGAGACTTTCATTTGATTCCCAAAAAAACCAAAAACAAAAACATATCATGTACATAGAACAAATCCTTCTGAAGAAGAAGGATCTTGTTTTGTCTTGAAATATTTTAAAGATTTCTCCTTCATTTTTAATGGAATAAAAAGTTTAGCCTTTTTATTGCATGAAACTAAAAATCAGGGTGGATCCCCAGCTCTGTATGTCTCCCTGCCAAACACACCTAGCTTCTTTTCTTGCATAATTTCTTCAGATTCTCCAAATGGCAGCCAACCCTTGCTTTGTCCTAGAGAAGAAAATGTGGGATGAAGGATTAGGGAAATCAGATACTCATTGTCATGCTGGGAGAATAGTTGTCATTTTGGAAAGGATGGAGGAAATCGCCTCTCAGTTCTCCAACATCTCATGGAGTGCCTGAAGGTTTACCATTGCCAGTTAGGTTGTTTGGAGAATTTTTTGGAAATCCATTTATGTCTCCTGACCCTAATGGTCCATTCATGTGATGGGCCTCCATACCACCCATGACTCCCATTGGGCCATCTGATCCTGGTTCTGTTGGGAAATTTGACCAACTGCCTCCAAGCAGTATGGGATTAATCATCATGTAAATGTTGTCACTGAAATTTGTCAGATCTGCAGGGCTAGGTATGATGGATGTTCCAGAAGGACCTCCACCAACAGGGCCTCCCATGTATCTACCAGGTGATGAAGAAGAGTATGAAATGAAGTTAGCACTGCTTGGATAGGGCCATGGTCTATCAGCTCCCAGACCCATGTCAATTTCTGGCATGCTAGGCTCTAGAGAGATGGCTGGAAGTCTCATTCCACCGCCATAGTTCTGCAATGATAACCAAAGATCAGTCTGTGATCTCGGACCCATGGATCCCATTCCTCATGGAGGATTCATTCTTTGCATTGGTCCTCCCAAGTGTTCAGAGATTTGGCACTGGGGAACATGCCCCAGGCTTGGAAAGGTTATACTTTTGTGAAATAAGACTCAGAATCTATTCCTCAATATGTCCTAGATTGAACGGGGGTGGGGGGGACAGGGACAGTGGTGGGGACATACCAGCAGTGCCATTCCTAAAGGCACATTCAAATCAGAGACAAAGAAAAGTAAAGTAAAAATGCATTGCTAACTGACCATTCCACCTCTTATTCTACTCTCATGTGTGGATTTTCATATTCAGGCAGGCATTACAGTTCACAACACAGTGGTGCCATTTGTCTTAAAACACTTCAGAGAATTTCTCTTTTTAAAAAGAATGAAAATGTTCAGCTACTTCATCTTAAGCCATTTGACCAACTTGTCTCCGCCAGTAAAGATGAAAACTGACACAAGATTCAAAGAGTTTTCAAACTTCCACAGCAATATTTCAAAGTAACAGTTTATTCAATTAGCGATAGAACAGTTAAAAACAGACAATATTTTCAAAGTATCATAGCAACAGGTGATTGAAACAGTGCCCAGAACGCTAAAAAAAGAGTTTGCCAAATAGGCTGAATTCTAGCGATATCTTTCGTAGAGCAAATGGAATAAAATCTAATATTGTTTTGGACACACTACACTGGATTACATCATGACATGAAATTCTTTATGCATTTTTAACGATAGGTGATGCACACACAGGAGAAGATATATTTTTCTCCCATGTGTGCATCATATATAGACATACACAGACAATGACGAGGAGATCTCAGCATTATTTTAACTGTGGTCCAGAAGAAAGTTGAGATTTCCAGCTCAATATAAATAGATGTTACACATTTCTCCTCTGAAGAAGTAGATCAACAGAGAGGAGTTTCATTAGACAGTGAGAACTATGAATGTGAAACTCTTTCAGTCTTAGGACCTTATGGCACACCTTTTCCCCCTGCCATTTTGGGCACTGGTAGGGGATGCTTAGGGATGTATGTTGCCAAGGAAAAACAGATTTTACCACACACCAAAACTGTCCTCAAAATGGCCCCATTCCATCCTCAGCACCAGACCGTCTCCAATCAGTACTTAGGCACATTCTTTTGGTCCGATGGTTTCCATCCCTGAGTGTCTCCTACCAGTGCCAAAAATGGCAAAAAAAGGCATGCAATAAGGTACTTGACTTCATCAGGTTTCTCCAAAGCCCACTTGCCTTTTCCTTTTTATATTTCATATCAGGTTGTAAGACATTGTGTTTTCACTGGTTTCTGTATTTTTAAAATATATTGCCTAATGTCACATAGCTTTCCCCAATGATTAGAAGAGTGCTACTCAAAGTGGTAGTTATCTGGTCTCATGCCAGTCCTCAAGCCATTGGATGCTGGTGGTCACTAGTGAGCTTCCAAGAAAAGAAGAAGATATAATTGTACCCAGTGGGAACCAATTTAATGCTGGCACATTGGGAACAAAAAGTGCTGTTCCCTACTGCCCCCCTCCCCTCACATACAGATGCAGACAACCTACAAAGCATTAGAGTGTCTTTCTAAGTCTTTGTTGTTGTTGTTGGTGGTGTACAATGTAGTGTGCACATTTAAAATGTATTCCCTGATTTCCAAATTATTTTCCCCTCACTGCAGCCTCTAAGTATTTTTCTCCATTATACACATCTTGGCTGCTCACCTTTTAAAGATACACACTGTGTTTTCTGTACTTCATTTCATGGAAATCGTTTTGTAATTTTCATAAACATGAAAATACTTGAGGTGAAATACTTGAGTTTTCTCACAACTTTGGGCATTCTTAAAGTGCTGCTTTAAAATTACTTCTAATAAAGTTCAATTGATGATGCAGAAATGATTCACAATTTTTTTCATCTTTGACAAAAAAAAGTGTTTTTACACATCAGCATATTCCTTTTTTTTTTTAAAGTGCTACTGCTGTGAGATTTTTCACTGCAAAATTTCATGAGGGGGTTGTTTTTGCACATTTTTGATGATAAAATGCAATGTTTTCATGGTTTTTGCATTAAAAAGAGGTGGCCAGTATTCTGCATCAGCTGCTTAGTTAAGTATACTTGGTTAAATTACCTATCCTGGCTTGATTTCTCCAAATGTATTGTTAATGTCATTCACACATGCTCCAGTTACTCACAGAATGGACCTCCTTCTACCCATGCAGCTGATGTCTGGCAAAGTAGATTGGGGGGGAATTTACGATAATGGCAATACTGTCACAATGTTAACTAGATAGTGATTTTATAATAATAATAACTTTATTACGACCATTTGGCCAGCACAATTACAAAATTCCAATTAAAACACAACATAGGTTCATGTACAGGCAGATTGGAGAGTATAAACAAATGACGGTCTATAAAAAGTAAGGATAAAAAGCAAGGATAGGACTGCACGATCAGGCAAACACACAATGAGTAGGCTGCCATCACCTCGCAAACAACTCTATCAGAGATAGTGATTTTGAATATGGAACAATTATGGATGAGTAAATCTAAGTAACTTCCACATTCACAATTCCTGCTTATTCTTGCTTGTGGCATTATTGACACAATCATAACCAGGAGTTTTTCAGCTCCTAGAATATTTTCTTCTCCCTGGAAGATATGGAGGCTTCAGGGATCTCTGGAATGCTTCAAAGGTCACCTGCAAGCAACAAACTGAACTTCCCCTATCCTTGGTTGTTTGTGAACCCAGGGATTATGGTTCCTGCATATCAGCACAAGTAAGTTTTTCTGTGGAGACTCTACTTACTTTTCACTCAGTAAGATAGTCTGAACCTCTTTTTCCACCATCAGAAGTGAGTTAGACCAATAACAGATATCATCTTACTTCTTGGTGTTCTTCCACCACTAGGAACACAATTCTTGTGCATGGAGCTAAAGGCCATTATTTCCTGTCATCACCCATTCACCTCACTGTATCTCAATTATGGTGATATTTGACCCTGGCCAAAACACTGCAATATTTTGGGTACTGGATACCTAAAGCTGAAGTCAGGAAAATGTTTCCAGTGATTTCATTTCCCATTGACCTCAAAAAGTTTTAAATCAGGCTATCTATGACCTACTTTCTTGGTATAAAATCAGAATGATAATTTTATCAATTTATCTCCTGCAAGATAACTGCCTTATTTCCACCTCAAACAATCAGTTTCTTAGGCAAGGAACTCTGGAGGGCTATTTGGAGCTTACTTTAGATAGCACCAAAGTATTTCTGTAACATAATTCCTTTTGTCATGATAGTTATTTTTTGTTTTTTAAAAAAGTGCTAGTTAAAACAGGTTCATGTCTGGAAGAACAACAACAAAGAAACTCTGCATCCTTTACAATTAAAGCAATTGTATATTGTGGTTTGTTGCCAGCTTTTTGTCATCCTTCTTTAATTTTGCTTTCTTGGTTATATGATAGCTCAAATGGGACATGCATTCAACTTCTGAAGTTGAAAAGCAACTTCTAAAGAATATTTATAACATCTGTGTTATTCAAGGCATGACTCTGAGAGCAATCCTTTTCTCCAAAGGAAAACAAAAACAAAGACTCTTGTGGTACCGTAAAGATTAACAGATTTATGGTGGCATCCCTTGCATTCTTATGATGACCCTTGAGGCTAGAAAGGGCCAACTCTGTCCTTAAGCACAGTGATATAGCAAATGCTAGAGTATCAACAGAGAGGTGCTGGAGGTCTATGTGTACCCAAAGGTCTGCCTTATACCCCTTAGTCTGCCACTTTCAGGTGTGGTGAAGAATATTTTCCTAATGTTGATATAAAATCTAGCTGCCAGTCTGGTCTGCTTCTGTTCTGAATAGATTGTGTGGGAGTGGAGACAATTTGTCTTTGCCTGAAGCATAAGAATGACTTGGGACAAGTCTAATTCACATAAATTTATATGACCTAAAATGGTATTACTTCAAGTGCCAGAAGACTTAATAGTGAAACAGATGTGGATTGGTTCTTGATGTGCACTTAGGGGGTGTTCTCATTTAAGATTTGAAACGATTTAAAATACGACGTTTTTAATAAAACCGATTCAAAATAACCCTGGTCTTATCCCGCGTTCCGAATCGCTTTTATTCTTCGTTCCTATCTGGTTTTTAAATCGAAGTTTTTACCTGCAAGCGTTCCTACTTGGCATGAAATCGGTGTTTAAATAAAGCGATTCTTCTCCTCCATACCTTATTTGGAGCTGTCAATCAATAGTACGTCAGAATGACGCAACGTTAATCCGGAATATTTGGAAGCGATTTATCTTTTGGCATTGTTTCCATTTCATTGACCGTTTGTGAATTGATGTATTTTTGGCGTTTTTTTCCCCAAATGGACCAATGAAGGCGCTTAATCGCTCAAACATCCTCTTCTGCATCTCCCCATATTAACTGCCATAACTCAGTGCTAGGGAATCCTGGGAATGGTAGTTTATTATGGCACCAGCACTCTCTGGCAGAGGAGGATAAATGTCTCACAAACACAACAGTTCCCATAATTCCTTAGTACTGAGCCAGGGCAGGTTAAGGGGTCTCAAACTGTAATATTTCTACAGTGGGTTTGGAACTACAGATGAGGGTTTTTTCATAAATTAAAAAAGTTGTTACTTTATAATTACCTTATATACATATATATATATATATATACACACACACACACACACACACACACTCATATGCATATATATATATACATGTGTGCAAACACACACACAAATATATATGTGTATATATACCTATATGTTTGTGTGTGTATGCATTTATATATATATATATATGCATGTGTGTGTGTGAGTATTCATATATAATCGTGTGTGTGTCTGTCTGTCTGTCTGTCTGTCTGTAGTGTGTGTGTGTGTGTGTGTGTGTGTTTGCCAAATCGGATCAAAGAGGAGAAGGCAGTGGGTTTCAAGTGGGTAGAGACTCTGCATCCAAAGCCCAGGGTTGGAAAATGGGATCAAGGAGGAGAAGGCAGTCAGTTAGTGGGATAGAGACACAAGACAGAAAAGGGGAAAAGGCAAGAGGCTGCAGACCTAAGAGAGAGCCAAATAAAGCAAGAGCAAGAGACGTCCCAAGACAGCCAGGGAGAATCCCTTCAGAGAGCCCAAAGATCAATGGGAGAGGCTTCTGGCAAAGCAAATTTGGGGAGCCCAAGCTGTTTCCAGAGAAACTATGGGATGGGTTTTGCAGGACAGCATCCTCTCTTCATGTCTCCCAAGACAGCCAGGGAGAATCCCTTCAGAGAGCCCAGAGATCAATGAAGGAGGCTGCTGGAAAAGCAGGGAGGGAGCACTCTTCCCAAAGATTCTCTTTCCAGGGTTGGAGGAGAAGGCAGATTCCATTTGAGAAAGGGAGGGAGAAAGGCTCTATCCCCCCCCCCCACATTGATCAGGGCCCTTCCCTGCCTGGGAGAGATCAGATGCCTCCTCGCGAGGAGCCTTCCCTTCCCTGCCTGGGCGAGATCAGTGCCCAAGCGGGCAGGGAATGCCTCTTCGAGAGGAGGCTTCCCTACCTGCCTCTCCTCCGTTAGAAATGGGCTCTCCCCACACAGAGGGGAGGTTGCAATCCACCGGGGGAAGCCTTGTAGTCCTTTGGCAGATGCAGGCGCTTGAGCAGCCGGGACTTCAGGCGCTTAAAGCGCTGAAGAGATTAAGCGCCTGTAAACCATTAAAAAAAAAATTTAAAAATCCTTATCTCTTATTGAAAGGCCACAGCGGACAAAGGGGTGAGGGAAGCAAAAATGGCGACAGCCACGACGGATGGGGACAGAAAGGGCAACTCCCCCAAGGCCAGCCCCATCGCACTCCGCTCCTCCCATCCAGCTAACCCGATTTCAAAGGCTGTCGTTCCTATTTAAATGCTCCAGTTCCTAACTCGAATCAAGGGAAAAACGTAGGTCAGACCCTACTACTTTTTTAACGCGCGTTAAATGACGAAAACACGATTCAAAATTTTAAACCGCTCTACGATTCGAATTGTAGTGGGGACGATTGCGGGTTGCTCTAGAACCGTTCTAGGTTTAAATCGGATCCTAGTAGGAACGCCACTCCTAGGATTCGATTCAGAACGCGGGGTTTCCCCTAGTGAGAACAACCTCTTAGACTGCTGAGCACAGGCTGAAGATTTTTTTGTATCTTGCAAGTAGACATTGGGACAAATGTGATGTGCATCCTGTTGTGCATCAGTCTCATTGAGCAACAGTAACTTTGCTGCTTCTGCTACATGGTAATATTAACAACAACCCTCTACTGAATGTGGATGTTATGGAACTGATTAGTTCTAATTCCTGTGAAAGCCCATTTATAAAAATGTAATTTAGGGTGGGAGGGAGATAGAGGAACTAGGATCTAATATGTCCTGCTATGTTTTTATCTATTGATATTCATGTTTGATTTTATTGTTCTTGTTTGCTGTTACCTGCCTCGATCCAATATAGGGAGAGGTGGGATACAAATTATTATTATTATTATTATTATTATTATTATTATTATTATTCCAAAAGGGCTCCCAGCAGTTGGAAAATTACAACAGGAAGAATAATAAATCAATAAGAATCATGCACAATTTTCTTCCTGCATTAAAAAAAATCCCAAAGTGTTGCAGGTGAATTGTTAGAAAAGTACATGGAGCTTTTTCACAAAACCCTGTTTTCTGTACAGAAACCAGTTTTTTGTTTAATCCCGCTCTTCCCATTGCAGAATAAGTCCCCTGCAACATTCAACATTCAAATACAGGGATAATATTTGGAAAGAATGTTCTCACAGCTCCTCATGAAATAGTCAAAGATTTGTATCCCTGATGTGAGGCGCCTGGCCATTATTTTAATATATGATATTCATGCCCTTTGATGTCTAAATTCTGTTTTTCAACTGAAGCTGAAATTAGGATGCTTACAAGCATCATGACCACCACCACCACCACCACCATCATCATCATCATCTCTGAATTGTTGTTATTAAATTTCTTTAAAGGAGATTTAAAAGCCACCAATTGCAAAAGTTTGATTACATTTTTTTCAGTGGCAACAAGCCTCATAAGCAACAAAAAGATGGATGGGTGGGTAGACCTGTATCACTAGACTCTTGGTTCAAAATGCTCTGAGCTATTGCCCTGACTGAAAAATATATCTGCCAAATCTGAATAGGCACAGTTAGCATCACTTGGTTTTGCATTATTCTGCATACCCTCATAACAGTTGAGTGGCTGTTCAACCTCCATGATCCCATGTCTCAACCCTTCTCAACAGTGTCTCTTTTGGCCGGACCTTTTGTTGTATGGGAACATTTTTGTTGTGTACATTCTTTTATTTTGTGAATGAATTTTTAAAAAAGATTAAAGCATATTATAATTTACAATAATCTCTCTTTCAAAACCAGGTAAGATTGCAGTCAGCACCTGACAGGGAAACAGAGAACCATTATGTGTATGGTGTGTGTTCTAAGGTCATAGGGAGATGTTCAAATGCATTTATCACATCATTTTCTGGTATTTAGCAGGCATGATGTAGATCATCATGATGAGAAAAGACTATGGAGTCTGATGGATTAAATCTGTGGTCAGGTAACCATTTCACTATTTGAGAATCTCATGATCTCCAGGATAATATCAGTTTGTACATGTCAGCTGAAAGTGGGGCCAAAGCCAGAGGTGGATAGGTGGGGTATCTTTATCTCCCTCCCTGTCCAAAAGATTTACAAAAAAGGGATGTATCATTTTTGCCTGAGGTTTAATCTAATCACTCATGGAAGGCTTTTGAAATTACATCAAGGGCCAAGGACTTCCTACCTCAGGTTGAATTTACAGCTTGGGGAGAGGAATGGGCCACATCCAAATCACCCATTATGTGCCCAATGTTGCAACTGAAAGCCAACATGGTGTAGTGGTCTGAATAGTGGATTATGACTCTGAAGACCAGGTTTTGAATACTGACTTGGTCATGGGAACTCACTGGGTGGCCTTGGATATATCACAATCTCCCAGCTTCAGAAGAAGTCAAAGACAACCTTTCTCTGAACAAATCTTGCCAAGAAAACCCCATGATAGGTTCCCCTTAGGGTCACCATAAATTGGAAACGACTTGAAGGCACACAACAACATTGCAACAAAGCAGAATAAGACATCCCCAACCAAAGTGTTTACTAACCCACAGTTGGATAGAGATTCTTTAATGGATTTTTTTTCAAAGGGAAAAAGAATGCATTTCCAAATGATCCAAAAGCAATCTAGCACAGTGCAATATGATGAGAATCACAGTATTGTGCAATAAGAGCCAGGCAAAAATAGGACTAATGCAATGCCATTGGGTTGCAACAGTGTTGTGAGATAAGCTTAAGTCACTTTTTGATTCAAAAACAAAAGGAAAAGCTATATATAATTAGCAGAGTGGGTGGCCTTTCTCTTGCAGACACTTCATATGCCTGCTGCTCTTCTCTGTACTTAGAAATTCCTCAATTTTGAATGACATTTTCTTTTAAATGTATAGTTGAGATGGCAGGAAGTTATGTCAAGAAACAACTGCCCACAAATTATTCAAGAAAACAGCAGCGGCTACAGTTTAATCTGAAAACCTGTAATGATGCTAGGATTTTTTTAAAGTTGTTTTCTTAAAACTATTACATTAGCCTAAATTGGTCAGAAAAAATAATCCCCCAGTTAAAAAAAAAGAAAGCAGTTACAATTTTGCAAGAAAAAACAACTTGATTTTTCAGCACCAATGTTCAGAATTTTCAGCCTCATCCGGTGATTGCAATTTCCCTCCCCAAAGAATTTTTCAACATAACAAAAATGTCAATTTTTGTATATCAAAGAATATTTTTGAAATATCAATTTTCAGAAAATATCATGTCTACGTATAAATGTGGCCAAAAATAAACACCAATATTTGTTTCAGAAATATAGAAGATTATAAGGCAACTTCTTAAAACATATGGCACCAGAGCGGGGAGGCCAAAGGGGACTTCAGAATGAGCCCACTGACCAAGGCCCCTAGTTCATAATGGGTTAAATGCACACCATCCATCTTAGTTGATGATTTCTAATTTAATTGGTCTTCCTGCATTCCCATCACTTCCAATTAGGACCTGATCACACAACTACCTTGAAGAAATGAAATGATGTATGTGACTAGGCACAGTGGCTCCCCGCCATATAATGCATCACATGTCACCAATACCTACTTTGTTCTTCTCACTTTGGACCTCACAGAATGATAAGAAAGGAATCGTGTTCCAACCCAGAAGTAAAACTGTTGCATGATTATAACCCTGACAACCTCCTCCTAATGAGGCATCCTGCAGATAGAAGGAACGAAAGAGCTTTGATCTGTCAGAGCAAGGAAGCCAAATCAACCACAGTTTTCTGGAAAGGAATCTGATTAGGGCTGCTCCCCCAGTAATCAAAGTCACAAGCTACCATTTGAACCATTTGCGAAATTCAGATAAGATTAGGTACTTGTCTGATAAATCATTTCAATCAATAGATGCTAATTTTATCTGGATACAGGGAGAGTGAGATGGCAGGTTTTTTAAAAAATAAAAAGACTAATTTTGGCCTGGCATGCTTTCTGAGTTTAAAAGAATTTTTTTTTAATTTGGTTTAGATAAACACAGATGGTCACGACTTTGATAGTCCGGGTCCATTCACATCAATCTGAGTTCTCCTCTTTAATGCTTAAGATGAACATGATTCAAACAAAATGGTAAGCATTGGGACTCAACCCACCCCAAGGGTATGCAATTTGGTAGATGATTTGGACTACAACTCCCATTATCCTAACAGCCATGTTAGAGAAGTATGAGAACTGTGGTATGAAACATCTTGAAAGCCCCAACTTGCTTATGCCTACCCCAGTAAAACATTTCTGTTCAGATTACCAATAATAAGCAAAGAGAGAAGGAAGGAAGGCAATTCACAACACAGTCTTACAAGTGCCTCCAAAGAATTAAGTCCCAATTCACCTCATAATGGGGCTATACTCTGAAGTAAGTGCCTGCAGATTTGCTAAAATATGGTGGACTACAGCTCCCAGCAACTGACATGTTGGCTGGGTTGTTGGGAATTGTAGTCCAGCACATATGGAGGGTGCCAGGTTGTAGAGGTTTTCAAAATAAAATTTTGAAGAATTCTATTATTATTAATTCAGGCTGTATCTGCACTGCAGATATACTTCAGTTTGGCACTGCTTTAACTGCCATAGCTTCTTAGGATTTTAGTTTTGTGAGACTACAATTTGTGAGACAGCCTTCTCTGTCAGAGCTCTGGTGCCACAACAAACTGCAGTTGCCAGAATTCCATCACACTGAACCATGGCAGTTAAAGTGTTATCAAACTGGATTATTTGTGCAGTGTGGAGACAGCTTCAGAGGACTAATTCTTCTCGGCCAAGCACCTTTTATGGATCCCATGAACAACTCAAATATACAAAAAAAGGACAAATGAGGATTCTTTTCATCCCGCCACCACCCCTTGACATTTTCATACAAGACATGAAACAGATTTGTAGAGGTGGGAAGATCAAATGGCTTGTTTTAAAACTGTCACTATTATTTGCAATCAAGTGGAAGCCACTGATAAGAGTATCAGCCACTAGCAGAAAAAAAGAAAAAGGAAAGGATGAGGGAGGGGAAAGAAGAAAACTTCCAGTTTTCTCTTTCTTTCTTGTAATAAACTAGTCGTCTCCTCCCAGATATAGCCTTGAGATTTTAATTAAACAGCAGACTAAATGCCAGCATTTAAGGATGTTTGCCACCTTGATGATAGTCTATTAAACAAATGTGCAATGATTGTTTTCTTTGTCTGAACACTGTGCAGGTTCCCCCCTTCTCAGCCCCCAGAGCTTGGATCTTCTGAACATCTGGCTATGTTTTTAGAAAGACGGAGAGTAGGAGAAACCAGCTCTTATCTTCTGATAAGCTCCTCAGCTTGGAAAGCTTGCGGCCAAAAGGCAGAAACAGAATCCAGTATTTCACACCACATGACTCATGTGGTGTTCAGATATTCCACTACTAATGACTAATATATGTTTTAATGCATTTTTGTAGTGCATTGTATTATATTGCTGTGTATAATGACACACTGCAAAATACAATAGATGACTTGCTTCCTTGCTTGTATTGCATTGATGTGTGTGTGTTTGTGTGTAGATAGAAACAAATGGACAAATCTGACCATCTTGGTTTCGCACAGTTTCTCATTTCTTTGGTTGTAAAGTCATTTTGTCCTGAAACTTGAGGTTTGCTTTGCAACAATCAGTTCTGTATATTCTGTACTTTGGAAATATTTCCAGTCTTCAGTTTGGCCTGTCCTGAATTTTGAGTGCTTTCATTTGAGCAAATATATATACTCAAATATCCGTGCGAGGTTTTCATAATGCAGACATTTGTGTACTTTCTCTCAATATATTCATTAATATGGGCATTATCAGATACTTCCTCCCAATATACTCAAATTTGTATGTATTTTTGATTGGAGAACCTCACTGCAAAATTAAGAATTTTGGTAAGTGAGGTTCATGATAGGATTAACTGTATAGCACCATAACAACATTCTTACAAACCTAACAGGATTCCAACCTGTCGACATGTACTGCTTAGGTTTGCTTCAAAAAGAAAAGAAAGCAAAAGTGAATAGGTACATAAGAAGATGTGAGGACAGGGAAGGCCTTTATCATTCATTTTCCACAATCAGGAGATAATTAAAATATAGGCTGAAAAGAGAAGTCTTAGTTTTCCTGGCCCCAGAAGCTTCACGATTCACATTTCCAGCTTATGACCTTAGGGTCGCTATAAATTGGATATGACCTGAAGGCACACAACAATAATTTTTTAAAACTTAAAAAAAAATAATCCCATGAGAATGTCATTTCTCTGTTACCATCTAATTTATGAGATGAATTATTCTTATCATATATATTTTATCATCCTTTCCACCTGATTTACTGTATCATACTTGCTGTGAAAGTTATGGGCTTTCTCTCAACCATCCAAGAGAACTACTAATCATCTCAGATGTTTTTGGAAAGAGCAGGGTGATACCTGTAAATGCTGCAACAGTCTATTTCCTAATTTATACATGCACCTCTCCCTCCCTGCATTTGAATACATAGGAATACACATTGACTTAATTTGTTTGATTTCAGGAGGTCTGCTGGCCTTCAGATGATCCAGCCATCTAAAGCAATGGGGGTCAGGTCAAATGCTTTGACCTAGGCCTCACTAAGCAGTAGTAGGTCTTCACTTTATGAGAAACCATCTTAAGGGCTTGTTCCTCCCCCCATCACACACACACATACACACACCACTTCATTAATGCACATTAGATCAAGTGTATGGCTATCTTCTGTCAATGCTAAGGTCTTTCATGCCATGATAGCTGCAAGGAGAAGCTTCTGGGATATTGCAAACAGGCTTTGTGGCTTCTGGAAATTCCAGAAGGATTTTAGGCAAATCTTCTAATCTCTGTGACTGCAATATATAGATATCAAAATTTGTAGAGGGGAGTGGAAAGACAAAATGCATGGCTGGGACCTGGATAATTTCAACCTTACACATTTTTGGCAGGATGATATCAAATGTTTGCAATCACTGTCCACTTTTAAAAAAGTAGAAATGGGGAGGGGGCATCACATTTTCAGTGTACCTTACTAAGAGTTCTCTAAGTTGCATGCTCATCTTTTACCCACTGAGATGTTTCAGACAGCTGGCTATCTTTCCAAAAAAATGGGCCAAGGGAAGGTAATTTCATTTTTTGTATTATAAAATAAAGTGATTAAAAAGAAGCAACTGACACTGGATACTGGTCTGACAATGAACAACTGCCAATAAACTGTTATAGTTAAAATGTTTAAATCCAAACAGCCATTGTTCTTCCAGTAAGAGGGTTGGAAAACAATAATAATTGATAGACTTTAAAAATATATATGAATAATCAATTTTAAAAACCAGGGGTATTTTTTAAAAAGTCGTTTGGTTAAAGCAACCTGGTTTAAACCAGCCAACACTGATTTGGCAAATATCTTGCTTCTGAGCTTCATAGTCATTTTGGGATTTCGAGTATTAACTGATTGTAATTTTTTTTGTTGTTGTTGTTTATTTGCAAGCTGCCTAAAAGGGCAGTGGAACAATATTAGAAGCAAAGCAGTGTAGGAGTAAGCTACAAATAAGGGTGCATCTTTAAAAAACAAAACCATTTAATTAAATAAGAGTTCAAATTACTTTCCATATTAAATAATACTCTTCATATGAAGTCTGGAATATGAAATAGGATTAATCTTTATCATACTGATTAAAAATACTTTATATTTGGAAAAGATGTCATATTTAGATTTTGTGAAGCAGCATGGCATATTCCTAAACATCTGGCATGCAAATAAATGTGTCTGTGTGTAGCTATTTAAAATACCAGACATTCATGGTCTTTATCTGAATGTGTTAGCAATGTGACCCATGCAAGAGCTGTGAAATGCTGTTGTCATACATATGAAAGAAGAGGGAAGGGAAGTAATATACATCATTACAGTGTTATTGTTGTTTTCCCTTGGTCCCTCATGCGTGTCAACATCTAGTCAAAACTATTCCTCTGTTGTGTTGCTGTCACTATGATGGGAAGCCTGCAGACCAGCATGTGTTTCCAGAAGGATGCGTAAAACCACAGTTCTATTTATTCAACAGGAGACTGCCAAACTGTGAAGGTAGATTTACAAGTGCATTTTATGCACTAATGCTGTGAACGGTGTGTACAGGCCTGCTGCCTTCACTACAGCTGAAGGAACATAGCCAGAGATTTGCCTTGGTATCCCAGACATATGTGGGATATCAAAGTGCGTAGAATCATAAATGGATAATGTAAATGCAGAGAAAATTTAGGAAATTCATTTGGGGGGGGGGGGAGAAGAAGAAAGAAAATATTGAAAATAGAAGTTTCTGGAGGAGTAAAATAGGACTCTGCTGTGATCCTGGCAAACCCCTTTGCTGTCTATGAGACTGATCATGAGCTCAATAGGCATTTTCATGCAATATCAAATAGCAGCTTCAGGTGAGAGGGGGCAGTGTGTTCAGGGATGAAACACTGAAAGAAAGGGAAATGCATGCCTTCTTGCAGTCACAAACCTGCCTGTCTCTTTCCAGGGGCTATATATATTTCAGACAACCCTAACTGTCACATGTAGTTTGGCATGGACAGAGGAAGGAAAGGTTGAGGGGAGTACATAATAATTATACACAGTGTCCTAATTCCTGTTGCTGGTCCCAAGTCAAGTAAGACCTAGGGAATCAACTGCTGAGTCAACAATTCCATAAATCCCATTCATTCAATGGGTCTTTTCTAGTTGAGACTAACAATAGAATTTGGACCAATGTGCCTTATCATACTTTATATGGACTCAGCAATAACATGACATGACAAATAACACGGGGGGGGGGGGTAACCCAAGTGCAAGTCTCTACCTTCACAAGTCAAGTCTCAAATCCGAGTGCCCACTTTAACAGAAAAAAGGAGGTGGTGAAGGTTGGGTGGTGTAGACTCATTGAAGCAACTTGAGTCTGAGGCATTCACTTTGATTCTACATCACTGGTTGCTGGTCCCCCACATCAAATAGCATGAGAAAAACACTGTTTGAGAGAATCCTGTATGAACGCAAATATTAAAAAAAACACCATTTGTTTACATTTGTTATCAAGAATCTGCTTTTCTCTCTTGTTGTTGTTGTTTGCCTTCGAGCTGTTTCTGACTTACAGACACCCTAAGGCCTCTGTTATGGGGATCATGGGATTTTCATAGGGGGTTTTCCGTGACCTGTCCCTGCTTCGCTGCCCTCCTTCTTCTTCCCTCTCACCAGGTGCATCACCTCAGCCCATATGCACCTTTCTGCCTCCTCTGTTTCATCTCTTTCATTGTCTTTCTCCTGGGCAGGTTACTAGTATGCCAGACAACTACTGGACAACAGAGTAGTGAAGAAATGACAATGGTGGAGGATCTCTCAGAAACATGGCAGTGGCATCATAGCTATTAGTAAGACACAGAGCAGAACCAAACACTGGCCTAGAATCAAGAAATGAAGCACGAGAGTGACTGATTCAATTTTGTGAAGCCAACAGTTTGATCATTGAAAACACATTCTTCAGGCAACCAAAGAGGTAACTGTATACATGGATGACAGCTGATGACCATTACAGAAATCAAACAGACTACATAATTGAAAGGAAATGATGGAGAAGCTCCATTCTCTACTCAAAAACAAAACCAAGAGCAGACACATCACAGATCATGCATGGTTAATATCAAAAATTAGAGTAAAGCTAAAGAACACTAAATCTATCACTGTGCCAAAACAAGGTCCAAACCCTAAATGCAACTGTTCAACGACTTATGCAGAGGGACAAAGAAAACTACTGTAACAATCAAGATAGAGAAATAAAAGATGACAAGGAAAAAAGGTAGAACAAGAGACCTGTTGCACAAGATCTGAAAAATCAAAGGGAAATTTAAATCAAGAGTGGGAATTCTGTATGACCATCAAGGGAACATGCTGCATGATCAAGAAGAAATCAAAAGCTGGTGGAAATAATACACTGAAGAACTATATTTAAAAAAAATCGAAAGGATAACAGATTCATTCCAGGAATAACCATTTGAACATGAATTCACAATTTTAGACAGTGAAGTGGAAGCTGCACTCAGATTACTTGAGAAAAACAAATCATCAGAAACAGGTGGCACAGCAATAGAGATGTTTCAAACTGCAGAGACAGGAGCCACTCAAATTCTTGACAGAAAGGCAGTAACCAATTTTAAGCTGCCATTGTTGGATGCTTGTACAGCAGACAACTGTTTAACAGAGTGAAATTGGTTAAAGAGCACGAAAACTGGTGCTATACTGTGAACAAATGACAGTGGAGGAGATGCCAAAAGAATGGCCTTGAATGAGGTGGAAATATACTCAGAGTGCTTGCTATTGAGTATGATTTTTGCCAACAAAATTTCCAAGCTGATTTCCAGTGCACTCAAAGAGCTCTCCAACAGTTATGTCTATGAAACAATAGTATTAAACGATCAAATTTTACTTGCCAAGTGTGCTAAGACTGAGGAAGTGAAAATCTCTGTTTCAGTTCAGTTGCATTTCTTTGAATCCCACCTTCATTTTTTTCCTGCCCTTGTTTCTAAATTTGTTGTGAGACTTTGCACATTCTTTTTGATTGCAAAGTCATGAACCGTGTTTTACACATTTCCCGCACCATGCCCATTTATTTATACATTTTACCTATTTCTCTTGACTGCAACAAAAGTGCTTGCTTTAAGATGTATGTGCTTGTTGTTCCTGCTGTGTACATTGTTCCTCTGAAATACATCCCCCCCCAAAGACTCACAAATGTGAAATCCCAGTGAAAGGGCAGAGTAAACTTGTAGATAGACTCAGCTGTAGATAGATGAAAACATTTCAATTAGAAAGAAAAAATCCAAACCATGTCATATAACAAAATAATAATGATTATGAGGTACACAGAAAAGATAACTATAACACTGGCTTAGAGCAGGATTTTTCTACTTATCTGTACTTGAATGTACTTGGGACACCCAATTTATCTCACAAGACTCCTTGTTTTTAAACTGAAACAGACTAATATAACTATCTCTATTTTAAAAAAAAAAGATGTATTTGTCATCTTCCTCTATCCTTTCAACAACTTTTAACAACCACTGTGAAGAATAATTTTTGCCACCCCATCACCATGCTAGCATATTTTGCATTTCTATGGCATTTCAAAACCTTTCTCCTTGCCACATGTATGTATATCTTTATCTACTAAGCTAGCACTCCATCCATTTGAAGAAGTGGCCTGTTCTCCTCAAACTGAACTAAACTGGGTAGACTTAAAAGCCCGAGCAGACAGGCCAAAATAAAGCTGCTTTAGGTCACTTTGGAGGTATGTTGTTTAAATGATACTTGCATCTTAAGAGGCCAGAAGTTGCACCAAAGCTGTGTTCCAATCCTTAGAACTGTAGTATGGCTTTGGTGCGGTTTCTGGCCTCTTAGTCTTAAGACACATGCATCATTTAAACAGCATACCTCCAAAGTGACCCAAAGCAGCTTTATTTTGGCCTGTCTGTTCAGGCCCATTATTATTTTTCATTGTTTAATTGTTTAAAATACTTTTATATATTTTTAAACATTTTTAAAAACTATCCTGAGATTTTACAATTTTTTTTTAAAAAAAAACATTTTTAAATACTATCCTGAGATTAAATACTATCCTGAGACTAGAGGGTGGGGGGAGGAATCCAATGTATTTTGCCTATTATATGGTGGGTTACAGACCGCCCTCAAGCGGCCGTTCTCCCGCCGCCGCCATTCGCTGCGGAGGGAAGCCCCAGTGGCCAGACCGCAAGACTTCCTGGCGCAGCAAAAAAGGAGCGCCGAAATGGTGCTCCTTTTCAGAATGCGAAAGTGGTGCCGCGAGGGGCAAAGCATGCCCTCGCGGCATCACTTCCACCGCGACACGTCTGGACGCTATGCATCCGAGACGTCAAAATGGCAGCGCCCATGTAGATGGGCGCCGCCATTTACGACGCGCTCCGCATGTGTTGGGGCCAGGGCCGGTTAGGAAGGGGCGACTCTTCCTAACCCTAACACACCCCTTCCTAACCCTAGCACACATGGAGTGCGTAGTAAGTGGCGGTTTGTAACCCGCCATAGAAACATTAATGGCCATTAGCTCCTTTTAAAGAAATGTCAACCAGTCATACCTCACCATTATCAAGTGTTCAACTCAGGAAACATTTTTCAAAAAGTTGCCATCATCTAGCAGTATGGGCAGTTAGAGAGCACACGATCTCTGGGATTTTCTTAGGTACATCTATTTAACTATTATATATGTTCCCAAAGGCTGCATCCACACTGGAGAAATAATCCAGGTTGACACCTCTTTAACTGCCAGGAACTGATGTTTTGTGAAGCATTTAACCTTCTCTGTCAGAAAGCTCTAGTGCCACAACAAACTACAATTTCCAGAATTCCATAACACTGAGCTATGGCTGTTAAAGTGGATTACTTTTGTAGTGTGGATGCAGCCAAAGCAAGACATAATCTGGAATCATTTTTGTTTGTCACAACTAGAGTTGAATAGTGTGTCAACACACAGGTAAATTCAATTGACTCAGTATTTTCACTCTTCTCAGGACTAATAAAAAGATTTGTGTCCATAATGTTAGTATTGGGAGAGCTTCATTTTTACAGTTTTTAAACAGTTTTCCTATCCTTATGGGTGAAATTATGGGAAACACTTTATCATAAGAGTCCATAAGAGAACTAAGAATCAATTATTATTTTTCATCAGAAAGAAAAATTTAAGGGGAAATACTGATGGGAGTTAAATAGAAATGTGGTAGTTTTTGAATTTAAAATTGTCTCATTGGTTGTTGTTTTTAAAATAACACTACCACACAAAGGGTTGTGCCTGTTTTCACAAGGGAAAAAGTGCTGGCCCTACAATTGGAGAGAGAGAGAGAGAGAGAGAGAGGCAACTACTTCATGAAGCAAAATTTGAGTGTCATGCAAGGACAGCAGTTGGTTGTCCGCTTTGTCATTGCTGTAGGTTTTACACCAAGGGATGTGGAGAGACGCCTGTGAAATCTTCTGCTTGCTATGCTAAAATAGTTCAGCTAGATTGGATCACTATTTGCCTTGACTTTTATGGATTGGGGAACACTCACTATTCTGCTTCAGGAAGCATAATATGTGCAGATGTGCAGTGTTAAAATTCAGATCTGTTTTCAATTGGGTGTGTGACAAATTAGCAAAGCATACCTTTTGGCCAGCTATATATGTGCTCTGAAATATAGTCTGGAATACATATTTGTGAATCCCATTGCCTCTCATATTGTCCTATGGACCTTTCAAGAGCTGTTAAATGAGGGAAATGGACCATTTCCCCCCAATTAAACACTAATTTAGTGTGCATCTATACTGCAGAAAAAATGTAGTTTGACACCATTTTAACTGCTATGGCTCCATCCTAGAGAATTTTAAGATTTGTAGTTTTGCGAGACACCAGCACTATTTAAGACGGGTAAAGATTTTGTAAAACTACAAATCCCTACAGCTCTTAAAGTGGTGTTAAACTGCATTATTTCTGCAGTGTAGATGCACCCTTAGATGAAGCCAAGGGCAGGTAGCATTTGCTCTCTAGATGTTAGGGGCCTGCAGGTCTCATAATCTCACTTTTGGCTATGATGGCTAGGAATGGAGGGAGCTATACATCAAATTTTTACATAATAGCTAGAAGAATGTATTTATTTAACAATGCTTGCGGGCTTCTTAAACTTTACATAGATTTGGGACTCTTAGCAGCTCATAATCCATTTTTGCAGATCTGCTGCTGAAAGGTCTGGCCGTTTCCATAACTGGTGACCATAGCTACTGCTTTTTTCTACATATACTCATGGCACTTTAAACTTCTGAAGCCAGTAAATGAATATGTTTCAAGGTGATCTATACTAGAATTACAGAGTACACTACTAGAACAAAAAAGATCAGCATCCACCATGAGGTTCTCAGCGGTGCTATACCAAAATTACTCTGTAGTTCATGCTGTTCTTCTAGATCTTGTATTCATTTGTATGGAACTTCTTTGACACCAAGGAAGCAATTTAAATGAAGAAGCCCTCTCACAGAAAGCAAACATAAATCAAATATATGTATTTCGACTTATGTTCTTTTCTTTTTTTTTTACAGTACTAGTTGTGCTGAACTAAATGTGGCTTTCGACCATTAACTAAATGTCTCCTGACCAAATTGTTGAAACTGTGTGTCCCTTTGAAGTATAGTGTGCATCTAAATCAGCATTTCAGACTTCTGCCCAACAGGGGTGAGCAACTTTTTGCACAGATAAATCAAACATCATTATCCTTTCCATTATCATCTTACTGGAAATTGGATTTTGTGCCTGGTTAGATAAGTTTTTCTGACAGATGCTGTAAAACATTTTCTACAGCATATGAAATGGAAACCTAGTAATATTCCATTATTCATCTTGGACAAGGGAAAAATTATCAGAATTAGTTTCCAGTGCATTTAGTTCCAAAGCTAAAAAACAGTAATTTTTAAAAAGACAGAGAGATCGAGATCAACCCGAATACACATAAATGAATAACAATTTTCCAGGGGGTATTGGGAATGACAGCAGTAGCATAAAATGGCTATAATCCAGATTGGAAATTATGCCCTTAAAGAAAATTCCATGGTGCAGGAAAGTAACTCTGACAGGAGACTGTTGCTGATTCAGGCCCTGAGATCTGGGGATCCTAAATTCATTTCAAGCTTGTGGGCTTTCTCATCCCTGTGTGGATGCTGCACAAGTCAGGCATTTGATCTGATTCAGTCAGCAGCATGGCCTTCTAAGACAGATAAGAGAAATAAATTTTACATAAGTTCCGTCAGTGAGGCTTGTCGTTGCCAAAACAAAACTAAGGCTGTGATATGAAGCCTTCATAGTAGATTTTGGATGTGAATGTATTCTTACATTGAACTTTGACTGTGAGGAACAGATACCTACCAGAAGCAGGAGAAAACAAGTAGCATCAGTGGAATGAGGAAAACTCTTTCCACATTTTTAACAAACTGCTAGGTGTTTGTTTGTTTGTTTGTGTTTTTTTCTCTTTGTGGTTTAAGGTATATGTGGTGGAAGGATTGCAGTTTCTTTAAGAGTGGATTCCCTGTTCATTCTGAGATTTGTTGAAATCAATCTTCTCAATAAGATATATGTGTGGTTGTGTGGTGTTGTTTCTCCCTTATTGTTCAGTATTGTTCATATTAGTTTTTAAAATGTGTGTGTGTTGTATCAGGTCTTCAGGTAAGGCTAAGAAAATGCTACTTGCTAGATAGACCAATGACCTCACTCAGTATAAGGCATCTTCTTCTGTTCTTCTTGCATGCATACGTAGACTTTCCATAATATTTACAAGCCTACACAGAAAGGGAGAAAACTCTCAGAACTAGGAGTTCTAGTAGTGGTAATAGCACTACACATGCAATATTATGAACTCCAACAAAGTTACATTTGGAGTGGTGTGTGTGTGTGTTGCTGCTACTTGTATTTATATTGCTGCTAAAACTCACACTAGAAGTTTGTATTGTTAACTTTGCAAGATATAAAACCTAAATGACAGGAGAATAAACGATGCAGCTAAATAGTAACCACAGACACATTATTTGTCCCCCACACGCTACCTGGCTATTTGCCCTGCACTTATGGAGGCGCAGAATAATTACATTGCTTTTTCTTGTATCAGAGGCCTGGTCAGGCACAACTTAAGCTAAACAAACCATTAGCTCTGGGTTTAAGAATGGCAGTTATGGTCGAGGTCATTTATTTGCAGGCCTGTTCCTAGGCCAAGGTGAAAAGTGCAGCCTGGCCTTTTCACCAAACAGGATTGTCTAAAGAGGCACATGAAAGCAGCATTGTTGAATCTCATTGTTGAAACGTATTTACACTCTTGAAAAACCAATCATGTGGTTTGCACCAATGAGCGAGAAGCAAACATGAGGACAAAAGCTTCTAGCGGTGGAGCTCATATTCAGGCAGGCTTGTGGCAGGGACACCAATGATTCATTCAGTAGTCTATATAACTTCATCCAACTCAGAAGAGGTGTTGATGTCGAAGGGTAAATAAAAGCAGCAGCCCGCTTCTGTAATCAATCCCCCTTTAATCCTCCTTGGCTGATGACAGAAAGCCATTGGAAGAAGTCATTGTGTGAAGTTAAGCCCTTCAAAATAGACCTAAACCCACCAAGGCAGGGCTTCAGACAAAGTGCTACATTCCAACTAAGCAAACAAGCTAAACAAAAAAGAGTGACAAGCAATAGTGAATGTCACTCAAGCCTCTTTCTTCTGAGGTATGTTCGCATGAGAAAACAGGTTTCTATTCAACCAATGCCATTAAGAACTCTTGGAGCGAACTGGAGTTTTGCTTCTGTTGCACTTCTCAGCTTACCATCTACTTTCTTGAAATACATATTCACCACAACTGTATACATGTCTGCACAGCAGTTAAGCTCTATTGAGTCTGACTGTTTTTCTTTCAATTTTCTTCAATTTTATTATGAAAAAATTAATACAGGTTGAGTGTCCCTTATCCAGAATTCCAAAATCGGAAATATTCCAAAATCCAAAATGGTCCTCATAGGTGGCCGAGATAGTCCCACCTTTGGTTTCTGAGGGTTCAATGCACATAAACTTTGCTTCATAATACACTTTATATTGTGTATAAAGTTACCTTCAGAATATATGTAAGGTGTATAAAAAACGTAAATTAATTTCATATTCAGAGTAAGGTCACATTTACATGATGCCTCATTATTTATATGTAACTATTCAAAAATCCCCCCCCCCCCAAAAAAAAAACCCTCCAAAATCCAAAACACTTCTGGTCCCAAACATTTTGGATAAGACAGACTCAACCTGTACTAAAAGAGCAAATATTTAAAACACATGCATGCACCAAAGACAAAATTACAATAATAAAGAGGGAAATATATATATTTGGACTTGACCAAAAGGCAACCAAAAATGCAAAAAAAAAGTATCCATATGAGTTTGCCATCAATATAACATGTGAACAAATCTTAGAAAGCTTGTAGGGGTTTCAGACCACTGATTATCAAAAGGAATCCATTCATTTTTGTCAGTGATAGAACTCTTTTGGTGACTTAGGACAGCATGAATACATTATGCAAGTGATTTTGCTTTCTAGGAGGTTGCTTAAGGTAAATGTCCCCACTCCCCCTGAAAAAAAGGATGGATGGAATTATCTAAGTGCTACCATGCTACATAACTACAGTTGTGAATCCTGCCCGCAGTTCCATCTGTTCCTGGTCAGCATCCACTGCAATGGTTGGAGATATGTTGTCCTGTTGTTTGGGAAGTGGCTGACAAATGCTGGTGCCCTCTCATGCAAGCTATCTCCATTGCAACAGGCAGAAACAGGGTCCCTGCCACAATTCCCCCTCATGCTGTATGTGGGAACATCAGGTGGGAGATGGGAATATTAGCCAGCCACTGCCTGAGCAATAGATCCCCATTGACTGCAGTGGATGCTTCCTAGTAAGTAGGAATTGGGGGATTTTCATAATATCTATGTATCCCCTAAATGAAGAGAAACATAGAAATCATGAATGTGAAGCAGTCACAAATGCATAACTCTTTGGTGGGTTACACACCGCCCATTTGGGGCGGGCTGCACCCGCCCCTTTCCCTGGTGTATCGGGGCCTTAGCTGTGAGAACGGCAGCCGCTGAGGCCCCGATCCGCCGCTTTTCAGGCTGCGGGGAAGCGGCAAAACGCCGCTTCCCCGCAGCCTGAAAAGGGGTGTCCTTGGGGCTTCAAGCCCCAAGGACACCCCACGGCGGTGGGGAGAAGGAGAAAGGGGCCACTTGGCCCCTTTCTCCCTTGCTTCGCTGGGCGCAGCCGTCTGAAGGCTGCGCCCAGCGCCGCAAAGCGGCGCCGCAAACCAGGAAGGAGCACCGAAATGGAGCTCCTTCCTGGTCTGCGGAAAGGGCGCACTAAGCGCCCTGGCGTGGACCGACAACGTCACGTCCACGCCGCCCCGTATAGAGGTGGCGCGGTCGTGACGTCGTCATGGCGGCCCCCATGTGGAAGGGGGGCCGCCATTTTGTACGGACTCAGTCCGTACTAGGGTTAGGGGGGTATGGAAGCACCACACCTTCCTAACCCTAGTACTTTAATGGCGGTGTGTAACCCGCCAGTGTTACACATTTGTAACTACCCAGTAGGTGGTAGGCCAATGTTTTTTTCCAATAAGGAAAAAAGTGCTGGTGTTTTTGCAAAGGTGAAGGTGAAAAATCTCACCGTTGTCGACTGGTTTTTATGGGTTATCTCAATGTCCAAAGACCCCTTTTCTCTTTAAGAACAAAACAGTTTGCAGACATTCTTTACATCCTTAGTGTTGGTACTGTAAATCAGCACAAACTGCCTAATGATATATAACAATATAAATTATTATATATGTAGAACTCAAAGACATAACTGTGTTAGTCCAGAATATAAGTATGCAAAGGGATCTTGTAGCACTTTTGAGACTAACTGAAAGAAAGAAGTTAGCAGCATCAGCTTTTGTAGACTTGAGCCTACTTCCGTAGATGCACACATGTCCAAACATGCATCTGAGAAAATAGGCTCAAGTCTACAAAAGCTCATGTTACCAACTACTTTCTTTCAGTTAGTCTGAAAGGTGCTGCAAGATCCCTTTGCATACTGATATTCCGGACTAACACAGCTATGTCTTTGAGTTCTACATATATAACAAGTTCAGAAATAAGAAGCAGTCGTCAACATGACCAATCAACCCATCTTTCCCTGATTTAATATGTAAATCTCACTGAGCTGGTATGGATGGATAGGGACAGTTTCATCACCTGACTTACTCCCAAGTAAGTATGTACAGAATTGTAGCCAAAGAGGATCCATATCTGTTAACAGACAGATCTTGCTAACTGTACTGTAACACATTTTTAAAAACATAATTGTAAAACTGGTATAAAGAAAGATCTTCGGTTTATAATCTAAGCATGGAACTTGGGGAAAAAATTGAATATACCCACTTGGCTGAATAAATCACTCATGCATCCCAGTCCAATGTTAACATCCTCCAAGGCGCTTCTCTGGATGCTACTGCCCACAGTCATGAAAGGAATGAGCCTCTTGCCACTGAGCTCTGACCCTCTCCTTGGTTTTTTTAAAAAATGATTTTCTTTAAAACAAGTTGAATAACTAAATATCAGCCTTTCCTATTTAAATGTTATCTATTCACACTACACAATTATAGCTCTATGGCTCCATTATAGTTGTCATGCTTCCATCCTATGTGACATAATGGTTAATGTTGGCCTAGGATTGTGGAAACCTTTAAAGCCCTACATGGCTTGGGCCCAAGTTACTTGTGGGAACGCCTCTCCCTACACAATCCGTCCCGCACTCTCAGAACATCAGAGAAGTATTTACTGGAACACCATAATGCCAGGTTAATGACAACTACCTACAGGACGTTTACAGCAGCAATTCCAAAATTATGGAATAGCCTACCGGAAGAGATCCATTGTATCACTACCATAGAGGCCTTTAAGAAGGCACTCAAAACAGATCTCTTCCGGCGGGCTTATCCATCAGACTCTATATAAAAATCTATGACAATATTCCACTCTCGACTATGATCACTGACTACTGATAAATTGATTTTAGATAACTATAGGAATTGGTAAATTCAATATTAGTGTTTTATTGATTGTATTAGTATTTGTATTATTTATATTATCTTGTATTATTTTATTGTTGTAATCCCGCCTTGATCTTCGGAGAGATGGGAAATATAAATAAACATCATCATCATCATCATCATCATCATCAGGGTCTGATTTTCAACTTGATCAAACAAACCACTGGGTGACTTGTGGCAAATCACATGCTCTCAGTGGAAGGCAAACCTCCTCTGAACAAATCTTGCTGCTAAAACCCCGTCGTAGGATTACCATAAGATGAGAATGACTTGAAGGCACACAACAACAACAACAACAACAACAACATCCTATGGAATCCTGGGACTAACACTTTAGAGAGGCTGTAGAGGAATTCTCCAACTGAGAATTCTGAATAAGCCCTCCCTAAACAGAAAATCATAGGATTCCAAATGATGGAATTAAGGCACTTAAAGTGGAATAATAGTACCATTACCTTGTTGTGTGAAAGGGCTGCTGGTTGTTTAAATAATATGCTGACTCCTCTATGTTCCATTTCAGGTTTGTTGTGTTTGTTTCCAGGTATTACAGAGAAACACATACTTATACACACATAGACACAGGGATTATTTTAGGTTCTCTGAGGCCAACAGGCAATCTTGCACTGTGGCCTGGTTCTTGTGTTACAAACATAGAAACAGAGTGTTTTACTTGTTAAAACAAAACTACCCCCATTTGGGATTTTGATAAACATCATGAAACCATTTGAGTCTCGAGACTTTTAGTGATGGCTATTCTCTCCCCCGCCCTTCCCTCAGTGAGAGAAAATGTGAAGCCTGATTTGACCTGACAGTGCCCCTTTCATGTCTGGAAGTGATGTACAGTAACTAAGTTTGACATCATGTTTAGCAATAAGTTTCACTCTTTTCGATATGTCCTTCACATTGGTGTTAATGCTAACTACCACACACAACCCATTCCCTCCCCCTGAGCCATTTGCAGAGTGTCATGTTGATAGACTAATCTAATTTGGAAATAGTGCAAACAACTATTGTTCTGAGTGGTTCAATATTTGGCCTTTGCATAGTAGTCTGAAAAACAACTGGAAGAAAAATACATTTTTTGCAAAGCAAGGAGACGTCCTATACAAAGAGCACTTTACCCTCTATGCCCTTAACTAGAACTCTTTTTGTGCCCAGATCCTTGACTTCCCAATTAACAATTTTCTTCAGGGGAAGGGTATATGTTCTCCACAAAAACATATAGAGAGCTGCCACTTCTACTGAAAAGGATTGAAACGTTTTAAAATCCACTGAAATAAGTAGGGTTTCCAACTTTCATGCCACAAGTCATACAAAATGGTTGCTACTGCGACATTTGGTGAGAAGGTGGACACTGGTGCACCACCAAAAAGAAAGCACACACGGAATTTATTTATTGTCACCCATATAGATGGGTGCAAATTTACAAATAAGTATGAGGATTTAAATTGAAATGCAATACATCTTCCCATAGTGAGGAACACTGTGAACAGGTGATCCCTGTGTGCTCACTCTGTTTTCTGGTGCTAACAAGTGATGGGCAACTTCCAAATTCCTGCTTGCTCACTCTTCTTAAATGATTTAAATAGGCTTGAAAGAAGCAGCCCTTCAAATATAGAACTTCTCTATATAGACAACTCCTGTTTTCACTTTATTAGGCCACTTGACCCACATGCTACTGACTGCAGTCCCGATCTAAGAAGTTCCCACAAACATTACTAGTTAGTAAATAAATAAGGAGGTAAATCTTCACTTACTTCATTCTTAATATTTTGTTGTTGTGTGCCTCCTAGTCATTTTTGACTTATGGTGACCCTAAGACAAACCTATTATATGGTTTTCTTGGCAGGGTTTATCAGAAGGGGTTTGCCATCAGCATCCTCTGAGGCTGATCGAGTGTAACTTGCCCAAGGTTACCCAGTGGGTTTTTTGTGCATGAACAGGAACTCGAACCCTGGTCTCCAGGGTTGTAGCCCAATGCTCAAACCACTACAACATGTTGAAATTCACATGTTTTATTGGTGCTGGGCTAAATTATCAGGGGGAATTTTGTATATATTTGGATGCTTTTTCATGGACTATTTCTGAGAACAACTTGTTTGCAATTTTTAGTGAGTCAAAACATATGCCGATATTATACATTGGCTCCTTGGTTTTGTATGCATAACTAAGCAATGTCTTCTGGTCACCGCCTCCCCCTGCCTCTGTAACAGCTAGCAGCTCCATCAGATGAAGGAGGTCCATTCAGCTCCTAATCTGAGTGCAAGGAGGAGAATGTTCCCAGTCCTCTCCAAGCAGAAAGCAATTCTGCAACAAGGGATTTCAATAGGGCTTCTGCTTCTGATTGTCACAGCCTTACAATATTCTTACACAAAAAGAAACACTTTGTGCAAAATGCCATTTTTGTAATTCCTCCTGATCATGTTTGTCATTCCTCCTGATCATTTTTTTAAAAATACCTTTTCATTCTTGCATGGGACACAAAGATTCACAGCAGCTGATCATTTTCTGGACAAGAGCACAAAAATCATTAATATTTGTTACAGTCATAGAAGGAACCAGGTCTACCTGAAGCCCACATCAGTGAAATCCCTCTGAAAATCCATTTGGATTAAACAGAGTGGCCTTAGTTATACCTGGTCTCTGTCTCCTTGTTTGTTTTTCTAGTATTCTAGTGAGCAATTAATCATTATCATTTCATAAATTGTGCATTGTTTTGTGCACATTCCGTTACTCTAAAGCTCCATCTAGAAAGTGAGTTAAATTTAGATAGAGACTTAATATGAAATGAATAGCAGCAAAGAATAACTTATGAAGTTAGAATAATTATAAGTAGATCTGAATAGAAAACAAGTTAGTTAAGCAAGATATTTTGGAAATCCAGAGATCAGGTGTTAGAAAAACTGTCCAATTTGAAGAAGGAAGTTTAGAATGAGTGGAAGAATGGAAGGGTTTGAAAGAAGAAAGATGAGTGAAATTTAATTGTATGTGATAGGAAGAAGGGAGGGGGTATGTTAAGGATTGTAAGAATGCAAGGATAAGAACAAAGAAGAAAAAGACTAAGAAGGGAAGATCGACAACGAAAGATTGGAGCAGATAAGAAGAAAATCTAATTAAAGGACTCAAAATATTCGAGAAAAAGAACTGTTTAAACAACTTTTTTTTGGGGGGGGGGGAGAAACAACATTATACCTTGCATAGAATGGAAGTTATTGTATGTTATGTACTTATGCTTATTTGTTTTTAATAAATAATTTTAAAAAAAATAAAGCTCCATCTAAGCCTCCTAAAGCTTAAAATTCTACAGGTTAGGTGCATTTCTTGCAGTGACTCTCAGAAGACACCAAAAAAAGAAACATTTGCTGAATTTAGTAAAATTATTTTTCCATTCCTGTCTCAAAGGTATCATTTTTGCTGCTTCCATAAAGAATGGCTGCTGTTCACTCTTCTGCTAAAAATCGTTTGCATTTCAGAACATGTTTGTGATGAGAGAGGAACCAAACCTTAGCATCCTTGGTGATGCATGGTTTGACATTCAACAAGAAGACATTCAGTGTGCCCAACACACACACACACACAGAGAGAGAGAGAGAGAGAGAGAGAGAATACAAGGAACTACACTGTGCCATCCTTACCAGTATTATGGTAGACTTTTTATTGTTCAGTACAAAGTTTCTTTCTAGTCTGATCTGTGTGCACTGTCTGTACAAATGCATGTTAATAGCCATAACATTAAGTTCTTGTATTTCACACAAAAATAGTATACATTGTACAGTGCAGCTGGAGTCTTGCCCAGCTTTGCCATGGTTTTCACAAGGTGTAAAGTTGGAGATGGGATATGGCTGAGATCTGAGGCAAAAAATCCCAAGGAAATAGCAATCTTGGTACCTAGCTTTATCTTGGTATGTGATGCCACTCCTGGGGTTTCCTGTGGACAACTTCTGCCATTTTCCCACCTTCCCAGGAATCCACAAACTAAGGCAAAAAGAAAAAAGCATTGCTTGCCTTTCTCACTGGGCTTACGGTGGCAATATGTAGTAACACTGCATCACCAAGTACCCAGAGTGAGAGCAACATTTGTTCCCCCATTTGCTTAAATTACTTGAAAGAAATCTGTTGCTTGCCAGGATTGTCCAAGGACATTATCACTGAACCTGCATTGACTTGGAGGAGGCAGCAGTGGAAAAGGTGAAGGGAGTGTGTGTATCATTACTACCACCTGAGTTACCACCCAGAGAAGTTCACTGAAAAACTTACCTAACCCTCAAGTGACTAGCACAATTACATTTTCAGAGTAATTGTGTGTCTGTGTCTGTATCTATAAAGTGACCTGGAAAGAGAAGACAGAATTTGCAGTTTCCAAAAAGCAACTGGAACACCTCTCACTAGAAAATTATACAGACACCTTCTCCCCCTTCCCCTGAAACTGAGAAAAGAGGAGAACGAAAAAGAAAAGGAAGATGTTTTTAAAAGTAACACCCTTTCTGTACATTCACTATCCAGAGACAGGTTTCTTTGAAGAATTCCCAACCCCAACTGGGGGCTGGGGTGAGTGAGATAATCCACTGCAATAAGACATTTGAACAAAAAGTAAATAAATAGGGAATCAATGAGAGCGTGTCTCTTTTTAAATTTCTAAAGAGAAACACACTGTTTTATTCACTGTTTATAGCATAAAAATAGCTCAGCTTCTGGCTATTATCATTCCAAGTGAAAAGCATCAGCCTTCAGAGCCTCGATTCAATACCATTTAAGTCTAGTAGGGATTGTCCTCTTCTCCATTTAGATCAACGAAGCATCAGTTTTTGGTTACAAAACTTACAAAGTCACTTCTCATGATATTTCTTGACGTTCGCTGGTATGTTGCTACCACTCACATTATGCAGTGGTATCCTTTTATGGTCCTTGGAAGGCATGGTTGAGGGATTCTGGACTTTCCCTATAGCAATATAAATTCTGTTAACCTGACCCAGTGACAATAACTGAATAAGATCTCTTCTTGGCAGAGAGAAATAAAGTACCCTAGTTCTGAGTGAAGGACAGACTACCTTCAAGGGAACATTGATTCAAATTCAGCTCCTGCTTTGGGCAAACAACCTATCAATGTGTGACTATATGCATAAAAATTTGGGCAAAAATGCACATTTGAATGTACTCTCAGTTCAAATTGGCTGAGGCTGAGGAGCTGCCTGCTGACATCATGGCTGGTGCATCGCCATTCTTCCTCTTTGGCTGGCAGGAAGTTAGATCTCTAATCTTGCAGGAGCCTGGGACTCTTAAGAAGGAGGCTACTCTTGTAAGACTTGAGTCAGGCCTAATATAGGCCTGCCTTATGTATGTTGGCCAGTTTTGGGCTGGCCTAGCAACAGAGAGGACTATTCCATATTGATCTTCGCAAAAGCTGGCAATCCTATCTACAACAGAAGTGACATCCTGAAAGGTGTCATTTGCATGCTCCACAACTAATTAATAATAATGGGATATATATAATCCAAATTAGCAAGAGCTGTGCATGTAAATAATGCTCATCAAGATGGAAGTCAGTTTTTCTTTCTGCTACTTCTGATTTTTAAAAAAACGTTTCCATCAAACCTATGAAAAAATGTGAATTTTTAAAGTCTTTGTGCATGTGTTCTATGATGCTTATCTTGGCCATTTTCATTTTAAATATGTACACATTTTTATGTATACTTTCCTTCTCAGAAATTACTTATAAACTTTGCAAAAATATGCAAATGCTCACAGCCAGGAACACATTTTGTTGTACCTATTCTATTATTGTTGATGATGTCAAGACTAACAGCATTTCTTTCCATCCCTAAACACAGACACTGAAACATGTATTTTTAGAAATCTCCAAAGCTTTCTGTCTGAATGGATGAGCCTCAGTTTTGCTCTCACTCACATTGCAGTTTTTAAAATCTCAGCTGTTTTCTGTCATTTTAAAAGATAAAATGTGCAAAACTTGGTGAGTTATTATTAAAAAAAAAAAAGGGGGGGGGACTAAATCAAATCCTTGCCAGTCTCTATCTACTTGTCATATACTTTGTCCCCTAACAGAGAACCAAACTAGGGAGAGGTATATGTGTCTCTCTCAAAGTATGTATCATGGTTTTCAAAGAGGATCTTTTGGACTTTACTTCTCTGTAGTGCTGTTCAGAACTCACACTCTGTTTCATACTACAAAGTGGAATTGGATTAAATTCTGTTTTCCTCCTGCAGTTGAACAGTGACAGCCAGGCTTGGGTTTCACTAATGTTTCTTCCATTCTTGTACATACAATCCAGCAATCATAGCTGTTGATTACATTTCCAGTGTGTGCCAAGTCTTGTCATTTCCATTGTAATTAATTTTAAGAAAACATTTGTGTCTGAAAACAAGGCACATTGTGGAGTGTTCCCATTTTCTTCAGGCCCATAACCATATTACTGGTGTATATACACACAAGCACACATACACACTCTTACACACATTTATTACAATTAACTGAGAAAACATGACCTAAGCAAAGTTATCAAAGGAGAGCAATTATGGGAGTATGTGCCATATTATTTCAATTAGGTAAGTGCTCACAGTGGTTTTGCTCGGGAACAGCACAAAACTACTGTTCAGCCCACGATTCCCACTGTTAACATTGATAAATTATTCTAACATCGCCTTTTCATTCGGCAGGTTTCTTTCTGGACAAGGGCCAGACACAACAGACCCAAAAGATTTATAAGCACCACAGTGGAAAGGGGAAGAAGAGCTGGAGGCCTGACCCGTCATTTGTTTAAGTTGGGAATAGAACAAAGGAGGAGAAAATACAATGCTAGCAGGCTAAATCCTTGAAACTTTTATTTGTTTAAAAAACCCTTAAAGCTCTATTCAAGCAGCACTTTACTGGAGACCCTGAACATATTTTGAAGGAGGGGATGATAAGCATTCTTACTTTGGTCCTGATGAAATCAAAGAAACGTGGACTCCCAGCCTAACCACCCCAATCCCAGTTTACTGGAAAGCAGCCACTGCGATTGATGGAGATCCATTCTCCTGTTGCTCAGCAAGCAGCTACCATTTTCATCTCCTCTCATAAGCAACCTCTGTTACAACAAGCAGAAACGGGATCTCTGCCCCAATTCCTCATCGCCCTAGATATTGCTTGCATAAGGGGGATAGAAACACCAGTCAGCTGTTTCCCAAGGAACAGGGGAACAGAACTCCATCCATTGCAGCAGCTGCTTCCTGGTATGTGAGGATCGGAGGAATTTCACAGTTCCTATGTGTCCCTTAAATTAGGAAAGATATATCAGTATGCAATGGACTCTTGTAACACTTTGAGACTAATTGTGTGAAAGAAGTTGTAACATAAGCTTTCGTAGCCTAGGTCTGCTTCCTCAGATGCATCCTAGTAGACCTAGTCTGTGAAAGCTTATACTACAACTTCTTTCATATAATTAGACCCTTATCACATTGCAAAACAAAGAGGAGAGGCAGTGAGATAGAAGTGGCTTTCTGCTTACTTCCTGGCATGACATTGTAGTACAGTGCACCCGCGTTATATGTGGGCACTCTATACACGGTTTTGAGCATACGCTCAAAGCCACACAGGGTGGCGCATCCCATTCACATGAATGGGGGGGGCGCACTCCTGTGGTGTGCGCCCCGCATGCTGACACCACGGGTACAAGCCCCATTCATATGAATAGGGCTTGAGCATCTGTGTTTTTTCTCTTATACCGGGGGGGGGGGGGTCCAGAACAGATCCCCCACGTAAGAGAAGGGCGGACTGTACTTCTATTCTTCCTCAAGAGGGAGATGGTCATAAAAGTGTGGCTTTTGCCAAATGAATTTTTCCAGCAGGACAAAAGGCATGTATTTGCTATCTTCTCTGTCAGAAACAGAACAGATGTGCTTCAAGGGGATTGCAGAGATGGAAACATAAAGCTGTTTCTATCTCAGTGCCTCTCATCTTACTTATGTAATGCTATGAGGTGCTGTATCGCAAAGATGCTACAAGAACCTTTGCATACTGATATTCCAGACTAACTACCAATACAGATTGGCAAAAAGAGCCAGCATTCCGGTATCTTGGGTGCATGGTGTACGCACAATGCACACCCCCAAGATGTTGGGAACATGCCATGAAGCCTCCCTGAGCAACCACATGGCAGCAGCATTGTGGCAGCACAGCGTTTAGATGCTGCATGCTGCCAGAACCAGGAAAAATCGCCGCCATGGAGGCAAAGGTGTCTTTTTCCTAGTGCAAAAAGGAGTGGCTTTCCACCACTTCTTTTTGCACCAGGAAAATGCTGGGTTGGGGGCATAGCGTGTGGTTGCCATGGCCCCAACCCAGCGGTCAAAGGAGCAGCATTAAGCCACCCCTTTACCAAAATCTGTTTTTGGCCTAGTATGGCCGTGTCTCTGATTTCTAATCCCTATGAAAGATGCAGGGATTGTGAATACCAGACAGTCACAAATGTGTAACCTAAAGTTGCTCATGTGTGACTGTTTTTATTTACAGTCCCTATGTATTCCCCAATAGGATTCTGGTCCTTGTTTCCAAGTAAATAAATCTCTGTATATACCTTCCCAACATTAAGTAGTAGATCCTCACTGTGTCCCACCACTTGGAACAATACATTGTGGAAATGTGGGAAAGGAACTTAGTAGCACCCCATTTATGAAAGACCATCCCCTTGGCACTGATCCTCATTTGGACATCAAGTTACAACTTGGCTATTTACCCAATGCTTTGTGGAGCAGTCATCATGCTTTGGTATGGATGTGTTGACTTATGGTCCCCCCCCCCCCATTTTTCTTTCTTTCTTTGATTATATTTTCAAAGTATGTTGTTTTACATGGTGATAGCATTGTTTTTATGGATTTTACCCTGACCTGACATCTTTGAGTATAGGGCAGTATGTGTAGAATTAGAGCACTGTACCAGAGCCCAAAGAAAACAGCTACTAGTACAATCCCATGCATGTCTACCAAAGAAAACAGCTACTAGTACAATCCCATGCATGTCTACCACACACTGGCAGGAGTCCCACTGTGTCTGAATTAATCTTGCTCCCAAGGCAGTGTATAAATGATTGCAGCCTTAAGTGAAGAGCAAGCTTTACTGACAGCACAAGCCTATATATCTCTACCTAGAAGAGTACTTTCCCATATGAACCAAAGAAAGGTGAGCTAGACATTTAGCTCTTGTCCTTCTGCCAGCGGGCCAATACCTCTGTACTTAGGCAGGCTTTTTGGTAACTGGCTTATGTTTTTTACCAGATTTTCATTCTTTGAGAGTTCAATTACATTTTTAACATTTGTACATTATTGAGCTTTAGCTATGTTTGTTTTTAGCCACCTTGAGTCCCAAATTGGAGGTAAAGCAGGTTATAAATAAATGTGATAGTGATAATTATGATAATGATTATGACTTAAAATCAGTTACTGGTTCCAGCTGAAGTAGATCTATATAATCAATTGTTGAATGTGAGTAAACACTTATGTAATTATTTGTAGGCCTTCTCTAGCTGGTTCTACCAATAGAATTCAGAGCAGTATAACTGACTGTTGTCATAGAACTGCAAGCACAGGCCAAACCTACTGATCAAAAGGCTGCAGAGTACACATGGAATGCTAAAGGTCCATGAACAAGGCCGCCACAACTGTGGTTTATGTAACAATCATTTCCATTTGTACAAGTAACACTCAAGTAAGTTTCAATACTCACTTTGAAAATGCACAAAACCGTACCCTGAATAAGTAGGAAAATGTTGAAATGTTTCATTCCTGCACACAAGAATGAAATATGTAACAATTTACATCAAAGATTATAGCCTTGAATAACAATTATTTACATTTAATAAAATATATGATGAGGGAACAGATAAGTGAAAAACACATATATACAGATAAAACCAATAGATATATTCCTGAAAGTAGAAAAAAGAAAAAAAAAGGACTTCATGAAATGAATGTTGGATTAAAACAGCAGTACACATTTAGATTTTGGCAAAGGAGACGGGACGTTTTAAAAAGGAACACTTGAAAAATCCCACTGGAATATGTATATATTAGCTACTTGGCAAATATCCAGCCAGGTAACTTTCTTTGCCAAGACATCCGATTATCTCAATGGCATGAGAAGAAAATATCACACTGTCAGGAAAACATGGAGCAGAACCTCAGTAGATGAGCCCTCAAACTAGGCAGTTTCATATGGTCAAAGTGATTCTGAAGATACTGTTGTCCAAGGCCAATGACAATGTTAAAGACACAAACAGGACCAGCAATTTGGACCAGCAATTCACTGTAGATCCTATTTCTGTAGTAATGAAGAAGTTTAACAAGAACCACCACCACCACTACACACACCAAGCATTGAAATAACACAGGAAGGTGTTGCCTACTCAGCATCATAGAAATTATGTAATCATAGAGGTAGAAGGAAATCAGAAGAAGATTAAAGATGGGGAGGGCATCTATGAAAGAACTAGAAAAGATCCTAAAATGCAAAGATATACAACTGAACACAAAAGTTAGAATCATACAAGCCATTGTATTCCCTATTACCATGTATGGATGTGAGAGCTCGATGGTTAAGAAAGAAGAGAGAAAGAAAATCAATTCATCTGAGGTGTGGTGCTGGAGGAGAGTGCTAAGGATTTCATGGACAGCCAAAAACACAAACAAATGGGTCCTAGAGCAGATCAAGGCAGAAATCTCCCTGGAAGCCAAGATTACAAAATTTAGACTGCTGTACTTCAAACATATCATGAGAAGGGAGGACTTGTTAGAAAAAAACAATAATGCTGGAAAAGGTGGAGGGAAGTAAAAATTGAAGAAGGGTGCATGCTAGTTGGGTGGACTGTATTAAAGAAGTCATGAGTATGAGTTTGCAGGAACAAAGCAGTGGAGGACAGAGAGTCTTGGAGATGTCTCATCCACAGGGTCACCATGGGTCAAAATCGACTCAAGGACAGTCAACAATAACAACAAAGAGGTGTAAGGGACCACAAGGGCCTCTGAATCCAACCCCCTCTATGTAGGATACATTAGCATTCCACCTTTGGCATCTCGCCCAGAAATATCCCCACCCACCCCTTTATCTGTAGGTTCAACCAGGATGGAAGAGAGCTTTATCAACAGATGATGGACACATGATTAGGAGTGGGTGAGATTTTCATTTTGGTTTGCTGTAGATTAAAATAGAAGAAGAAGAATCCTTATACATTCTTACACCTTTTCAATAAGCAGAAATTATTATCAAACTCAATTGAAATAAAATTTAGGGGGTTGGCAAAGATCATGAGTGGGAATCTGCAGCATTCCAGATATTGTTGAACTGCCAGCATTCCTCACCAATCTTGTGCTGGAATGAGGCTGCTGGGCGTTGTAGTTCAACAACATCTCAATTCAATATCACCATCCCTTGCCAAGACGATGTACTTGAATGATGTATTTGAGACTAAATTGCCAGAAAGTTAGGCCTTCATGAAAATCTTTTTGTGGTAACCTTTTGCTAATAACCAGTGTGTGGCTGTTTCTTTCTACCCTCTTTAAATAGTGCTTCTGAGATGACAGTGAGCACCAAGAGCAGCAACACGGAAAAGAAGGCCATGCCTTTCTAAAATCTTCTTTGATGTAACGCTCACCACTTGAAATGGGAGAGTTTTTATTGCTTCCCTGAAAACCCAATTTTATTTCAGGAAATATTCCCAAAGTGGTGATTGTTACAACTTAGCATCAAGTAGATTCCAGAATGGTATTTCCTCCCTCCTGCCACTAGAAGTAACATGAATTCTACTGTTGGTATATTGAAAAGAATGCATGTGCATGAGAGCAGGGAAAAGAGAAAGGAATGGCATGGGGAATTGGTGCTATGATGGAGACATGATCTTACAATTAAAGATATTTACCAGAGAAATGTGAACCCCATTATATTTTGGCTTAGGCTGTGCAAGGAAGAACTGTTTTACATCATCCCAGACAAAAAACAGGTCTATAGGTAAGCTTTAAGAATAATAAACATCCTCCATTCAAGAAAAAAAAGCCTGTCAAATGAAGGAATATTGATTTTGGAACAAGGAATATTATGTCAAACAACATTAGTTTAATTGAACTGAATTTAGTTTAAGTATTAAAAGCATTTATATACAAACAGCAAACGAAAATTAACTACAGCTGAATCCTTTGGTTCTCTGCGATACAGTCTATGGACGTTCATATGAGTTCTTGTAGGATTCCTAATAGAGCAGTCTGGGTTCTATTCCCATAGCATGACTCAATAGAAAAGCAATATGCTTTCTCTCAGAGAATATGAAATTTTAAAGCTATGTTTTGACTTTTCAAAATACACAAAAGTTTTACTTTCCACATAAGAATGTATAACCAAGGAGAGGAAAGAGGAGTAATGCTAGAACCAGGGTCTCAGCACAAAGCCTTTAGTAAAGGTTGCTGCAGCTGCTGTGGTGGCAGCTGAACAGGGGCCATAAAGGAGGAGGGTTCACCTTCAAATTAAAGTGAAAAGCTATTTGTCTTCTGTTTACAACACTCCACAGTCATCCCCATCACAGAAGAGTCACTCCTGCGGAAAACAGAGGGCCAGCCCTCCTATTTGGAAATAAAACAGCCCCCTCAGGCAGCAAGTGAGGGGTGTCATGAAAGGGCTATAAATTATTGGTTATTTCCTTTATTATTAACACTTTAATTTTAGGATTGTCTGCCTCATCTAATACCCAGCAACATTTCCCACATGTGGCCAAGCAACATCAGGTCAAGATGGCAAAATTATTATTGAGGAAGAACTGACAAGCTACAGAAGGCTGCAGGAGTTTGCTTTTGCCTGAGCCTACTGGGAAGGGGAAAATTCTGATCCTCCCTTTTCTCTCCTCTCTGTTGAGTTAACTGAGTGCATAGGCCCCAAATTAGAAGAAAAGCTGGGTTTAAATTGAATAAATAAAATAAAATACTTTTTCTACATTAAACTCAATTTGCAGCCATTAGTGTGGGCTGAGAACAGAGAGAGAAAGTGGAAGGAGGCGAGAGAAATTGGGACATTTGAAAAGTAGCTGGGAAAAGTGGGACAACAGAGGATTTAATAAGATTGTCCTTGCCAAACCAGGAAAGTTGGAGAGTATGACATCTGTCAAAATAGCATGCCTAGCTTTGGGCAGTATGTACCTTGACTTGGATGAGTTGTCAGTGCCAAATTGTGTTCTGTCTACGGGCAGCAAAATGTTGTGGATCCGGAAAAACAGTACAGCAAAAGTGGGTTACACCAGCCTTTGCAGATTCACCTTTCTGCCTGTAAGTGATACCCAGATCTTAATATTTCAGATGGATCATGTTAGACCGCAGGTGAGGATTTCACATGACAATGTTTCTGCATACAAAAGTGAAATAAGACAAAACTGGCAAACAAAACTATAATAGCTGGAAACCAGTTTATGAGAGATAAAACTAGGTTGATGTCTTCCTTGACAGGAAAAAGAGATTGAGAAAACAGAACTACAGAAGGAAATTTCCCAATGGCCTAAGAAAGAAAAATATGTTTAATTTTTAAGCCTTTTTAAAATACATCTTAATAAGTAAGCTTTTGGCTAAGCATTAATGAGAGCCAAATGCATGCTGCACTAAGGCATTAATGAGCCGTCCTGTCAGTTCCTTAAACATGCCTTCCATAGGGCAGTTAACCATCTTCTCTGATCGTTCCTTTTCAATATACTCCTTAATTCAAATGGCTTTCCTTAGGAACTTAACTGGCCCTGTTTAAATCACTGGCTGGAGGATTATAGATTAGTCATAAGAGAACTTCAGAATGGTTGGGCTGAGCAGAATGGCCTCAGGATCATAGAGGTCAGCAAGGGCATTTATCCTTGGCAAAACTACAATAGGTTATAAGGGTCAATGCTCCCAGGCCATGAGAGGAAAGACACAGGGGAAAGTTTTGCTCCTGGCATGTGAATCCCCAGGACACCTTGTATAACAGGAAAAGTTAAGTCTGTACACATTTCAATTGAGGATTCAGATAATTAAGGTGCTGAGTAGGAATGAAATGGCTGCAAATACAGAAAAGATGAAGATGTGATCTAAAATGCCAGCTTTTGCATAGAAGATTCTCTGTGTTAACAATATCCTCATGCATCCCTTAGCAAAACCATAATAAAGCTATACTTAAGGGGGGGGGGGCACAAAACTCTATACAAGGAACAGATCAACTTGAATAAGGGTGCATCTACACGGTAGAAATGATGCAGTTTGACACCACTTTAAGTGCTGTAGCTCCAGCCTATGGAATTCTGGGATTTGTAGCTTTACAAGGTCTTGAGCTTTCTGTGCCCAAGAGTGCTGTTGTCTCACAAAACTACAAATCCCAAGATTCGGTAGGATGGTACCATGGCAGTCAAAGTAGTGCCAAACTGCATTATTTCTACAGTGCCAATGCACTCAAAGGCAGGTTAATAAAAGTTTTTTTACAAAGTATAAAAAGTGTGATTTTAAAGGGCCTAAGATATTTTTAATACCAACTAAAGCGATGAGGGAACAGGACAGCTAATGATTGTGGTGGCAATATTGTGGCCTTTCAGATGTTGTTTAACTGCAAATCCCAGCAATCCTTACCCAAAGAGTTACAGTTCAATAATATCTAGAGGGCTACACAATTCCCTGTGAAAGAAGTTGCAAGAAAGCCAGGAGTGACACGTATAACTAAGTAGAAACATCATAATAATTTTAAACATATCCACATGAGTTCTTAGCATATGGCAGCAGCAACAGTTTGTCACTGTGCTGCTGCCAACTGCAAAAAGGAATGGTATGGTAAAAAAACAGAGGTCTCATGTGATGAAGAAGTATATGTGAATGGCATGCAACTGCATTTTAAGTCACTTGTCATACAGCCACTTGATTGTATACTTCATCCTATACACAAAACATATATATCATGTGGGGAGTGAAGCCATGCAGGGTCTTGCATGTGCAAATGAGCTATGACAGTTGTAATAACATCATTACAATTTTCATATCTCCATACATCACCTCAGATGTTTGAACCACTCCTGCCTGAACCTGCTCATTATTTAAAATCAAGATTAGAGGCACTGGTCAAATATCACAGGTGGGTGCACAAGAAGGACCTTTTCAGCAGTGGAACCAATATAGTAGAATATCTTATCCATGTGGATTGGCCAAACAGTCTTCTCAAGTTTAGTGGAGATGCCTTTTATTTCAGGGTGCTTTTAGTGTCCAAATTTGAACTGGTTCCTTTTTTTATTGCTTTAAGAGTAGTTTATGAGTATGTCCATTTACTTCATTGTTTCACTGTATAATTTAAATTTAATAAACTGCTTTATGTAGAATATACTTGCTAATAAAACAACAACAATCATCATCATCACGATCCCCACTGCCACCAACACCATCCTGATGCAATGCTTTCTCCATTGAGTTACAGTCTACAGACAGTCAAAAAGTAGTAGGGCCCAATATGTAGAATGAGCTCTCTTACTGAGATTAGATGGGTTCCTACTGTGAAATCTTCTACTACCAAACAAAGACCCATTTGTTTCATCGTTTGTTTTTCTCATCACTAATTTTGCCAGTTATCCCTGGTGACCGAATAATTTTTTTCATGAATTCATTACTTTCTTAATTAGTGATGTTATAATTTTTGATAAACCTCCTCTGAAGAAACTTACCAAGGCCCGTTCTGCACGGGCAAAAAGTACGTGCTTGGCACGTACTAGGGTTACGAAAGGGCGTCCCTTCCTAACCTTAGTACGTGCCGAGCACATGCAAAATGGCGGCACCCTTTCTACATGAGCGCCGCCATCTTGACGTCACGGACGCTTAGCGTCCGCACGTCGCTGCTCACTTATGACTCCGCAAATGTGCCATTGGTGCCTTGCGGCATCATAAGCATGCCGCCAAAAGAAGCCGCTTTTGGGGGCTTCTTTTTTGGTCGTAAGAAAGCCTCGCCGTTTGGAGGCTGAGGCTTCCCCGCGGCGGAAAAGGAGGTGCCATTAGACCGCCCTTTTTGGGCAGTCTGTAATGTGCCCAAGAAAACCCATGATAGGTTCACCTTAGGTTACTCATAAGTTGGAGACAACTTGAAGGTACACAACAACAACAACAACAACAACAACAACAATTATAATTTGCTTGGTTTAATCATTATCAGCTAGATGGGAGGGGTTAATTTTAAAATGAAACGTAATATAAATATAGTTTATAGTAATGATAGTAACAATAGCAACAGACTAATGGATGACCTAGCCCTCTTGGTTGGAAAAGAAAAGGCCATCCACAGTCCCACAGTGTTTCTTTCACCACTAGAAGTCTTGACGGCAGAAAATTTGTTATGTCAAGTTGCTGAAATACAGCCTTTGCATTCTGAAATCTTAACTCATGAACATGAACACACATAATCTGACAAGTCTAAAGAAGGCCAAGCATTGCAGGGTCTGGAGTTTCTCTGTCTTTCCCAGGTTTCTTCCAACAATACTTGGCTTGATTTCAGCAAGCTACAAAGCTCCTGAACCTCCTCCCCAGATATATCTGTCTTGTCTCTCCGGGTAACAGAAGCTTATTTCTGGCTCTCTGTCAAGCTCCCTACAACATCCTTTTACCACACAATACTGAAGGAAGGAATGCATACTTTTGCTTTGATTTCCACAGAGAATAATAACTCTTTCTATTGTTTTTTTTTCTGTATTAGGTGACAGACAACTCAGAAGAAGTCACCCATCGTTTTATTTTGACCTTTTTTTCACCTCTCTTTCCCTCCTCCTTCCACTAATATTTTACCTTTATCCAGTCTGGGTAATTATTCTGTCTACAGTTGATTTAAAAAAACAAAAACAAAACTCTCTGTTGTTCAGACTAAATACATCTCTTCTCACCTGTAATTCTAAAAGGTTTGCATGTTGTTAATTTAGGGAGATCTTGGAAGCTGCCATGGGCCAAATCAAGCAATTGCTTATGCTGTGACTGGCAGCCACAATTTGGAGTTTACAGCTGGGAAGGATTTGAACCAGAACTGAACTGAAATTTCATCACAGTTTCTTTTTCTGAGACAATCTCTACACGTGTGTGTGTGTGTGTGTGTGTGTGTGTGTGTGTGTGTGTGTGTGTGTATGCAGGATGCTAAAGTCCAACAATATCTCCAACATTGATTACCAAGTTTTTAAGATGACTGCTTATTAAGTAATGGTACAAAGAACTGTGGACCACTGAAAAGACCAATGGATGGGTAGTAGAGCAGATCAGGTCCAAACGTTCCCTGGAAGCAAAGATGACTAAACTGAGGTTTGCTGTATTTTGGGCATATCATGAGAAGAAAGGATTCACTGGAAAAGACTATAATATCTGATAAAGTTCAGGGCAAAAAGAATAGAAGAAGACAACATTCTAGATGGATAGATCCAATCAAAGAAAGCACAAATCTGCAGAAGCTGAGCAGGGCGGTTGCGAATAGGAAGGCTGGAAATTGCTCATTCATAGATTTGCCATGGGTCAAAGCTGACCAGAAAGCAGTTAACAACAATAAAAACAGAGGATTGCTGGATCCCCAATGCATGAGAAAGCAGATTTAATTCTCTAAACAACTGTAATACAGCTAAAAGCATGTACCTCAACGCCACAAACACATGTGATTAAAAAAAAATAGTTGCATAGCTACAATGACAAAACTTCACCATAGTAGGTACTTCTGCCAATGGAACCGCCAATAACCTACCTCTTAAGCAAGACAGTACCCCAACCAAAGGGTTTCAGGGATGCTGCGGATTGGGACACTGGCAAATGATGACTGCAGCACTCAACCATAAACATGAATTGCAAAATGTATGATATCTTAACTCCAATTTACAATCTTAAATTAAACTTAAGTCCAACTTAAAATATCTTAAATGCTGACCAGGATGCCAGCCACTGTATTTTCTTCACTGTGAATCTTTCTACCACCCACCTGATTACTGAACCTGCAAGTAATGTCCATATGTCTACAATTGTTAATGTGTACTAAAACCATCATAATCAACTGCAGCTTTCCAATTTTCCTTTTTATCCAAATACAAGGGGAACTACATGGTATCTATGTGGGAGAAACTCACACAATACAAAGGTTTGTGTGTTTGGGCATTGAGCCTGTTCTGCACCATTTGCTTGCTTTGTGGCAAGAGAGATAAATGTTTCTACATGACTGGATTAGAAAACACCTCTTTCGGCAAAGGATTTTCTAAATTCAGGAGCAATTAATTTGTCAGGGTGTTAAGGTCAAACCTTGCATGAGATGTAGGCTTTGGCTAGGGATTTCAAAGCTGAAAACCAAAAAAAGGGTTTCTCACTTTCTGTTGTATCAGAGTAGTAGTCCAGTGACTGAACACTGCAGGACCACATGGAGATTTTTAAATTAGCTGTATTAAGGGACACACTGCATGCTCAGGCTACATCTACACTGTAGAAATAATGCAGTTTAACTTTATCTGCCATGCCTCCATACTAGGAATCCTGGGATATCTAGTTTTGTGAAGCACTAGTACTCTTTGGTAGAACAGGCTCAAGACCTTGTAAAACTACAGATCTCAGGATTCCATTGGCTGGCGCTACAGCACTATAATGGTGTCAAATTGCATTATTCCTACCATGTAGATGCACCCTCAGATGAAGAGTAAAATGACATTGTTCTCTTATTGCCTTTCTTACTCACACCAGGACCAGATGCATTAGAGATGCAGCCTGATAAACCAGTTTGATATTCTGCAGGGTCTTTCTCATATGTAAAACAATATGCAGAGTATGTCACTTCAGCGTCATAATTTTTCACCTCCATGCCACATGATTTGAGGAAGAAACCTCTGTTTTTCAAAGTTTGCACAGATATTTTTGTGCCTTTTTATTGGCCTAATAAACATATTGCCATAACATATAATAATAATAATAATAATAATAATAATAATAATTTATATTTCCCGCCTCTCCCTGCAGATTGAGGCAGAATTACAACAGAAATAAAATTATAATGAAACAATAAGAATTTACATCAACCCCCAATCCCTCCTACCTTTAAAACAATAAAAGTACACATTAAAATTCCAACAAGAACATAATATAAAATTAAAAACAAGCCCAAATGGGGAAGCACCGCATGGAATCCCCAGAGAAAAGCAAGGGAGAAGTTTCAAGATGCTCAAAAGATGGTCTGTTTATTGGTTTAAAAGTTTTTCTACTAATAAACAGGTCATCCTTTTGACATCTTGAAATATGTCTCTTGTTTTAGTTGAAAAAATGGTCCATCGTGGAAAGATTTTTCATCCCAGTTTGAGAGGGAGGAAAACATTAAAAACACTTTTTCCCCAGAAGCATCTGCAACAAGAGAGGAAAATAATAATTTTCACAGATTTTTTTTGCCCAAAATCATATGTTTTGCAAATAACTCATACTTTTGGCAAAAGAAACACCAACAATTTGCAAACTGTTTGGGAACAGGTGCCAAAATATGAAGAATAAAATGCAGAATGTGCAAAAGATCTCCTAATCTCTCTCATTTTAAAATGATTTGCATCCCTAACTCAAAATACTGCCAAAATATTAAGCATGCATCTATGCAAATCATGTTCTTGTTGTTGGTGTTGCTGCTGCTGCTCTCTGCCTCCAAGTCATTTTTGACTTATCGCAACCCTAAGGAGAACCTATCACAGGATTTCCTTGGCAAGTTTCTTCAGAGGGGGTTTGCCATTGCCATCCTCTGAGACTGAAAGAGTGTGACTTGCCCAAGTTCACCCAGTGGGTTTCTGTGGCTGAACCAGGATTCAAACCCTGGTCTCCAGAGTCATAGTCCAACACTCAAACCACTACACCATTTTGACACATTCTTTAATAAAGAAGTCTCCATGAACCAATTGCAAACATCAGTAGTAATCAGATCCCACCATTAGGGTTGCAAACATCTTTGTAATTATGTCAATAAGGAGAGGAAGAGGAGGAGGAATAGGGCAGGAGAAGGAAAGAAGAAAATTCAGACTCCAGTTTTCAGAATTAGAGTTCCAGCTGGGGTGAAAGTAAGCCAGGTAACGTGGTGACACAGCTGCTGATCAGGTGAGAGTTGAAGGTCAGCCCAAGTAAGCTGGGGTCTCAACAGAAGCAATAGAAGAATAGCAACAAACTAAAAAAATATATTTTTCATTTGGGGGCAATTCCTTACATAGGTCAGACATTAATAGTGGGTTGATTGCAACTGAAATTATGGATGCATTTGAATGAAAGGATCCCTCATATTTTGCTTTCTTTTTCAGCCCTTCCAGACTGCTTCAGGATGTGTCTCCATCCCTGCAGATCAAACTTTTAACACAGGGCCCTTTCTCCTGTTTCTGTTACTTTCTTTTCATTTCATTTCTTTTAGTAGGTTGTGCTTTTAGTAGGGATGGGAAAATATAAAAAAATATTCCAAAACATAATTCTGGACTGATAAGAAGTTTCACAGTTCAGGACATGTCCTGTGCAAAATTCACATGCTGTTGCTTTGCAAATCAACCATATGAAATTTGCATGGAATACATGTCAGATTGCAAACAGGTTTCCCAAAAAGAAGTTGTGCTTTTCAATGTCTTTCTTGAAGCAGGAAAATAATTGCTAAAATTACTCATTGCTTCCTTCAAGGAGAACATTTATGACAAATTACATCCCTAGTTTATACCTGTCTGATTGTACTGATGGCCAGATGTGGAAGAATGGCGCATTCTAGACGTGGAAAAAGTATGTGCTCAGCACGTACTAGGGTTAGGAAGGTGCGTCCTTTCTGGACTCCCCTAACCCTAGCACGTACAAAATGGTGGCGCCCATTCTACATCGGCGCCACCATTTTGACATCGCAGATGCTTAACTTTGGCACCTTGCGGCATCATTTCCGCAGCGCAAAAAGAAGCCCCAAAAAGGGGCTTCTTTTTCGGCTGCTGGGAAGCCTTGCCATCTGGAGGCTGAGGCTTCCCAACGGCAGAAACGGAGGCACCGGCAGGCCGCCCTTTTTGGGCGGTCTGTAAAGCACCAATAGCACCTATCTCCCTAGACAGAGCAGTGTGTGTATCTATGGAGGGAAGGAAAAATGAAGGGATTGCCCCCCCCCCCATAAGAATACTGCCTCCCAATACATTTGCTTTCAATCTGCAAATTTATAGCATTGCAAGAACTTAAAACTTAAGTTAAACATTGTGAAATAGAGATAAGGCATTCAAAGAAAAATGGGCGCAAACAAATAGGCCAAAATAAAGCTGCTTCAGGTCACTTTGGAGGTATTCTGTTTAAATGCTGCATGCGTCCTAAGAGGCCAGAAGTCATGCCAAAGCCACACTCCAGTCCTATGGACTGGAACGCAGCTTTGGGGCAGCTTCTGGCTTCTTAAGATACGTGTGACATTTAAACAGCATACCTCCAAAGTGACCCAATCAGCTTTATTTTGGCCTGTCTGTTCGGACCCAACATTACCAAGGAAATGCAAACATAGCAAATGCAAGATTTCAAGATGTGAATGATTATCAAGGTCTCACTTTCTGCAAATCTATATGTTTGGGAACTTTTAAAAAATCTCACTGGAGTCATAATTATTTGGGAGTAGCAATGCCCCCATTCACCATCATGACTACTCCATTGTTATACCTCTGCCTATTCTTGTGGCTTAGATCTTATACAACAAGGCTGCAGAACCAGTGGCTTTATTGATGTTGGATTCTAATTCCCATCAGAGGAACACAAGTTCTCCTCCTCTGGTTCATGCCCTATGAATTTATTTCATCTTCATGTCATTTTGTATGTATTTTTTGTTTTGATTTTTTAATTCCTTTTGCACATTAAAAATTACCAAAATGCTCTTAGGAAACAGCAAGAAAATGGTTAAGAACATTTCTGTTGAGCAGATATTTTAATGTGTCTATTGAAACTGTTTGCTAATTTACCATTAAGAAAACCAGCAGCTATACCATTTAGCAACATCAAAGAAGTAGTTCCAAATCCTCCTCCTCAAACTCCTTAGTGGAAGGTATTAGTTAATATCAGTTTAAAGAACAATCAAAGGAATGATTGAATTTTCAGCAATGCAATTTACAACTTGCCGTAATGGGAAATCCAGTGGCAAGAAATTCTGCTCCCAAAGGACAAGAGGGAAAGCTGACTCAGAGTCTGATGTGAAGTTGGGTAAAGATATGTTTTTAAAGAATGTGGAGGAGAAGTCTACACAGAAAATGAGTTGACTTAATTCATTGTGAACAGTCTGCCATGGATTGAACACATCTCTGGATTCCTCATATGCAAAGTCCCTGATATACAGCCTAGATAGCTCTGAAAACAGATCTTGAACAATACTTTTGCTGCACTACAGGTCTATTAGAAGCATGCGTGCCTATGGCTAATAGTAACCCTTTCAGTATAAAACTCTGAGAGGAATACAGTTAAAAAGTGTTTTTAAAATAAATTAAAAAACATGAGAGCCACTGCCATATGGGCTTTTATCCATTTAAGTTCATACTAAAATAAAAACCAGTTAGTCTTAAAAGTGATGCTGCAGAGTAGTGTAGTGGTTTGAGAATTAGGCTATGACTCTGGGTTTGAATCCGAGCTTGGCCCTGAGAACCCATTGGGTGACCTTGGGCAAGTCACACTTTCTCAGCCTCGGAGGATGGCAGTGGCAAACTCTCTCTAAAGAAATTGAAGACAGGCTGAGAGAAGAGGCAGCAGACTGTCTGGGAGGGAGATGACTTGAAATGTGTGGCGAAGGTACAGCTCTGGGGAAGGAAAGGGAGAAGTATCCAGGGCTGATTCTTTGAAAGAGTCCTTCACCTCTCTTGCCTCTCTCAGATTCAGAGTCCTTCCTCAAAACTGGGATTAATTTTACTGTTTACCATTTTTTTCTGAATAAATTACAATCTAATTGTTAAAAAAAAATAAGAAATAGGCATTGGTAGGTTGTCACTCAAGAGGAAAGGGGGCAGTATCCTGAAAAGGTTTTGGAGACCAGCAATATCATACAGATGATATTATTCTCAGCCTCTGGCTTTTTGAATATGTTGGGCTTCAACTCTCAGAATTCCTGACCACTTACCATGCTAGAAGGGGCCTCTAGAAAATGAATTCCCAAATATCTGAAGGACTAAAAGTAGGGGGGAAAGCATTTTCCTACTTCATTGAGCTGGATTCAGAAGACTAGTGCCTCCTTTGCAGGCAGATGTTCTTCTGAGTAAGTGCAAGACCTCTATGTAAAGCAGAAAGAGATGTGGCACAAACTTTGGTTATATTTTTAGAACAGCACTGCATAATCTCTTGAGGAGTCTTGTGCTATATTACAACTTGCCTCCCACAACAAGTCATGGAAGAAATTCAACCCTTTATGGAGAGGGGTGGAGGCCTAGTGTTCCATCATGCAGAGAGTATATCCAGAACTGTGAATGTTACTAGTTGCTAAATAATGGCTGCTAAAGGCTTACTGGCTCATTGACTTATGTGGTTTTCTAACCCACCGTCTATTTAATGTGCTGCATGGAGTGGAGAAGGCAAAGGCCTATATATACAATGGCACATATACAGCTGAGAACTAAACAGATTAATGCTAATTCAAAAAATACTGCTGAAGTATTAAACATGAATATGATACAAGACATAATATTCTGGCACGAGATGAGTGTCTACATACACAAAGGAAATTTATATTCATGGATGAAAAATGTGTCTTAATTATACTAACATTGAGCGGTCTGTTTTTTCTAGCAGAAAGAAAAGCAGTGCTTAGATAAAATATTATACGGACTTTTCTATCAAGTTTATGTTATATTTTCACTGTCATCAGAAGCTGGGGTGGGGGTCGGGGGGAAGAATTGGAAATATTAGTTTCCACTGAGTCTCTGTTGAAATTTTGAAACAATAAACTCTTATATCTTAATATTTATGATTCTAATAAACTACCCCAATATTAAAATGTAAGATAAAAACCTGAAAGTCCAAAGCTACAATTTGTTGTCAAGACAAAACAATTTTGAATAATAACCCATGAGTGAAATCTAAGATTGTGTCTCTTATTTAATAAGTGATTCCCTGTGGTGATATATCCCGGATATTAAAGTAAGTTTAACTCACTTGGGCCAGCTGTTTCAAATTGATGCACAACAACCTGCCAAATGATAGCAGAAAATACGCATGAAATAACTGTTTGTATTCTGATTTATCAGCTTTACTTGACTGTCTCAAATAGATCCCATTTTGGATAATAAGGAATTAGTGAATAAATGAGGTAATTTCTCTTAACTGAAAATGGCAAAACATACAGGTAACAGTACATTTACCAGACTGACTCGGAAACTATGTGGAAGGTTATAATTTAAGCAAGAATTAGTGGGCCTTCTTTCAAGCCTCCCCACCACACCTGTACTGTAACTGAGTAGCTGAAGTAGAAAAACACTGAAACATGATGCACATCAATTTGTTATACATCTTACAGATTAAATGCTTCAAACTGTGAAGGGTTTGTTCAAGAAAGAGTTCTATGGCATCTTTAAAATCAGTATATGTCATGTGGTATGTTTTCATGGTCTAGAATCCACTTCCTTCAATACAAGTTTGATTGAACATGCTCAGTGTGTCTGTGTGTGTAGGCATGCTGCATATCTCTCTGTGTGTGCCTGTATTTTGATAATTAAAATATAGACATGGAATCGCTTTTAAGCAAAAGCCAGTTGCTGGTGGTGGTATTAAGCTCTTTGAAATGGTCTGGAGACTTATTCAATAAAGATGTATTGATTGATTGTAGTATTAAGCTCCAAAGGAAGGAGATAGACCCTTACCATTGATTAATTATAAAGATACAGGGCTTCAGTGAAATACCATTTTCTAAACTGGGATGGGAAACATGTGGCCCTCTGTGTAATGCCCATCAGTCCTAGTTAGCATAGACAGGATGATGGGAGCTGTAGTCTAACAATCTCTGGCTACCATATTAGTAGGATGGCAAATCTACTCCATGTTTTAACTGAGACTTTAAAGGAGCTATCCAAAATTTGAAACATTAGTCTTCAATTACGTTCAACACTTTGATGAGTTTCTTCAATGTCTGGAATACCACCTGAAGCACATCTGTGACTTCACTGACATGTTGCTATTCTCTGGAAGGCCAGACTCTTAATTCTAAAGCTACAACTCTATTTTATATGTGCAGCAGGCATACTCCCTTTCTCTGCAATGAGAGACAACAGGAAAATACCCAAATAATTCTTGAATAAATTTCAACACTCCCCCACCCACTCTGTGGACCTACCATCACTTTTCTCCACTTTGCTCTTTTGGATCTTTTCCCCATTTTACAACTGAAGCAGCTAACCTTACCTGGGACCCAGTTCTTCTCAGAAGGCATGCCAGAGATTGCACTTTAAAGGTACATTTCCCCATGGATAAAAATCTCACTATTTGAGAGATTAGCTGAGACCAGCCATTTTGTTGTAGTGGAACAGCACTGCAGATTCAGAGATTCTTCAACCCACTCAAGAGTTCATGCCTCCAGCATGTAAGGTAATGCATTTTTCCCATTAGAGAATCTGTAATTTATGCAAAACATCTGCACAAAACTCCTGTCTCTAGGCAAACAATTGGGTCTTTCTTTTATGAAGCTAAAGACACACACAGCAAACACAAAAAAGGTTGATTGATCAAAAAGACACAAACAGCCCATCCAGTTTTACTAATTTTACTACAAAAGCAACATCTATTGCATTTATATCTAGATAGATAGACTAGACTAGACTAGACTAGACTAGACTAAAGCATTTACAGCAAAACAACAATAACAAACATCAAAAATGGTCAAATGTTCCCAGGACCAATAAAGCAAAAACTCCCACCATCTCAGAGTGTCTTGCATCAGAGAGAAATCTTTTAAAAAATGTTCCTTCCTTTTCCACATGAGGATTGACTTCTTTTTTTGTAAATAATCAAACATGACAGTCATATCAAAAATAGATAAGCAGAACTTTTTGTCAGAGAAGATAAGTAAAAATACCCAGTTGCTGGTGGGGTTAGTGGAAGATTAGGAGGAAAGCTAGCAGGTTATCTATCTCCTCCCAAATAGAATGAAAGATATCATTCACCCATTTTTATTGATGTTGAGGTAGGATACAGCACTTGGAAAAGTATCTTTGGATGCAAGTCTGAAATAAATGAAAATTTTCAACCCTAACACAAACATACAAGTTACACTCTGTTGAAACTTGCACCAGTTGCCCTGCTAACTCCACCTCTCACACCAGGCATCCTGCAACCCTGCCTCCAGCCTTCATGCTAGTTGTATCCATCACTTCACCTGGAGCAGTCTGTTGCTGCATGGTGAGGAAGAGAAGAAAATTGTGGAGAATGGGGTGTCCAAAAAAGAGGGGGAGTGAATGAGAGAAATAAATTGATCCTTGCCCATCTGTTGCTTGTTTCAGTTCCACAGAGTATGACATCTACTGGCTAACTTCAGTTCAGATATACAAGCCTCAATAGGTTCAGAAAGCTTTATTCAGAAAGCTAAAGTTGCTCACAGCATAGCGAAGTTGTCAGTAATGAAGTATTTTCAGTACGCAGTATAATAAAAGCACATAGAAATTCAAAAAAAAAAAATTGAGCTTCCACTCCATTCATCCAGACACCAAAACATTCATTCTCCCTGGACTACCCCTCCTTTCTTCTCAACACCAAGTTTTCCCACAAAGCTGACTTTGCACCTGAGCAGAAAGACCATGAAAGCATGGGCTAAGCCCATGCTTTCCTAGCCTTAGTGCTCACCCAGGTTGATCCTTGGGTCAGGTCAGGGATGGGTGAGTATTCACACAGCCATCCCTGCACCAACCCAGAATCCACGACTGGCATGGCGCTCTTTACCTTGCCAGCTGTCAATCCAACCTAGAAGCCTCCCTGTCACCCCATTTGACATAGAAACAGAGCACTTCACTGCACCCATGTGATCAGACACCCATTTCTACATCAAATGTGGTGACTGAGGAGGGGGAACTTCTCAGTTGGATCAACAGTTGTTAAGATAAGCATCATGGGGATGGCTCTCTGAACAACTCAGTTTTGCCACTGAATTTCTTAGAAACTCCATACCAAACCAGGGGTATTTTACCCAAGCCCAATCCTGTTCCAGGGATTTTGACCTGCGTCATCTAAACTAGATGACACAAGGCTGAGTGGATCAGCACATATTTCCTCCTCTCACATCTGCTCATTATTCAACTCCAAGGAAGATAAATAATCTTTATACCTAGCATCACCAACTGTGAAATGTATCCCATCATCCTGTATTACTGAACATGCACATCTGATAGGCCTAGCAAGCATGGCAGGAGTGATGATCCTGATAGACTGTGAACATGCAGTTTCTGATACCATAAAATCATGGCCATGCTGACCTGAGGATGCTGGGAGTTGCAAATTATGCCTTTGATACACACAAAAAATGTTGATCATTCCTGTCTTAAACAAAGAGATGACTACACTTATCCTGACAAATTACTGCCCTTAACTGCTGGTGTGTGTGTAAGTATGTGGAAATGGAGACTTAAACTTTTCCAAAGCAGATGATGACACATTTTGCCCAAATAAAAGAGTTTAGATTTGGGTCTTCAGTGCTTACATCAACACCATTCCCATAGATACAAGTGGAGAGCTGGCCAAAAAAGAGTAATCTTGTTGAACTCCCAGGCTTTCTTTCATTATAAGTGCCCAAACTGCTGCATCTTTTAAGAGACTTTAGGGAATCCTTTCTCCATTTTTCTGCTATTTCATTTTGACATATTTTTTTAAACTGTTCTAGCCCTGGAATCTTTATAGATGTAAATTATTACTCGGTTGCTCACCAAGTTAAACTGAAAGGGAAGATAGATTTTTTTATATATATAAAAAGTTTCTGTGGTGGTTTAAACCTCTAAACCACACAGTAGTAGAACCAAACTTTCTCATTAAATACTTGTTCGGGATTTTTTAAATTTTTATTTTCTGTACTGTGGCTTATGAAAAGGAAAAAGAAAGGGAAAACCACTCTCAAGTACTAAACATTTTTTGTTATTAAATACTCGTTTAGACATTTAATTCATTTGTTTGGTCAAAGAATTAGATACACAGCAAAAACCCAGGCATCTGGATGGTTAATCATATAAGAAAATTCCCATGAAAAATCCTGTGTTTTAAATGGTCTCTGCCTTTTAAACAAGGGATATATCAGTTGTCTAAGACAGTTTTGACAAATTGTCAAAAGTGAATGGTGGGCCCCCTCACACACTTTTCAGGTGAAGCCCTGATTAGAAAAACGTCTTTCCTAACAGAACACTGTATCTAGAAAAAGAATGATGTTTTAATTACTTTATTAAAATGTCATCTAAAAATAAATTATGGGCAATCAATTATATTTTTTTTCTTCAGTAAAACATTGTAAAGGGTGATACAAAATCTGTTTCATCAGGATTTTTTTTTAAAGAGAGACCATGAGCAATTACCTTGTTGGATCAAAACTGAAACCAACCAAGTCTCAGATTCTCTTTCTCTCTTTCTCTCTCTCAATTTCAACCTCAACAGTGGTTGGCTGGATGCCCCTGAAACTTTGCAAACAGAGCTTTAATATATTTTTTTTTAAAAAAAACACACTCCCTAATGTTTTTTCACTGTACTTTTAAGATCTTGAACTGCCTCTGAACATGGAGACACCATTATTAACTTTGTTGTTGTTATGTGCCTTTAGGTTGACTGATTTATGGCAAGCCTATCCTAGGATTTTCTTAGCAAAATTTATTCAGAGAAGGTTTACAGTTGCTGTCCTCTACGGCTGAGAGTGTGTGACTTGCCCAAGGTCACCCAGTGGGTTTTCATGGCTGAGCAGGGATTTGAACCATTGTCTCTGGAGTCGTAGTCCAGTGCTCAAAGGATAACACCATGCTGACTCTTAGGCCCAAAACAGATGGGCCAAAAAAAAAAGTGGTTTCTGGCCACTTTGGGGTCTTGGCAATTACATGATCCACAACAACAAAGTGGCTTGAAACCACACCGGAGCTGCACTAATCAGGAAAGAGCTAGACTAAAAAGAACCTGGAATAATCTGACCTAACCCAGAAAATGTGCACCTTCGACCCTGCACATAAACGTACAGATGCCAGATTGATTCCAAAGGAGTGATCTGTTCTAAGCCTAAAGCTGCATATAAATGCCCAAATGCAGGTACACATATAAAAAGGATGAAGCTGCTGTTCCCAAGCAATCGGGGCAGCAATCCAAAAAAGTGAAAGTGTGACAAGTCCAATGGATGTAATTACAACGTACACAAACTAGATAGTTCAAGAGGGGGCATGGAGTGGAGGGGGCATGTAATGGGGCATGATTGTGCATCGCTAGTGTTTTACTGGGCAAACAAATGCACTGATGCCCTGTACTGGTGAAGGATCACAGATGCGACTGTGTGGATGATCAAAGGGGTGTCCATCCAATGGCAGCAGGCAGTTGCCAGTGGTGTGTTTGTGTGATGGTGCACATTGATGGTAGGGAAAAAATACAAAAGAAAAAAAATTACCCAGCAGCATGGCTTGACACCATGCTGTGCAGTCAGGCAGTGTACATTTGGGCTGCCTTAGGAGCAGCCAGTGCAGTCAGCGGGGTTTCAACCCACTTTCAGAAAAAGCAGCTTCGAAACGCTTTTTCCTGACTGCATGCTTCATCACTTTGTTGCAATATTGGGAGCATAATGGCAGTGGAGTGGATTGGATTTGGTTTATTGCTCCTCCCTTGGGGATTTCCTTGGAGATCTTGATCAGGGAAACCCCAGACTACTTCCAGTGGTTGAGCTGAGAGGACACTGGGCTCCCCAAAAATTCTCAAGAGAACTGTCATACTTCGTTCTGTGTACTGTAGCATGGTTGTTGTTTTTTTGTTTGTTTGTTTCATTTTTGTTTGTTTCATTTTTTACATCATTTTATTTTTTTAAGTAAGGGGAGTAGTGCAAGAGCCCAGTTCCATGTCATCCTGTTAACAATTAATGCCTCAAACCACTACACAATGCTGGCTTAGTGCCCTCTATTAGCTCCGAAAGTTAACAGCAATTGATAGATCTGTCTTTTACAAATTTGTTTAATCCATTTTAAATCCATCTGTGACGGTGGCCCCCACCACATCCTGTGGCAATGAATTGCACAATTCAGTTATGTGCTGCATGAAGAATTGTGTGTGACAAACAGAAAGAGGGAATAACTTCACTCCATTAATTCTCAACAGAACATTCATAAGTTTTAAATATCCTTCCTTACTGATTGCTTCAATACATTTTCAAATGGTAGCCGTATAAGCCCTCTGACATATATAAACTCAAGTGAAAACATGGATTTACCTCTTATGGCATTCATATATGGAACACTTTCGCTGAGACAGACTGTTGTTGCCTAACATTATTTTGTATGCCAGATTATTTTTATGTTGTTTATTTCTGCATTGCTTAAATTGTTTTAAGGCTTCTATTTTATCCTTTCCCCTTTTGTTGTTTGTTAATTATCATTTGGACCTTTTCTATTGCGGCTTGGTCATTTTCCTCATTTTGATGTCAGCTACCTGGAATTGTTCAACATTTGTGGGATGGATACAAAGCTACATGAATGGCTAGAAATGGCTGTCTCCTCCAACAGGCCTCACCCCTGTGCCACATCCCACTGTTTTATAGGATTTTCCAACACTGCAAGAACAACCTCTCCATAAAAGACAGCACAATGTGGTAGAGAACCAGATTCCTATTTGTATGTGTATAGATCAAAGCCATACATTAAAATCAAGCAGATATCTTAAGGTTGCAGAGTTAGCTCAAATGCCCATATTAACATGGGTTTTAAAAGATAAATCAGTTGCAGATGTTCTGAAAGACTGGAAACCATTGGTGGATTTTTTGAGCAATAAGAATTCTAACAATGTAATAATCTATTATTGTGGTTTTTAGTAATTTTAGTAAAAATTTTAGCTGGTTCTGCAATGTGGAATAATTTTTTAAATTCTTTTTTCCTTTTTCCTTATTGTCATTACAGTCAGGATTGGGGAGGTCAAAGTTGTATATTTTTTGTTTTTCTTTTCTCTTTTTCTTCTTTCTGCCCTTATATTTTAATTTTTATTTCTGAATGTATATTACTTTGATTGTAAATTAGATTGTTCATGTTAAAAATTAATAAAAACTAAATAAATATTTAAAAAAGGAAACACCATGTTCAGCAGTACATGAGCCATAACTTGTCTGAGTGGCAGGAAGTAAGGAATGTATTAAAATGATCAGATTTCATATGATGCTTAAAAGGAGGGATGGAACAGCTATAAATGTCTACCAGTGGGATAAAAGAAAAAGGAATTTTTCCTGAAGAAGAAGGGTTAATAGCAGACTCAGCAGACACTCTCATCATAACTCCATCCATATTTTTGGCTTGTGCCAATCTTGCATTTGCAAGCAGGACCCAGCTGACAGAAGCAGATCCTGTCCTTCCTATTTTCAGTCCTTGATTCTTCTCTTCTCATTTTCCTCCTCATTTTGTTTTTCTTTCTCTCCATGTTCATCTGCTTCCAATACATTTTTGCATATTTACATCTCCACCCAACATAAAATGTGCCCACTTTATTTTGACATTTCCAACATATATCCTTTATATTTTTATTCATTTTAGCTAATTGGTGTGGTATAAGATACCACTGAAATTGCATTTTATAAAAACTCTCTTTCAAATTATAATAGAAACCTGGATGTTTTCAAGGCACCTGAAAAAGTGGATTGACACAGAATTGATCAGGACTGCCTCTGCCAAATCAAGTTGGCACATATAGATATTGCATCTCTCTTAAAGTCACTTCCCATTATCCCTATATAGCATTCCAACTATTCCTAGAATCATAATACCAAGAAGCAGCTCGTGTTCATTGGTAATTCCAGAGATGAGCTAAAGATCTGTCAGAATTTGCCAGGCAGTCTCACTTCCACTGTCTTGGTATTTGTTTTTTCTGCCCGTTATCCCATTTGGTCCCTGTGAAAGTAAGCTCCTTTTTATTTTTCCTCAGCACAGCAGTGTGGTCCACTTGCTTTCAAGTACAATGTTTACATAGATGAAATGTTTTAAGGCAAACATTCTGGACTGTAGCAAACTAATTTCTCTTTTAATATACACAGATGAAACACAATTGAAGGCCGTGGAGCTGTGCCAGTTTACACCAGTAGGTATTTTGGCCTACAAATCACAAAAGAAAATGAGTTCCTTTATTTTATTACACAGTATAACCTTGGTTTATATCTCAGTGACACCTCATTTCCTTTTGGCAGCTTATTTAATTTGGCAATTGTTTACTTCGTTTCTTATATATGTTTTGCAGGCCTCACTCTAGGTCCATTCATTCCTTCACAAAACAAAAAGGACAATGCACAGTGCTCCCCTTAAGATTCCTACTAAAGCTGCATTCGAGGTCTGAGCCTGCCGCTAACACTTTAGGAGATATTCGCTCAATGTTTTATCTTAGCTTGGCCCAAATTACTGCAGTTATGGACACTTCCTTCAGCTTTTTACAGCCAGAATGCAGCCTCCAGAGAGGAACTGAGACAATTCAGCTGTGCTTTAATAAGGTTTATGGCCACTGTTCATTGATGTTTAAATAGTCAACTCTGTTTGTCATCAGGGTAGGAGATAAAACAGACGACAAAGCTCACCTTGAATTCAGTTATAATTTCTGTGCCATTTTCCTATTGCACTTCAAAGCTTAGTAACATGTTTCATTGAAGTTCTGGAAACCGTGAGTGGAAATGATATTTCAGCAGTATTTCAGCTGGACATCACTGAATCCCATTTATGTTGTTGGAAGGGTATGAAACAGTCAAATATCAGCGTTGCAAGAGAATTCCCAATAGGATCTCCAAGGTCATTGTCAAGCCACCTCCTCTCCTGAGTAGCTGCTTTTCCCAGAAACCTTCCCCTGGAAAACCAATTGAAATCTTTGCTTATCACATTTTGATTAAGGCTGCTCTTCGGGGATTGTCTTTTGATATATTTTTGATCTACGATTATCCTACACTGAATGTTCACCTAGAAACACTGAGGAGGGAGTGAGAACCCGATAAAAAGTCTCCATCCAAAAGAGCAGAAGGGAGAATTTTAATATCTTTCTTGCATGCTAGTTCCTGCTGTTCGTAATTGTATCTCTCCCCCAAACAGCAGTTTCATCTTTCAAAACACAACATCACAGACTTCTTCTTGAGATAAATCCAGGCAATAAGAAATTTTGCAGGCAGCTTGACGATGTCACCACCATACAGACAGTAAGAACAGACTACCTGACTAGGGGCCCTTTCACATGACACAATTATGGTGCTATGATTTTGCTTTAACTGCCATGGCTACATCCTCTGGGAGCCTTCAATTTAGGGATGGGTACTTAGATTTCTCAGCCAAAGAGTTCTAGTGTCTCACCAAACTGCAGACCTCAATATTCCACAGAATGCAAATGTGCCAACTGAAGTTGAATCATAGTGCTGTAATTTTATAGTGAGAAAGGGACATATGTCACAGAACGAAATCAGCCAGGAAGCACTCTGAATAACTGCTTATTTTCACCCTTATTCAAATATTAGGCAAAAGTGAAAATTGTCCCCAAACTCCTGCTTATTCCATTCCAAGCATCATGACACCTCACTTCGCTCTGAGATCAGAACAAGGCACCAATGATGGTCACATGTCTAGGAGCTTCATTCTGACCCCAATGAGTGACCCACAGTGGTGTCAGAGGTGCTGGATCATAACAGAAGGCCAGATAGCATCAAAATGCATCAGCATCACCTATATTTGGTCAAATCTGCAGGGCCAGATGAACTGCATCCCAGAATATTGAAGGAACTTGCAGAACCATTTGCCATCATTTTTTTTAGAAATCTTGGATAATGGGTGAGGTGTCAGATGAGTGGAGACAAGCAAACATTGTCTCTTTCAAAAAAGGCACACATACCCACACACAAAGATCCAGGACAGTCAGCCTGATCTCAATACTAGGAAAAATATTAGAATGAATTACACAGGAGTCTATCTGCACATATCTTGATAACAATGACATGATTAGTAGGAACCAACATGGGTTTGTCAAGAACAAATCCTGTCAAACTAACCTTATAGCTTTTTTAATTGGGTCACTAGATCATTATTATCATCATCATCATCATCATCATCACCATCATCATCATCATCTTATATCCCAACTTTCTCCCAATACAGGGACTCAAGGCTGTGCCCTGATGGTGGGAATGCAGTGGATTTCTTTTATCTGGATTTCAGCCAAACATTTGATAAGATTCTCCATGATATTTTGATTAGCAAACTGCCTAAATATGAAATACATGGAAACATCATCAGATGGATCCATAACCGATTGGAAAATCATGCTCAAAGAATTGTCATCAGTGGCTGTGCTTCAAACTGGAAGGAGGTGTCCAGTGGTGTGCTGCAGGGGTTCTGTCCTGGGACTGATGTTCTTCCATATTTTTATCAGTGACTTAGGTGCGTACCCGACAGGCGCTATGGAGCACCGTTGTTACGCATGAGGGGTGGCACTTCCTGACACGCCTTGCCCCTCACACATAACGAGGCTATGCCCTATACAGATGGGCGCCGCCATTTTGATGTGACGGACGCCTAGCATCCGCATGTCTCGGTGCCCTTGTGATGCCACAAGGGCACCATTGGCGCCTTGCGACGTCACAACACCGCAAGAAGAAGCTGCTTTTTGCGGCTTCTTTTGGCTGCACGGAGGAGCCGCACGGTTTGTCCGCTGTGGCTCCTTCACGCAGCAAACACGGGCGCCAGCAGACCACCCTTTTGGGTGGTCTGTAAAGTGCCTTAGATAATGGGATGGAAAGAATCCTTATCAAATTTACAAATGATATAAAACTTTGAGGAGTAGCTAATACATTAGAAGTTAGGAACAGAATTCAAAGGGACCTTAATAAACTAGAAAACTGTTCTGGAATTAATGAAATGAAATTCAACAGAGATTAATGCAAAAATCTGTATTTAGGCCACAAAAGCCAAATGCACAGGTACAGTATGCAAGTTATTTGTCTCAGCAGAACTACATGTAAAAAGGATCTTGGAATTATTGTTGATCATAAGCTGAACATGAGCCAGCAGTGTGATGCTGTGGCAAAGAAGGCAAATGCTATCTCAGCATGCATTACTTGAAGCATAATTTCCAAGTCAAGGGAAGTAATAGTCCACCTACATTCTGTGCCGGTCAGTCATTATCTGAAGTACTGCATTCAGGTCTGGACATCTCATTTTAAGAAGGAGTGACTTCAGAGAAGGATGACAAGGATGCTAAGAGGTATGGAGAACAAACATGTGAAGAGATGATTGAGAGGCAACATAGTCTCAGAGGGTAGAACTAATTTTTTTGTTTGTTTGTTTGTTTTGTTTTTGTTTTTTGTTTTTTTGTTATAGGAAGGTAGCTTTTGATTGACCATCAGAAGAAACTTCTTAACTGTGAGAGTGGATCAGTAATGGAACCGATTGCCTAAATTGCTGAACATGGCCTGTTACAGACTACCAAAATAAAGCTGCTTCGGGTCTCTTTGGAGGTATGCTTTTTAAATGATGCATGCATCCTAAGAATCTGGAAGCTGCACCAAAGCTGCACTCCAGTGCTTAGGAATGGAGTGTGGTTTTGGCGCGACCTCCGGACTCTTAGGACCCATGCATCATTTAAATAGCATACCTCCAAAGAGACCCGAAGCAGCTTTATTTTGGCAGTCTGTAACAGGCCGAGGTCTCCTTTTCTGGACTTCTGAATAAAGAATCTGGACAGCTACCTGCTGGGGATGCTTTAACTGGAACTTCTCAATTGAGCAGCGGGTTAGATCTGATGGTCCATGGGACCCCTTCCAACCCAATGATTCCATGTAATTTAGGTATTTTGTTTCATATATTTTAATGGTTATGTGTTAAAAGCAATGTTTTGATTGGATGTATGGTGCATTGCTTTTTAAAAACTTATGCACGCCGTATTGTTTTAGATGTTCTCTTTTCACTGAGATTGTAATTCGCTTTGACTCCCATTCAGGGGGAAAGTAAGATATAAATCAAATAAATAAATGTATAAAATACACAAGTTGCTTGGTAGATAAAGTCATACAAGAAAGAGTTTCTTTACAGAAAGATGGTTAGAAAATCTCAGGCTTTCTTGGTTCCTTTTACCTTTTCTGCTCATGTCACCTCACACCTTTCTGTTGTCAGATAGGTAAAAGAAGGTGTCAACATTTGTTGCTGCCTTGACAATTTCGAATCCATTAGAAGCTGACAGTTTGCCATTCGGCTCTGATTAGATTATGATGAAAGGCTTTCCTTAACAGTATACCATTCAGGTGACAAGAGTTTTAGAGGCAGCTTTAAAGAAATCCTTCCAGGGTGACAGGTATGGCAAGCCAGCTGCCGTTGTGTAGGCAATGGGAAAACTGAACAGGATACACACAGAATATGCCAGTGCAATTATTTGCCACTTCTACTACTGGCCCAAAAAGTGATGCAAGAAAAAAAGCACTTCATGACTGACACCCATTTTTGTTGACAGAAAGGTGAAGCAGAATATAATACATCAGATTAAACAAAACAAGAAATTAAGACCAGAATGATTAGAGGAGAGCTAAACAGAAGAAGGCATTGCCACATACAGTATTGCACAAATATTTTGTCAAGACTTCAGTGAAATTTCTGTTAAGCTTGGCAACCATAGAACACTGCTGGAAGGGATTTTGTTGTTCATAGTGGGTCACAAATGGCACGGGAAAGAAGCTTTTCTTGCCCTAATATACAATTGTCTTTGCAATTTGTCTCTGTAGCCAATAAAAAGGGACAAACAAGGAAAATGTTACTGCTTTTGCATCATATTGAATTCTTAATTTAAAGAAAAATAACAGTGGGGAACTTGACTGCTCCCCTGCAATCCTCTCATTTCAACTACATGAACAATAAACCCAAATCTCTACAGAAATAGTGTTTTATCTATCTAAGTCATGTTTCCATATTTTTGTCAATCAGCTTATTTAAAGTTCTCCCCTGGCCATGTTTCTCTGAGGCCAAAATGGCCAAAAAAAGGAAGGTGAAGCTCAAGTCATCCTTATAACTACGGCCTACTCATGTGGGCAAACTATGTACAGTCAGCCCTCCATATCCACAGGTTCAACTAGCCACAGCTTGAAGTTTTAAAAAAAATCCAAAAAATCAAACCTTGATTTTACCATATTATATAAGGGACACTATTTTACTTTTTTGTATATAATAGGACTTGGGGGAGGGGGTGTCCTGGAGCCAAACCCCAGCAGATACCAAGAGCCTACTGTATAATAGTTTACTACACAGAGAACAAAATGGAACAATATAAATACCCTAATATGACAGAAAAAATTAATCTGTGGATCTGAATAGGGTAACTATCTCTTTTTGACAGGCCTCTCATCTTCAGCAGCAACACGAAAAGCAGATACTACATGATCTTCCAACTACTGCAAATCTAAATGGGAAAAAAGGTTCCCATTTACTGTGTAGTAAACTATTATACACTCTTCACACGAAGTACAGCAAGGCACGATACTTTGATGCCTCTTCTTTTGGTGCCTCTTCTCATTCTTTTGCCAAATCTTTCTTTAGCCAAGGTCTTTTATCCTTGCTTCCTCCCATGACCTTTTGCCACGTTCTTAAATATAATCTTTAAAGTATCTGCACAGAAAAGATATTATCTATGTCCTGCAAAACATCTGCCGCACTGTTAACATTAAACAATTTTAGCATACTGGTAAGTACCTCTGTGGTTTGTGACAAAAAATAAAAATCATTATTGGGTAATACGTTTATTAGAAGCACTAAAATGTCACAAAAACATATAAAATAGTCAGCTTTGGTACCACTACCAGAAATAAATGCCCATGATCCTCCCTGCTACACAGTATGGATATATTCCTAGGTATTCATAGGCTGATAAGGATTTTCCCCCCGAAATTTACTTGCAATTTATTATCCTTTAGTCAGATGGGCAATACCCAAATGATCCTTCTCTTCTGACTTTCCTCCTATTTATCTTGGCTATGTTGACAATTCCCACATGTTCCAACTACAAGTTACTATCTATGGGGAAATTCTGATCAGCCTTAACTTGATATATTGATAGATCATTCCTCTCTTTATGAGTTTAATGGTAATACTAGCACTTAACGAGTCTAATGGCACACTGTGGCTTTTAATGGCCACATTATCACTGTGAGCAAATTCCATGTTGTTTATGCTCAAAGACAGCATAAGACAAAGAGCATGGAAACGTTAGCTTTTTCAACTACAACTCTCAGAAATAGCCTTCTAGTGACATGCTAATTGGGGATTCTGAGAGATGTAGTCCAAAAATAACTTTTCTGAGCTCAGATAATATGTATAAATAGCAAAAATATCTTAAGCCCAAACACTTCATTGCTCCAGCATCTTATTTGTCTTAGTATGATTACGCTCAAGAAATTATGAAACTGAATATCACCAATGACATTGACGGCTGTCTGTTAATCTGTGCTTATTGTAGAAATTGCAAAAATCCAAACTTAGGTGTGCTGAAAGGCTAGCACTACATTGCCTATAATTTTAAGAGAATGAGGGCATGAAATCCCAGGTCATTTGTAAACTGATCATTCCCCAACTGCTCCCTCCTTGTGCTTTTAAGTGTTTTGAGCCTGGTAAATTGAAACCTGAAGAAACACAGGTCCATGATCTCTAGGACCTCTGCAGCAAACCTGGATTTTTGCTGATTTGTGCTAGGAAGTAACTGCTTACTTACCCCATAATTAACACCACAAAGCTGATTCTCTAAAGATAAAGTATGGGAGGTCAGGCTTGGGATCAAGTAGAGAAGCATTTCATTCAAATAGCTCAACATGCTCAGATCAGATGTTTAGCCAACAGTGCCTCTGTAGTACAATACCTTTGCCATTATAAAATATTTTATCTCCTTTTAAAATATACTGCTGGTACCAGCTCTGACATTTTGCAAATCCACTTTTGTGAACTGGCTAAGGGAAATAATCAGATGCAAGGTAGGGATCAACCACAAAATTTCTCTTGGCTAAAGCTGTACAGTCGCAACCCTAGGGCAGCCACTCAGTACTTTAAAGCAATGCAGAGTTTCTAGAAGGGATCTGAAAGTGCATTCCTATGTGTGTCTTCTCAGAGGTAAGCACTGTTGGTTTCAGTTCTCTTTGTCATTGTTAAATGCTGCCAAACTGACTTCAACTTATGGTGAATTATGTTTGGTCTTTGGACTCAGGTCTTGTAAACTGTGGCTTCTTTGATTGAATCTATCCACCTGTAATGTAGTCTTCCTCTTTTCTTGCTTCCTTCTACCTTGCCAAGTATCACTGTTTGTTCTAATGAGTCATGTCTTCTCATGACATGTCAAAAGTACAACAGTCTCAGTTTAGTGACGTCTGTGGAGTGTTCAGACCTGATTTGCTCTAGGGTCTATTTATTTGTCCTTACAGTCTTTTCTTCCAGGTAATTAGGATTACAGTCTGACTGTGAGACTGGATGGCCCTCGTGGTCTCTTCCAACTCCATGATTCTATAATAATGCCAAATTATTATTACAAGCCATGAATTATATTAGGTTTTTGAGGGCTACACAGCCAGATGGAATTTGGTTCGGATCAAAGTATCTGGATTAAAGTATATGCCAATGCACTAACTTCAGGATTAAAGGATAATTCAGCAATGAACCGCTGCAGTGCAAGGTGCTGCAAAGTGCAGGGGATGGTCTACTTTTGATGGCTTCTACAGCAGAAAGGTCAGCATACGTTGTGTTAAAGCACAAGGCAGCAAGATGTGTTACATGGAGAGCAGAGCATGGGGTTTTCGAGGCCTGGACATCCCCTTTCCAGCCACTTTGATCAGCGTCCCTTGACCAGCAGATGGCCACAGCAATGCAGTTATGGGATTGCCCTCTGCGCTCAGGTGTTTTCACCCAAGGGAAGACTGATGAGGAAATCGAGGGTTCACACTTGCCCTCAGTTAATCCCACACTAAAACGCTCCCACCACCACCACCGCTTGCTCCTTTTCAGGTTCAACCAAGTTTAAATAGGTTTCAAGTTAAACAGTGGTCCTTATTTAGCCAATTTTCTGTGTCATGGTTGCCATCATTTCTAAAGTCTAAGCTCACACCATTCATAACATTTGAAACACAGAGTAATATATGATATGGATAGGTGGCCATCAACCATAACAGCACCCCCACTTCCTTGGAACATATGGATTTGGTATGTGAAATGCCACATTATTCATGTACTTAATAGTGATCACAACTACCAAAGAGATGGGGCACACTTCATCGAGTCACTAGTGCTCAGCTGTGCATGGCCTAATGAGTTGTTGTGTTAATAAAGTGAGATTACCTGATTTATTCTGCTCAGAGCCCATTAAGGAAAGAGTGTTATATAAATATGGTCAATATTGAGAAAATAGTTTCTAGTTATAATGTTACCATACAAAATGAGAACCGATTAAAATGTTACCTGCGCAAAAAAGTAATGTTAGAAGAATTTGCTATAGTAGGTTCTTGAATGAAGTGCCAGCTTGCTAGCTCAAGCAATGTTCCCATGTGTGTGTGTGATCTCAATTCCCATTAAAAGACCAATTGTAGAAAAGGAGTTGCAGGGAAGCTGTGTGGTTCAAATACTTTATAAATGTTTGAAGTGTTAATACCTAGAATGGTGAGACCTTACTAGTTCAGCCTGTTGGGATATTAAAAGAGTAAAGAGAGGAAATTAAAAAATGGAAAACTTAATCTGAGTATTACCATGTAGAGTGTTTGTTCAGTCAAAACCAATTTGGGCAAAGCTCTGGCACCCCACCGTGCCTCCAGGCATAAATTGTGTATTGGAAGGATTTTTTTTTAAAGAGTAGTAGCCTTTTTCATCTCATGAAGTATGATTCTGTTACAAAGTCCATGACAGGATAAATCTTTTGGATCTCAAGCAGATTTTTCAAAAGGGTTCTGTCCCTGCATTTCTAACCTAAACCAACCACTCTCCATGCAAAATTACAATATCTTTCCTTTTCTTTCTGTTTAAAGCTGCTCTGCAAATCACTTTTGTCACTTACTTATGGTAACTTGCATTTAAGAGGTCATTCACACTTAGTTTTTTGTAGGAGAACAGTGCGAATAACCTCACTCGTGGTTTCCAGGTTTGTTATTCACACTATGAAATGGCATCAATCTGCATCTCTGCAAGTTTGGAGCAGGAGCCTGTGGCTCAGGTGGGCTGAGGCGTCCCCCATTGCCAGGCCTGGGCTCATCCTCCATGGTCTGAAGAGGGGGAAGATGCCCCTTTCCTCCGAAGAAGTCACCAGAAGCCAGCCCAGAGTAATGGGTGTGGAGGGAAAGAGGAAAAGGAGCAGAGTCTCCTCATAAGGCCAGCCAAGAGAAGCCTCATCCCCAAAGGAGTCAACAGTGTGAATGTATTTGAAACCCCTTCAAGGTACGCAGAGTTTAATCCAGGTCTGTTTGCTTCGGTTATTCACACTGCTGGTGATGTGAATCTTTTTTTAAAACTAGAGGAAAACCCTGATATTTATTACTCCAGATTAAGTGGTTTTTTTGGCAGCCCACCCACCCACCCCCCACTCCAAAATTTAATTGGGTACATTAAGAATGTGTGCAAACAACAGATTTAACCTAGGTTTATCCTGGATTATTTTCACAGTGTGAACAACCCCTAACAGGAGAAATGAAAAGCAAACACCCAGCATAGATCAATGTGACAGGCATGCCTCCATTCTGAATGCTAAATAAAGAAGCCCCTTTCACCAAATGTACAGATAATATGGCATAGGAATGAGTGGACAACTTATGTCCTCCAAATTTGACCGGAATATAACTTTCATAACCCCTTACCACTGCTAGTGCTGATGGGAACTGCACTCCAACACTATGTGGAGGGAAAGATATTGTTCAAACCTGGCAGAGGAAAATGGCAGAAGAGGTCAGTTAGGGACACTTCACTGTTTTTTGATGAATCTTCTTGCCATGGCTTGGTACAAGTAGAAAAACATATGGATTTCAGGCTCTCAGTGACAAAATGCCACATGTTGACTCATAATAAAAGATATAAGGAAGCTCACAAGAGGAGGGACTTAGTACTGACGATAATAAAACTTCAAGAAGGCTGCAGGACCTAGTATTCCTTTCTTTCTGATAAGATGATTTCCTCCATCTGAGTTTGTGGAGCATAATGCTCCACCTATGCAGCTCTACTGGTTGCTGGCTGCTTCCATGCCATGTAGAAGGCAGCTTCCAATCAGTGGATCATGCTTCCACAGCCATGTAATGACCTGCAGATAGTGCAGGGTGGCCTAGGAAGAGTCAAGTACACTTATACTGATATGAGGAAGCAGCAGCTGTTGCCCATCCATATCACTAGAGAATGTACAAAGAGATCCAAGAGAGTGAGAACTACTCTTTTCTTCCAGATGTAGCTGAATGCTCCCTGGGTAGCACAAAATGGCTGAGGAGGTACATGCCAGCCCTCTGAAGTAGAGCTGTATGCGGGGGAGAGGGTGCATCATGTAAAAGGATACTGGATCTGACAATACTGTAGCTCACATGTGGGTATTTACATACTCACATGTGAAGAATTGCTAGGAGTCAAGGTATTAACCCTTTGTGGGACTTCAGAGGGTTGCGCTCCCTGCCCCACTGCACTTCCATCTCTGAAAAATTGACTTTTCCCCCTCTCCCAGTCATTTAAATCCCATTTTTGCAACATAAAATCAATCAGAATTCAATTCTCTGTGGCACTTTGTGTCTCAAAATGGCCTTGAGGGATACATGGTGCACTTTCCTTATCCTTAGTCTTCCAGCAGAAACTGTCCCTATGTTCTGCTGGAAGCAGACAGAAAGAAGATATACAGACATACGTGTATTAAATAAGTACATTTATTCTACTGATTTTAAGAGAACTCCCATGAGTTACTTTTCAGAAAGTAAAACGGTTGTATAGGACTTACGTCTGTATGGACATCCACAAATTTGCCCTGGGCATCTATCAATTGTTTCTTTCCTTCAGAACCATAGAGTTCTTGCTTTTAGTTAACACAGGATGATGGCTTGTTAGATTTCATTTGACATACACATATGGCTTCCAAAACCATTCCTGACCAAAAAGTAGGCACATTTTGTTATCGGAAATCTTCTTATTTTAGTGACTTACACTCACTTGAACTGGAACTGACCTTGTCTGAAAAAGAAATATAGCATATGCTGATTATTCTGGGATAATCTCACAGGTGCCATTGGAATGATGTTGCAATCAGTGTTTTGAGTACTCAGAGGCTTTCTGTGTTTAAGAATCCCACATTATGCATATAAGATCCTCCTTGAAACAGACATAAATCAGGCAGAAATATATTTAGATGATCAGGAACTTTGCAAAAGTGGAGGGGAGAAAAAGAATCCAGATCAACTGTGGAGGAAGGCAAGTGATGTGTCTTTTTTAGAACTAAATGAAGCACTAACCAATAAAAGATGAGAAGTAAATCTGTTTTGGAAATATACTGAGTTAGATAACCTGTCAGATCAAATTAGTCTTAAAATTCCACATTTCTGTGATTACAAGAGAATGCAGAGGGCAGCATCTTTGTAAGGACAGCTAAAATAGGGGAGCAGATTGGATCTGTTACTTGATTTGAACCTTTCTGTTAACAAAACTCTCCAGTGTCAAAAAGCTGTCAAGGGAGTTCCTGTATTCAAACAGACAGCAATTTAAACATATCAGTAACCAGGGAACCTAGAAATATTAAAACAAGGAATATTTTAAAGTCTATTTAGCTACTTGGGGGTGGTAAGTGTCTGCTCTTATTAAAATCTTACCATGGTTTCTCTAAAATGTCAAAGCTGGAAATCTGTTGACTGATGCAGCTGAGATAACTGTTGCAAACAAAAAGCCTGGGCTAGAGGTGACAGGCCTGTTACAGTTGACACCACTGGTGGTGGCCTTTCTCAGCAATAAAGAACATGTTCTAATTAGAATATCCTTGACATCAAGCCCACAGTGCCATTGCATCTTATCAATTCTGCCATTCTGATTGTACAGGTTTTGCACTCCTGTATATTACTACACTTAGAGGCTAAATAGACTGACATTTAACATTGGCCTTGGGGCAGAGTGGGGGCATGGCATCTGCATGCTGCACACCCCGATGCTGTTCCGAGACTGGCTTCAGGCTGCATGCCCAACTGTACAATGGGGGTGTTACAGCGCTCCATTGGTGCAGTGTTTTGACACACTGTGCCAAAGAAGCACCACAGCAAGGGTACCTTTTTGCGGGTGCAAAAAGTGCTGGATTGGGGATGCAATGTGCAGTTGCTGTGGCCCTGGTCCGGCAAGGAAAGGGGCATCAGGACACCACTCCAAAGGGGTGGTTTGTTTGGCCTCATAGAGTCTCTGGTTTCTCATCAAATGGATGTGTGGGACTAATGTGTAAAGTAAAGACAAATGTAAAATCAGGGAAACACATTAACATGAAGCTTAAAGTCAAAAGTGACATGCAAAATTGAATGCCCATGTATGTGCAGAAGTGCTGTTATCATAACAGTGCTTCAACCCCATGCCATGGTTTATGATCCAGGGAAGAGCTAGAAAATCCCATATCTTGGGGAAAGCCTTTTGAGATTGGAACTCCAGGTATTCTCTAGCCGGATGGTCACTGCTTATACTGGTTGGTGGATTCCGAGAGCTGTAGCTCAACCTCCTGCCCCCAGAAATCTATTCCAAACTCTGGAAAATCCTTTGGAGTGAAGCTTTTGTCTGAACCAAGAGGTCATCGTCTTTCCCTTGAGCCATTTCCTTAAAGTCATATTGAATGAGGTTTGCCATAAACTGATAACCACTCTATTGCTCTGAGGTGAGATTTGATTTCCCCTGGTCTTGAAGCCAATTTTGTTTCCTTCCAGATGTTGTTGGACTACAAGCTCCCATCATTTCTTCTAATTGACTGAGCTGGATAGATCTAAAGGGACACACATTCTCCCCCTATCCTTGTTTTGTCATTGTACAGTGTAGGCAAATGGAATCTAGGTTTACCCATATATTCACCTGGCTTGATTATTTAGTCATCTTTCTGAACCATAGCTGACTCATCTAAAAAGCATTACAGGATAAGATAGGTTAGCCAGATGCAAAAAAGCATTGTTGTTGTTGGTGTTGGTGTTGGTGTTGTCGTCATCATCATCATCATAATTGCAGTGCTTTGCAGTAAATCCTGTCCCAGTCCTCCCAATCACTACTAACCAGGAAACACTGTAATTCCTTCTCATGGCAGAAACATGACTGAATAATACTAGCATTTTTCTTCATTTTGGGTCCTATTCTGTGCAAAATTCACATGTGGGAACTTTGCACAGGAAACAGCAGTTTCTGCACATAAAATAATATGTTTGGTGTGCTGTTTTCTGCACAAAAATGCATCATTAGTGTGAAGATTATTTCCCAAATTGTGAAGTTTCTCACCAGCCTCGGATTCTCTTTATCAGCATTTTCAACACCCATGAAACAAGTTTTGGTTTCTATAAGCCAGCTCTCTAGTCCTGTAAAAAAAAAAGAAGAAGTTGAACAAATGTATATGGAGTTAGTGCAAAAGTGTAAACAGGACAAAGGCAAGAAGGCCTCTGTCACAGGTTATAGCTAGGCATACTACCTAATTTTTAGATATTAGTTATTAGCCAGCTTGGTATAGTGATTTGAGCATTGGACTATGGCTCTGGAGACCAGGATTCTAATCCCTGGTTAACCATGAAAGCCCAGTGAGTGACCTTGGACAACTCTCTCAGCCTCAGAGAATGGCAATTGCAAATCCCTTCTGAAGAAACTTGCCAAGAAAACCATTTGATAGGTTCACCTTAGGCTCATCATAAGTCAGAAACAACTTGAAGGCACACATACAACACACACACACACACACACACACACACACACACACAGAATGATCATAGCAAAGTATTATTTATTCAAATGCACTGTGGAGCACACAAGACTTTAACAAAAGATTTGTATACAATTTCCCTTTTGGAAAGTTGCTGATTTTCTAAATCTGGGGTGAGAACTGTTGTAGTTCTGCCCATTTCCACCACACCTACTCTGGTGTGGGCCATATCCTCTTTTGATGAAATGGGATATCATTTTCCAGAAATGCTAAGCAAGACATGGAGAAGGGGGGTAATATTTTACCAGAGAATTGTATACCATGGAGATCTCTGGAGTCTGAGTCTTCATTTTCTGACCAAAATATAGTGATGCATCTGGAATCTGTATGAAAAGTTCCTGCAGTTGCATGTGACCCACAGACTGCACTTTAGGCCCTGGACAGACCGCCCCAAAAGGGTGGCCTGCCAGCAGCCTATTTCCCTCCAGAAGGACGCCGCAGCCACCAAACCGTGTGGCATCCCTCCAGAGTAAAAAGGACCTGGAAAAAATGGGTTCTTTTTTTGGTTGCTGGGCAGACGTCACAAGTGCTCCAGTGGCGCACTTGTGACGTAAGCGACGTGCAGTGACATGCGGACGCTGCATGTTGCTTGCATAAAATTGGTGGCCCCCGTGTGGATGGGAGTCCGCCATCAGGATGCTGCCCTCACGTACTAAGGTTAGGGACCATGTGGTTGGTGCATGGTCCCTAATTCTAGTATCACCACTGCCACACCCCTTTTGGCCCATCTGTCTCAGGCTTTACTTACATATAATCTAATTGGACCTCTGCCTCGTTTAACTTTACTTCAAGCAGAGCTTGGGGAAATTAGTTTCAAACCAGCTTTCCTACTTCACAGCAGGATACAAAGTTGAGATCTTTATAGTTTCTTTAGTGGATGATCTTCTCCTGAGCATTGACAGGGGGAGTGTGTCCCTGCTGGTGCTTTTGAACCTCCTATCAGTGTTCAGTATCATCAGCCATGGTATCTTTCTGAGATGCCATAGGGGTTTGGGACCTGGCAGCATTGTGCTTCAGTGTTTTGGGGGCAGGTTCCAGATAGTGATGCTTGGGGATTTCTGCTTCTCAAAAAACAAGCTGTCATATGGTATACCGCAAGGGCTGCATCCACACCACAGAAATAATGCAGTTTGACACCACTTTAACTGCCATGTCTCAGTGTTATGGAATTCTAGGATGTGTAGTTTTGTGAGATATTCAGCCTTCTCTTTCAGACAGCTAGGGTGTCAAAACAAACTAAAAATCCCAGTATTCCATAGCATTGAGCCATGGCAATTAAAGCAGTGTCAAACTGCATTATTTCTGCAGTGTGGATGCCACCAAGGTGCCAGTCTAGCCCACTACTGATAACATCTACATGAAATTCCTAGGAGAGATCACCTGAAGGCAGTGACACCCAAAGGCATTTCTCTGTTCCTTCAAAAGTAGCATCAGCTAAGGATTATGTGTCTCCCCTAAATGAATGCCTGGAAGAAGTAATGGGCTGGGTAAAGAAGAAAAACCTGAAATTGAATCTGTTGTTGCCTGTCTTGATCCATAGGGGAAACTGCATAAGAAAATTATTATTATTATTATTATCATTATCATTATCATTATCATTTCATTTATTCAATATATCATACAAAATCTCCTATACAGTGGGCCCTTGCCTTACGCGGGGATCCATTCCGGACCCCCCACCCCGCGTAAGGCGAATTCCGCCTATGCTGGAGCCCCATTCATTTGAATGGGGCTTGTGCGCTGCGGCGTGGCGGCGCAGGAGCACACGGCGTTATGGGCACGTGCCCCATTCATTTGAATGGGATGCGCCGCCCCTTGCGCCCTGCGCGCTCCCCGCTGCTTGAGTGTATACCCTCAAGACTGCTAAAGCGCACCCGCCTGTAACGCGGGCGCACTGTACAATGTAGTCATGCCATCTAGGCAATTTGGGGAGTTGTGGGGCCCATACAGACAGGCCAAAATAAAGCTGCTTCGGGTCACTTAGGAGGTATGCTGTTTAAATGACACATGCACCTTAAGAGGTCAGAGGCTGTGCCAAAGCTATGTTCCAGTCCTTAGGATTGGAACGTGGCTTTGGTGCTGCTTCTGGCCTGTTAGGACATATGCATCATTTAAACAGCATATGTCCAAAGTGACCCGAAGTAGCTTTATTTTGGCCTGTCTGTACGGGTCCATAGTAAAAAAAATTAAGAAATAACTTTCCCAAGACTGTTTTCATGGAGAATCTTATTCAGTGTGTTGGACACCAGGGTTCAAATCTCTGCTCAGTTGTGGAAACCACTGGGTGTCCTTGGGCAAGTCCTACTCTTTCCACCTTAGAGACAGGCAATGGCAAACCTCTGATGAATGAATCTTGATAGGATCTACTACGTAAGTCAAAGTTGACTTGAAGGCATATAGCAACAAGTGTCTTTGAACTATGTGTTTGAAAAGTGGTGAGGAGACTGAAGGAAAAACTAAACAATGGGTTAGTCACATTTTAAAAAATAAAATGTGTAAATTAGGCACTCGGTAGCAATGGGGCCCCTGATCTGAAAAATATTCCAGATCTAGATAAGTTTCTTAAAGAAAATCCCCTCACCTAGGTTGTTATTTGCTCCCAAATGTGACATTCACACAAACATGCACAAACTTGTTTGCCTCCAGAAGCAAACTACAGTTTTAAGACAAAAAAACAAAAAAGGTTTTCTGATCCAGATCACAGCATATTCTGCATTGGGGTACATTACAATTTCTTTCTCCTTCGAACTAAAAATGACCAATTTAATCAATCTTTAATTTTCTTAAAATCATTAAATAATGTGATCGTAGCTTGCCCCTATGAAACATTATATACAGTGTGGAAATTAAAATATAAATCAGTAGTTAGATAAACAGACTCTTTTAAAAAAGGAAATCAGCAAAGTCCTTTTGCATTTCTTTAGGATCATCATGGGATCTTGTAACATTTTTCTTTAGAAGGATAAAGTTTGAGATGGGGCAGGAAGGAAATAAGATGTCTTCCCAAAGAAGCTATACTTCTCTAGGAGGTGTGACAGTTAACCAAAAATGATAACTAGCGCATATCTCTGTGGCTGAAGCTGTCTCTCCTTTTGAAAGGAGAGCAAAATTATATGCCTGAACACTAATCCTTCAGCAACCCATAATCATGGAGCTTGTGGTGTGAAAAGCAATGAACACATATTTTAATTAATAAATAATAAATAACAAAATGCCTCCCATTTTAATGAGTTGTAGTGCTACTTTCTTTTACAGCGTTGTTGTATTTCTTCACATGAACACACCCTTGAGTACTTATGTTCATCTCCAGTATTTTTAAGCATTGATACTTAAGCTAAGCCTAGTTGTTGTTGACTCAAGGCAATTTCCATCAAATTTAGGCAAGGCCCCTGGGGATTTTATTGGCAATAACTGCTGCCTATGTTTCATTTAAGTAGGCATTTCTTGGTTACATCAGTGTCCCAGGATGCTACACATCCAAAAGGCAAGTTGACCCTGGAGACACATTAAGCTGATCCCATTTACTTCATGTCTGTCTTTCGACACATTGCTTCCATCCGGCAGAGCTGCTCCTTCAGAGCTCTGGTCCAGCTTTGTTTGTTTGTGTTTACAGCACAGGGGAGTAGCAAATAAACAAAGAAAGGCCGGACTCCCCTTTCAGTCTCAGTGAAACTTAAGTTTCACTTCAGAGAAGAGAAGTGTGGTACGTCATTTTATTTATTTGTGGTTCTTTTAAGTGATGTCCAGAGACCTACATTTCATGGTTGTTTGAAAGTTTATGTAACAGTGGGAAGCTGTTAAACAGCAGTTTACCTTCACTTCTTCTTCTTCTTTTTAACATAAAAGGGTTTAGCATTAGCACTTGTTTTTCCCCCTTATTATTTCAGGTACTACTTAACATTTCCCAGTTTTAATTGTTTTCCCTATTGAGCTTACGTTTCACATAAGGAGTGCAAAGAATTTAACGTTTACCTAGATTTAATGATGCTCTTTGCCATTCCAACTAAAGCTTAGTTCAAGCCAAAATTATATAAATAAAAGCTGGTGGGGGGGGGAGGGGGGACCATTTCTTTCAGTTTGTCCTCTCTTACCATTCAAAACATAGTATACATTTCTCCCCCTACTTATATACATTTGCAAAACATTTTACCATAATTCTCAAATGTTATGCCTCACATGAATAATTCATACTGGATGAGTTTGTTTTTAGAAAGTGTTTTCAATTATAGACTAAAACAAGCTTCAAATCTTTGCTATTCCTATGCCCCCCACACCAAAAGAAAAAGAAAAGGAGGCGGGGGGGAAGCTCCCACTCATATCTTAAAAGTTTAGCAATTCCAAAACATCTCTGGCTTCTCTCCAATAAGTGTATGCATTTAATATTTCATTTCACTGCTCTGTGCATATATTAGAGACAGGAGCATTATGCAGTTGAAACAAACATTTAGTTCAGTAAAAGACTTCATGCAATGTCATCTATGGTTTCCTAACTGAGACCCTACATTTTCTATGGTTTTGTTTCATGCTCCTATATTATTCTGACAGTGACAGAACCAATATTTTTGCTCTGGTTGTTCCTATAGGATTCTATGTGTGCTTTTCAGAATGGAATGTCTCTGTGAGATTAAACTGTTAAAAGCCAAGTATCTCTTCCTATCAGGCTTTTAAATTTGCAGTTCATTGGGTCAATTTTTATGCTGTAATGGTTCGATAAGGAGATTTGGTTTGGCATTTCTTACAGGCCTCTGGCTAAAAAAGAAATGTTAATGATGATTAAGCATTGACTTAAATGTAAGATTCTTTTTCTGTACATAAATCAGTCATCAAACTCCATATTTAATTCTGGTGTACTTTGTTCTTTTTATCCATTTGAAACAGAAAAAAATGCATAAGCAGAGAGATATTTTCCATTATAAAAATTTTAAATGGTTAAAAAAAAAAGGATTGAGTTGATTACATGAGAAATTAGGATTAGGCTTGAAATGAATCTTTAGTGTTATTAGAGAAAACCCATTAAGACTGCACTGAATTACTTACCTGAAAGTGAGCTCTATTGAACTTTATAATTTACTTCAAGTAGATGTTTATAATATTGCAATGTAAAATAGTAATAATTTTTTAAAGACTAATTGTGAATTGGTCGTTCACAATTTATATCACATTGGTTGATAAATACTAATTCCAAGTCAAGACAAGACAAACTGAAATTGAGATGTCATTTTAGTTTCTAAAACAAATCAACAAACCACTTATTTAAAAAATACAAGATATAACTTTAAAAATATCAAGCCTGCATCTTTCAGTTTCTCTGAAAATGGCTTGAATGAATATTATCAACCACTGTTTTAAATGGTACATTATTTTATTTAATATAAATATGAAACTCTGAAACAATATTTTCACATTGCATTTTAACAGATGCATTTCCCCCCTACGATAGAAAACTGCACTCGTTGCTGTTTCAAATCTTGAACCATTTCACCACTGTATGCTTAAAATACGACATTAAAAATTGCAATCATATTTAAATATAATAATAAAGAATAAGGAAGCTCTTTCAGTATATGTGTATTTTTTTAAAAAATGAAGGTTTAGAAACTGTTCATCAGGATTTCGAAGTAATCTTAATTCCCTCTAAAATTTCACTTACTTTTACGCTATCCTCACCAAAAAAGGAAAAGGAAAGGAAACAAAACAAAACAAAAAATCCCAGTTCAGATTTTAAGAAATATTCAAGCTACAATTCAAAGTTGGAGAGTTTCAATTCATTTTGAATATATACATGTCAGTTCCAGCTCAGAAAACTTCTATTTCAAGCCTTTTGCAGAAAACAAACAAGCTGGCTCAGAATGCTTCTTTTATATGTTAATGTAATTCAGTATAATATCTGTAATATTATGATCCATTTTCACTATGAAGAAGCATCGAGGACATTTTCATTCAACAAGCATATTGAGCAGAACCAGGAATGTTCTACCAGCAGTTTCTTTTTGTTAGGACGGCTATAGTCAAAAGAGCAGGCATAAGTCAAATGAAGAGGGGTTGAAGTAGACAAATTATTCAAGCAGAGAGAGCAAACTTTTCCTTCCATGTTCATAAATACCATCAGGGTGTTATGAACCAACTGTGTATAACACTATGGGCTATAATCCTGTTTGCCAGACAGTGGGTAAGCCAGGCAAAAATAATGTAACATTTCCAAGCAGATTAGTTTGAATGGAATATATTTGAAGTGTGAATCTCAAAGGTTTTCAAAATTTTCCCTGAGTTAAACTCCTCGTTGATCAAAAGGACACACTTGAAGCAAAATACTGGCTCTCTTTAAAAATGACTGAGCGCTACTACCTTTTTTCTTTAGAGAGCTGTCAAGCTCGGTTAAAAAGAAAAGCCCAGACAATTCAATTTACTATTTCCATTCCCATTTGACTATTAGTTTATGAGATATAGTGAAATAGTGCAGTGGTCAGGAGCTCCCCCTTTAGATCATTTGAAAACTCGGGTGGTTGTATTATATTGTATTAAACGATAATTTTGGAATTTAAGGTCTAAAGCTAATAGTATATTTTTAGAACCTCAGTATAGCTCCTACATAATCAAGTTTAATTATGTTCATTAAAGAGCTTAGAATATATATATATATATGGTAAATTTCTGTGACCATTGTATTTTACTTCTTAATCTTTATAGCACCAAATATGAGTAGCATTAGGGAGACCTAATTGTCTTTTTTTGGACTATAGATCCCAGAATTCAGTAGCCAGCATGGTTGGTAACATGACTGCAATAATTCACACAAAGAAAGAACATTACCATCCTGTAAAACTCAAGAGCGAAGTTCTATTAAGTTTAAAGGTTCTCTACATTACAGAAATCAAAGCAAATCTTAGCCAAATGCCAAAATTTGAGCCAAAGGTTTTGCTCACTTACACCTCGTGTTACTTTGCTTTTAGGAGAGGATTCCTATTAAATTGGCAAATTTACACAGTCCTAAAACATGAGAACAAGCGAGATGGCAATGAGCAACAAGATCAGTTCTCCAGTATGCGTAAGAAAATCTTAGGAATGAATGTCACTTAAGGTTATTTAAATGTGGCTCTCTAGATCATGATGTCTCAATTAACTTCTGCTCTTAATGTAGCAAATCCCAAAGAGTGGGCTAAGAGTGGATCCAAAAACGTGATGAGAAAATGAGCCAACACCTTGGATACATTCATCATTTTGTAGGCCTTGGAGCAATGTAGGAATGGCCCGCGTCCCTTTGCCAAGCCAAAGCTGGTCTGGAAAGGCCTCAAACTAACCTGCTTCCCCCCATCTCCATTCTTGAGTCTGGTTTCCTTGTTCCCAGGCTCACTCTGAAATTTAAGTCTTTTTGCTTGACAGCATAGTATACAAATGCACTGCATTCCCCCTATGCCATAAAAATTAGGCCAAAATTAAGGGAATATTACCTTAAAGTTTTAGAGTCCTATGCTTACTTGTTTACTTAAAAGAAAGATCCAATAGGTTCTCGAGTTTCACTTCCTAGTAAATAAGTATGGAAAGGGATCTTGTAGCACCTTTCAGACTAACTGTGTAGATGAAGTTGTAACATAAATAGCATCTGAAGAAGTAAACCAAGGAGATTATAGCAGTGCCTTTTTCATGATCCGGGCACAGGCTGAGACTGGGCTGGGAAGATGTGCTACCAAACAGATCCATGCCCAGATTGGTACCATCCCATCCCCAATTGGAACAGCTCTCATGATGGAAAAAAAGTGTTTTTAGCCAGAGACAGGTGAAGGACAGGATGGTAATGATCTGGGCATGGAGCTGTGCAGTAGTACATGTTCGCACCCCGGTCTCAGCCCATGCCCAGATCAGGAAAAAGACAGTAGTGCGATAATCTCCCAAGTCTACAAAGGCTTATGCTACAATGTCATCTACACAGTTAGTCTCGAAGGTGCTATAAAATCCTTTGCATACTAATATTCCAGACTAACATGGCTATGTCTCTGTTTCCTAATAAATAAGTTTAGAATTGCAACTTTAGCTCTATAGTGTTTGTTAAAAAAACAATCTGTAATGATATGTTTTCATAAATATAAGCAGCATAGCCCTGAAATAAGGGTTGGGGGGATTGATGGGGGGAATACAATGAGTCACACATGGGTAATAATATTTTAAAATAATTAAAGAAAGAATAATAAAGTATCCCCTTTTCTAATAAATTAGAAACAACAGATGAACAGGGCAAGCACACATTTCAGCTTCTTTTTTTTCATTTCAATTAACTGGTACATAGATAACTTCTAATTCATGTATTATGCTGTGTACGTTTCTGCTTTTAAAACATCTGCAGAGAGACTGCCGAAACACGGCACATTAATTCTATTCAGCCATTTGTCTTTTATCATATTTACTAAAGGCGACTCTACGCTTAACATTTTAACTCACTGTTGGTGAAGAATTTGGAATGATTAAAAAAGGGTTTGGGGGGAGGAAGGGGGAGAATGTGCAGGGCTCTTTTCTGTAATGTTCTTGTTTACTTCACGTACTGTCAAATGGCGCCTCCTACCTGCCCAAGGGGAAAAGGAAAGTTAAAAATAATACAGATGTTTGCACTGTAATTGCAGTTTATGGCATATAACAGCCTACCTGACTAGTGAGCCTTGTTTATTTGTTTGTTTACATTTGTTGTATCCTAGAACAATCATTCGTCTTAACTGCAATGAAAGCAGTTAGCAGTCCTTGTTTCAAAAAGGTCAACAGAGTACATTCCAAATGTCCATAACCACCTTTTCTCTGTCTTGGAGTAGAGGCAGAGGAACCCCTTGGACTTTTCCCCACATTTGTTTTTTCAAAGGTCCACTTCTTTCTAGGGAATTTATGGGGAAATTTCCAAATTTGAGAATGTGCTCATCAGAAACAAAGCAAACAAAATGGTCAAACACCTGCACTTGCCAAAGTCAACAGCTATGACTATTTCCAGCAAGCAGAGGATCATGCCTGCTACATACTGTTAAAGATGAGAAGTTTCTTCAAAGAAAAGGACGTGGCAATACTAACTGAGCACCAAAAACAACTGAAAACTCATGGGGTTCAAAGAGAAACTGTGGAAAGCTAAGCATTCAAATCCTTCTGCCTGGATAGGTGGGTCTGTCAGTTTCATTTTCTCTCACATGTCTTTTTTTTTTAATGATGGTTGGGGATTTGGGGAGCTATATTCCACAAAAGGAACTTTTTCAGTCTCTAATTTAGTGTCTGCTGATAAGAACCATGAGTCTATGTGTGTGGAGGAGGGTGCTGCTGCATGAGATTATCTGAACTGTAACACTTGACAATTGCAATTTTCCTGCAAGACTGGGAGATATATTTGCAAGGAAAATGTTTCTTAATTTTTACAACAAGAATTCATTTGTCAGCTGGATTCATGCCCTGGGTTTCATACACATATATGTATGTGTGTGTGTGTAAGGAGAAGAAAGAAAACGCTTAGTGTCCATGAGGTTCAAAAACTAATTTCGCCTACCTAAGTATGTAAGTATGGGGGAAAGCTAGTAACAGAGCCTTTACTTTGCTCGCAAATTACCTCAGGTTCCTTCCCTGGAATTTTTAAACAAGATTAAGAAATATTTTTGCTCAAAGCTCTGGACATCCACAGCAATCAGTGTAAACTATTCTAAGCCAGGAGCTTATCGCATGCACAAAAAACCCAACTGCACTCCAACAAGCTGCAACTGCGTTGTGGGATGCAGATGGAAATTATTGCACATAATTCGTTGCCGATTCTGCCGGGCGAGTGAAGGCTGGCTGCATCCTGGGCCCCAGGAGTACTTCAGAGGCTGTTTTTCAAAGCTGGTGGATTTCCAACTTTGAAAAGCAGGCTCTGAAGCCCACCTGACACCTGGGATGCAGCTGAGCTGTACTCACCCAGCAGAATCGGTGGTGAATTACATGTGATAATTCCCACTTACATCCCACTACCTGGCTGCATCCTGTTGGGGTGCAGTTGGGTTTTTTGTCCATGCAATAAGCTCTCTAGATGAACCAATGGTCTTCTTAGTGTAAACCACTTTCCTATGTTCATTTGGCCCTCAGTATCTGCTAGGGTTTGGTTCCAGGATGCCCCATAGATACCAAATCTGTGGATGTTCAAGTCCCATTATATACAATGTCATAGTAAAAAATAAAAAAGCTTACACGAAACAGCAAAATTAAGAGTTGCTTTTTGGATATTTTTGTGTGTGAGAGAGAGCTTAGTTGAATCCATGGGTGCAGAATCTGTGGATACAGAGGGCTGAATGTATATCTTTATGTATTACATGCATTCTATAGGTCTAGCCCCTCCAAATATCATATGCCTGTCCTCTTCCTGGTCAACCTACATGTTCACGTTTGTTTCTCCAAATTCAAGAAGCTACACAGAATCTGAAATCCCTGCCAAGATCCTGCAGCAGGGTATATATCATAAGATTCTGTCATATCTGAACTGCAATAAATCTTCCCTCCTGAAGAACTTGCCTTCTTCCTGCAGACACTCCTTCATAGCCATGTAGTGGCCAGTGGGGATTGGGCCAGCTGTAAAGTATCAGGCTATGTCCTCATAGCCAAATGCACAATAACTTTGGGGTGAAGCACACAGACCAAATGAAACGGCCTCCAGCCACTCTGGAGTCATGCCAATTAGACAACGCATACCTCTAAAGTGGCTGGAAGCCATGCCGAAGCCATGTTCCAGTCCTTAGGACCTGAGCAAAAAGGAGCCAGGATTAACTGACTCCTTGAGGCACCAAGTGGTCCCTGCATGCATGGCCTGCCTTGGGAGCGGGGCATGTGGACAGCGGGGTTCCAACCTGCTTCCAGCCAGAGAGGACTCAGGCTGTTCTTTCTGCTCCAGCCCAAAGTCATCTTCCAGAACCTCCAGGATCAAAACTTCATTGCAATGCATCTTGCTGTAGACACATATCCAGAAGTTTCTTAGCCATCCCTCACAGTCCAGCAGCCACTACATAACCATGGGTATTAAAAGAACTGGCAAATGTAATATCGGAGCCATTGGCAATAATCTTTGAAAACTCCTGGAGAACAAGAGAAGTCCCAGCAGACTGGAGGAGGGCAAACGTTGTCCCCATCTTCAAAAAGGGGAAGAAAGAGGATCCAAACAATTATCGGCCAGTTAGTCTGACATCAATCCCAGGAAAGATTCTAGAGCAGATCATTAAACAGAGAGTCTGTGAACATCTAGAAAGCAATTCCATAATCAGAAAAAGTCAACATGGGTTTCAGAGAAACAAATCATGCCAGACAAATCTGATCTCTTTCTTTGATAAAATTACTAGCTTGGTAGATGAAGGGAATGCTGTGGATATAGTATATCTTCATTTCAGTAAGGCCTTTGACAGGGTTCCCCATGATATTCTTGCAAACAAGCTTGTAAAATGTGGGCTAGACAAGGCAACTGTTACGTGGATTTGTAATTGGTTGACCGTCCGAACCCAAAGGGTGCTCAACAATGGCACCTTTTCATCCTGGAGAGAAGTAACCAGTGGTGTTCCACAGGGCTCTGTCCTGGGCCCAGTACTGTTCAACATCTTTATCAATGACTTGGAGGAAAAAATTGGGAGAATACTTATCAAATTTGCAGATGACACCAAATTAGGAGGAATAGCTAATACTCCAGAGGACAGGATCAAAATTCAAAATGACCTGAATAGACTAGAAAGCTGGGCCACAGCTAACAAAATGAACCTCAACAGAGAGAAATGTAAGGTACTGCACTTAGGGTGAAAAAATGAAATGCACAGATATAGGATGGGGGACACCTGGCTTAAGGAGACAACATGTGAAAGGGATCTAGGAGTCCAAGTAGACCACAAGTTGAACATGAGTCAACAGTGCGATGCGGCAGCTAACAAGGCCAATGCGATTTTAGGCTGCATCAATAGAAGTATAGTGTCTAGATCAAGGGAAGTAATAGTGCCACTATATTCTGCTCTGGTCAGGCCCCACCTGGAATATTGTGTCCAGTTCTGGGCGCCACAATTAAAAAAGGACATTGAGAAACTGGAGCGTGTCCAAAGGAGGGCGACTAAAATGGTGAAGGGTCTGGAAACCTTGCCCTATGAGGAACGCCTTAGGGAGCTGGGGAAGTTTAGCCTGGAGAAAAGAAGGTTAAGAGGTGATATGACAGCTCTGTTTAAATATTTGAAGGGATGTCATATTGAGGAGGGAGCAAGTTTGTTTTCTGCTGCTCCAGAGACTAGGACCCGGAGCAATGGATGCAAGCTGCAGGAAAAGAGATTCCACCTCAACATTAGGAGGATCTTCCTGACAGTAAGGGCTGTTCAACAGTGGAACACACTTCCTAGGAGTGTAGTGGAGTCTCCCTCCTTGGAGGTCTTCAAACGGAGGCTGGATGGCCATCTGTCGGGGATGCTTTGATCTGGATTTCCTGCATGGCAGGGGGTTGGACTGGATGGCCCTTGTGGTCTCTTCCAACTCTATGATTCTATGATTCATGGAAGTGGAGAATACAGCATAAGGAAGGTGGGTTGTCAGGGGGGTTGGTCATTGTATAAGGGAAATAGAGATTCCAACCTCCATAATGACCATGTGCACGTGCGCGCGCGCGTGCACACACACACACACACAAAGATTTATACTGCCATAAATTAGATTTACTCCAGCTTATGTCACTAAAAGGATGCCAGTCCCTTTTTAAATGTTTGCTTTCCAGTAAGGCTGCTGCTATCTCAGAAATACACACACATTACTTTGTGAGTAAAGCATACTGTGCCTTCTGTCAACATGGCTGTCTGGACACCACAGTGCAAAAGCTGAGTGTATCATGCATAGTATTTTAAGCAGGACATCAGTTTACAATGTCAAGAAGTAGTAGAAAAGCTTTTATACATTCCCCAGGTGATGTCGGATGAGCTTTGGAGGGAGTAACAGACACATTACTGAGTAAGGGTCTAAGTGGATCTTTTTAAATTGATGAATGGAAACCATGTACATCTATTGTAGACAGATCAGTGTCCAATTGGTGACTATATATATATATATTCCGTACTAACAATCAATAAATGAGTATCGTACAACAATAATAATAAAATAAAAATAGTTAACCTTCTATAATGCCATACTCATTATTTCTTCTATGCGTAGACAATTCTATATCATTTTAAAGTTATGTTATTTATATCTTCTATATTAAACTTCATACTTCCTACCTTCCTTTTGTTGAGAATTAAAACAAATTTTTATTTCTACCTGATGTTTTTCATTACATCCGTATCTTTTCAAAAATAGATGTGTTCACCTCCCTCTCACGCCTTCCACATTTTGCCTCTAAATAAACTGTAACCCTCACACAGTCTCTTTCCATTTTCCCGGTGTTGTTGTTTTCCTTAGTGCAAAATTGCACTCACTCTCCCCCACGAATGCTCCCTCTTTCTCCTTCATTAGTCTCCAGCTTTCTGTGTCTTGTTTCACACAAGATGTTTGTGTGTGTTACGGAAATACGCATCAGTAACAACACAGCAGTTTATAAACAATAGCAACAATCCCTCTTGCATTCTTGCCCTACCCTTTGTTTGCATCAAGTGGGGCTGTATCTCATCTTCATTATTTTTCTTTAGCTGTGCTCTATCAATGAAATTTATTAGCAGTCGAAATGCATAGCCTTTCTACACCACTGAGTTTAATATAGTACCTTCACACTTGTTAAAAGTGAATAAATAAAGGCTGAAATCCTATACCCGGTAACCCGGAACTATGCCCCACTGAACTCAGTGAGACAGACTTCTAAGCAGGCAAAACTGAGAAGCTGCTTTGGGGACTCTTTTAGGGTTAAAACAGGGAATGTGTGAACATTTTAAAAGAAATAATGCTAAACTGACAGTCACATATTTCTTTATTTTTTATAGTTTCCTTATGCATTTCTGTCCCTACCTACACTCCATATTTCTCTGGCTTACCATCCTGACTACAGTCCATTTTCCTCTTCCTTTAAAAAAAGGGTAATTTACCTTTTCTCTATCTCTTTTACTTATCATACTGTGCTCAAATAAGTAAACTTCTTATAAATATCATTATTAATAATTTGTTGTTGTTAACTACTATCAAGTTGATTTCAACTTATGGAGAACCAATGAATGAGAGATCTCCATGTCCTGACATTATCAACAGCCCTGCTCAGGTCTTGCAGACTCAGGGTTATGGCTTTCTTGATGGAGCTTTTCCTTCTCCAGTGTGGTCTTCTTTTCCTATTGCCTTCTAGCTTACCAAACATTATCGTCTTTCCTAGTGAGTCATGTCTTCTCATAATATGTCTGAAGTATGACAGTCAGTTTAGTCATCTTGGCTTCTAGAGAAAATTCAGGCTTGATTTCCATTAGGAAACATTTGGTCCCAAACACACCGCAGAAATAATCCAGTTTGAGAGCGCTTTAACTGCACTGGCACAGTGCTAGGGAGTCTTGGGAAATGTAGTTTATTGTGGCACCAGAGCTCTCTGGCAGAGAAAGCTAAATGCCTCACAAAACTACAATTCCCAGGATTCCCTAGCACTGAGCCAGGACAGTTAAAGCACTCTCAAACTGGATTATTTCTGCAGTGTGTTTTGGGCCATTTATTTGTCTTTTTAGCAGGCCACAGCATCCATACAACTCTCCTCCAGCACCATTTTTCAAATGAGTTGATTTTCTTTCTGTCAGCTTTCTTCAATGTCCAGCTTTCACAGCAATAGAAATTGGAAATATGATGGCATGGACAATCCTAACTTTAGTATTCAATTATGTATCTTGACACTTCAGGATCCCATCTAGTTCTTTCATACCTGCTGTTCCAAGTCTTAGTCTTCTTCTGATTTTTGATTGCAGTCTCCATTCTGATTAATGACTGAGCCAAGATACGGAAAACATTTTACTATTTTTGTCTTCATCGTCTACTTTAAAGTTGTGTAAACCATCGATGGTAATTGTTTTTGTTTTGTTAATGTTCAGCTATAGACCTGCCTTTGTACTTTCTTCTATCACTTTCTTCAGTACCATGAGTCTTAACTATACTCAGGTTTAATCTTTTTTCCTCTTAGCTTGAAACCAGATAAGGGACATGATCAGAGCTGTTGTTGTTTTATTGTTGTTGTTTTGATCTCTAAGGACATGGTATTCATATTTGGAGGTCTAGCTGGTGCTTCAACTCCTCTTCCCTGACAGCTTCAGGACTGAATGAGAGGGTTCGGTTACGATGTGAACATAAGGCAAGCAGGACCTGTCTTAGCTTCAGCCTCAGCTTTATTGCTGCCCACGTGTTCTCTTTTACTCATGTTTCTGGACCAGCTCTCCTGTCACCTGCTAGAGCAAAACAATCAGACTGTCTAAGCCTTGACAAGTCACTTCTTTGAAGCCGTTTGAATTTCAGCCCCTTCCCTCAGGAGGACTGCGCCAGCAACAGCATACGTTGAAACCAGTCAGTGGCAGACATCAGTAGCTGGCTTTTCAATACTCCAAAGCTTCAGATTAAATCACCGTTGAGGCTCCATGACATAAATTAAGAACAGAAGAAGAAGAAAAAAAATCCCAGCTCCATGTTCATAACTCTGAAAGGGGGGAAATCAACAAAGGAGTTTTGGAGTTTTGGCAGCCTGCTGTTTGCAACTGAAAGGGCGGGAGGTGAAGGGGGAAGAGGAACAGGGAAGACCCAGCAAAGCACACCACACATCCACCTTGTGTTTTATGAAACCTCCATCCAGACATCTTGTAGGCACATGCCCGATAATGCTTATTATTAGTGGCTCAGCTCCCACCACTGTGGCAGAGCCCTCCTGCACCAGCTGTCCCGAGGGGCTGCTTGAAAAGTAGCAAAGACATGTCAGCTAATGGAATTTTGACTGAAGCTAATATTAATACCTGGATTTCAAGTTTGCTGCAGACCTGCCGAGGTGCAAATGAAGTCAGCTCTGGCAACATGAGGGGCTCTGTGATTACTGTCTGTGGGGCTGGGGAAAACAGCAGACATTTTCATCTCATCTCCCCCTACCCACCCACCCTTGCATGGCATTATCTGAAAAGCAGAGCAGCTGTTGAGTAGCGTGACCGAGTTTTGCAATATGTCCATCTAGGAGACAAAATCCTGATTTGTCTTGTTCCAAGCAGGCACTGGGATGTATCCAAGGAACCTATAATAGACATGCCCCATTAGTAAAAATATATTTTTAAAAAATCCCACTAAAATTAGCAGCAGCTTTTCATCTTCTGAAGCTTTGTGGCTTGGTCCAGATGCAAAACACATATGCAAGATATTTCTACATACACACACGAACACACACACACACGTCTCCCCCTCCTTCTCCTCCTCCTCTTGGCATTTAATCTTTTTCCTGGTACTTTTGTTCCAGACCTCATGAGCCCTACAGGTGGCTTTTGTTGACTTGCAGCTCATATTTTTGACAGTTACTGTTTTTACACCAAATTCCTAGATTCAAATATTCACCAAAACATTGCCAGCATTAGCCAATAAATAAAATATCACTTCTTAGTATTAAAAAGGCCGGCTTCTTGTAGGAACATATTGTTGTTCAGTTTTGTACAATATCAACAGGATTTTTAAAAGCTGGCTACTACACTGTTTGTCTGTATTCACCCTCCCTCCCCTAACACACACCACATTTTGAGCTGTATTTCATTTTGCTTATCTGAGTGATGTGAGATGTGGGAACCTGAACTTCCTCTGGAAGAGACATTTCAATGAAAGGCAAATGAAAAGGGGGGGGGGGCAGAAATTGATGGAACAGCAGCATAGGAAAGAAAGAAAGAAAGAAAGAAAGAAAGAAAGAAAGAAAGAAAGTTAGATTTTGATGAGCATGTATTGCCTCATTCCATTCCTGAAGCATAGATTTGTTTCTAAGATGGTAACATATGCATGTAAATTCTTACAAAATCGAGACCGAGAGCTTCTCATACCCCTAAAGCATCCAGCTGAAATTCACCTTGCTAAATCCAAATTATGTGCTGAGCAAATACATCTAGGTTCCATGTGGACATTAAAGAGCAATTGCACTCCCTTTACTGAAAGATGAACAAGATATACTTCAATGAAGATGACTAGTGTTTGCTTGAGAATTTCAATCCCAATGCTCTTTCAGAAAAAGCTATGGATGTGTATTAGCAGTTGCCAAATCTACTTAACTAGGCAGGTGGATTCGAATAAGAAAACTTGTGATTATGAATAACCTGTTGGTCAGTAGTGGCTGGTGGCCACCACTCAATGGAACATTTTGTTCTCTCCAAATTTCAATTGAGATCTAAGGAGCTATCCAAGGACAGCTCTTGTCTGAAAGGAAAGGGTTCAGGACCTTGGATAGCTCTTTAAAAATCTGAATTAATGCCTGGAATGGATTCACTGTTCCACTGGCATGGTAGCCACTAACCACTACAGAACAGAACATTGACCCATAACCACAAGCCACGTTTTCTTACTAGAATACATTATTATTATCATCATCATTTTATTTTCTTACATCCCAACTTTCTCTCTATATGGGGACTCAAATATCTCTACCCCCAGCACAGAATCTGCTGAAGAAAAGATAATGCTTGATCACATTGGGATGGGAACTTTCTGACAAACAGTAGCCTTCACCATTTCAATTTCTCTCTGCTTCTTCTTTTTCTTTTCTTTTCTTTTTTTTTTTGGGGGGGGGCTGCATCTGCACTGCTAAATGAATGCAGTTTGACACCATTTTGATGCCATGGAATCCTGGGATTTGTAGTTTGTTGTGGCACCAGAGCTCTCTGACAGAGAAGCTAAATATGTCATGATACCACCCTGTTCATACATACTTTCTTACACAGAATGACACATCCCTTTGATTCCAGTTTTAATCAGACCACGCTACACAAATAAAACATGAATTTGACCCAATGGAAAAAGATCAATTAAAAAAATGTTTTGTGTGACTGTAGGTATGCATGTTCTTTGGGCAAACTGCAGACCACAATCACTTCATTATTATTTTTGTAGTCCATGACCCCTTCCAGTCTCCCCAGACCACACTTTTTCTGTTTCCCTCTCAACCCAAAGAGTGAAGTGTCCCTCCTGGAAACTTCAGTGGCCCTGTCACACTACACAGTTATAGGGATACAATTTCACTTCAATCAACTGATCAACCATTTTATTTATATCCTGTATTTTCTCCAGGAATGGGACTCAAATTGGCTACTCTCATGGCTGCACCCTGTGGAACCCTTACAGTTTGGTTAGAGACACTAGAGAAGGTCTCTGGCCAAGAATTCTCAATTACCAATACCAGGCTTCCACAGGATGGAACAGTGGCAGTTACAGTGGAGTCATCACATTACCAATGTGTAATGTGAAAAAAAATGTGGGAATGATGATTTGCCTTTTTATACTTTTGTTGTTGTTGTTTAAAAAAATAGGAATTTTTATGTTAAATAATACAGGGAAGCCCTGCAATCTAAACTTTCTTATTTTTTTAAAAAAGTATTTTATTTTATTGTTTTATTTATTTTGAAAACAGTAACTGACTTTTGAATACTGGTGCTTTTGTCTTTGTATTGCAGAGGGCTCAGTTTTGGTAATCTGTCTGGGCCTGGGGCAGGCCCAAAAAGGCAAGACAAGCTCCTAGATCCACCACAGTTGTCCATCTCTGCTTTACACAATCTAGTTCTCTTCCTTCCTTTACACTCAGCTATTATTATGCAAAGGAATCTTGTAGCACCTTTGAGTCTAACTGAGCCAAAAGGTTGTACCATAAGTTTTCAAAGGGTGAAATTTTTGTAGGGGTGAAACAAATGGCAGGTAATGAGTGGCTTGCCACCCACCCACCCCCATCCACCCTTTACTCACCAGATTGGGGCCACGGCAACTGCATGCCACGATCCCAACCTGGCTTTTCCCTGGTGCAAAAAAGAGCAGCAGAAAGCCACTCCTTTTTGTGCCAGGAAAAGGGCACCTTTGCTGCTGTGGCACCATTTTTCAGTGTTTCTTTGACACAGCATGTGTAAATGCTACTCTGCTGAAACACCATAATTCTGCCACAAGTGCAGTTGGTCATGTGGCTTTCCAGCAGACTGGGGACATGCTACTGTCTGAACGCTACACCCCCAGTCTGCCAGGCTCTTTTTGACCATTGGTTTTGTTCCTTAGTCTGCTTCCTCAGATGCATAGAGTGACCTAGTCTGTCTGTCTGTCTGTCTGTCTGTCTATCTATCTATCTATCTATCTATCTATCTATCTATCTATCTATTATTGAATACAACGGTGAAACTACTAGAATTATTCAGTGCCAGAAGTAACCAAACTAGAACTATAGATACATATGGCAGTGGAAATCCTTCCCAAAGATACAGGGCTAAATATTCCAAATGCATAGTGAAGATAGGGGTCTGCTTAAGACTGATCCCTTCACATTTCTTTCTCTTGGGAGCTGTTTGTGGGATATATTTAACATTAGAAGTATTTTTCTTTCACTAGACAATGAAATTGAATGGCTGATGAAAGACCCTCCCTCAATACCAACTTTGCTTTCTCTGGCCTCTGGGGGAAAGAACAACATCCAGCATTTGCTAGACTTAGGGCTAGAACAGACCAGCAAGAAGGGATGGCTTGAAGCTGCCCACGCCAAAGACTGCAGGACACACACACATTGCAGTCCCAAAGGTGCCCTCTGATGCTGTCTTAAATAGGAGCAGAAAATATATGCTCCTATTTGGGCCAGCTTTGGGCCAACTTAAGTGGCTCTGGCAGTGAGCAGCATCAAAATGCCATGCCCCTGAAACATCTTGAAACTGGCCTCATGTCATTGGCTGAGTGACTTCTGGGAGTCTTGGGGGTCAAAACGCCACATCCCCAAGCCACACAGAAGCCAGCTTTTACAGCCGGTCTATTCTGGTCCCTCTCCCACAGTCATCCTCTTTTCTTTGTGTTCCATGTGTTTTTTTGACTGTATGTCTGAGGGGAGAGAATTATCACACAATTTGAAAGCTACTCTGGGAGACTTTTTGGTTGAAGAGTGGGGTATAAATGCTCTAAATAAATAAGTGTCAAGGGAAGGCTTGCTGTAAGTGTGTACACAAACTTTTTTTCATAACCAAATAACTGGATCCATTCTGCCTTTCCACTTCCAATCAAGAAGCATGATCTGCAAACATCAGTGGTAGAGCATGCACACTATATGCAGAAGCCAAGGATCCGAAATGCAACCTGTGGCACTTTCAGTTTAATGATCAGATATCTCACAACATACTATTCTATTTTATTGTACAACTAAATGGGATGGGAAAGAAGAAGGAGATGAAAAGAATAAAAAAATAGAATAGGAGAGATGGGAAGTGGGGGGGAGAACCCAAGACAAAAGATAATGGAGTTGGGATAAGGGAAATGTTTCATGTAATTATTCAAGTGTATAGCTGTGCATGATCAATAAAAGATTAAACTGGTATTCACTACAGCTCACCCCAAATAGTATTATACAAGACAGCATATTATACAATAATATACAATAAAAATAAGTCCAGAATCTAAGTGATAACGGAGGAGACATTACTGAAGAGAGTCACATTGTGCCCCTCCTCAAAGACTTTGAACAGTTTCCTTTCATATTGACCCATAGGACATTGTTTTTCAGGCCTAAAAGGCCTGACATTCTGAATAGGTTCTGGCTGTTCCAGAGCTTTGGCCTCCCCTGAACAAATAAATCACTCAGGGGCTGAACAGACTGCCCCTAAGAGGCAGCCTGCAGCCATTTCTGTCAGTGCTGGATCAGAGCTGAAGCAACTACATGCCGTGGCCCTGATCTGGCCTTTGCAAAATAAGCCACGGAAAGGGTACTATAGCTGCTGGTGCCACAGCTTTGTGGTGGTGCTTTGGAACTGTGTCACCCGGATGCAACGCGTGAGGAGCACTGTAACACCGCCCGCCATATGGTGGGGCACACGGCATCATGCCAGCATGGGGGCAGAGTCACATCGTGCAGATGCCATGCCCCCACTGTGCCCCAATGCCAGCCTTTGATGCTGGTCTGTCAAGGCTCTCACTCTCCACCTCCATTCAATTCTAAGGCTTACTTTTCCCCCTCTTCTTTCCCAAACTCAGCTCTTCAACTCTGACCTGCGAAGCAAAATGTTCTGTCTTCTACTTCCAAATTAGCCTGCCTAGCAATTGAGACATAAAATAAATTTCTCCCAATTCTAGTATTTCTTCTCTTGATGCAGCAATTGTTCCTGCTTAACTGAATGTGACAGTGGACAAGGCCCACACCCCAACAAATTCTACTGACCTAAAGCACTGAAGCATATTTCTAACTTAAGTATGAGTGTTAGAATTGAATGAGTTGAGGAAAATTGCTAGAAAAAGCTAGGAAATTAATAACATAGCTATTTAGTTGGTGAGTCAGTTCCAAGCTCGGTTGCACACAAGCATACACACACACTTCATAGATTTCCAGTAGTTCCTTTCCCTTGTCCCAGAGAAAAATACTACCAGTTATAGCAATTCTTCATCTGAAGCAGAAATAAACCTAATGGATCTTCTTAGCTCCTTCCACAAGACAACCCAACTTCAAAATATAATGCATTAAGATAGCAATAGCTTCCATTAAAGTAGCAATAGATGGAGGGAGGCAATCAATATTCCAAGCAACAATATATATGAGTATTAGCAGTAGCTCAGATGAAAACAAAACTGTCAAAGGGGAGGTGAAGTGACCAATGATATTATCGTTCCTGTTAATCAAAACACCTGATGCTTTGGCCCTTCAAGTCCTGGCTCTATTATACCATAGACACCAGAACAGGCATATACATGTAATTTCACCAATGCATTTGTTTGAATGTCAAAAAGCTATAGTAGTTGAGCCTCTCTGAGTGTAGTATTTCATCCCATGTCTACAAGCAATATCTTTTATGCATATTTCAGATGTGAAGGATGTAGTCACAAGCTACAGTATCTTATACTTTTTGCTTCAGATCTTAAGTTTCTATTGGACACATGAAGTCTACCCGATGTTTAGTGTTATTGAGGCATTTGAATATGAAAAGGAAAACGTCAACCGTTAATCAGGGGCAGAAACCATTGCCATATTAATTTGTTACAATCTTGGCTTTCAGAGATGATAATTTACAGTTGTGTGTCTGGCAGGAACAAAGTACATGTTCATATACACAGTAGGGAGGAGCAATGCAGAGGGGAAGGAAGACATGAAAAGAGCAGTCCCCAAAATAAACACATTCCACTTTTCAAGTTTGGCTCTGTCAAATCAGCCATCCAACAATGAGTACACAGAGACAGAGCACTCTCTGTCCATCCCACAGCTGCTGGATGTCTAAAGTGAAGGCCGATGAATAATGTACTCTTCCACAGAGCTGGCTCAGTAAAAAATAAATAAATTGCTTTTTCCCCTCCCAGATCATCTTTTGAAAATTCATGGCTTTTCAGAAGAAAGCAGAACACGATACATTCAGCAATGTTCTAATGACTCTGCAATGACCCTTCTTTGTGTCTTTCTGGTGGTCATCATAAGCCATTTTCTGACTTCTTTATTCTGGTGTCCTTTTTGTGGACATTTTCAGAGTTCTGTACAAGGCAGAGTACAATAGCTGAGGATGTGACCATGGGGCAGAGAAGCTCCCTTCAAAGAATATGTGGATCAAAAGTTGTTGGATGTGAATCTTCCATAACACTAGATTTTAGTGTCAATTGCCAGAGGGAGCAGGACAATAAAAATGAGGTACTTCTTCCCACAACTTATAGTTAACTCGTGGAATCTATCATAGATCAGTTATAGGACTAAATATACCAGGCACAGTCCCTATCAACTTCAAGAGAGTGGGATCAGACAGAAATACATTGAGAGGCTCTGACTACCAGTACAGACCATGACTGAGGAACATGGGGCTCTCCAGCTGTCATTGGAATGCAAGTCTTATTAAACCCCAACCAGCATAACCCATGGTGAGATATGCTGGGAGCTGCACTCCAACAACGTTTAGTGGGTTACATGTTCCCATGTTTAGAAAATGTCTATCTCTGGGTTTCATATGCTCGAATCTGCATGGTTAATATGTGGCTTTTGTGGGCTTCCCAGGAGAATCCATTACAAACTGTATGCTGACCAGATGGATCTTTTTCCTGACTCCATAAGGCAGAATTCTTATGATCTCAGTCTTGCCTCAGCTGCAGATTTTCTAGCTGGATTTAAGCAATTCATTGTCGCTCAGTAATTCAGCTACTCATACAATACATGGACAATAATAATGGTATGCATTGCATTCAAGATGGGTAATCTGGATGCTCTTGTTGTCACTGACTATTGCCATGAAGGCTGGGGCTGACAGGAGTTGCAGTCCAAAAATATCTGGAGAGCTTAATAAGAGTGCCCACTTTTGCATTACAGGGTTATTTTAACAATCCTGGCATATATGGTATTTGTATGTTCCAAAGCAGTATATACAGTGGAGTCGCGCCTTATGTGGGGGATCCATTCTGGACCCCCCCCCCCCCGTAAGATGAATTCTGCCTATACTCGAGCCCCAATAAAGTGAATGGGGCTCATGCTTGTGGCAGCATGGCGTGTGTGTGCTGCAGGCAAGCACACCATTGAATTAACAGCAGCGCAGCTTCTGCATAAACCAGAAGCCGCGTATGGAGCCCTCGCGTATAGAGCAGGCACGCTGTAGTTGCATGCTATATGATGGTTACTCTACAGTTACCAGAGACGAGGGTACATTTCAGGTGAGCAGAATCAATATTTCATTGAACAAACTTTGAGGAGGATTACAACATACATTTCCAACTGGAGGGGGAATGTTCTGACTGTCCTCCTAATACTCAATTTCCTCCTCCAGTAACTGCAAGTGAAAGTGTCCAGCTTTTCTGTCTAGCCAAGGCTGTCTGCTTTACTGACAGGCCTCACCTGGCATTATTTTCCACTTTCACTCTCAAGTGATTAGTACTTAGTACTTAGTTCAACTGCCTCAGCCAAATTAATCTCATTCAGCCTGATATCACTTTGGTATTTCACTGTGGTTTTCAACACTAAAATAATCCAGGACATTTTTGTCTTGTTTTTGCTGGACAAGCACCATTTTCTCACATGATCCATTATCAGCCCACAGCCCTAATTAATGTTCCTCTCATAGATATTAAGTTGTACTTCTGAGGAATTTCTCTCCCTTTCTGAATTATCTTTATTACTTCACATTTTTAGTGTTTCCTCACCCTCCCCAACTCCTCTACCATTACAGCTCCTTGGGGAATTAGGGCTATTTCAATGTTTCTAGCACCTTCTTCTAAGAACAGAAAGAATGTGACTGATTTCAGTAGATTTTGGATCACAGACTTAGAGTGACCACACTTTGTATAAACATATCCCATACTGCAGTGTATCAGTCATGGGATTACTCATGCTCAGATCTTCCAATCCTCATCGAGAAACCCCTTGACAGCTCCCACTAGCCAAGCTTGAAGCCAAAACTTTTAAAATAAGCACTGGCTTTTAGAAATTGGATGATGACATGTGATTCTAAGAAGCACAAAACCTGTACACGATTTGCTTGTTAGTTTAACTTATCTGCCATATTACATCCCATGTGATGTAATTTTTTGCAGGTTACACCACTAATCCAGGCAATTGAAACATGCCTGGGTGCTCTTTGATATCATCAAGTGATACTATTAAGTGTTAAAACACTATTAAAAGTCATCCTTTCACCATCAGGCAGGCTTTCTACACAGCCAGGCTTTGGGCAGTTTAGTAGTTCCTAAAATGTTAATAGGTGGGTGCTACACTTTCTTATTGATGTGTTTTGAAACTGATTTATTTTAACTCAGTAATGTTTTAATGTCATAATTTGATAGCTGTATCTTATGATAACTTTTAAGTGTTTAATCTTGAGATCTGTTTAAACTTTCTTGTGAGCTTCCTTGAGTTCAGGTCTTGTCTACATGGGCCAAATGAAGTGCTTTCCCCGCATTCTCATGGTCAAATCTCCAATTTGAGTGCAGATGGTCTTCACAATGTAAGGCCAGTTCCGCATTAAATCTGCCCTTTCCCTTCCTTACGCTGGCTTAAAATAGCTTACCTTTTGGTCTATATTTTGCAGGAAAATCGGGAACACTGTATACCAGTGACGGCAAACTTTTTAGAGACCAAGTGCCCAAACTGCAACCCAAAACACACTTATTTATCGCAAAGTACTAACACGGCCAGGGAGAGGGAGGGAGGGGAGGAAGTGGATGAAAAGGAGAGAAGAGGTAGGATAGGGTGGCCAGGGGGAAAGGAAGGAAGAGGAGAAAGAGGAGGAAGAAGGTAAGACAGGATGGTGGAGGGGAGGAAGAAGAGGTAGGACAGGACAACTGTGGGGAGGAAGAGGATGAAGAGGAAGAAGGAGGAAGGACATGGTGTGGCAGGTGCAGGGGGAAGAGAATGAAAGAGGAAGAGGCGGCGGATATTCCCGGGGCACCAGATCATTTTGGAAATGGAGGGGCCTCCATTTTCAAAACAATTTCTCACGTGATCCGGATCTCTCCGATAGTGACTTCTCACTACTGAAGTAAGTAAAATGTTGTGGCACGGAGAAGAAGATGCGGTAGGTGACCATGATAAGGTCGCCTTAGAGTCGCCACAAGTCGGAAAGGGCTTGTAGGCACAAAACAACAACAACAGCAACAGAAAGCCAATGTGAGGTGTTGTTGGGGTCCCAATGTGCATGCCCACAGAGAAGGCTCTGGGTGCCCCCTCTGGTTTGCCACCACTGCTGTTTACACACATGTTCCTGCTCTATCACCTGGTGCCACAGCTCCTGGCACAATTCACTCCCTTTTAGGTCACAAAAAAGCATCCAACCATTTGATCAGTGCTAGGTGCCTCGTTCCTGAATTCAGAGGGATTGACTTGCACCAGTGGCTTCAGCACTGGGGGACACAGTGGTTCGTGTGTGGAGACAGCCATCCAGCATCACTAGAATGCATAGGTAAGGATGAGAATCTGGGGCAGCTCTGGGGCCAAAATACTCTAAGTGCAGCCCGGAGTATTCTGGCCAGTGTACATGATGCCACAGAGTGTATATACACTACACACAGCTATAGCAATTTATATCACTTGAGCTGCCATGTCGCCATCCAGTGGAATCCTGATTTGTTATATAGCACTAAGGAACTAAGATGAAGAACTAAGACTTTTCTGCTAGAAAGCACTAGTTCACTTTGGGCTGCAGTTTCTGACTTACTCTAAATATTGTCTTCCCTATAAAAATTGAACTGATTTAATCCTCCTCTTCTCAGAGATGCATAGGAGCTGTAATTCAGGAAAGTGGCCTAGTGTTGTCTAGTATTCCAAATACTTAAAGAACAGACTGCAAATATGAAGGATTGTGTGCATTGGAGCCACGACAGCTAAAGTGGTATCAGACCAATATACCAATATAAAAGTACATACACCTTTACTCAGAGTTCTCCACTAAAGAGCTCTAGGGCTATCATTCTAAGTGACAAATCCAGGATAGTATCTCACCAAATGACAAATCCAAGATTTTGTAGGATAGAACCATGCCAAATAGTGTGGTATCAATATACTCCCACTCTGGGGAAAAAGGAGGGTAATGATAATTATAATGATAATACTAATGATGCTAGACAGGAACCCTATGTTTAGAGACCACACACAATTGAAATGCAATTCCTGGACATCCTGTAGGATTCCCGGGAGTTGGCCATCATGATAAACATGATGCTAGATTAGGTGGGCCTTTGGTCTGATGCAAGGTTGACTGATCCAGAAGGGCTCTCCAAAGTGCTATGATCTTGAAAGTCTAGGGAACACTTTTGTGGAAGGAGAGCTGTGCTTACAGAGGGAGTCCTTTTGCAAGGGCAAATCTACTTGCACAAATGGAAGCCTTTTCTTTCATGTCAATCAAAGGTGTTCATCAAGCTCATGATGGGGCTCCTACCCATGTCTAGATGTGAGTTTGGCTTGGGGAGTTGCCAGTTCTGTGCCTTTTAATTCTGACATCAAGGAAGAGGTTCATCACCTGTAACAAAAAAAACAAAAAAAAGACAGAGGGAAAAGAATTGACTACCTACCTCAACATCTTTTGAAAAAGAGAGAAAATTGTTTTCAGGGATTAGAGGAGAGGCATTTGCTCAAAGTGGGGAATAGGAAAACTCATTAAAGTGAAGAGTTTGAATTAAATTCCTAAGTACTAATAGACATCTTTGACCTTTCCAGGCTGATTTGACTCTGTGGGGTCCCTGGCATATTTCTGTTTTCCAGAAGGAGTCTCCCTTGGAGTTACTGCCCAGAAGTGTTTGCCTTTGAACTTCCCTTTTGATCTCTATTTGCAGATTACTTTTCTTATACATCCAGCCAAAGAAGAGAACCGACACACAGGTCCATTGAAAGATACACACACACACATGCAGAGAGAGAAAGATTAGCCTGTTGCTCTCCTTGCTATTCTTCTTTATATAAGTGAAGACCTTTTGGTTTAGTAGACTTTTGAGAGTTGACTACTCAAGCAGAAAGGATGTACTATATGGTTTATATTTCGTTTTCTTTCTTTTTTTTCTTTTTAATGGTCATTCTTTTAATGTCTTTTAACAGTTAATTATAATTTTAACTATTGAATTATGTGATTTTTTTTTAGCTCTATCTGTTTTAACTGTTGTAAACTACGTTGAGACCCAGACTCAAAAGTCATGATAAAAACAAATAGAATTATGACAAGGATGGTGATGATGGTCATGATATTTCCAGAAAACTGAAGCCTAAGAAAGCAGTTTAATTGCCATAGCAAATAAACAGAAGAGAGAATGCTGAGTCTGTTCCCAAGGGCTTTAGTGTCACTGAGCATTAGTGTGGTGCAGTGGTTTGAGTGTTGGACTATGATTTTGGAGACCTGGGTTCAAATCCCAGCTTGGCCATGTAAATTCATTGGGTGCCCTTGGACAAGTTACACCCTCAGAGGGTGGCAATGGCAAGCTCCTCCAAAGAAACTTGCCAAGAAAACTCCATGGTTCACCTTCGGATTGCTATAAGTTGGAAATGACTTGAAGGCACACGATAAAAACAAGAACATTCATGTTGCGATGCCTCCTCTTAGACCCCAAGGACCAAAGAACAGGAGTCAAAGCCTGAGATCTGGAAGCATTAGCGAAGACTGGGGAAAGTACAAATAGAAAGTGGCCTGAAGGTAGTAAATTTGTGTAAGAAACTCAGGTTTTACAATTTCAAAATGTGAAGTCTCTTTTACACTGAATAAATGGAGTGCTTTGAAAACAATTTAACTGCCATGGCTCCATCCTTTGGAATCCTGGGATTTGCAGTTTCATGAGGCATTTAGAATCCTCTGCCTCACCAACAAATCCCAGAATTCCATGATGCGGCAGTTAAAGTGGCATCAAAATGTCATAATTGTGTATTGTGAAATAAATGCATGTTTCTTCTACCAGTTTCTCTAAAACATAAACCATGAACTTTAATCAAGAGGAAAATTAAATCTCTCTGGCTGTCAATAATCAATCATAGCTTTGCGGTTTGGCATTTGGTTTTGCCATTTTAAATTGAAATGCTGTGCTTTGCATCTGTTTCAGCACTAAAGCTTCAGGGGGACTGAAGAGGATATGAGGCCATTTGATTGATGATCAGCCCTATCAAGTGGGAGCAAACTTTGACAGCAGACATTGGTTCTCATGAAAGGGAAGCAAATTGTTGCTCTGTTATTACTCTTGTAACTGCTATATTTTTACTCTTTGGAATGGGGTGAGGTATTTATAGGTTTTCTGCTCATGTAAAAATTACTTACCTGCCCTTGAAGTGCAGGGATGTTGGGGGTGGAGATGGGGGTGCCATTTCTTGTGTTCCACCACAGGCAGCATCATGTCAGTGTCAATTTCAGAGTGCAGCCTTGGCATGTAGAAAGCACCATATTCAAGTGCCAGTATTTACAGGGCCATCCACCTTCCTAGACAACTATTCTATGGTCTTCCTTTTTGATGGGCCATCAGAGCTCAGCAGCAGAACATAGGCTCTGCTTGCACACCATCGCAAGGAACTGGGTGGATTGCAGATTCAACCTGTGATAGGTTTTCCTTAGGATCATCATGGGTCAGAAACAAGTTAAAGGCACACAGCAACAACATGTTTTTCTGCTAATCCCTTGTCTCCTACTTCTGCTTCTATGAGGACCGGAGCTTGGGAATGTTACTCTTTGGACTATAACTTGCAAAACCCTTTATGCTGGATGTTTCTGGGAGTTCTGCTTCAAACCGAGAGAGAGAGAGAGAGATTTATCAAACCATGATACTTACATTTTCATATCTACCTCAAAATCCAGTACTGATGTTTCCCTTTCCCATGGTATTTCCCTATTAGATGTTCAAGGAATCTGAGAGGGAAGCTTTGCTAAAGCAAACTTCAGCCTGAAGTCCTGCAAAACATCAGTCAGCCAGAGTAAACAGGACAGATCAAACTGGAGCAATGGCCTTACTCTTAACTTCATGTGTTGCATCCTTTTTATCAGTGCTTTGCTTTCTTTGGCCTGTTACAGACTGCCAAAATAAAGCTGCTTGGGGTCTCTTTGGAGGTATGCTGTTTAAATGACGCATGCATCCTAAGAATCCGGAAGCTGCACCAAAGCTGCACTCCAGTGCTTAGGAGTGTGGCTTTGGTGCGACCTCTGGACTCGTAGGACCCATGCATGATTTAAACAGCATACCTCCAAAGAGACCTGAAGCAGCTTTATTTTGGCAGTCTGTAACAGGCCTTTGTCTCTTTCTTATTCCACCTCATGGAACACACATAACATTCTTCCAGTCTATGTCCTCAGACACCATCCTGTAAGTCAGCTGTGTTTGTTGATACATACAAGACTGAGAGCAGCTACCAAGTGATTTTCTTCTGCAGCCTAAACATTTGGGCTTGGCAGGTTATAAAAATATGGAAACCAGCACTCAATATTCCCCACACGCACTTGGTTTGCTGCTCAGGGACAGAGTTTTTGTATCAAGCACAAACTTACAGACTGTGGCAAGTGATCAAAACCATAACGAAATCTCATCTACGTGGTGTAATGAGAGAGGACTATTTGTCAAGGACATATTGTACTGAAAAAGTAGAGTCCCACTGTGGAAACAGGAGTCCTGGCTAAAAATATAATAAAACTGAAATCAGGCCTTTTATAAAAAAAAAATTGAAAACACAAACAACAGTAATTAAGTTTCTCAATATGAATACAAAACTTTTACCTAATCATTAATGCTGAATAGAAAAGAGCTGGCTTGAGAAAAAGGATCAGGGCTGAATACAAAAATAAAATTTAAGTAAAGGATCGTTCCAATATAGTTTGCTAGCATGTCAGGGAAATTTTCAAATCATAGCAAGGGTCACGTTTCTACTCTTACTAGTTTAGTGCTGACTTTGCTCTTGTGGAATGTGGAATCTGATTAAAGCATTGTGGGAAATTAGGAATACAGTATATGCAAGCCAGACATTACTTAGTTAATGCATGCCATCGTTCAAGTAGAAGCCACTTCAGTGGTGGGTTGTGCAATGGAATTGGGTTCAGATGTGGGAGGACCAGGGGATGGAGAATTGATGGATACTGCCCATTCCCAATTGCTGACATTTTGAATCTAAGGCATTTGAACTTTATATATAATATAATAGTGGTAGCAGCAAGGAACAGCAAGGGTTACTGAGGCAACCCATAATTTTCACCTTCCTTGCCAATTGATTGACTGAGTGACTGATTTTATAACTCACTTCATATTACACATTATTACAAATAACCTGCAATAAAAACAGTACAGTATTTAATAAAAAAAACAGTCCTTGAATTTAGGGGGGGAAAGGTGGGGAAATACTGGGTGATTCAAAAAGAATCATGCAAAAGTAAAGCCCTTCTTATTCAGTTTTGCACCATTCTTGTTGAATCATCCTGTAGTTGTTTGAAAAGAACTATTTTCAATAGAGGCATGCAAAAAAAGACTGGGTTGTCGAACTTCAGTTGGAATGATAGACAGGATGGGAGCTGATACAGCAAGGGTGAGACCTGTGTGAATTTCTAGATGTTGCTGAACTGCACTTCACATAATTTTTCACCATGGGCTAGGTCTGCTGGAAGTTGCAGTTTGACATCAGTTCCCACAGTTCCAACATAAGTGAACTATATATTGGCGTAAATTTATATGGTAAAGCAAAGTGCCTAATGCTTGGATTTCCAGCATTTCCTTCCCTAAATAGCAGTAGCTGCAAGACAAGGGTATTTCCCATTACCTGTATGCCAATCCATTTAAGTGGATATGGCAGATATTAAATTTAAGACTTTTTCTGTACTGTGTTAGAGTTTGGAAAAATTTGGGCTACATCTTCTAGAAGCTGCTGCACTAGCTGGGTTATTCTGAAGCTTGTAACTCCAAAAGTACCATTTCCAAACTCTTTACCACTGCCCAACTGAGCTTATTCCTAATTTTGTAAAACTGGTGGCTTGGCATTTGGCACTGAATGCACTACACTGCACTGGAGCTGCAAATGTTGTCACCCAAGATTTGATTCAGTTCATGCAAAACCAATCTAAGGCAATATTATTGTCCCTGAGGTAAAGAATAAGATGTATGCCCCATCACCTTTCAGTTTACAGACACTGGGTGAATCTTACTGTGATGTGTGCATTTGTCACATTGGCTGGAAGACTCTGGAACGATGGTTCCCAAACTATGATCTTCCATCTGTTTTGGACTTCAAGTCCCAGAAGCCCCAGCCAGCTTGGCCAACAGTCAGGAATTCTGACAGGTGAAGTCCAAAATATGCGGAGAACCAAAATTTGGGAAACGCTGTTCTGGACAGTGTAGTGTCAAACATATTTTTCCCCAAGGTCAGATGGCATTATCCTCCCTCAGGCAACAAAATATGATAGACCAGCTTCAATTCCCAATATATTGCATCTGTGGTGACTGGCTCATGCTACGTAAAGTACAGGGTCAGCTCTGCTATAGAAACACAAAAGCTACCATGCAGTGGCATAGGCCAGTTTGCCAGGAATCTTGGCTGCTGCTCTGCATCTACTAAACATTAATCCAAATTTTATTTATGGTGGTTACTATATATGTTTTATCCATTTAATTTCATACACACACACACACACACACACACACACTTTCTAGCACTGTCCCAAGGGACCCAGGATAAAAGCCAAGAATTGTTCAGTCTTGAATATCGTGCATACACAATTTATATATGCATAACTTTTAAAGATATAAATAACTCATTACAATGGTTCTTTGTTTCATAAAAAACAATATCTCATTTTGTTACGGCTGTAATAAAATCATGCTTTATTTTGTTTCTTTTAATTTCATTATTTATAACCCGGTTGTACGGCTTCATAGAGCTCTCAAGATGGCTTAACAGTAAAATAGAAATTGCAGTAAAAACCAGAGCAAACCTGAATAAAACCACAATAAAACATTCAAACTATTTAAAATAAAATCCCATATCCTCAAAGTAAAACAATAGCATATCACATAACAGCAGCAACACAAATTATTTTCAAATCTGGTCATAAGTTAAATGGCTTTTTTTTTTTTTTGAATGTTGAAAAAGAAAGGCTTTCCCCTTTTTCCATAAAAGAAACCTGAATTCACTCCCTCAAGAGGGCCTGTCAGAATATGACTGCCATTAATGCATACCCCTCATTAGTATTAGTCTAAACAGAGAAGCAGAGAGAGACAGAGAGAGAGAAATTTAGCGCATGAGCTCTCCTGAGATCTCAGTGTACAGTGGGCTTCACACTGGAAGTGTTTCCTGATGGACCAGTTCCATATGAGGGCTTGGCTCAGACAATTACCCTGGCTTGCTTAGCTAGTATACTAGCAAAACCTGTTAACTTGGATGGAAGCTGGTGCTTGAAATTGTCAACAAAAAACCATCTTCTGGAAAGAGATAATTTTATTAGAATGAACAATGTTATCTGAGAGAACAATAGCACTAATATCCCATGCAAGCAAAATTATGCTCAAAATTCTACAACAGACTCCAACCATACATGAAGAGAGAAATCCCACATGTCCCAGCAGGGTTCAGGAAAGGAAGAGACACAAGGGACCATATTGCAAACATACGATGGCTAATGGAGCGCACTAGGAAATTCCAAAAGAAAATCAGCATGTGCTTTATAGACTACAGCAAAGACTTTGACTACATAGATCATGAAAGGCTATGCAACGCCCTTAAAAACATGGGAGTGCCAACACATCTGACAGTCTTGATGAGGAAAATGTACTCAGGACAGGAGGCTACTATCAGAACAGAACATGGAGAAACAGAATGGTTCTCAATTGGCAAAGGGGTCAGACAAGGCTGCATCTTGTCACCCTACTTGTTCAATTTATATGCAGAACATATTGTAAGAAAAGCAGATGTGGACACAAAAGAAGGAGGAGTAAAAATAGGAAGAAGGAATATCAACAATCTGAGACATGGAGATGACACATAATACTAGCAAAACACCTCAAAAATCTGCAACAACTACTAAGGAAGATCAAGGAAGAAAGTGCAAAGGCAGGCCTATTGTTGAACATAAAGAAAACAAAAATAATGACCACAGAGAACCTACACAAATTTGAATTAGACAACGAAGAAATAGAGAAATAGTAAAAGAATTCTCATACCTGGGATCAAAGAGGATAGAAAAGGAAACTCCAGCCAGGAAATCAGAAGAAGTTTAAGAATGGGAAGGAAAACTATGAAAGAACTAGAGAAGATCCTAAAATGCAAGGATATACAACTGAGCACAAAAGTTAGAACTATACAAGCCATTGTATTCTCTGTTGTCATGTGTGGATAGTTAAGAAGGAGGATAGGAGGAAAATCAACTCATTTGAAATGTGGTGCTGGAGAAGAGTGCTAAGGAATCCATGGACAGCCAAAACGACCAACAAATGGGTCCTGGAGCAGATCAAGCCAGAAATCTCCCTAGAAGCCAAGATGACAAAACTCAGGTTATCGTACTTTGGACACATCATGAGAAGGCATGAATCACTGGAAAAAATAGTCATGCTAGGAAAGGTGGAAGGAAGTAGAAAGAGAGGAAGACCGCATGTAAGATGGATGGACACTATTAAAGTAATCACAAGTGTGGGTTTGCAGGAGTTTAGCAGAGCAATGGAGGATAGAGGGTCTTGGAGATGTCTCATCAGCAGGGTTGCCATGGGTCAAGATCGACTTGAGAGCAGTTAACAATAATCTGAGAGAAACAAAGATGGAGTCAGCTAGTTGTTGTTGTGTGCCTTCAAGTCATTTCTGACTTATGGAGACTGTAAGGCAAACCTATCATGGAGTTTTCTTGGCAGGATTTGTTCAGAGGAGGTTTGCCACTGCCTTCCCCTGAGGCTGAAAGAGTGTGACATGCCCTCATGGGTGAGTGGGGAATCGAACTCTGCTCTCCAGAATCATAGTCCAGCACTCAGACCACTATACCATGTGCTACAGGACTGCCATATTACCCAGCTGACTGGATTTCATCTGCCCTCTGTGCATGTCACCAAATGATTGTTAAGACCTTGAGATGGTCCAGATTCCCATCTTTCCTTTTGAAAAAGCAAGTCCTTAGCTCTTGTAGGAACTAGGTTTGAGGGCAAAATGTGCAAGTACTATTCTATCCAACTGTTATTTGTCTATACAAGGCAGCTACCTTTCTGTTCTATCCAATTGCTGATTGTTTATCCAAGCCTGCTTCCTTTCAGTGTGCTTTAAGCCAATGAATGATGTCTAAAACTTATAACTGATATTTTTATAGATTTCTAATTACAGAGAGAACTCACCCTCTTCCAATTCCTATTCCTGTATCTCTGTGTTATTATTAGAGTTTGCAAGAAAGTCTAATGGGGAGGGGGTAGTCTAGCTGAGATCAGTTTTGCAGAGCTTTATTCAAAGAGTATATAGAAAACAACAGAGAAATTGAAATGAATGGAAGCTACAATAAAACAGGGTTACAACTTCTAGTACCACATACACAATGCTGTGAAACTTCATACTACTTTTTTGAGGTAAGCAAAAAATAAAAATATAGACACCTTGAAAAAATGAAAAATTCAAAGTAAAAATTAAAGAGCTTAACAATGTCATCCACAGCATCAGAGATGTGATATATGACATTCCATGGCAGCAATGCCTATCTGCAATAACATTGGACATAGTTTTTATGAGAGAGGATAAATGGACCTAAATCTGACATAAATGGCAATACCCAAAAATCAGTTGCAGAGAATTCCTGAATATTCTGTCTCAGACCTCCAAGTAGCAGTTCTTGAACAAAATATATGTAAAGGAAGATTGGAAAGAGAAGCAGCTGAATTAGGATTTATTTACAAAGTCCATTCAATTTACAGTGGTTTGAACAGAGACACTGGTTTCTTGGCACATTTTATATATGAAAACATCACTTTTCAGCAAAGACACTCACACAAATGGAATTATTCTCATGCTTTCTTTTTGACAAGATTGTACCGGTCCCGCACTCATACGAAAACACTAAACAAACACTTTCCTTCAGTATACACACAAACAAACACACATACGCACGCACAGACATATATTTACCTGTTTGCTGGACTTTTATGCAAGGCTTTTTCTTCACCTTTGCCCTTTTAAATATTCTTTATGTTCATCATAAAATTCCTACATAACACCCCTGCAAAATGTTTTGCATTTTCATTACTTTTCACACAGAGAGACACACCACTACATAGACACAGCAGAGGTTTAACTCCATGCAATTTGCTCAAGTAGACTGTGTCCACAAAAGCTTATGCTAGAAATTTATTCTTCCCAGTTAGTCTCAGATGTGCCCAGTTCCCAGTTAGTCTCAGCCTCTGTGCTAGTAGAGACCAACATAGCTATCTCTTTAAATAGCTAAATCTCAGTGACACAAATCAGACAGATTCAATCAGTGGCAGCTGAAATGTTGGTTTTAGCTTGTTTTTGATATGAATATACCAAAATTCTAAAATACAAAAACACAAGAGTAAATGAATCTGACATATTCATGCATCCTCACTTAAGACTTTGAGTACTATGCTCTTAAAAGTCTAGGTTTGAGTTCTTGCTTATTCAACCATGTTAGCACTGATTTTAGGGTTGCTACATCCATTTCATTTTGTTTTGTTACGTTTTGCAAAGGCTTCTCAACCGTAACACTCATGCAGCAAGGAGTTACATCAACGTTCTTCTCATACTAGAAATATAGGCGTAGCTGCTGATTTTAGCTTGTACCAAAAGGAGAGAATTTCATTTCCATTCCTTTTTGAGTAATTTACTAGATGTCACCAATCACATATTTGGGCCAGAAATTTTAAAAAATTCAAATGATGGAAAATTTAATCCAACAGAATTCCACATGCTCAAACTCAAGACTCAAGTGATGGCTGGTGCATTAGCAAATAACTTGGCATTACACAGCACCAGAAAGCTGTTGGCTCATCTGACCCTTAATTCCACTCCCAAGATTCCTTGGACAGAGAGCAAAACTAGAAGGAGGGCATTCTAATGCTCTTTCCCATTTCTTGGCCCATCATCCTCCCAAAACCACATGTTAATCTACACACACATATACACACAGAGTCACTCACATGCTCAACCTCTCCTAGCTTAGATCCCACTCTGTATATCTCATGTCACTAGCGGCTCATAAATACCTACCAGCTTAAATTTTTAAAATCCCCATAAATCACCAGCACCAATTGTAGCAGACAATATAAACACATACTACACTGGCAGACACTACTCTAATCACTAAAAGATTAATGTTCTCTCATAGCAGGGAGTGGAAGTTCCCTGTGCATGAAAAACTAAAGCACAATCCTAGGTATGGCTGCTCAGGAGTCAGTCCCTTTAAGTTTGATCAAACTTATGTGAATGTGGGTTGGCAGTTGACTTATGATGTTACTTTTACATAAATCTGTAGAACTCTGTGGTTTCATTGTCAAGCGTACAGGCTTAGCCTTACAGCTCTGAATTTCTACTTAACAGTCCCTAGTGCTAAGCAATGAACAGCTTTCTAGTCAAGAGAGAAGAGAATGCAAGCTGAAAACTGATGTTTTTTGTGGGTTTTTCGGGCTATGTGGCCATGTTCTAGAAGAGTTTCTTCCTGACGTTTCACCAACATCCATGGCTGGCATGAAAGCCTTCAACTTCACATTGAAAACTGATGCTTCATCACTTTCCCTCTTCACTACAGTTTCCATCTTGTACCTCCAGAGACATACATAAAGTCAGATTTTTGAGCTTATCCTTTAATTGCTTTACTATCGTTCTTGTAAGAAGAAGAGTTCTAGAGAAATCAAAAGGTCACATTTCTGATGTGCTGTTCTTGTAACATCTTAGGAGATTATCACATTACAAAAAAGCATCCTATCCCCAATGAGATACATGTTTCAGATTGCAAGCGGGTTTTATGACCCTCAAAAACGCGGCTGCTGCCAACTACAACCCACATGCAGCCCAGATGATTTTCAAACATAGGAAGCTCTTGTCTTTGAAAATCAGCCAGCTAAGCTCTGCCGGGGCCCAGGCTGCATGCGGGTTGTAGTTGCCTGGCAGCATCAGCATCCTTTTTTGACTGTAATAAAACCCGCTTGCAATCCGAAATAGAACTGTATCCCGTCAGAGATAGGACGTGTTTCTTTGTAACACAATAATCTCTTTAGTGCTCCTAAAATCGAGAATAACTCATCTCTGATTTCAGTCCAAATGCAGATTTACCACTGATTTGGCTCTGCTTACCCTTGTGGTGTTTTGAAAGCTAACACTTCTGCATACATCTTTCTTACCTTTGATTGGCAGCTAGAAAATTTCTTCTCCTCAGGGAGTTAATTTAAGCTCCAAGTCCCTTATATCTATCACCCATTATTTACCATCATCAGATTGGCTAAGATTACTGATAAAATTGTTTCTATCTCTCCCAGGATGTGCTCCTGCAGCTGGTAAACAATGCATGATTGACCAGAAGTGCCTCTGATAGGAAGTGCTACTATCGCAAGAGTGATCATCTTGACACTTCTGTCATGTCTTTCTTAAGTGGCTACTTATGTCAGTTATTACTATCTTTTGTTAAACAAAGTATTGGGTAATGTCTTGTAAGAAATACACATGAACGCCCTTTATTTTAAACAATTTTCTGGCATCATGCTTAGTTTCCCATCTGCTATGCTTTAAAGTGACTCCAAATTCAAAGAGGATTTCTTCTTGGGGTGGCACCAGTTCTCAGCTACCTTTTCCTTCTGAAGGCCTCTTCCTGAAATCACTTCCTAGTCTTGACTTTGCTCTTTTTCAACCTAAATCACTCTTTCAGACCCCCAGAGTCCAGGATTTAGACCAGAGATTCTCATTGGCTCATTCTCTTCCTCAAAGCCCTGGTTCTGGCTTAGAGAACCTGGTTAGCTTGTCCTTCCAGCCAGGAGTGCCCCGCACTCCCTAGCTTGTCCCCAGAAAGGTCCAGCTGGTCTGAGGAGAAGTAATTTCTCATCTCTAAAATTCTATATTCTGGTGAGTATTTTTCCTGCACATTTCAGCTCTTCAAAACTGTCCCCTTTCTCCACTGTGTATGTATGTCTGGACTGAATCTTTTCCTGACTCTCATTTCTCCCTCCTTTTAGCAGTCCCCAAGGTTTCACATTGCTTAACACCAAACCCTTAGAACCTTGCAAGTTTGCTCATTTGAGTTAGTACGATGTCCCCATCCTAAAACAAACAAAATCTACTAGGTACTTGTGTTTTGCATGGTACAGTTTGTTATTTATGTAGCTTTACCATAGTATTTGCTCTAACCCAGTGCAGTTATTGTTTATATCTTCATTACTGTTCAACAAAATGCCCCTTTAAAAGGATTCTTTAGAAATATGAGATTGTACGAATGTGGGTATTGATCCCAATTTGCCTAAGACATGCTATTGACCAAGGTTGCAAGATCTCTTACAGGCATGTGTACTCAGAACATGCATAAGTTCATGCATGTGGCCTGAAGACATACCTGGTAACATTAAGGCAATTAGAGGACATCTCTAAGAGTGGTTGACTCCTCCTTGTTCCCATCTAACTCAGCCCCTTCATCTGCAACTGAAGCACAGACAAGTGACATTTTATTCTAGATTGACCTGGTATTCCACATCAACACCTAACATACCAAAGTGCATAATGGTAAGGCAACCAGGAACCTTTCAGGTGAAGGGAAGAGGGAAGAACAAATAGGCACATGTTCAATCATTCCTCTCAATGACCTGTTAACTGAACACACACATATACAACCCAGACCTCCACCTGTCTTATGATATTAATAAGGGCATATTCACTTCTACTCTACCACAGTTGTTTTCTGAAACATTGTTTCAGAATTTTCTTCAAAGGCAATCTCACATGTGACGCATTACAGTAGTCTAATCTGGAAGCATTCAGGACTTGGATAACAATGACCACACTATCTCTGTCCAAGTTGATACACCAGGCTCAGCTCCCAGAAGGCAATCTATGCCTCTAAAGGTGATTTGATCTATTATGTAGGGACAATGGTATATCTGGCAGTGCCCTCAAATAGCAAATCTATTCCTTTGGGGGAGTGCAACCATGTCCAGAACACATGAAAACCCAGTTCCTCAGGCACATTATGTCTTTTCAGGGGCCAGGGCAAATGAAGATGCTTTGTTTTCATTTACAATAGCTCAAATCCAATTCCTAGGACTAGACCCAGTGAATCAATAGAATTTGCAAAACTGCTGATTTGCCATTCAGTAATTGATCCAATGGATCTGGTCTCATTGGGATGAGTAACTGCATTCAGGCCAAATGATTTCATCTTCATGCAAATCCCTCATATGCCTGTTATAATCCATTGCATTTCTACCCAAATGCACACTGATAAAAATGTATTATAACCAAAAGTCATTCTGAAAGGGATACAAATTTTCTCTTCACAAATAATTGAATTATCTTCCCCATGAGTGTCATGTTCTGCATAATACGGCACATCAATCTGGAATTATTATTTCCTTTAATAATTTCCCCCTTTCTTAGTGTTTCATTGATTTCTTTCTTGTGCCTGCACCACTCCGAAACATCTGTGTTTTCCTTCAGCTCACCATCAAGTCTTGTTTGAAAAGTCTGTAAATTTTGTGCTTCTCCAAAATATATAGATAATTGATTCCAGGAGTGAGAACCCACAACAAATCATATAGCTGCAGCTCCCCTTGATTTAATGATGTACAGTGCTTTCTTAGGCAGAGATCAAAGGCTATTGTATTATTAACATTTATATGTCAAATAGGAGGCAGGGTAGATTGGAGGATTTGTATTTAGGGTGCAGGGATGTTTCTTTTGGAATGTAAAATAAAAGGAGATGAAAACTGAAAGTCTTCAGATGGATAAATACATTGAAATGCTTCCCAATCAGTGTTTTTGCTGAAACAATATGTTATTCAAACCTTTTCTGTTCAAGTGAAGATAAAAGAAGGATTTGCTTCAGAATACTATAAGAAGTACAGAAGTAGCTGAATACTTGTTGATTTGTAATAATAGGATACTCTATCAGAATGTACCTTCATCTGTGAAATGGCACACTATAAAGAAGAGGGATGGCATCCTGCATTGCAGTTATGGCATCATAAACTGGAGTTGTGCATCCCGAATTGTTCTGTTTTCACCTATGCTGAATAGTCACAATTCTGGCACTATGATCACATATCATGAATACTCACAAAAACCTACCTTAAATTCAAAGGACCTGATGGTCTGCAGTGTAATTGAATGGGGCAATTCAGACTGACTCCCTCAAAGTGTAGTGGAGTCTCCTTTCTTAGAGGTCTTCAAACAGAGGCTGGATGGCCATCTGTCGGGGATGTTTTGATTGTGATTTCCTGCATGGCAGGGGGTTGGACTGGACGGCCCTTGCGGTCTCTTCCAACTCTACGATTCTATGATTTTATGATTCTATGAACCCCTTCCCACCCTCAAGCCATGGTGTGACAAGAAGCTTCTGCTAGACCCGTGGCTCAGGAATAGGGGTGGCATCATTCCTCATAGGAACAGGATAGGGTTAGCTGTATTATCCTGAAGTGTCCCACTCATCTGCACGGCAGACCTCCATTGTACAGAATAGATCCCTTAGGTTTAAGGTGTGTTCTGGAGGTCAGTTATTTGGATCATTTATAATTACATTTGTGTAGTGGTTAATGTGAAATAGGATCTCAGCCTTTATATTTAAACTAGGGTTATTGATTCCCAAAATACCCTAAAGGCATCAAATCCCATTTGATCTTGTAAGCTATGCATGGTCAAGCCTGGTTAGTACTTGGGTAGGAGACTGCCAACAAATACCAGGTGCTGTAGGCTATGTTTCAAAGGCAAAACCACCTCAGAGCATTCCTTGCCTAAGAAACCCCCATGAAATTTATAGGGCTGCCTTAGTTGAAAGGCAACTTGAAGGCATATACACGCAATAACTGCATGCAAATAGGGTTTGAATCATAACCATAAACACACAAACACATTTCACAAATGGAATAAATAAATAAATAAATAAATAAATAAATAAACAAACTTGCCAGAAGCCTCTTTGATTTCTGTTTCAAATAGTTTGGAGTCTACCACCATTCTGGCAGTTTGCTCTGATACTCGAGACACCCTTGGTAGTATCATTATTGTTTTAAGATGATGATGATGATGATGATGATGATGATGATGATGATGATGATGATACACAAAAACTGAAATCCCATATAAAGACATTTAGTTGATCTTCCAGGAATTCAAAACTTCTGCTGAGCAAATGAAAAAAGGAAACTGGCCTCCTCCAGAGCTTCTCCCACAAACACAAGTCCTCCTGCCTCCAGCCAAGTCATGTTCTAGACTCCTCCACGCCCTCCCCTGTTCCCCAACCACCCATCACATTAAATGGCCACCATATTCTCCCTCCCACTTGCCCATTCCTTGCAGTCAGGAACACTGCAGACATGCCCACTAGAAGTGCTCCCTCCATGGGCCAGCTGACAGAAAGTCGGGAATGGAGGGAGAGAGGGGTGGGTGGGAAAACAGCCACAGTTTCCAATCCTTGCAGAGCTGGGAGCTCCTTTCTCCAAAGGCACCATCCCAACCTCAATGTGCTTACCTAGATCATGTGGGTAGGTGTCCCCCAGTCACACCTGCACATCACAGAGATATGCTCCTGGCAAACAACTGTGGAAAGGTGAGGAAAAAACTCACTGAGTCTCAGACTCTGTCAAAAGCCTAACTATTTTAAAACATTAAAACCACCATCAATTACCATTTAGAAAGAGCATATATTGGAGGGGGGCACATGCCATTGGTTTCCAGTATTTTTATCTTAACATTAGCATGGTTGTGTAACTGATAACACAACCTGGTGCATGCTAACTCCCAGGGAACTGTGACCATGATTCCAGCCTTAATCAATGCAAATTTCAGATCAAACCCTGAGGAGGCCAAGTTGTAACCTGATGATGTTAATTTTGCCCATAATCACTTTTATGCTTTTGTGGCTGGTTCCCACCTGCCCTTGTCAGCAATTCCAGGAGGCTAAAAGTCATTTTACATTTCCTAAATCTCTAGCATTTTGGCTGGGGAAAAAAGACATTCGGTCGAGCTATGGACGAACATAAATTTTCAAGGCTACGAGTATCTACCATAAGGCATTTTTCCCTACTTTGAAAGAAGTATCTGCTGTACAGGGAAACATGTACTATTGTCCACAGAATAACTTTGGCAACAGAGTACTCATGATTTTTGGAGTGTTGCCTAGAATAAATATTTCTAACTCTACTTCACATAGGCATTCTTGGCTTAGATATAAAGGCTCTTGGAGAGCAATATATCCAGCTTCAATTTTGCTTATACATCCTGCAGACATCAATCTTTTATTTGAACTCTGTATCTAAAAACCTCATGTAGCAATTTGATGTTTTGTGAATATGTTCCTCCCCATTTTTTACCCACTGGTTCTAAGAAGTTGTCACTAGAATACTTTTTTTAAAATCTATTATGCAATGTCCTGTCATATAAAGCAGTTCTTTCTTTCCTGTTAGGAAAAGTATGTACATGAGTTAAAATCTGCACATACCTTAGAGTTTTTACCATCTGGCACTTCAAGGTATTCAACATACAAGATCTCTGAATATATTGTAGAAAAAAAATTGCTAATATACATAGCCCCATGATATAATATTTTTAGGTCCATTACATGGGGAAAGAGGCTGATGGATCTAAATTATATATGATCACCGTTCTCTCCAGGAACTATAGACAGCTTGAAGACTCATTACTCCCAAGCTAATCCTTGTGCCATGTCTCCAGTATGAAGAAAGGCACTGCTAATGCAGCTTTGAGGAAACAGGGAGCATTGATGAGTTTATTGCTTGAGAGAAATCAAAGAATTTAATCCAGGAACAGCGAGAACATTCTTTCCCCACCTGGTGTCCTCCAGATGTTTAGGACTACAACGATTCATAACATCCCTACTATTGGCTATGCTGGTTACAGTTCATGGGAGTAAAAGTCCAAAATATTGGGGCAGGGGCATGAGGATGAGATGAGATGAACTGCACAAGGGCTGACCATGAGAAACAGATGCCTACAGCTGTTTTCATGTTTTATGGCCACTTCATCACTATGGTGCCTTGTTAAGAGGCAAATCTATGAACCAGAGTGAAGATTAGAATTCAGAACTCCGAGGTGCCCCATACCCATCTCCTCCAGTAGAGGGCAGCAACTCATGAATGAACAGAACCAGGCTTCAAAAGCTGTTGTTGTTGTTGTTGTTGTTGTTGTTGTTGTTGTTGTTTAGATTTTTCTCCTCTGCCAAGTTAGAAATTTGCCTATCGGTTTGCTTTTGCTCTGTTCAGTTGCCTCAAAAGTGCTCCAGATGGTTTATCTCAATGCAACCATGTTTGGGATGCCTCCCAACTCTCTTGGCTACACTAGGCTTCACAGGATATGAGGTGGGGGTTGTCCCGTGGCTCTTCCCAGCCCGACACTTCCCCTCTTATCTTTTACAGACTTTGGATGGGTGCCAGAGAAAGACCAAGTAACTTGGCCAAAGTTGTGTGGGAAGTCTGTGGTAGCAAATGAAATTGAACCCAGGTTTCTGGCAACCTAACTAGCAAACTTGTGGTTTCTCCCTCCTTTCCTGGGTCTCTGAAGTTAGCCAGAAGCATGTGAAATATGTGACAGGTCCCACCACTTTGCCCGGTCAACTGTTAAAACCATGGAAGCAACAAGAGTAGACTCTTTAACAACTTCAGGCCTCTGTCATAAGTATATACTGACCTGAAAGATCCTGTGTGTGTGTGTGTTTGAAGTGGGAGGATCTACACTGTGCATTCAGTTCTTTCTCAATCTGACATTTCTCCACACAAAATAACTGTTAACCTACAGCTTAACAGCACAGCAGGGAAGTACTGGCTCGGAAAGTATCCTTCTCTGCCAGGCCCTAAAAAGAGAACAGAGGCTGCCTTTGAGATGGGTCAGAGTACCTTTTATGATTCACATAACATTATTATGGCTCCACCCAGGCCTTAGGTCTCTTGATAGATTCAGAAGAGAGAAGATCATTCTCCCTCTCAGACCTCTGTGCTACTTCATCCAACATGCCAGCCATGGCTTGAATTATTCCTTTCTCCCTCACTCACCACACCAACATCCATCCATCAGCTCACCTGCCCAAATGCTGACCCAAACATCCATCCACCTGAAAACACCACATACATACATACATCACATTTCTTTTCTCTTCTGTCTCAAACACACATAACAAGAGGCCCCATCCACCCATCATTCATTCTTATATTCCTTCTCTCTCTCTTTCTCTCTCTCTCTTTCTCTCTCTCTCTCTCTCCCACACACACAGGCACACCATTCAGGGATGAAATGATCCAGATTAAAACCACAACAAAAGGCAAACGGTACAAGTCCCTCTACCACATACACAAGGATTCCTACCTGGATTATGGGATCTGCACCTGCAACAGCATGACATAGTAGTTTGAGCATTGGACTATTGGATTCTAGAGACCAGGGTTCAATTCCAAGCTCAGTCATGGAACCCACTGGGGTAACCTTGGGTGAGTCACACTATCTTGGCCTCAGGGGAAAGCAAGGGCAAACCTGATCTGAACAAATCTTGCCAAGAAACCCCTTTGAATTCACCATAAATTCTAAACTTGGCCTTATTTCAGACTTCCAGCGCCTCTCCTTCCACACACACACACATAGCTGGAACCCTATTGGACAGTTACAAATGTGTAACTACCACAATTAATGTGTTACTACCCAATGAATTCCAGCCCACCGACCCTCCAATACCCACATACCGAGTTCTTTCTTCATCACTTGGGACAGCTGACTGATGTTCCCATGCCCTAAACCTTTCCCACAGATAACCCCACAGTTGTACTAGCCAGGATTATGGGCATTAAATTGCCCATTGCAGTTACTGTTGGGACAGAAGGCAAAGAAAGCTCAGTGTGGAGTCTTTTAAAAGTCATCCTGAATCCATCCACCCACACTTGAAACCTTATGCTGTACTGGAGTTTCCTACCTTTCCCTCCTCTCTCGCATTTTCTTTGCTGGTCTTTTCTGTTCAACTTTAAAGTCAAATGCTTCAGTATATAGCCAAAAGTATCTCTTTCTCTCTTTAAATGTGCAAGCCATGTTCTCAAGCCTGTCAGTCTATCTATATGTCTTGCCACCTTCACTGTGCATCTGGCAAGGGCATATTTGGAGACTCAGAATGTATAGCTGGATGCCCTTTAAAATTGAGCCAATTTATTCATTGGTTTTAAACTTGCAGCTCATTGCATGTCTCTCAGCAGATCTCTTGGGCTGGCTTGTGAGAAAAACATGAAAAACATACCATAAAACAATAAAATGGAACCAATTAAAATGGAGAGAAACAAAATTGTGTCCGAGAGCTCTTCCAAAGCCAGCACTTCCCCTCTTATCTTTGACTGACTTTGGATGTGAGCCACAAAAAGGCTCGGTAACTTGGCGCTAAAGCCATATGGGAAATTGGTGGTAGAGAGCAAAATTCAAGCCAGGTTTCTGGCAATCTAACTACCAAACATGTGCTTTCCCTCCTGGTTGCTCCTGTTAACCAGAAGCATGCGTAATAGTCAATGTGTGGAAGTGTGCAATTGCTCTGAGACATTTTGATCAAAACTTCCTAAAACGCTCTCTCTTTCATTCTCTCAAAGCTCATTGGCTATTTTCCCAGTAGTGTATGGAACAGGAGCTTATTCTATATATACTCAAATTTATCAGCAAACAAGAAAATGCAGATTTGGTATGTATGTCTGTGTATGTGTGGTTTGTGTGTGAATAATGTGAGTCAGTGTGGTGTAGTGGTTTGAGTGGAGACAGGGATTTGAGTTCCCACTCAGCCATGAAACCCACTGTGTGATTTTGGGCAAATCACACTCTCTCAGCCTCAGATGAAGGCAAGGGCAAACCTCCTCTGAAGAAACTTGCCAAGAAAACCCCATGATAGGTTTGCCTTAGGGTTGCCATCAGTTGGAAATGACTTCAAGGCACACAACAACAACAACAACGTCTGCATTTTCTTCCTAGCTAATTAATTTGAATACCTTATATATTTATTTAGTTATTTACTGTATTTATACTCCACTCTTCAGCCAGAAGATGTTTAAACTTTTAAACAGAATTAAATTCATGAAGGACTAGCTATAAATGGCTACATATCATGGTCACTTTTGTGTCCTCTAGAACTAAAGACAGTATACATCTGTATATCAGCTTGACACCACTTTAACTGTCATGGATCAATGCTGTGGGATTTTGGGATTTTGTAGTGCTGTGAGATTTTTAGCCTTCTATTCTACAGGATGGAAGTCATGACAGTTAAAGCAGTATCAAACTGTTTTATTTCTCGAGTGCAGATGCAGCTGATATGAAAAAGCAATATAATCATAGAATCGTAGAGTTGGAAGAGACTGCAAGGGCCATCCAGTCCAACCCCATTCTGCCATGCAGGAAATCTCAATCAAAGCATCCCCAACAGATGGCCATCCAGCCTCTGTTTAAAGACCTCCAAAAAGTAGATCCCATCACTCTCCGAGGGAGTGTGTTCCACTGTCAAACAGCTCTTACTGTCAGAAAGTTCCTCCTGAGGTTTAGGCGGAATCTCTTTTCCTGTAGTTTGAATTCATTGCTCTGGGTCCTATTCTCTGGAGCAGCAGAAAACAAGCTTGTTCCATTCTCAATATGACATCCCTTCAAATTTTTAACCAAGGCTATCATACATCTTAACCTTCTCTTCTCCAGGTAAACATATCCGGCTCCCTAAGTTGCTCCTCAAAGGGAGGATTTCCAGACCTTTCACCATTTTGATCACCCTCTTCTGGACACACTTTAGCTTCTCAACATCCTTTTTGAATTGTGGCACCCAGAGGTGGACACAGTTTTCCAGGTAAGGTGAGGCCTGACCAAAGCAGAATATAGCGGAACTATTACTTCCCTTGATCTAATGGTTGTTTTGTGCAGCAAACAGCATTTTTCTGCACAGGAATTAATATTTTGTGTTGAAATATTATTTTGCATGTAGAAAATGTTGTTTGCTGCACAAAGCAACTATGTGTGAATTTTGTGCAAATGAGTCCTAAATAGCAAATAGTACTTGAAAACTGGTTTTTGGAGACTTTCACACAACAAGAAAAAAATTGCTAAAACTACTAATTGCTATCTTCAAGAAGAAACCTACTGAAGAATTACGCCCTAGTTTTGTGCAAATAAACATGGGTTTTGCACAAAATCATATGAATTTCAGGAAACTGTGGAAATTTGTACTTCATGAAAAACAATCAAATACTTACAACCCTACCTCATAGTGCCCTCTATAATTTTCTGCCTTACTTAAAACCTTATGGTCAGGCCTGGTTAGTACTTAGATGAAAGCATACCAGATGCTGTAGGCTATATTTCACAGGAAGAAACTGGCAAAGCCATGTCTGAATATTCCTTGCTTAAGAAAATGTGATGAAATTCATGGAGTTGCCATAAATTGACAGGTGACTTGAAGGTACACACACAATCTTAGCATTAATGCCTTGTCTCTTTCCTGTTTCCCCACTTTTTATTCCTGCTTTCTAGACCTTTTAGAAATCATTCCCATGAATTATATCAGCTCTTTTTTCCCCTTCTGTGACCACCCCCTTTGGAATTTCAACTTGAAACTGCCTCTAGAACTTGGATGATAATCAAAAACATTGTGCCAGATTTCGAGGGGCCTACCATAATTTCTTGGTGAGTTATGGCAGGTTCTTTCTTTTTTTGTTAAGTCAGAGCCCTGTTTGGACCTTCAGCTTTTTAAACTTGACACTGGACTTTGAAATCTGGAAGACAACCAGAAACACTTCTTTAAAAAAAATCAAACATCTAAAGTGATATCCCAGTTATTTATCACTATACATACAGACTCTTTTACTGTTGTAGATCTGAATTCTGAAGGCTAACTGAAAAGATGCAGAATCTTTGGCCTTCCAGATGTTTCAGACTACCATTCTCACAGTTCCCAACTATACTGGCTATGGCTATGCTGTCCTCTGATGAAACCATTCCAATAAAACAACTTGGAAATTTCAGCACCAGAGAAAAGACGTAGAGATCCACCAGATCCACAACAATCAGGTAATAATGATCAGGTTGACATGCTCAAGATAATAGAACAGAATAGATATATATATCACTTGGGTTTTAAAAGTGTATCATATTGTTACATACTCCATTTTACAACAGTAAAAATACCCACTCCTGATTTTGGTCTGACATTTTTATTGGGAAGCTGAGTTATAACATGTCCAGGTTCATTCCTCGGTGATTGGCTGCTGAGCCTTCTTGCCAGTACTTTATAGCTTTATGGGAAAGTACAGTGTTTAAAATGCCTTTAAATCGGCAGGCTTCTCTGGCTTCTGAATTTTTTTTTTTAAAGGGGAGAAAAAAAAGAGGGGAGAGAAACAATGAGAGAGAGAGAGGTTTCTTTTGACTTCTAAAAATGCATAACAAGAGCCCATGTTTACTTAAAAACATCTGCTCCAACCTTTTGGTCTGACATTTAAAAAAGGGGACTGATGTTTTCCATACTTTCCCTTCTGCTCTCGCGTCAAACAATAAGCGAGTATAATTACTTGGGGCGAAACGCTGGCTCACATCCAAGACTGCACCAGTGCATTGCAGCCCCAAGACTGGAAGAGAGGTCTGGACTGGGTCTTGTCTGCAAGAGCGTGGGTGGTTTGTGTTGTCAGAGTGTTCCTGATGCTACCAACAAAGCATATGGAAGCTGGATTGTTCTGTTCTTGTGCTCTCTTGCCTATTCATTAATGATGTGAGAAAAAGCAAGTGGCACAGCCTGGAGCCCACCAGATGTGGTAAACTACAAAACATCATCCCCAGCTAGCACAAATGCTCACTTGGAGTGATAGATCTTACTGTCCTGAGTATTTGGAGAGAAGATGGTTTAAAGCAACAAATCAAATGACCTGCGGTTTGTGTGTGTGAATGAGCCATCAAGTTGCCTGGCAACTTATGGTGGCCCCATGAATTTCACAAGAATTTCTTAGGCAAGGAATCCTCAGAGGTGGTTTTGCAAATTCTTTCCTCTGAAATATAGGGCCTGAAGAGGCCAAAATAAAGCTGCTTTGGGTCACTTTGGAGGTATGCTGTTTAAATGACACATGGCCTTTAAGAGGTTGGAAGCTGCACCAAAGCTGCTCTCCAGTCCTTAGGACTGGAGCATGGCTTTTGTGTGGCTTGTAACCTCTTAGGATGTGTGTGTCATTTAAACAGCATACCTCCAAAGTGACCCAAAGCAGCTTTATTTTGACCTGTCTGTTCAGGCCCATTGTCTGCTGCACCTGGTATTTGTTGGCAATCTCCCATCCAGGTACAAACCAGAGTTGACTCTGCTTAGCTTTCAAGATCAAACAGGAGGAGGAGGTTGTGGATCTATATGTTACATATAGGCCAAATTCTCTTGATGTAAATAGCCAGTGTTATAGCTTCCCATCTGTTACAGAGTAAATATAATAACCAAGACACTGCTTGTACCACTTACTCTAGCATCCTTCCCAGCCGCTCACACTCCTCCAGCATGGTGCCAAAGAGAGAAGATAAAACCCAAGTTAAATGTTCCATGGGTGGAGCAAAACATCTGGACACTGACAATGCTTCTTTGGAGCTGTCTTGGTAGAAAAATAGCTGGGAACAGACTTGCTGAAATCCAGATGACTGGTGCTCCTAAGAAAAGACTGGCTGGTAGAAGAAAAACAAGGTGTTGCTTAGTTGTTTCCCATCTTCCTCTTTTCTTGAAGAATATTTTGGGGTATTTCTCTTATTCTTTTTTTCTCCTCCTTCCCATTTTTCCCCAGTGAAGAAATTTTTGACTGTCTGACCTAGATGATACAGGTTAAGGAGAGTGGTAGAATACTTGTAGGTGTTATAATCGTCAGTGATTCAGCTGGCTGACCCTCAAGTCATTGGTACCCACCAGTTCTAAAGACACGACCCAACTATGCATTTTTTGTGTGAACACCTGCTCCCATGGTAGGTGCGTACTGGCAAAGTAGCTGGCCACATCTTGTCTTTTTGGCAGTGGGAGCTGCAAAGAAAGCAGCAGATGAAACTACTCCCTGACCTTCATGAATGGCTGCTTTAGACAACAGTCTATGGATGGAATACAGCATTGCCATCCTGCTGATGGGACTGTTTCCGGCAGAGAAACCAGGAGAGAGGGAAAATCCCATCAAAGTAGCAGATGTTTCCTAATGAGTTGCTGGATATAAGTCTGTTTCCCCTGTATTTTCTAGTTCATGTTCCATTTAGTGTGTAGTGTAGGTTATAGAGTGGAATGGAGAATTACCTAGGAGCCTGGGACTAGTTTCTCTCCTATTCCCCTAGGGATACCTTCCACTGACATAATACCAAAATATTTGTTTTCATCCATGTTCTTCCAAAAATGGTGACCTGAAAGGATATTGCCTCACTTCCAGCAACTATTTTGGGAATAATACAAACAGAAGAATGAGGGGAGGGGGAGTCAATGGTGTGAGTGTTTTCATGTGTTTTTGCACCCTTGGGCTTTCTATGATAATTTCAAGCAAAAAAAAAAAAAAAAAAAAAACCCTAGTTTTTTTTTTACATATTCAAGGGGTTGGGGTGCCTAGGAGGACTGGGAAGGGCCTAAATATCCTATCTGATCTTGGAAGCTAAGCAGGGTCAGCCCTGGTTAGTTCTTGGATGGGAGACCGCCAGTGAATACCATGAGCTGTAGGCTAGATTTCAGAGGAAGGAACTGGCAAAACCACCTCTGAGTACTCCTTGCCTAAGAAAACCCTGTGAAATTCATGGGGTTGCCATAAATCAACAACTGACTTGAAGGCACAAACACACAGCCTTGTGTTGAACTCAAACCTTAATAAAATCAAATAAAAACCCAGCAAGTTTCTAAAAGACCAAAAATATTGGATATTTCTAACCTGAGATCTGTGTAAGATCTCTTTAGAATCTCAGATGAGTTCTGGAAAAGAAAAAAGAACAACCAACCATTTAAACATATTTCATTAATGTCAATTTTACAAGTACTATTCAGCAGGCTGCATATGTTATTATTATTGTTATTATTATTATTTATATCACGCCCCTCTACAATGACAAACAAGACCACATTTAAGCATATTGCATTAAAATCAGTGGGATTTTTGTCCCAGTTACTGACTGCATGTACAGTCAAAACCAACAATAATCAATTAATTATGGTTAAAACTGTAATCGTTTATGGGCCAGGCCTTAATAGATTCATGGAGTGTTATCTTGAGTTGGCAGATCATGGTGGAGATGCAGAGAGAATGAGAGAAAGAGAGATTATTTATCTGTCAAAGAGATAGCTGTGTTAGTCTCTTGCAGAATCAAAGGGGGTAAGGGAGGGGACTTTAATTGGATTTTATTTTATATGTACAGTGTGTGTCTGTTTGTGTTTGTGTTTCTGTTTATGGATGGATAGATGAATGGATAGACAGGAGGAAGGGAGTGGAAGAGAGAGAGAAAGAATGTTGCAGCACCTTTAAGACTGGCTAGTTTTTATTTTAGCATGAGCTTTCATAGATATAAACCGACTTCTTCAAACACAGTACAGAGTGTTATCCAGTCATCAGGATATAAAGCATACTTACACAGCCGTGGGATTGGGATAGAATGTCATACAATTCAGAAAGATGCAAATCATGACTTTAATTTTTAAAGGGCTATGTAAGGTGATATTTCAGATCTTTCCAGAGGTCAGTTACCGTTGATGTGTGAAAGCCATAAACCCTGCTTACCAAAAGTCAGTTCCTTTCGGTTCAAATCCTTCTCAGAGAATCTTCAGTAAGGGGGGGGGGGGGGAGGACAAAGTTGGCATTCAGCCTTGTTTTGGCTTGTGCTCCATATTTTTGTGTCTCTGATATGTGACCACTTGAGGCTAGGGAGCAGATATTTCAGGTTAGGGTGTTTTTTTACAAGCTTCCTGCCCAAGATGTGTTAAAGAGAATTGCCATTGTCCCAAATGGAGTGTTTGGCACTGATCTTTCCATGGTTTAGTAGGGAGCTATCTGTGACACATCATGTGGCATCCCATCCTTTTATCTCCTGAATTGTCCCAGCAGAACATTATTCTTGGTTAAAACATGGCCTCATTAACCTACATTTTTCACTTCATTGGCTATTGCATATTGTAGTTCAGAAACAGTTCTTCTAAAACCGGAAGTTGTAAATCTCTGGTTCAAAACACACTGCAGAAATAATCCAGTTTGAGACTGCTTTAACTTCCCTGGCTCGGTGCTAGGAAATTCTGGGATTTGTAGTTTCATGAGACATTTAGTCTTCTCTGTCTGAGACCTCTGGTGCCACAAGCTGTCTCAAACTGGATTATTTCTGCAGTGTGTTTTGGACTTCAGACAAGTTAGAAGAGATGTAACTGTCTATCACCACTACTTTTTGATTGGTCAGTGTTGATTATTTTATGTATATCTACAAATATCCCTTATCCCAATGTATGGCTATCTGCCAATTGAAGGTGGCACTCCATGTAGCTTTGATCAATGACAACTTATGCCATATTGAATCATTTCGACTTGCAGGTACCTTAGTCATTTTGCTGTTTGTGGTGTAAGAAGCTGAGGCTGCTGCCAAACTGCAGAACAAATGCAGTTTTAACTGTCATGGCTCCATACTATGGAATACTAGAATTTTAGTCTGTTGTGACACCAGGGGTCTCTGACAGAGAAGGCTAAATATCTCACAAAGGCACAAATCCCAGAATTCCATAGCATTGAGCCATGGCAGTTAAAGCGGTGTCAAACTGCATTAATTCTGCAGTATAGATTTATCTCAACATACCTCTGCTTTGGCAATAGGTAATTCTTCTCTGATTCCACCTTGTTTGGAACAAGTTCCCATAAATTTCATGTTGACTGAGCAGAGGCAGAAGAATCCATTGACTATATTTACACCTCTTTGGACCATTCAATTCCATATACATGCATGCAGCCAGAATTTGGAGCGTTACTTTTTAAAGTAACTGGTTAAAGTTATAAAGCCAACAATTAGTTACTGTTAGAAACAATTTCACAAAATAACTATTTTCTTTCTCATTTCTTAGACGTAACAAGAAGAGTAATTTAAAAAAATCTAGGTGCTAAAGGCCTGGGGTACAAAACATACTCTGATTCCAGTCATCTCAGTGCTGAAAACAGAGAGGGCAGAATAGTGAGACAGTGTAAGCCAGCATTTAAACAACATGATATTCTTCCTCAACTATTTAGGCAACCCACATTCCCATAACTATGAAAGTAACCAAAAAGTACCTGCCAAGAAGCAAAGTCACCTTTCATTCAGTTTCCATCATAACTTTAATTATGACTTCAGTATTGCAAAGAGGAACTCATTGCAAGTGACTCATTATTTTTACCAAGTCAGTTCCAAGCCTTTCATCCACCCCATGTTGAGGAGCAAGGAAGGCACTACTTGTTAAGAAAAAGAAGTCAAGAGGGCAATACACAAAATTCACCAGGGTCAGTTTTGGAATGTAACATGCCTTTTATTTTTGGACTTGGGTCAATTCAGTTTGACATCACAGAGGGCAAGTGAAGACAATTTAAACAAACAAGCACAATTTTGCAAGGTGGGCAGAAAAAGGCTTAATGACGAAGCATTACTAAATCATTCACACAAAAATTTGTAAAAACAACAGAGTCCTGTGGAATCTTAGAAAGTAGCAAATTTAACTAGAGCGTGAACTTTTATGGTCTAGTAACAAACACATGATATTTATAGCTTCATCTAATGCATGAAGAGATGGCTAAAACTTCAAGTATATATGAAGAGCACATGGTGGAGGGAGGAATTGTAAAATCTCAGATCTCAATGGATTCAAACTAGAGGGAAAGAGATTCCACTTCAACATTAGGAAGAACATCTTGACAATAAGAGCTGCTCAAAGGGGGAATATGCTTCCTTACAGAGTAATTGAGTCTCCTTCTTTGGAGGTTTTAAAACTGAGGCTGGACAGGGTGCTTTGATTATGTATTCCTGCATGGCAAGAGGTTGGACTGGATGGCCCTTGATGTCTCTTCCTATTCTGAGATTTTATAATTATCTACAATCCCACCCCACAATCATAAGCAAAGTATATGTACCTAAAATTCTGAGTAACACTGGCAGCATCTGATGAAGTGGACTACACTGTCTGAAAGCTCATGTCATAATAAATTAAGGGCTGAACAGACCATCCCTAAGGGGCATCCTGTAGCTACCCCTTTCACCACTGGATCAGGGCGGCGGCAACTACATGCCACAGCCCCAATCTGGACTTTCCATGGCACAAAAAGGAGCTGCAAAAGGTGGGTCCTTTTTACACTGCAGAAAGGGTGCCATGGCTGCTGGCGCCACAGGTTTTCAGCACTCCTTTAGCACTGCATCATCTGGATTCAGCACCAGAGGAGTGCCATGATGCTGCATGCCATGTGGTGGGGCACAGGGCATGACACTGGCATGGGGACAGTCAGTGCATGTATTAATCAGATGCCATGCCCCCACTCCGCCCCAATGCCGGACTTTATGGCCAGTCTGTTGAGGCTGTTAGTCACAGTGGCACCTTCTGGTGCTCCTTTTGGTGCTGCATCATCTGGACATAGTGTCAAAGGAGTGCCATAACACCACCCGCCATGTGGTCAGGCACACAGGGTGACAGTGGTGTCAGGGCAGCATCAGGATGTGTGTCGTGTGGATGCCACGCCCCCACTCTGCCCTGAGGCCAGCATTTATCACCGGTCTGTTGAGGCTGTGTGAATAGTTTCATCTTGATCAACCTTTTTTTTTCCTCTAAGCTCATTGGAAGTCACCTCTAGAGCAGATGGTGCTCTACATACTTAGCAGCGAATATGGAAAACCTAACTCACTGGAGGGCAGCCTAAGTATCATTTGTCGTTATAATACGTATTTTGTGGGGGAGGCTGAGTAATTTTTGCAGTACTGTGCTTAGATATAAATCCTTTAAGCAGCTGCTATATGAGACAAGCTTCCATTCATGCACCCACATCAATATTAAACCTAACCTCTAAAGCTGTTTCTATTCCACATAAATACGAGTTGGGTTTTATGGCACTTGCTAAGAAAGCAAAGAGTTTCACATTCAATCAGCCTTTCCCAGACTTCACACTACACTTATAGCAGGACAAATGCAAACTTATAAGAAAGTATAACAGTACGAAGCTGTTTATACCCTTTAATATTATAAGTCAGTTTTTGTCATAAATCTTCTGTCTTGCCTGCACATAGCTGCCACATGAGCTCATGCCCCCCTTTTTTCTTTCTGAGTTCCCTCTTTCTTATTACCCTTTGCAAACTGAGTGATCTGTGAGTTCCTGTCAGAGTGCTGACTCTATTACCAAGTGCAAAGGTAATTTACATCCTTATACTGACGAAGCCAGTTACAGTCCCATCCTTGGAAGGTGCACCATTTTACTAAGTCAAATTGTAATGGGATTTTTTTTAAAAGGGGAGAGGGAGGATTATCTGAACTGTAAATGTTGCTAACATTGTCACTGGTATATTACTCATGAAAGCATGAGAGTTTACCTCCCCTGTACCAATATGTTCCAGAAAAAATATGTATCATGACAAAATTCCACTGGACTGTTTCCATCATCTTTCACACACCTGTTTTTCCAATAATAAAAACATCCTGATTCCTGGGTATCTGGGATAACCTGATATATGAAGACATTGTCATAATGCTAGTACCTGAACCTTGGCAGTTTCACTGCTTGCCTCCCCAACATAGTTTTAAATATTGCACAGGCTGCAATGAATGGGCTCAAATGCCCGTGGAACATTTTTTGCCTGTCATGCTTTCCATAGATATTTGGCCTCTTTACCACTGTGCAGTGCCAACCCTGCCATTAGACAGAATGAGGTAACCACCTTGGGTGAGTAGTGAGTGGTGATCTCAGCATCTGAAAGGATAGGCCTGTATGTGCCTGTCCTACATGCTCACACAAACACACACGTACACCACTAATCTCCCCTGCAGCTTTGAGGTACAGTGGAGAAGAATGGCATATACACGGCTGGCATCATAATAAACCAACTTATATTTGTATAAAGGCAAACTGCATAATGTTTGTATCCCAAGGAGGGGAGGGAACATGAAACTAGATCATCAGGAGACCTGCACATGCGGAACCAGTAGCATGGTTGTCCCATAACAGTCCTGCATAATGTGGCCTGATACACATTGTGGCCTGTGGACCAATGGAAATCTCCATTGTACAGCAGGATGGTGCCGCATTGTGCACCATCATAATCATGTCAGCAACATAGCTCCATTATTATAAAGTTATGCATTGTAGCCTCTCATGCAAGATCTCAGCCATACGATTGGCTTTTGCACATGGAATGGGGAAAGGCACCATTTTGTCCCTTTCCTCAGGAAGTAAAATATTGTGAGCCAGCTCTTCTTTTCTGTATTCTATTATGCCACCAAACCAGAGGCCTTATAAGGCCTATAACCATTCATGCCTCAATTAATCATGCAAGGCCAGCTCTAGCATTGGGCAGAGTGAGATCTCTCTATGTCCGGCAGCAAATTTGGGTATCATGAAAGGCAAGCAACAGAAAACATACGTTACATTTTAATTTTATATTAAACTGTTTTTACGTGATGTGCTTTTTAATAGAACTGATGTTTAATTGTTTTTCATCTTTTGTAAAATAAAATTTTAGATAAACTTATTATCGGTTTGTTTATTGATTGGTTTTACATTCGGCTTTTCTCCCAAATAGGATACAAAGCAGCTAATTTAAAACTTCTGTTTAAGATTAGCTTCTGTTCTAAATTACAGGGGGTCCTCCATATTCACTGGGTTAGGGGAGCAGGATGCCCGTGAAAGTGGAAAAAACACAAATAAAAAAAACTAATTTTGTTTTAACTTGAGAGAACACCTCTCTGGGAATCTCTATGTCCTGTAGTGCAACTCTATGGTAATCACACTGGAGGACCTACAAATCCCTAAAGAAGTGTTCTGTCTAGGAATGTCTAGGTCCTCCAGTACAACTCAGTACTGGAGTTACTGTACATAGAATTGCACTGGAGGGCCCACAAACTCCTAGAGAGAACATATTGATCAAATCCACAAATAATCAAATCTGCAAAAGTCAAAGCTGAAGATGGGGAGGCTATATTGCAAGTTGTTTGGGGTCTTGTGCCAAGAGAAAAGCATGGTACAGATTGAATAAATACATACAGTGCTAGTGCATTTATCATCATAGTATTTTTAAACTGGGGAAGGTCACTAGTGGAAGTCAAAATAACTTTTCTTGCATTAGGTTCTCTCCACCTTGACTTTGGTGAGGAGTGGTGGAACCATGTGCGGTTCTCCCACAGGCAACAAAAAGTACTGAGATATCCTAAGGAGCTGATTGTGGAATATAACAGTGGATATGGTCAGCCTTGATTTTTTTGGAAAGGGTTTCTTTTTAATCCTGCAATGAGAACAAAGGTTAAAAGGCTGTTATTCCACGTTAGCAAAGAAATATTGGACAAGCAGGCAGTTTCAGCCCAACTAGCTGTTTGGATGAGTCAAATTGGCATAATCACTTCTCTTCATTTTACACACTCCAGAGCAGATCCAAACAGTAACTTGTTGTAGTGCAGTGGTTGTCAGCATTTCTAGCACCTACTGTATAAAAATAAAACAAGACCCTTTTTACTCTGTTCAAATGCACATGCTTGCACACACACATAGACACACACACACTAGACAGTTAAGTGATTTATTTATTTTGGTAGCATGCCAGACAGAAATATTTAAATCCTACTTTTGGAAGCAAGAATTATCTAATCACTCACTAGCTTTTGTAATAAAACATTTATCATGGAACATTAATCCATTAGTGCTTATTTTCCATCTCTCCCTTTCACTAGCACCTTGCTTTGAACACAGTCAAGTTTGACTGTGAGTCCCCCACTTTGTCATATATCATCATTACATGATGGGTCACACCGACACTGAATCCAACAGGGCGAGGAGATAATAATAAGAATAATACTGCACTTTGCTTGAACTTGGTACCCAGATGTACTGTTTTAACTTCTAGTGCAAGTGAAAATAATGCCCCTGTGAGTTCTGAAATTAGTCTTTCATCATTAAGCCCATGGTGGCTGCAAAGCAGCATGTGGAAATGGCTCAGAATAATCAGCTGTGAACAGGGGAAGGAACCCTGCGTGTTTAATTGCTTTTTCACAACTACAATTCCCTTAGTGTGCGTGCGCACGCACGCACACACACACACACTGTCGCTTCCATTTTTAATAAGCAGACTGCCAGGACTCAGCCTTTCTTGGCACCTGAGGCAAAATGGATGCAAGACAAGAAATGAAGGAAAGTTCTTATGATACAATCCTCTCTCTGAATGACGTCTGGAAATGCAGAGGCTTGATCACATCTTACCATGTAAGTTCCCTGACTCTTCCCGACTTCCAAAAAGCTGGATGCATGTGAGTCAAAAGACAGCAAGAACAGGAGAAAGAAGCATGTTTTGATAAGGTGAGGTTGTGGAACCTTTTGATCATTAAATGTTTGGGACTTCTAGTCCCAGAAGTCTCAGTGTGGTCATCTGGAGATTTGCCAACCAGTCAGTATGTCTTCACATGACATGTAGAAACAGCCCTCCTGGATTAGACTTAAGGCACACCCAGTCCAGCATTGTGTTCATACTACAGTCATCCAGATGCCCATGGAAAGTCTGAATGATAACACTTGCTGTCAGAAAGGCAATGGCTGAAGAATTGGGTTGATGAAAACAGGAGGTGGGCAATATGCAGAACAGGGACCATCCTTGTTCCCCAGCTGTTTTTCAGAAGGACTGAGACCCTAGAATCACTGATTTTATTGCCACAAATTGCAAAGTGGTCAAAGAAGTCATTTTTCCCTTTAGACTAGAGGTTTTGGGTATCCACCTCTCAGATGCTGCTGAGACTCTCTGATCATTGGTTATGACACTGCGATGTCTGAGAGTTGACACATTCGCAACAATATATGGAGACTGAAGTTTAGGAATCACTGCCCCATATAGTCCACTTATCAGTGGAACTGTGATCCTGCAACTGGACTTGTTTATCTTGGATTGGCCTTTTTAGTCATCAACACACTTGTAGAAAGCGTGGGATTAGTCCTTCCCAAATCTTCGTTCATGAAGAAAAGCCAGAGAGAGACATAATAGGAGATCTTGGCGTTGGGAATACAAGTCTAAACACAGAATTCATTTGTGTTTCATGTACACCTTGTACACATAACTTTAAGGTGATTTTATACAATATTTTTAATAATTTCGTGCATCCAACAAAGTTTGTGTACAATGAACCATCAGAAAGCTAAGGTGTCACTATCTCAGCTATCCATGAAAAAAGTTTTGGTTTTTGGAGTATTTTGGATTGCTGAATTCTTGATAAGAAACACTCAACCTGGAATTAGCTATAGTTCCTCTGGGTCATTCTAATTCCGTTTTCAAAGTATGCATAGGGAAACCAGTTTTTATTCTTCCCATTATCTCCTCGTTTTGCTTTTCCATTTTCACTGGAAAAAAGGGATTCAATGATGGGTGAACATTGTCCCACATTCAACCTGTCATCCAAGCCCACAGTGAGTACCATGCAACTTCCATCTCTGAAACCCTTTTTCTTGAACAGGTTTGCCTGTATAAACTGTCATGGAAAATGACCCTCGGTTTGTATTAGCAAAGTTCCAAGCCTCCATGAACCAGTCTGATTTCCAGCTTTTGACATCTGCACCATATCACCCGAGCCCACAAGTGGTTTGGCAAAATGCATTATCCAAGCCATGAAACACATGCTTGAAGAACAGCAGAAAATAAGCCAGGATCCTTATCTGTTAAATCCACAAATGTTCTCCAGGCATGTAAGAATACCATAAGTACATATGTCAACCAAAGAAATATTGGACTGTTGGTTTCTGTAGTGTTCTCACTGCAGATTTTCTAGAGCTGGATTTCCTAAAGCCTGACCTACAATTAACAAGAGAATGGTAAAGGCCAATGTAAGTCAACCTACTGTATCTCATTTCCCTACTTTGTCTTCAGCTTATTACAAACTGAGTTCAAAATGCAAATGTCCTTTATGCTGAATTAAATCAAGAGCAGGGGAGAGGAGAGAAGTGAAATAGTCTTACTTTTCCCAGGAGGCTCAGACAGAAGCAAACTGTTGCATCCTCTCCTAGTATATATGTCCTTTTGCCACCTGTGAAATCTTGGAGGATAATATAAGAGACAGTGTTATGTAGTGGTTTGAGCATTGGACTATGGATATCAGGGTTCAGTTTCCTGGCTAAGGCATGGAAACCCATGGGATGGCCTTGGACAAGACACACAGACTCAGCTCCAGAAAAGTATGCAGTTACCCCTTTTGATTGCCATACATAGGAAACAACTTGAAGATACACAATAACAACATGATGTATAAGCTATTAACATGGAAACACTGGTGGGTGGCATGAAGTAACTTGAAAATTAAAAAAGTTTCTTGTCCCTGTATTTAAATTTTCCTTCAGGACAAAAAGATTTTTTTAGGATTTGGGTGGGGTACCAATAACTGCATTCCATAAAAAGATCAAAGTTTATCTGTGAATAACTTCCTTATAGTCTTGTGAATGGAGCATCAATACCTTAGCCTCCCTATGTAGAATTTAGTGGGTAAGATTTCTGCCTGAAAACCTGGAGAGCTACCTACTGCCACTCAGTAGATCAGCTCAGAGCCTGGAATCAACTAAATACAAATAATGAGTCCTTTTTAATTAACTCCTTTTTTTCCCCATCCCAACTATGGATAACTGAATCACTTTACTATAGCAACATAGTGAGAGATAATTCCTTCTGCCATGTATCTGTAACTCATTTAGTTGCTGACCCAGTTACACAGGGTATGTGGCCCTATTACAAAACTGCAATTTGTACCATAGGCCAGTGGCTTGTAACTGTTCAGGTTCTGACTGAGGTAGATCAGTTATTGGCTTGACATTACACAACTTTCTGTGTTCTACACAAAGTTTAGTAACAACAACAACAACATTTATTTCTTACCCATTTCTCTCTATGGATCAGGATGGAGAATAAGAAATTAATATACAGATACAAATAGACACATAACATATTTAAAATCATGAATACCAATTCTAGATACATAATCAGTTAGTAAAGCATAACATCAGTCAAAAAAGCATACATATTAAAAACAATCAATTCACAATTCAAAAGCTCGTAATTTTAAAAACATCTGGACATGTCTGCTGGAAGAGATTAGTTTTTAATGTTGTTTTAACTGCACACAGCATTTCCATCTGTCTAATCTCTTCCGGCAGGTTATTCCACAATTTGGGGGGCAGCTGCTGAAAAAGTTATCTTTTTAACAGGTGCCAGGTTGGTCCTGGCTGACTGGAGTAAATGTCCCCCAAAAGACCTGAGGGTACAGGTAGATTATCTGAGAGAAGGCAATGCCATAGGTAACCTGGACTCAAACCATGTATGGCTTTAAAGGTAATAACAAACACATTGTATTTGTCCAGAAACTAATTGGCAGGCAGTGGAGGGCTTTCAACATTGGTGTAATAATATTACTCCTAGATATTACCAGTAACCAATCTGGCTTCCACGTTTTGAACTAAGTGATATTTCCTAATTTGGTACAGTTACAGACTCAACCATCCACAATTTGAATTTTTTAAAAATTCTAATTAATTAATTAATTAATTCTGCTGGCAACTGACTCCCTGATTGAGTCTGTCCATCTGGCATGTGGTTTTCCACTCTTTCTACTGCCTTCCACCTTTCCTAGCATTGTTGTCTTTTCTAATGGTTCATTGTTGCTCCTGATGTGGTCAAAGTTCGACAACCTCAGTTTAGTCAACTTGAATTCCAGAAAGAATTCAGGCTAGAACCCATTTGTTTGTCCTCTTGGCCATTCACACTATTCTCAGTACTTTTCTCCAGCACCACATCTCAAATGAGTCCCTATCGGCTTTTTTCACTGTCCAGCTCTCACATCTGTGCATGGTGATGAGGAATACAATGCCTTCGGTGATTCTAACTTTAATGTTCAGTGTCATGTCTTTACACTTCATGATCTTGTCCAGTTCTTTCATAGCTGTCCTTCACAATCCTGGTCTTCTGATTTCTTGATTGCAGTCTCTGTTCTGATTAATAATTGAACCATTTGACTATTTCAATTTTCTAATGGTCTAGGATGAATTCTTAGATCTTCCATGATCATTGTTTTTGTTTTGTTAATGTTCAGTATTAATCCAACCTTGGCACTTTCCTCCTTGACCTCCTTCAGTAATAGCTTGAAGTCTTTGTTTGTTTCTGCTCAGTTTTGTTATTTAGTATAGTATCATCTGTGTATCTTAGGTTGTTAAGTTCCTTCTTCCTATCTTCAGTTCTCCTTCATCTGAGTCTAAGCCTGCTGTGCGTATGATATTTTCTGCATACAGGCTGAATAAACAGGGTGATAGTATGCAGCCTTGTCTGACCCCTTTGCCAATTGGGAACCATTCTGTTCCTCCGTATTCTTTTCTGAATAGGTTCTTGTCCTCAGTGCAAGTTATTCATCAGGACCACAGGTTACACATCTGTAAGTATGATGTTGAATTTTGGCTATTATTATTATTATTATTATTATTATTATTATTATTGACTAATGGTGACTTACAAGAGTTAAAACAAACATATATAAAAATTAATAGCATATAAGACTTTTTAAAAGTTTTAAAAGTTAAAACATTCTCTTTTTGAAGTTTAAATGTTCTCTTTTTGAAACATTCTCATTTTTTCAAGTAAACCTATCCAACGTTGACATATTAAGGATGGAGCAAGCTTGTTTTCTGCTGCTGCAAAGGCTAGACGTGGAGCATTGGATGAAGCTACAGAAAAAGAGATTACACCTCAACATTAGGAAGAATTTCCTGATGGTAAGAGCTGTTTGACATGGGAACACAGTAGCTCAGAGAGTGATGGAGACTCCTTCTTTGGAGATTTTGGAACAGGCTGGATGGCCATCTGTTGGGAGTGTTTTGATTGTGTCTTCTTGCATTGTAGGGGGTTGGACTGGATGGCCTATGGAGTCTCTTCCAACTCTATGATTCTATAATTCTATGACACATCTATTTCTTCCAGTTTTTTTTAAATTAAAAGAGGCTTTGGAGTATGCAATGGCAAACAGAATTCACTATGATTCTTCCCAAAAAAACAAAAAACAAAACCAAAACCTGACTCAAATATAAGAGAAAATGCAATTAATGGGAAATCATTTTATTTTATTTTATTTTTCAAAAGTGTGCACATTGAGTGGGGGAGAGTTCTGGAGAATGTACATTCTGACATGTGAAAGGTAAGCAGAGATATTTGACAAGATCCAGGAATTCTGTCATGGTAACAAAATGCAACATTCTGCAACAGAGACTGCAATCATATATGGAGAGAGAAATCCCAGAGGTGCAAGCAGGGTTCAGGAAAGGAAGAGGTACCAGAAACCACATTGTAAACATACAATGGCTAATGGATCACACTAAGGGAATTCCAGGATAAAATCAGTATATGCTTTATAGACTATAGCAAACCCTTTCACTTTGATTATGAAAAGCTATGAAATGCCACTAGACCTGATAATGCTGATGGGAAATCTGTACTTAGGGCAAGATCAGAAGGAACATCAACAACCTAAAATATGTGGGTGATGGCATATTACTAGCAGAAAACATCACAGACTTGGAACAAATACTAAGGAAAGTCAAAGAAAAAAGTGCAAAGTCAGGCTTGCTGCTGAACATAAAGAAAACAAAAATAATGACCACATAAATTCTACATAAATTCAACCTATATCATGAGGGAATTGAAATAGTTAAAGAGTTTCCATACCTTGGATCAAATATTGATCAGAACAGAGACTGCAGCCAAGAAATCAGAAGAAGACTAAGAATGGGAAGGGTAGTGATGAAAGACAAGATCCTATAGAGTAAAGATATAGGGGATTATCACACGGAGGCACTTACATGAGTGAAATGTTGCAGAATTGTTTCAGAAGTGCGAAGGTAGTATTGTCTGTCATGCTTCTAAAATATAATTGAGGATTCTCACTTTCCTTCTGTTGATGAAGCATTCACAGAGAAGGAAGGAGAAACCATATTTTGAATAACGAGATATCCCTTTATTCAAAAAATGTCTTCTCCGCGAATGCTTCATCAACGCAAGGAAAGTGGGAAGCCTCAATTACGTTTTAGAAGTGTGATGGACAATCCCACCTACATGATGTGAAACGGTTCTGCAACATTTTGCCCACCTAAGTGCCTCCATGTGATAAGGTTCATACAAATTAACATTCAAGTTAGAATCACCCAAGCCATTGCACTCTCCATCACCATGTACAGATGTGAAAGCTGGAATTTGAAGAAGGCAGATAAGAAGAAAATCAGCTCATTTGAGATGTGGTGCTGGAGAAGAGTGCTGTGGATAGCCCAAAAGTCAAACAAATGGGCCCTTGAATAGATAAAGCCTGAACTCTATCTGGAAGGCAAGATGGGAAAATTGAGGCTGTTGTACTTTGGCCACATCATGAGAAGACACAACTCATCAGGGAGGCCATGGGCCTGAATCTACAGGACTTAGGTAGAGTGGTAGAGGAAGTAGAAAGAAAGTAGGAGAAAGAGAGGAATATCACATGCCAAATGGATAGACTGAATCAGGGAGGCCATGGGCCTGAATCTACAGGACTTAGGTAGAGCGGTGGAGGATAGGGAGGCTTGGAGATGCCTCATCCACAAGGTTGCCATGAGTTGGGGGTCTACTCAGGGGCAGTTTTGTTGTTGTTAACTGCCACTGAGTTGATCTCAACTCATGGCGACCCTTATTGCTGTCCATGGAATTCTCAGCACTCTTCTCTAGCACCACATCTCAAATGAATGGATTTTCTTCCTATCTTCTTTCTTAACTGTCCGGCTCTCACATCCATACATGATAATAGGGAATACAATGGCTTGTATGATTATAACTTTTGAGCTGAGTTGTATATCTTTGCATTTTAGAATCTCTTCTAGTTCTTTCATAGTCACCATCCCCATTCTTAATCTTCTTCTGATTTCCTGACTGCAGTCCCCATTTCTATTAACATTTGATCTCAGGTATGGGATTTTGTTTGCTATTTCTATTTCTTCATTGTTTGGTTGAACTTGTGAAGGTCTTCGGTGGTCATTATTTTTGTTTTCTTTATGTTCAACATTAAGCCTGTCTTTGCACTTTCTTCTTTGATCTTCCTTGGTAGTTGCTACAGGTTTGTGAGGTTTTCTGCTAGTACTATGGTGTCATCTGAATATCTTAGATTGTTGATATTCCTTCCTCCTATTTTCACTCTTCCTTCTTCTGTATCCAGGCCTGCTTTTCTTATAATATCTTCTGCTTACAAGTTGAACAGATAGGGTGAAAGTATACATCCTTGTCTGACCCCTTTGCCAGTTGGGAACCATTCTGTTCCTCCATGTTCTGTTCTGACAGTAGCTTCTTGTCCTGAGTACAGATTCCTCATCAGGACTATCAGATGTGTTAGCACTCCCATGTCTTTAAGGGCACTCCATAGCCTTTCATGATCAATGCATTCAAAGGCTTTGTTATAGTCTATAAAGCAGATGCTGATTTTCTTTTGGAATTCCCTGGTGCACTCCATTATTCTTTATTCTTTATTATTTATTTATGGTATTTATACCCCACCCTTCAGCCCTAAAGGCTATCAGAACAGCTTACAATTATTATTTTTAATTAGCCATCATATGTTTGCAATGTGGTCCCCAGTGCCTCTTCCTTTCCTGAATTCCACTTGAACCTCTGGGATTTCTCTGTTTATGTATGGTTGGAGTCTATGCTGCAGAATTTTGAGCATGATTTTGCTTACATGAGATCAGTGCTATGGTCCAATAGTTGCTGCCGTCTCTTGTGTCTCCCTTTTTGTGGATGGGGATGTATGTTGATCGCTTTCAATTTGCTGGCTATCATTTTGTTTTCCATATCTGTTATATGTTTGTTAGCACTAAAATTCACTCTGTCAGTGTGGATTGCAGCAGTTCTATTTCTGGTGATGTGTTTTTTGCTATTTCTCTTATTGCAGTTTCTACCTCAATTTTTAGAATTTGGGGTTCACCTTTATTTGGCTCTTCGTTCCATGTGTCCTTCATCTTGTAATCTCTTTTGTATAATGTTTCTGTGTATTGCATCCCATGTCTTTTTATACCCTCCTGGTCTTGAATTATGTTATTTTGGTTGTTATAGAGAATCCCAGTCCTTGCTTTGAATTTTCCTTTGATGTCCCAGATCTAGTGAAATAATAATTAAATCAAATGCCTCCAAATGTTGACCAAGCTCAACATGACTTAGCAAAAGTAAAGGACATAGTAGAATGAAATGGCTCAAATTTCCAGCAAATGTTAAGGCCTGCATCCTCACATTCCCTTGAATGATGTATAGTTGCTTTCTACGGTTGTAACCACTGATCTGTCTACTTACATATAGCATTTATACTTCTTCCACAGCTGAAAAGGCTTCTGGCATAATTTATGCAGAATCAATACGCAACTTAAGAACATGTTTTAAAATGGTCCCATCTTTAATCATTGGAGCTAACTCTAAGCAAGAACAATTTGTTGCACCCTCAATGCAGAGTTAAACCCCTTGGGGAACTGAGAGTATAATATTCCACCCCAGAACCTAACATAGTCCATACCAGCCCCCACAATGTGGGAAGTAAAAATGGCCAGTGTGCTTCCGAATGAACACAAAAATTATCTTGGGGCAATACAGTCCTGAGTTTGCTCATCACATATTAGAGACCAGATCTATTATTGTTGTTGTTGTTGTTGTTAACCTTTATTTATATAGCGCTGTAAATTTATACAGCACTGTACATACAATCTTTTAGTTAGACGGTTCCCTGTAAAACAATTTCGGTATCTACTGAGGTCCTGGAATCACAGCCCAGCAGATACTAAAGGTCCACTGTAATAACTACTATCATTGCTCCATTTTTGTGATATATTATAATCTCCAAAGCTAAAAACTGAACTGAGTAGTTGAAGGCCCAACCTCAAAATTCAGTTCTTGAAAATTCATTAATAGGAGCAGCCAGGGTGCTAAATATTGTCCTTTGTTTCTGCTCTCATTATATGAATATAGCCAGTTAATTTTTCTGGAAGTTCAACTGACCATGTTCTCTTGAGATATCTATGAAATGTGAGTGGGCATTTTTCCAGCATTCAGCAAGCTTTGGTTCCTACACCACTATAGGTTAATAGATTTAGTGTACAGTAATTGTCTGTCTTTTCTCTCTGTCAGCACAGGAGGAGATTTTAGAAGAGGCTGTATCCTTGCCAATGATTTTGGTTGGCTTTTGAGGAATTTACCAAAATGTATGTCCCATTTTGCAATGAGAAGAATTGAAATATGTTATCTATTTTTTTAAAAACCCAAACAAGCAAATTGATGTTTCCATCCCTGTGTGCAACCATGCTACTTTACACCAATTGAATAGATCTGTCCTTTGACAGTGTGAGAGCTTCTCTCCCATGTGTAATATTGTACTTACCTTGCACTTTTAAAAAAAAATAAGGCTCAGCATTTGTAACTCATACTCTGAGATTTGCCACATTGTTTGACATAGGGGGATGTTTCCAGATAGTGAGATTTCAGTTGCCAGGTGCCAGAGGCAATTCATCAGACACTCATAAAAGAAGGATCAAAGAGCCTGTCGGCCTCTCCCCTGCATCTGGGATCCAGGAAGGAACACTTAGGGACTCCTATCCTTTAAACAGCTCTCACTTAAAGAGCTCACTGTTTATAATAACAAGAGAAGGGAAAGGGGTCAGGTCAAAAGCAGCAGAACAGCAGGTGGTGTTGTAAAGTTGTTGCTTTTTCTTACTGCAGTTAAAAGCCGGGGTGAAATACGAGATGAAATAGCTTCATCACACAACACTGTTTCGCTTCTTCCCTTTGGATTTGTAGCCCTCCTCCCCCTGCAAATATGTATCAAAAATGCAGATGATAGATATATTGCTAAAGTATTGTGTCGGATTGGTGCAAAACAACAGCAGCGACAAGGCACTAGTCAATGAAAGGTCTCTTTTCCAAAAGGAACCCATTGAAACCTTCTTTCTTCATTCTCTATCACAAAATTTATGTCTGGAAAAACTGTAAGTTACAAGGCAAGGTGCCAAGTGCAATGTTAATGCTAGCATGAGTATTTGTTTATTAATATAGGTTGAGTCTGTCTTATCGGAAATGCTTGCGACCAGAGGTTTTTGGATTTCAGATTTTGGGGGACTTTAGAGGCTGTAAGTATTGCTCAGGGGGTGGCATGAGACTTGGAGGCTGTGTTTCCTCCTCCTCCTCCTCTGCTTCCCAAAAGTTTTCTGTCCTGGGGGGAAGAGGAAGGCAACATAGTCACTTGAAGCCTCTGCCTGAGGTGGGGGAGAAGGAGAAGGAATAGAGGTGTTTCTTTATAAAATGTTAAAATATGAATATAAATGAATATGTGAATGAAAATATAGTCCTCCCTCCGTTCTCATGGACTTGGGACCTGCATCCCTTGAATATCTGCAGGAGGCGAATTGAGAGGGTTAAAATGGGGCACATGTCCACAGCATGCGCCCACACACACACACACACACACACACACACCGAAGGGAGTGCACCTCCATTCAAAACAATATGGCTTGAATATGTGCAATTTTCCATGTTCACGGGGGGAGGGGGATCTGATGTATCACCCAGAAAAATGGAAGGATGACTGTATATTTAACTTCTTTAACCAGCTTCAAAATGGAGTTAAAGACCGTCCTGTTCAGAGAAGCGTTACCAGGCCTTGCTTAATTGTCGCTTGCCTCCCTGGATGAAGATTAACCATCCTTTATGAAGCCAAGCCCTCCCTCCAGTCCATCTGCCTTGGTCCAGGCCTTGGAGGTAGAGAGGAACTGCTGGACCTCATCTCCTTCCCCACCACTACTCCCTTCTCCTTTTGTGTGGTGCCTTTTTAGATTGTAAGCCTGAGGGCAGGGAACTAATTAAAAAGACTGTATGTACAGCGCTGTGTAAATTTACAGCGCTTTATAAATAAAGGTTAATAATAATAATAATAATATATTATGTCGGAAGGGGGGCAACATCTAAATGTAGATATAAAGGGTTCACAAGGGTAAAAGGTTTGAGAACCACTGTACTACTACACAGTAGCTCTCTTAGTGCCTCACCAAACTACAAATCTCAGGATTCCACAGGATGTAACCATGGCAGTTAAAGTAGAATCATAGCACTATGATTGGATTGTGTGAAAGAAACCAAAGTGTTGGATCCCAATATAAAATCTAAGCTGGTTTGGCTGCTTGATGTTTTAGGCTATAATTCTCATAACCTCTTACAACCGTCCACACAGAGAAGTTGATAGGAGTTATAAATTCTTCTATCGACTGCATCAACACTGCAGAATTCATGCATTTAGCCACTGCTTTAACTGCCATTGCACCATGCTATGGAATTCTGGGATTTCTAGTTTTGTGAAATATTTAGCCTTCTCTATCAGAGAGCTCTGGTGCCACAACAAACTACAAATCACAAGATTCCATAGGATGGAGGCATGACAGTTAAAACAGTCTCAAACTGTGTTAATTCTGCAGTGTAAAAGCAGCATAGGTTCTCAAGTGACATTAATAGTACTGCATACCTCTTCTTTCCAGAATCCCCTCACCACGACAGCATTACCTGTCCTTGCTTTGTGTACAGACAAATTTTAGAACCTTCTCACAGTTTGAATGTTCACAAATACTAACATTCTTCGATGTTTCTACAGCTGAGTCAATGGTTATGGTGGGTTCCTTTCAATCAGTTAAACTTAGTAGGCAGTTGCTATAAGAGAGGTATGAAAAGCTGCAGTCTGCTTTTAGCTGACCATTTTCATTTATTTGCTTTCTTTGGGAGGGTAAATTGGCAAATGCACTGTTTTTTCTGGAAATGTCTGGGTCCAGTGTTTTGACATGATACCTCATATATCTCTCTGCGTTGTTAGCAAGTGTCTTAAAATGTTGTCCAAATTCAGCTTTGCAAATAGATTCTGGAAATTTATTACATTTTAATCTTGCTCCTTAGGCCTCAGTGCTGTCTGCCTATTGATATGCTGATAACAGAAAGCAAGATTTTAAGGCTGCTGGAATCAGTGCAATAATATTGTTTACCTTTGAATCACAGTGAATAATAAGGAATAAACCCTTTCCACAAACTGAGTGAGAGAGAGATGCTTCTTTTGAGTTAGTGATGATACCATGATGCTATTCTGCTTCTGTCACGTCATTTGTTTTCTGTACACTGAAATAGTTGTGACAATATTCTCTTCTTTTGTTTTGTTTCACTTGATGAACTACAGCCAAGAGCCACAATCATCATTTACCATTAAAGCAGTAGTTGTCAACAGTTCCCACACTATAGTGTGGCCAGTGTAAAGAAATTAACTATGGTTATCTTCAAAACTGTCATGGAGTTTGCTCTTTAATGGTAACCACAGTATTTATGAGATGCATATGTCTGGTTGTTTCACAAACACTTTGGACGTGATATGCAATTGCCCAGATGCTTTGGATGTATTACTGTTGTCTCTGACCCAGAGAGTCTGTTCTCATCTCCTAGCTAGGGCTCTTCGACCTATATTAACCACCCACTTTCCTGATGCTTACAGGGTGGTGTTCATATTCTGTCATATTTTGTGTGCCATTAAGTACAACCATGTAGATTGTTTTGAAATGCAGTAATATGGACTGTGTTATCTTTGTGTTATAACTTTGACCCCACTGAGTTCTCTCTCCAATGCATTTCTTCCAGCATTCATTTCTCAGGCTTAGGGTCTTGGATTCTGTGGAGATGTAATGAGGTGCTGCTATTATTTAAACCCTATCCACAGGCCCATTGCCTGATGGGAGCCGGACTGTGTTTTCTTTAAGAGCAAGGCCAGATTGCAATCAAGTGGGTTTTCTCCTGAGTATCCTTACAAATTTATCACCCTCTTTCTTAGCCTGAGATAATGCTAAGATCTGGCAAACACATAGATGCACTCATACATACACATACACACACACAACCCCTTGCCTTTTTCCAGGCTATATAGAAAAGGCTTATTTATCACTTTCACACAACATTGGCAACAAGAAGAGCACTGGGCTGATCTGCTCTCCCTATTGGCTAGACAAAATAAAAGATGTAGGACTGATGTGTACTTGGATTATATTATAGGTCATGTTGTGCTTCAGCATTTAATTAAAGCCTGGAGATAATTCCTAGTGTCGTTGGACTAAGGATGTGCAGAAGGCCTGCATGTGCCAGACCACACAACCAAAGAATCTAGACATCCATTTCTCCAGAGGGAAAAGGAAGTGCTGGAATCACAATTCTGAACACCACCTGCCAGCTGGCCCCCAAAAAACTCTCTTTCTCAGACTCAACAACAGGAATACTTTCCCACCCTCTCTTCACCTCCCAAAATCATGGATTCTTCCTTGAGATGCTCAAGGGAAAGAGCTGTGTGGGACATAAGAAGAGCATAATAGACAAGATGAGACGAACTGGACAAAGTGAGCATGTCACAGCTTCACAGTCCTGTGGCAAAGAAAACTCAATGTATTTGTAAGAAGCATAGTATCCAAGTCACTAAAGAAGCATAATATCTGTCTGATTTCTGTTGCGTCTCCCTTTGGGTTACTACTTTTTAATAGGATGGGTAAGGATTCCTTTTTAGTACATTTTTTTGCAAAGATTCCCTAAAATTTGCCACTTGCTTCATATTCAGGATAGAAAGAATTTGAGAGTAAAAACATCCATCCAGATAGACAAGACACACCAACACACCTTCATCCTTTTATTTAAACCCCACTTTTTCACCAACCTGGGACTCAAAGCAGCTGGCAGAGGAGAATGGTGAAAAATACATATAAGCTAAAAACGCACAAATCTGAGATTAAAAACAGTTTTAAACTAACATAATATTAAAACCATTCAAAATAGTACTTTATAAAACAAGTACAGCATGATAAAAACAATTTTCTAATAAAAACAGTCAATTCCCAAAAGTTTGCTAGAATAAAAAAGTATTCACCTGCCACCAGCCCCACCACCCAAAAAGAAGAATCTAGCCTCCCTTGAAAGAGAGTTCCAGAGTTTCAGAGCAGCCACCAAACATGTCTGTGAAGGCGCAGAGATTGAGAAAAATACCTTCTCCAAAGATCTCAGACTGCAAGTAGCCTCATATGCAGTTCTTCAAATAGCCTGAATCTGAGCCATGCATGCAGAAAAAAACAAAACTGACAGATTTGTCCATACAAGTCCAATGTTTTGACTAGAGTGCACCCGCATCATACACAGGCGCGCTTTATGCGGCTATCAGCATATACTGAAAGCCGCATGGGGAGGAAGGGGTGGTGTCTCATAGGGACTAATGGGGGCGCCGCCACCGCTACCACACACTACCATGTGCATGAGCCCCATTCATTTAAATGGGGCTCAAGCATACATGGAATTTGCTTACATGGGGGGATCTGGAATGGATCCCCCCACATAAAGCAAGGGCACACTGTATTTACTTCTAAAAATGTTGGTTTTGAATCCCTATGAATTCAACTCTGTTAGTGCTCAGTGTCATCTCCCCCCTGCCCCCCCATGCGCCCCTCAGCTTTAACACCTTTATGTAAAGCCAGAACATGATGGTCTCCTCCATGCTGGGCTTCCCCACAGAGTAAAATCAGGTGCCAGCAGACCACCCTTTTTAGGCGGTCTGTACCAGGCCTATACTACTTAAACTGTTGTTCTATGGTGTGAAACAGCTAAATAAAGTGGATTTCAACCGCTTTGAATGCAGGGTGTTTAGATGACACAAGCCTCAAAAGCAGTTGGAAACCAGACTGAAGTTGCTTTCAACTAAATGTGCATATAAGGTTGGACTATAAACTCTGCAGTGTTCGTTCGCATACAATAAGACAAGGTAGCTTTCAGCCCTTCAGATGTTGTTTGACTGTAATACTCATTGGACCTATCCATCATAATCAAAGGTTATGGGAGTTGCAGACCAAAAACATGTGGAAATCCAGAAGTTATCCACCTCTGCCCTGAAGTAATGAAAAAGAAGCCAGTCTTTTATTAATGGCAAAGCAAATGGGAAGTGGAATTCCTTCCAAGACAGTTCTTGGTGGTTTCTCTCCCCGGCCTCAAGCTGCCTCTCCAGCTGAAAGCTAAGGATGGCATGGGGGAAGGAAGAGGAAGAGGCACATGCCTGTTCCACCAGGAAATACCAGGAATCTTCATGTAGCGCTAAGAAAGATTCCTGGCTGCAATGAAGCTAAGCCATTCCTGCCAGACAGAGGTGGCAATAGTAAACAATAGACTAGGGGACTAAGGTAGCTTCTTATTTCCTGTTTGTATTCAGTAATTCCTTGCTAGATTAAAGAGCCTTCTGTCTAATGGGTCAATTCCTGAAAGCATTACACTTGTGGAGAAAGAACACATTGTTGAAGAAGCAGAAGGAGGAGAAGAAGAACCATGCTGGATGGTAGATTGGAAAGGCATGTAAGATTTCAATTTCTTTGTTCAGAAAATCCTTTGTGTTGTATATTTCACAAAATAGTCACATAATTGTGAACACATTTAGCCCTTGTTATTAACCTTATTTCTACTGTTCAACACAAATCCATCTCATGAAAACAAAAGGATTTAGATAAGACTGCCAATAATAAATTCTTCATGTGCTTTCAGAGTATTTCGCTTTCAGAGTATTTCAAACATTAATAAATCCATCAGTAGATTTGTAGTTTCAGTCCTATCCACCCACAATTATTTGCCAAACATATTGGACTCCTGAGAAAATATATTCATGCTGACTCTCACACACCACATCTCCTGGAACTGGGATGTCTCTCCTGGGATAGCCTAATTGTGATGTTTAGGAGTTCCCAAAATGTACATAGCTTAAGAACCACATTTCCTTTCCTTTTCTCTTCTTTTCTTTTCTTTTCCCCCTTTTCTTAAACTGGACTTTATATTAAACATTTTTGGCACTTCTCCGTATGCTCTATATGCTACTTGATAAGTATGAATCATAAAGCAGACATCCAGAAAATAATGAATTTTGAAGATGATCATGCTACTGATGACAATGCTACAGTATTGTATTTCTTATAGGAATGATCCAATTGTTCAGTGCAGGCTCACTTCTTGATTTTGGACAGTGGGCCATAGGAAGAGTGGAAAACATCCCCAAAGTCAATAGACAGAGGCAGACATCTGGATGGTGTGGGAGACAATTCAGGATGGGTGGGCTACTTCCAATTTGATGAAGTGGCTGGGTGGCTTCTCTGTCTTGTTCTCCTCCTTTTCCTGTTTTCTTTTCTTTTTATATTATGAAATGGTGGCAGCTGGTAGCTCCAACGTCGGTGGAAAGGTGAATCCATTCCAACTTTTAGATAACCTTAAAGGAAGTATCTAAGGTGCTGAACTTAGTTGGGGCATGTGGTCCCTTGAAAGTCTGAAACTAAAACTTGAAATGGTTTCCTCAGTGCCACTGGCACAGGAGCTACCAGCTGCCACTGCTGTGAAAGCAAATCTTTCTCTAGGAGCCAGCTTTAAAAATCTTTCATGTATGACATTGAAGAGCCAGCGTGGTTTAGTTATTTGAGTGTTGGACTATGACTCTGAAGACCAGGTTTCGAATCCTGACTTGGTCATGTAAACTTACTGGGTGACCTTGGGCAAGTCACACACTCTCAGCCCAGGCAATTGCAAACCCCTTCTGAAGAAACTTGCCAAGAAACCTGTGATAAGATCACCTTAGGGTCACCATAAGTTGGAAACTATGTGGAGGCACACAACAAAAATAACAGCAAGAGCACTGAAGACGTTACTGCATGATGACATTAGATCAGGAAACCATGCTTTCCTCACACATTTTTAAAGCAACCGGTGCCTTGTTGCTAGGTAGCATGTCTAGCCTTTGTTCAAACACATTTGAACATGGTAGGGGGGTGAATTGCATAATCCTCCAGATAGTGTTGGATCTGCAACTTCCACCATGCTTCACCATTAAATGTGATGGCCAGGGATGCTGTGAGTTGCAGTCTAGCAACTTCTGGAGGGCCATATGATCCCCACCTGTGATTTCACACATTGTGGTACACAAGCACTGTTGTTCCTCATAAAGTGAAACTCTTCAAACAGATGGATAAAAACAGCCATGCTGGCTTCTTTTAAAGATATGCCATATTTTTTAAAAAAAAAAACGAAATTAAATGTGAAGTCCTGAAAAGATTAACAAGGAAAAAGAAATAAAGAAAGCTGTGATGTGTCCATAAGCCCTATGTGTAAATGAGCCCTAGTTGGAGGAGACTCTGCTAAGAATACTTCTAAGCTCATGTGGGTATAGTTATAGGCAAAGGGGCATAATGAGGAAATGCCAAACCCAGATAAAAGTTCTGCTTCTCCAAATGAAATTTTCCTTCACTCTCAAATTTCTAGCATTGTGGAAAGTAAGACACTGATAACTGTAAATATCTAGTACTGTTGGCCCTCCTATCCATGGATTCTGCATCCATGGATTCAGCCATCCATAAAATATTCACCAAAATTCCAAAAAGCAAATCTTGATTTTGCCATTTTGTATAAGGGAAACATTATATGCAATGTTGTAAATAATGGGACTTGGGCATCCATGGATTTTGGTATGCACAGGGGATCCTGGAACCAAACCCCAGTGGATACCAAGGGCCTATTGTTCTTTTAGATTTGCTCTGTTTATATTTCAGTGGTACCTTTCCCTACTCCTTTTCTTTGAGTGCCTAAACCATATCTATCAATGCTCAACTGAAGTTTAAAGTTATTGCAATGGTAGAAATGCGGGAACAGAAAGAAAAGTTCATTTGCTGCAGATGGAGTTGTTTCTTAATATTTTCAGTTAAACTTCATCTGATATCTTGTATTCATAAAAGAACCAAAGAATATTTGTGTTAAGAATTGTACATGTTATTTATAAAACTAGAAGACTATTGGTGTGTGTGTGTGTGTGTGTATGGGGAATATAACTTTTTTTAAGTATAAGATTTATCAAAAATCAGAATCTATTCTAATAACTGTAGACTCCCTTTTATGTGGATAGATTCAATCAAAAATGCCATAGCCATAAATCTGCAAGAGCTGACCAGGACGGATGAGGATAGGGTGAAGAGTCAGCACAGGTTGAAATAAACTTGAAGGCAATTAACAACAACAATGCAAACAGTCAAGGGAAAAATTAAGATGCAAAGAGTGGTCAAAGGTTGAAATTTCCTGCATGTAATTCCAAACTAGTATTCACTGTGAGCAAACTGCTAGATTGTCCCATTTCTGTATACAGTAAGATAAGTTTCTTACACCCTTGTGGCTAATAAGTATTGTGTGATAATAAATCACATCATCACTACAGAAGATGTGTGCATTTTAATGTGTATTTTTTCAAGTGATGTGAGCACTACTGGTGACTTGCCAAGGCTGAACGAAGGCACAGAGTTTGTGGCCCGTATGAAAGAACAATATGGATATAGCAAAAAGTGGGGGTTTGCAGGGGTGATTGGAGGAAAAGGAAAATAATGTGAATGGCTAAGCAGGTATTTGGAGGCTGTGTGTCTCTGTGTGCTCAGTGATATTTAACAGACTGACTATGTCTTCTGCATGATTAATTAGCCCAGTCCACATTATAACCCTAATTATATTTCTGACAAGGTCGATGATTAAATCCTATTTTCCTTCTTTGCATGTATTAACAACTTTGCAACTACCACCCTCCCCACACACAAAAGTCAAATTACTCTTGTCAAATTATACATGTATATTTTATCTGCCTATTAACATATTTGAAGCCAGATTATTGGAAGACAGTCTGGTAGCGTGATCAGCTATGTTTTTCAGATTAGTTGAAGCAGAATCCTGGAGGATGTCGAGGGAGAATATTGATCCAATTGCTACTGCATTGCTAACACCCCAAAGTTCAATTTTATTGTAATATACTGCCATGTGAACTAGGGAAATTGTTCCTCTCTGCATCTTCAACCTTTTGTATGCACATGCTGGTGGAAGAGAGGAAGTACAGAGCTACTTGTCACGTTTTGTGACTGTGGACATGATTATCAGGGCAGGAAGCAGATGGGGGGGGGGGGGAATGGTCAGTTATTATTATGGATGTAAACATCATCTAATTTTGTTCCTATATGCAAAAATGATGAATTATAAAAAAATCTCCTGTCTGCTTGAGATTATGGGCCAGAGCAGATGGGCAGGAAAAAGCAGTTTGAGCCTAGGTTTTCAGAAAGCTGGTCGAACCCCCGCTGTCTGCACGGGTCACTCCTAAAGTGAGCCAAATATCCATGGTCTGTCCACACCATACAGCATCAAGCCACACTGCGTGGTTTTTGTTGTTTTGTCACCTCCCCACCATGCAAGCAAACCACCACACTAACACAGTGCCAGCAACTTTCAATTACTTCTCTCTTCCTGACCAGAAGCCATTCTATTGGATGCCCGTCCCTATGATCAGCCACACAGTCACACATGAAATGCACCATCTGTACAGGGCATCGATGTGCCCAGTGATACATTGGCAAAGCACAATCGTGTGTGACGTATTTTCGTATTTTTGCATTACCGTACTTCCGTACTACGCCAGGCTGTTTATATGCCAGTGTGAGGATGTGTATTTCCCACATAAAGTTAGACTATCAGCTTCCTTTTCTCCAGTTTTTAGCCTTGGAGCACAGTTTCATTTGCTTTCCACCCACTTCAAATTGATTTAAAGCCACTTTATTTGGTCAGTGGGGATGACCCCCTATGATAGCTTTCACTTATTTTCTTTTTTCTTTCCATTTCAAGAATTTCAAGAATTTTGTAGTTTGCAGTTTGGGTTTGTAGCTTGGTGAGGTGCTAGCACTCTTTGGCAGATGTCCAGTTAGTCTGACATCAATATCAGGAAAGATTCTGGAGAAGATCATTAAAAAGAGAGTCTGTGAACATATAGAAGGAAATTCCATAATCACAAAATGTCAATATGGGTATGTATATATATATATATATATATATATATATATATATATATTACTAGCTTGATAGATGAAGGGAATGCCATTGATATAGTATTTGATTACAGTAAGGCCTTTGACAAGGTTCAACATGACATCCTTGTAAACAAGCTTGTAAAATGTGGACTAGACAAGGCGACTGTTACATGGATTTGTAATTGGTTGACTGGCCGAAGCCAAAGGGTGCTCAACAATGGCTCCTTTTCATCCTGGAGAGAAGTGACCAGTGGGGTCCCACAGGGCTCTGTCCTGGGCCCAGTGCTATTCAACATCTTTATCAATGACTTGAAGGACAAAATTGGGGGCACACAAATTTGCAGATGACACCAAATTAGGAGGAGTAACTAATACCCCAGAGGACAGGATCAAAATTCAAAATGACCTGAACAGACTAGAAAGCTGGGTCAAAGCTAACAAAATGAAATTCAGCATGGAGAAATGTAAGGTACTGCACTCAGAGCGGAAAAAGGAAATGCACAGATATAGGATGGGAGACACCTGCCTTAAGGAGACCACATGTGAAAGGGGCCTAGGAGTCCAAGAAGACCACAAGTTGAACGTGAATCAACAGTGTGATTCAGCAGCTAGAAAGACCAATACAATTTTAGGCTGCATCAATAGAAGTATAGCGTCTAGATCAAGGGAAGTAATAATAACACTCTATTCTGCTTTGGTCAAGCCCCCCCTCAAATACTGTGTCCAGTTCTGGGCACCACAATTCAAAAAGGATGTTGAGAAACTGGAGCGTGTCCAAAGGAGAGCGACTAAAATGGTGAAGGGTCTGGAAACCATGCCCTATGAGGAACGACTTAGGGACATGGGGATGTTTAGCCTAGAGAAGAGAAGGTTAAGAGGTGATATGATAGCCCTGTTTAAATATTTGAAGGGATGTCATGTTGAGGAGGGACCCAGAGCAATGGATGTAAGCTCCAGGAATAGAGATTCCACCTCAACATTAGGAGGAACTTCCTGACAGTAAGGGTGTCAGGAGTCTCCTTCCTTGGAGGTCTTTAAACAGAGGCTGGATGGCCATCTGTTAGGGATGCTTTCATTTAGATTTCCTGCATGGCAGGGGGTTGGACTGGATGGCCCTTGTGGTCTCTTCCAACTATATGATTCTATGACATGGGTAAAGATCTTGTAAAAATACAAATCCCAGGATTCCATAGGATGGAGCTATATTACTTAAAAGTGGTGACAAACTACATTATTTTATAGTCATCACCTCTTCACCTATATCCCACATAGAATTGCTCATTATTTGAAAACCCTTTGATTTCAATGGGAACTAAGGGCCAAAACAGACTGCCCCAAAGGGGAGGCTTTAAGCTGCCCCTGACAAAGGTGGATTCAGGCCGTGGCAACCACACACCATGGCTTGAATCCATCTTTTTGCCAGCCAAAAAAGAAGTGGTAAACAGCTTCTCCTTTTTGCGCCAGCCCTCCAGTGGTGTGTGGCGTCTAAGTGCCATGCCTTCAGAGCGCCTGGAAACTGGCCCATGTGTGGGCAGCTAGGCAGCATGAAGCCAGCTTCTGGGTGGCTTAGGGACATGCATCATGTGTACACCATGGATCCAAGCTGTCTGGAAGGCAGCTTTGTATGCCAGTCTGTTCCTGCCCTAAGTGTGCCTAACCTAATTCTCTGGAGCAAGCCCATTATCTGAAAGGATGTTGTTAATGTTTTACTTGGGGGAGAAACAGACTGCCCCTTTGCGCCACTGTCCAGGCGGTTTCAGATCAAAGTGTTTTGAGGCCGCATGCTCTGGAGCTGCCCAGAAGTCAGGTTTCAGCTGCCCGGCTACCTACACATGGGCCATCTTGGGGGCAAGGCAGTTACATGTTGCAAGCACCCAACACACTGGGAAGCCACTGCAGGGCTGCAGAACAGTCACTAAAGGCAGCTTAAAAGCGCTCCTTCTTCAGCTGGTGCATGGTGGAATGAGGCCCACAGCATGCAGCTGCCATGGCCCCAATCCATTTTCGGGTGAGGTGGCTTCATGTCACTCCATCCAGGCTGTCTATTTTGGCCCTAAGGAACATCCTCTTCTTCATTAATTGGTGAAAACATCTGAGTCTTTGGTCAATCAAATGTGACAAATAAATGCAACAACTTTTAAAATCAATCCCAGCATTATTTGATACATGCTGCAACTGCTTCTTTGGGGTGATAACTTTCTGAGCGAGCAAAATTTTGTTCTGAAAAAGCTCCACATTCAGTCCGTGTATTAAAGCACTTGATAATTTGCAATGCATTTAGCCATTAATCATTTTAAAGAGCTTTTAAATGAGCACAGAGTCCTTTGAGCCCCTTTGCATGTGCAGGCATTGGATCAGGGACCTTATTACAAATTGCTTTTGTCTGGCCTCCTAATGCAAAATCAGCTCGAGAATGGGAGAAATATATCACTGCTGAGTTTTATTACAAGACAGAACTATTACAAACACATCATGGGAAATATTTTTGAGCTGTTCTATTAATAACTGCGGGGCCTAATTTCTTGGTTTAAACTTACCCCCTTTTCACATTTTCTGTGATATTTTCCAGATATAAACTGTTATGATGAAGAGTCATTCAAAAGTGGGGGGAAAGCTGCAATTATGCGCTCCCTTTCCCTCCCCCCCCTCAAAAAGAGGAGAACAGAAAGATTGTTTTACATACATCAGTGAAAGACACACTAATAAAGATTGGTCTGGAACATTTCTTTTTATGACGATTGACTTATCAGCAATAGCCATTGTAACAAATCTGGAAATTACATAATTGCCAGAAACTGTAGATATTTAACTTGGCAAAGCCTCTAGGTGTCTCTGATTTATTATTATAAGAGTTTGGCTTTCCAGAGAGATGAAGACATGTTTAATGAAAGAACAGTAGAATGCATATGATATGAATAGAGGGTTTTCTCTTTAATGACACTACCGTGATCACAGTAATGCAAATAAATTAACATGAAATTGCTCACAATGGCAAAGCAGAAAAAACATTCCCTCCCAAAGAACACAGAGAAATCAAGAAGCACTGATTGCAACTTTCTACCATTGATCACATTTTGAACACTGAATAATTTGACCATGAGATACTAACAAAGTATATTGTTTACCTCTTTGGCTCATTGTGTTTGTAGATTAATTATAAATTCAGCGATAAATCATCTTCTTTCAGGAAATCTACACAAGAAATCTACACAAATTTCTGGAACCTCAAAATGGGTGCTTTCTTCTTTGGAAACAAGAACTTTTAAAATAACTTCTACTTTACCAAAGAAAAGCTAATATTCATTATTAGACTGGAAAACTGTTTTTTAATGTTTTCGTATTTGTTCCCATTGGATGCAATAACAACAAAAACCCTCATAACTTTAGACCCATCAATGTAAAATTTCTATTCATAGGTTAAATTTGACTTCCCTCCATTTATTATCTAAAGGTTGTTTGACTGTGGAACACACTCCCTCCGAGTGTAGTGGAGTCTCCTTCCTTGGAGGTCTTTAAGCAGAGGCTAAATGGCCATCTGTCCGGGATGCTTTGATTGAGAGTTCCTGCATGGCAGAATGGGGTAGGACTGGATGGCCCTTGAGGTCTCTTCCAACTCTGTGATTCTATGATTCATTGGCCTGTTACAGACAGCCAAAATAAAGCTGCTTCGAGTCACAGTGGAGGTATGGTGTTTCAATGATGCATGCGTCCTAAGAGTCCAGAAGTCACACCAAAGCCACGTTCCAGCCTAAGGACTGGAGCGTGACTTTGGTGTGGCTTCTGGACTCTTAGGATGCATGCATCATTGAAACACCATACCTCCACTCTGACTCGAAGCAGCTTTATTTTGGCTGTCTGTAACAGGCCATTGATTCTGTACTACTTAAACTGTTGTTCTATGGTGTGAAACAGCTAAATAAAGTGGTTTTGAACCACTTTGAACCCAGGGTGTTTAGATGACACAAGCCTCAAAAGCAGCTGGAAACCAGACTGAAGCCATCCTCCAGGACTAAAAACTGGAGCAAAAAGAAGTCAGGATATTCTCACTTAGCCTGGAACATGAGCATATAAATGCCCCAAAGCGATTATGGGGTTGCAGCAAAGTGTGACAATTCCAAATTATTTAATTACAACATACACAAACCAGACAATCCAATAGGGGAACATGGGGTGAAGGGGTGAAGAGGGTATGAAGGGGGTCCACCTTGGAAGTGGGCCCTGTGGGCAGCGGGCTTTCAACCCACTTTGGGAAAAGGCAGGATCAAGTTGCTTTTTCCTACCTATCTGTTCTAGACCTATGTTATTCTCTGCACACTTTCTGGGCAGCAACAGTGTAATTTTAAGAATTAAGACCTCAGTGTTCATGAGGCATATTCTGAAGTAACTTTATAGGACTTCAGCTTAATAGTGCAAAGTTATATATTTCTGCTGAGAGATAAACTACATTGAATAGTCCCTTGATATGAATGTCTAGTTGTAACTGACTGTAGGGGACGGTGCTCATCTCCGTTACTAAGATCCAGTATAGTCTGAGGACTGTTCTGGTAGTCATGTGTCCAGCATGACTGCACCAAACGCTGTTACCTTCCCACTGAGAAGTGGTACTTATTTATCTACTTGCATTTGCATGCTTTTGAACTGCCAGGTTGGCAGAAGCTGGGATTAGTGATGGGATCTCACCTCATCATGTGGCACTTGTGCCTCAAACTACCAACCCTCTGTTCTTCCAATCATCAGAACTGGCATCTTAACCGCTAAGCCACCGCATGAGCACAATTATAATGTATTGCTATTGTTGTGTGTCTTCAAGTTGTTGCTGACTTTTGGCGACCCTAAGGTTACCTTATAATGGGGTTTTCTCAGCAGTTTCTTCATGGGGGGATCGCCATTGCCATCCTCTGAGGATGAAAGAATATGACTTGCCCAAAGTCACTCAGTGGGTTTACATGGTCAGGCAGGGATTTGAACCCTGGTCACTATATTCTCAATCTCACTAATCCCTGTGGAACTTGCTTTCAACTAAATGTGCATATAAGGATGGACTATAAACTCTGCAGTGTTAGTTCTCATACAATAAGACAGGGTAACTTCCAACCCTTCAGATGTTGTTTGACTGTAACACTCGCTGGACCTATCCAGCATAATCAAAGGTTATGGGAGTTGCAGCCCAAAAACATGTGGAAAGCCAGAAGTTGTCCACCTCTGCCCTGCAGTAATAAAAAAGAAGCCAGTCTTTTATTAATGGCAAAGCAAATGGGAAGTGGAATTCCTTCCAAGACAGTTCTTGGTGGTTTCTCTGCATTCTTTGTGAATCAAAGCATTCTCCCAAAAGTGGCAAAAAGAAAGTGAAGGAGGTGAAAAGGTTAACATTTACAATTATTTAGATGACATAAAATGTGAGTATGACAGCATCTGCAGACTGGGAATATTATATACACTCATGTTTGACATGGACCATATGAAAGCCATAGAATCATATAAAGATGCCTGGAGTATGATATGATCCGGACTGTTGGTTTTGACATATTTAAAGTGCCAGGTTGTCAAAGAATAAATTGAAGGGAATGCCTTTGTGATTCATTTTCATCAAAGAAATTTACTTTGGCAAATTGTTCATGAGAAAGTTTTTTTCTTCTTCTGATAAAGCATTCTCTCTGGCTCTAGCCTGGATTGAGTTTCCTGAAAATGTAGGTATTATCTTCTCTTTTATACCCATGTATATTTCCCATGCTTATCAGTGCAGAAGGTTAGCTGGATTCAGCCTTTGAAAACAATGGAGGCGCTGCTACCTCCTACATCAACTGCCACAAAGCAGTTTCAAAAATAAGAGAACATATATGTCCTCTGGGGAGCCAAGCCAGCCCAGAATGTGATGACATTTCCTATCAAAACCATGGCATTCATGATCTGATGCAATGATAGATTATGGTTCTCTGACATTCTTGGCAGAGGCATCACTATTCTTCCAGAAAATGTTGAGGTGATCTTTTCAACTAATTAAGAAGTTGACCCAAAACTTCAGATTAAAACATCTAGGGATAGCCATGTTTGCCATATAGCAAATCCAATAACATCCAAACAATGATACCTTAATGGGGCCAACCAAAATGCACAATTTACATGTTGCAAGTTTTCAAAATCACACTGGCTTCTTCATCAGGCAAACAGGAGAAAGAAATTGAAGATGTAAGACATAGGCCTGCATTTTCTGTTTCTGGTCTTAGTTCAGATGGTAAGGAGGGCTATCTGCAGGCTGGCACCTCCGCCTTTGGCCATGTGGTCACTGGTAGATTTTCAAAATCAAGGAAATTTAATGTCCATTTGCAATTCAAAGAAGATGTTTCCTTGGAATCCTGTATGTCTCCCTCTTTTGTGAAGCCACAGGCTTCTATGTAGGTAGAGAACACTGAATTTCTCAAGAAGTCTTCATGTTTTGCAAAATGTCAGCTTCATAGTGACATCCTCAATTCTGAGTAAACATACATGTCCAATGGAACTTATCTCTGTTTGTGTATGTTGCCTGTTGATTTATGGCAAGCTCATGAATTTCACCAGGGTTTCCTTAGACAAGGAATGCTCAGAGGTGGTTTTGCCGGTTCTTTCCTCTGAAATGTAGCCTACAGCACCTGGTATTCATTGGCAGTCTCCCATCCAAGTACTAACCAGAGCTGACCCTATTTAGCTTCCACAATCAGATGGGATCCAGAAAATTTAGTCTATTTAGCAAATAAGTTAGGATTGTTGGCTTAGGACATTAGGATTGTTGTTTTAATGCATTGTTTCATTGTTTTTGGTGGCTTATCTGCCACCAAACTAGTGATGCTCATTACTCCATCCCTTCTCTGGAGCAGATGAGTAGAAAGAAATTATTATTATTATTATTATTATTATTATTATTATTATTAAGCTTTATTTATGAAGTGCTGTAAATTTAAATGGCTCAATCCTGCATTTTCCAAAGGCAGGTTGAAATCCTGTTGTCCACATAGGTCATTTCCAGGTTGGGCCGAACACCCATGGACAGTCTGGATGGCATGGCATCAAGATGGCTAATTTTTTGGGAGGGAAGCATGGGGTAAAAGGGGATGAAGGGGGCCTCCATTATTGTGCTTTCCAATGTATCACTCGCACACTGATGCACCGATGCCAGTACAGGCGCAGCACTGTCTCCATCTCAAAGGAAGGCCATGGAAAAACCCCTCTGGACAAATCTTGCTTTAAAAAAAAATCGTGTGTTAGGTTCACCTTAGGGTTGCCATAAGTCAGAAATGACTTGAAGGCACACAACAACAATAACAACAACCACAACCACAACCAGGGTCATTGGAGTTCAGTGTCAGAGGCAGCAGGCCACCAAGGAAAAGGGTTTATTGCCTTCATGACCTGCTTATGGAAATCCCAGAGGCATTTGGCTGGCTACTATAGGAAAGCTGAACTAGACAGAGCTTTCGTCTGATCTTCTTGTGTTCTTACAATTATATAGGAATAAGTCCCACTGAACATAGCAGGACCTATTTCCAAATTGAGTACACATAGGACTGTACTGCGCAGCACCCTTGAAAATTAGTACCCTACATTGACCTGATCACATAACATTTTACTAGATTATACCTCAATATAGTTAAATTACTTAAGCGGAAAAGGGAACAAGGCTGCCAAACTACTCCCTTGGAAGGAATTGTGTACTCCCAAAGAGACTACCTAAGTGCTTATCTGAAAGACTTATTCCAAGTGTGACAAGACATAACTAATCTATATTAAGTGATCTCGCGTAGTGAGTGACTTTCAGCATATTAATATCCCATATGCATTAGAAAAGAATTTCAGCATGGATTAAATGCATTTAAGACAGTAATAAATTCACATTTCTGTACTTAAAGAAAACGGTTCCTCTACTTTTTCCACTATTGAACTGGAAATGCACTAGAAAGTCTCAGTTTCTGCCATTTGGGATCCTCTATATGATTTAGCATTGAACCAATATTCAAAAAAGAAGAAGTGAGAAGCCACAAATAATAGAGAATATGTTCAAGTTTGAACATGGCCAGTGCAGGTAGTTTTTACTCCTTTCCCCCTGCCCCCAGCTGTCAGGTACTGAGTCTGCAGGGGCTCTTTGAGAGAAAGAGAATATCTCAGCAGGTGGCAATATTTGTTGCTGTAAATTGTGCTTCTCCTAAGGTCCAAGTGACATTCTTCCAATTACATAATATTAAATTTTTATTTATTTATTGTGTGACTTTTCCCCAAGGTTAAGAATGAAGGAGGCTTACAAATCAATATGATTACTATACAAAAAGTAATATGATAACTATACCAAAAGTAAATATTAATGTAGAATTAAACTATTAGCTGTATCCAAACTATTTAAAATATGCACTTTAAAAAATTAAAAACAATTTAAACAGTACAATTTAAAACAATACTGCAGCCTCATTACAGCCTTTCCTTAACTAATGCTGAAAACCAGTCGGGGTAAAAACATGTCTTCACCTGCTAATGGAAAGACAGAAGAGAGAGCCATTTTAGTTTCCCTAGGGAGGGAGTTCCAGTTCTAAGGGCACCCCCCTAGAAGGCCTTCTCTTGTGTCCCACCAGATCAAAAGCAAGGCCTGTAGATCTCAGTGTCCAGAAGTGGTGGCTTATGGAACCAGCAGCCAAGGCTACATTTCCACATGTGCAATGTGTCTAGCAGTTCTCCAAAGCTATATAATAAGTTTGGGGGGAGAAACAGATAGCCCAAACACATGATGGAGCACCAAACCACATTGAAGACAGCCAAAACAAGAGTGGCAAAGCTCCACTCCTTTTTAGGTTGGCAAAAAGCCAGCATTTCCCACCCTGCTGTGGCTTGAACCCAGCTGCAATCTGCTCCAGAGGCATGCAGCATATAAACTCTGCACCACCAGAGCAACCTGAAGCAGCCCACATCTGGACAGCCTTCTGGGCGGTTTCAACGCATCATCAGAGAGTGCAACGTGTAAATGCTGCACTTGGATAATGCCCTGAAGGTGTCTTTTATAGGCTGTCTGTTCTGGCCCTTTGAAGAAGAAAATCTTGAAAAAGCAATCAGTTCATGAACTGAATTGAACTCAATTGTCATTATTCAGAAAGGTGCTTGAGTAAGTATTTGTGAATCAGCAACAGGCTTTCCTGGGGCCAGAACAAATGGAATAAAAATTGTGTGTGCGTGTATAATTTTATTTAATTTTTTTATTTTGTGTTATTATTTATTTTATTTTATTTCTTATTTCTATATTATTTTTGTTTTATTTTTTATTTTTTTATTTTATCATATTTTATTATATTGTTATTTTTATTTCACTTTATTTGATTTTCAAATGATTTTATTTTATTTTTATGTAATTTTTTTTACTTGCATTGTATGCAATTTTTATTTTCTATTTAGTTTATTTTTATTTTATATCTTATTTTGTTTTTTATTTTTATTTTATTTTAATTTTGTTTTGTTTTTATCATATTTTAATATTTGTTTCATTTTATTTTACTATATTTTATTTTTTATTTTAATTTAATTCTATTTTAATTCATTTTCCATTTTATTTTATTTTCATGTTTTATTTTTATATATTTTCATTTTATCTTTTATTTTTTATTTTTATACTTTCATTTTGTTTTTTATATTTTATTTTTATATGTTTATTTCATTTTTGTTTTTATTTTATTTTTAATTTGTTTTATTTTTAATTTTTATATTATTCTATACAGTGTATTATATTTTATTATTTTGTTTCTAATTAGTTTTATATTTTTATTTTGCATTATTTTCATTATATTTACACATTTTTAATTTTATTTTTATTTTTACTTTATTTGTATTTATTATTATTATTGTATTTTATTTTAAATTTTATTTTTATTTTATTTTGGGGGAAATTTATTAATTTCATATATATTTTTTTATTTTATATTCATACAATAAAATAAGGGGCTGGTACAGACCAGCATAAAAAGCCAGCTTCCAACTTGCACATGTGCCATAGGCGCGCACGGCATTTTAGCCAATAGGGCTCACCCCTCTGTGAATAATCGAGACCATGGATATCAAGTCTGCAAAAGTGGAGGGGCAACTTTATATCCAAATAGGTTGCTGGCTGAATCCTTAGACTGATCATTTTTCTCTCCAGTCACTGAAAAAATTAAGATGATATAGTATGCTACATCTGTTTGTGATATCTGTTTTCATTTTTCCCCCCTGGTACTCAAAGACAAAAGCTAAAATACATGCGTAAAGGTAGCTGTCTGAGGTCTAATCTGCTCTAAAGAAATAATGCAGTTTGGCACTGGCTCAATGGTATATGGAATTCTGGGATTTAAGCCTAACATAATACCAGCTGATAGCTCCCACATTAGTTAAGTAGGGAATCTGTAGGAAGTTATTGCTATCATGGAGACTAGGCCAGTGTAGCATAGTGGTTTGAGTGTTGGACTACAACTCCAAAGACCAGGGTTCAATTCCCAGCTCAGCTATGAAACCCACTGGGTGATGTTAGGCAAGTCATACAATTTCACCCTCAGAGGAGGCAATGGCAAACTTCCTCTGAACAAATCTTGCCAAGAAAACCCCATGATAGATTTGCGTTAGGGTCACCGTAAGTCGGAAACAACTTGAAGGCACACAACAAAGTCAATCATGCAGATGTTGGAGTTTATCAGACAAGGGGAACTGGAAGTATACTCAGATGGCAATCTGAACGCAATCATGGGATTTCACATTATTGCGCGATAGACTGCCATACGCAAATTCGGGCAATGGCATGTTATTTTCGGGCAATGGGGAGTCAGTTCAAATGCAATGCGTAGTCACATAATTGCGCAAAACTAGTGACTTTAAGTGAATGCATTCTGGCCCCACTTTCTTTTCATTTGAATTTAAGAGAAATTCCTCCCATTTGATAAACTCCTAGGTATCATGCCCAAATGCATCATGAGCTTCTAGTACAGTGGTTCCCAACCTGTGGGTCGGGACCCCTTTGGCAGTCGAACGACCCTTTCACAGGGGCCACCTAAGACCATCGGAAAACACATATTTGCATGTAGTGATGAAAAATTATTGTATGGTTGGGGGTCACCACAATATGAGGAACTGTATTAAAGGGTCGCGGCATTAGGAAGGTTGGGAACCACTGTTCTAGTATAAAACAGGATAAAAGTATGCAGGACTCTCTGATAAAGTTAAAAATCAAAGCTTACTTTATTGTTAGAAAGAAACATCTAAATAGGAAAGCAGTCCTATAAGTCTCTAAAGCAGACTGATATGCATGGATGTAGTGGCATCCTGAAACAGGAGCCTCAAGGTTGCTTCCTTCTCAGAGGGAGGCTCATCATGAGAGAGAGAGAGAGAGAGAGAGAGAGAGAGAAGGCAAGGAGTAGGAAGTAACTTCTTCATGAAGCAAGTTTGAATTACACTGACCAAAGAGCATAGAGAGCAAAAACAAGACAGGCATAAATAGGAAGTCCCCTGAAGAAACAAGTGCTGGTGCTTCCTTCCCTTCCAACAGAATCCATGCCACATTTGGGCTAGCTTTAAAGGAGACATGCTTTAGGAATAGGATCCCACAGTATGCATCTTTAAAGCCTACATTCAAACCTGAAATTACTTCAGCATTCACTGACCAGGAAGCCCCCAGCTGCCGCTGGTCTACCAGAAGCATTGCTGATCCACTCCTTCTGTTACGAAAGAAAGAAAATCTGCTGGTCTGAAAGATCAGAGCAAGTAGCCTCCTATGTGATTGCTTTCAAATGTTTACTCAGGAGAAACCCTTTTTACCTATTTATGGTAGGCTCCTGGGAGCAGGGAACAATCTTTGTTTGTTGTCTGAAGTTCACCTTATTGACATCATAAATAAAAAGGAGCAGCAATAACAGCCAGCTGGTTTTGTACACTTTGGAGACATGGCTCAGAAAGGGAGATAACACCAAATGGAGGAAAACATGAGAAAGGACTGGAGCTGGCTTCTAGGGCAGAGGCCAGGGCCTCCAAGCAGGCCTATGCCTCTGAGGCTGCAATAGTCTATGGCCTGTTACAGACAGCCAAAATAGAGTCACAGTGGAGGTATGGTGTTTCAATGATGTATGTGTCCTAAGAGTCCAGAAGCCACACCAAAGCCACGCTCTGGTCGTTAGGGATGGAGTGTGGCTTTGGTGCAAATTCTGGACTCTAAGGATGCATGCATCATTGAAACACCATACCTCCACTGTGACTCAAAGCAGCTTTATTTTGGCTGTCTGTAACAGGCCTATGTTGTTGCTGTGTGCCTTTCAAGTCCTTTCTGACACAGCTACCCTAATGTGAACCTATTATAGGATTTTCTTGGCAAGATTTCTTTGAGGACCTTTGCCACTGCCTTTCCCTGAGACTGAAAGCAAGTGACTTGCCCGAGGTCACCCACTGGGATTGCATGGCAGAGCGGGGATTTGAACCCTGGTCTCTGCAGTCATACTCCAACACTCAAACTACTTGTTGTTAACTCTGGGTGCATTAACACTAGCGTTTGTGTAGCGAGGAGATCCAAGGAGATTTGACGGTGCAATTCCGAACCGAAGTTCACCCTACGTTTGCCGCGACTGAATGGCAATTTAACCCTGTCGATGTTCACATTGCCATTTGTATTGATTTAAAATTGAGTCGCCATATCGAACACATTTTTAAAAACTGTTAATCAAATGAAGTGCATCTGCGTCATTCTGCTTCTGCCGTCATAGTTGGTGTCCTCACCCGACATCAGAATGTGGGAAGATCCTGAAGTCCTGGCAATGGGGGGGGGGGGGGATTCCAGGAACAGGATGGAGGGATGGAAAGAAGGGGGACAAACAACACCCTCTATTTGCTCCCTCCGCCAACCCCTGGGAGATTCTGGCTGAGAATCACAAGAGCCTTCCTCCATGGGGTTGGTCAGGAGAGAAGGGGGAAAATGAGGCAGCTGCAGGAGGATTTTTGGCCAGGAGACCCCCTGCTCTATCCCTCCAGTGCATGGCTGTGGCTTCCAAGGAGGAGCCCAGTCAAGAGGCAGCTGCTTCACCCTAGCCTGTCTCAGCCCCAGAGGATGGCAATGGCAATCCCTTCAGAAGAACACTTGCCAAGAAATCCCTGCTATAGGTTCACCCTTGGAGAGAGTCACACTGTCTCAGCCTCAGAGGGTGGTGATGGCAACCCCCCCCCCCCTTTGAAGCCATGCAAATGCAACAGTGTGCATATACTGTCTCCAAGCCCCCCTGTTTGCCACTACTCTGCTTGGGTCTTCTAGATTGAGACCTGTGGCCTCCACGACTGGATCCATCCACCTGGCATGAGGTCTTCCTCTCTTTCAACTGCCATCTACCCTTCTTAGTATTATTGAACCCAAACAGACAGGCCAAAATAAAGCTGCTTCGGGTCACTTTGCAGGTATGCTGTATAAATAATGCATGCGTCCTAAGAATCTGGAAGCCACGCCACAGCCGTGCTCCAGTCCTAAGGACTGGAGTGCAGCTTTGGCACAGCTTCTGGCCTCTTAGGACGCATGCATCATTTATACAGCATACCTGCAAAGTGACTTGAAGCAGCTTTATTTTGGCCTGTCTGTTTGGGCCCATTGTCTCTTCTAATGCCTTCTCATGTTGTGGCCCAAGGACAACAGTTTCAAGTCATCCTGGCTTGGAGAAAGATTTCTCGCTTGATCTGCTCCAGGATCCATTTGTTTCTGTTTTTGGCTGTCCATGGGATCCTTAGCACTCTTCTCCAGCAGCATCACATCTCAAAGGAATGGACTTTCTTCCTGTCTGCTTTCGTCCCTCTCCAGCCCTCCCATCCCTACATGGCGATGGGGAACTTCCATGCTCAAACCACTGCACCATGCTATTTACTATGTACTCTCTTTCCTGGAGCAGAATCTCGTTTGAAACCCTGGAATGCTGAGTAGTGGTGGGCCCACAACAAACTCCCAACTCCCAGAATTCCATAGCCTTGATCCAGACAAAGCGGTGCCAAACCGGGTTATTTCTCCAGTGTGGATGCAGCCATCGCTGCGAGCAAGATCAAAGCCCAAAGGGTGTGGCATCTATAGCCAGGGAGAGAGAAAAAGAAAGCGGGGCAGCAGGAGGAGCAGTGAGTAGGCAGGCCTTCTTCTGCTTCTCTTTCCCCAGGAACTGGGAGATGCTGCAGCAGCAGCAGCAGCAGCAGCAGCTGAGGCCCCTTGGCGCCTATTGAGAAGACAGAGCTTGCCCCCGGGAGCCATGAGCGGCTCGAGTCCGGAGAAGCAAGCGGGGCCCGGGATGGAGAAGGAGGCCCTGGCAGCCCCCGCGGGAAGGGAGCTCTCCGAGGAAGAGGCGGCGGCCGGGGCAGAGCAGGACTGGGAGGCCGCCAAGGCTGCCTACGAGAGCCTGGCCTCCTCCAAGAGACCCCGGCCAGTGAGTAGAAGAGGGAGGGAGGAAGAAGGAAGGAAGGAAGGAAAAAGGAGGAGAGGAAGAGGAAGGAAGGAGAAAAGGGAAGAAGAGAAGGAAGGAGGGGAGGAAAGAAAGAAGGAAAGGGGGAAGGAAGGAAGAAGGGCAGCAGGACAAGGGAGAAAGAGGAAGCAAGGGAAGAAAAAAGAAAGGAAAGGAGGAGGAAAGAAAGAAGAAAAGAAGCAAGGAGAAAAGGGAGGAAGCGAACGGAAAAAGAAGGAAGAAAAGGAAGGAAGGAGAAAAGAAGAGGGAGGAAGGGAAAGAAACAAGAAGGAAGGAAGGGGGCGCAGAGTGACCAGACACGTCCTCCTTTTCCAGGGCCTGTCCTCCATCCCCTCCAGCCTTCTGTCCGGGAGGGGATTCCAAAAGCTCCCCCATTCGGAGCATCACTAAGGAGCATGCATTGACGTTTATAGGAACGCTTTTAGCTTTTGTTCTGTTAATAACGTCCTCCATTTTGAGCCTGACTAAGAGGCAGGAGTTTACATTTCTAGGGCTGCATCCACACTGGAGAAACGACCCTGTTTGGCACCGCTTTCACTCTTTGCTCCTCTCTGGGCCCACAATAAACTCCCAAATCCCAGAATTCCATAGCCTTGAGCCCCAGACAAGGAGTGATAGCAGTGCCAAACAGTGTGGATGTAACCCAGGAGTGCTTTAAAAGCTTTTATGTAACCATGCCTTCCATGTGCCTGGGATGCCCTCCATTTGGAGGTGCCTTGGTCCCCCTGGCAGAGCTGGGCCAGCCTCCTTGGGTGCCCAGGGCCTTGCCTTGCCTTGCCCTGCCTGGCTCTTTCCCCCTGGCTTTGTGCCTCTTCCTGCCTGCCTTCCAACCCCTTTGACCTCTGAGGCAGTTTCCACACTGGGCCTCAGGGTTTTATTGTTGCTGTGTGTTGTGTCCTGAAGGCATTTCCCACTGAGGACAACCCTAAGGCAAAGCATGGGGTTCCTTGGCAAGATTGCTTCAGAGTGAGGTTTGCCCTGGCCTTTCCTTGAGGCCATATATAAATATTAGAAGAATGAAAGCAGTTGCTCCATGACATTATGAAAGGAAGCGACCTCTCTATTCATAGGCTCAGGCCGAGAGAATGGTTTCTCCGACTCAAACCCTGGTCTCCAGAGTCGTAGCCCAACACTCAAACCACTGCACCACGCTGCTGTCTATCATCTTCTCTCTCTCTCTGGATCTTTCTCTAAGGAGTTTGTCTATCAGACGAAACAGTTCAGGAGTTTATCCCGTGAATATCCCAGAAAAACTGCGTCATTACACAAAACTTTCACACGACACCCAACGAAATCCGCTGTTAAAGCAATCACAAAATTACTTTCGGGATTTCAGAGACAATGCGTTTCAGATATCACTTTATTTTCACAATTGCATGTGATAATCACACAATTATTCACCATTTTCACTTTATCTGCGGGATGCTTTAAATGCAATTTAATCTCTCTTTAATACCGAAATTAGCCCCAGTGTGATAAACTCCTGTGTCTCAAACACACCCTCAGCAGATGTCATTTCCACATCCTAAGCCCCTTCTGGCCTCTTTCTTTCTCCATTCATCCGCCTATGCTCAAGCCCCATTAATTGTTATGGTAGTGCGCCATTGCTTGCCATTTTCCCCTTGCTGCCACCGGACCGCATACACTCAAAGCAGGGTATGCAAAGTCCGCATAAGGCAGGGACGGATTGTACAGAATAAGCTAACTTGGATATGCGCCCCAAGTCTAAACGTGACATTTATGTTTTATATCCACCTTATTATAAACAGAGCCTGAAGATAATTTGATACATAGTATTCCCCCCCCCCCCAGTAATTTGGGGGCATGAAACAATATTCGTGTGCACTGGGCCATCAGAAATCAAAGGTGTCACTATCTCAGCCACTCATGTGGACAATTCTGAGGTTTTGAGTAGTTAGGATTTTGAAATTTTGGATAAGGAAGACTCAACCTGTAGGAGTAGCAATGCCTGAATTCTCTTGCTAGTCCCAAGTAGAGTAGACCCACTGAATCAATGGGGTTTAACCATGTGTTGACTTACCAGACATCAATTGATTGATGACTGTCATCAATTCATGATTGATGATTATCAATTGATTAATGACTATTTGGGCTGACCAACAGGATTCCACCCACTATTATTTTTATATTATATATCGTACCTATATCATATTCTATTACAGTTGTCATCATTTTCTCTCTCACACCTTCCTCCCTGACAGCCCAAACCCCAAAATGCCATCACCGTTGCTGTGTCCTCCCGGGTTCTCTTTGATATGGTGGAAGAGAGGAAACTCTATGAAGAACAAGGCGTGGAAAAGTATGTGGAGTACCAACAAGCAAATGAAAACGTCACCCTGAAGCCTGGGCCGGCTTTTTCCTTTGTGAAGGTAACCACTTCCTCATACCATGTTCAGTTTGGTGGGGCTTTTTTTGTTTCATTAGCAAATATCCATGAGCCATCAATAACCTCTTTTCTCCCTGCCTCGCCCTCTCTGCCTGAAGCTGTTGGCAAATAATTCAGTGGCATGTTACATAATCTTGCTGTCAGATGTGCAGTAATGCACAGAGTTCGGTCAGGGAAATAAAGATGGTGTGGTTTCTGTGCAGGGAGGGAAAATTTCAACTTCCCTTGGAAAAAACAACAACAACAGCCAGGCACCACTGCTGGAGAGGATGGCAAGAGCTTCTTGTTATGGTGGATGCAGGGCTGGAGTGTTAAATGAACACATGCAGATGTGGTTTTCCGTTACGCTGCTATTATGGGTTTCTTTTCCTTCATGACTAGTTTTAGGATTATGATAATCATGTTCTGCCATGAAGCCAGAGCTGCAGATAAGCTCTAGTAAAGAATTTTAAGGCAAGACCCATTTTACTATTAGGCATAATGATGCCTCGAGCAGCAGATTTGGGCATCATGAAAGAGTGGAAAATTGTTAGCTATTTAATTTGTTGTTGTTATGGTTATTACTGCTAGAAATAGAAGGTAGCGCTTGTGAGGTTTTGGTCTTTTTTGCCTCATTTACCAAAATAACTAACTGGGTTTACATTTGTTGTTAACCATCCTTGATTCGATCTCAACTAATGGCTACCCTGTGGATGAGACATCTCCAAGACCCCCTATCCTCCACTTCTTTTCCCAGTTTCTGCAGATTCATACCCGTGACTTCCTTAATTGAGTCCATCCATCAAACATGTGGTCTTCCTCTCTTCCTAATTCCTTTCACTTTTACCAACATTATTGTCTTTTCTAATAATTCCTTTCACTTTTACCAACATTATTGTCTTTTCTAATAAGTCATGTCTTCTCAGGATGTGGCCAAAGTATCACAGACTCAGACTCAGTTTAGTCATCTTTTCACTCCTTCTTCTTCTGTGCCCAAGCCTGCTTTTCTTACAATATGTTGTGCATATAAGTTGAACAAGTAGGATGATAAGATGCATCCTTGTCTGACAGTAGCCTCTTGTCCTGAGTACAGATTCCTCATCAGGACTATCAGATGTGTTGGCACTCCTGTGTCTTTAAGGGTGTTCCATAGCCTTTCATGATCTATGCAGTCAAAGGCTTTGCTGTAGTTTATAAAGCACATGCTGATTTTCTTTTGGACTTCCCTGCACTCCATTAGCCATCGTATGTTTGCAATGTGGTCCCTAGTTCCTCTTCCTTTCCTGAACCCCTCTTGCACCTCTGAGATTTCTCTCTCCATGTATGATTGGAGCCTATGCTGTGGGATTTTGAGCTTAATTTTGCTTGCATGGGAGATTAGCGCTATGGTCCTATAGTTGCTGCAGTTTTTTGCGTCTCCTTTCTTGTGGATGGGGGTGTAACTTGAACACTTCCAATCCATCGGCCACCATTTTGTTTTCCATATCTATTGACATATGTTAGTTAAGATTGGAGTTGATTCTGTCAGTGTGAGTTGTAGTAGTTTGATTGGAATGTCATCTGTTCCCCATTTTTCTTACTGCAGCTTCTACCTTGCTTTGTGGTTCATCTTCATATGGCTCTTCATTCCATGCATCCTTCATTTTTTCATCTTTTTTGTATATCTTTTCTGTGTATTGCCTCCAACTTTTTTTATTCTCTCCTGGTCTTGAATTATGTTATTAGTGTTATCATGGAGCATCCTGATCCTTGGTTTAATGTCCCTTTAATAACTTGAATCATGTAGAAAAGGTCTCTTGTTCTTCCTTTTTTGTTATTGTATTCTATTTCCTTGCATTGGTAATTATAGTAATTGTCCTTGTCTTTTCTCATTAGTCTTTGTACTGTTGCATTCATACTGTGCACCTTTACTTGAGTCAGAGAGATGTGGAGTGTCACTGCCTCGGGGAGCCAAATGTATTGGGTCTGTGTTTGAGAGGGGAATTTATTCCCGTGATTCCCCCATTCACACACTTTATTTGTCTCATGTCCAAGTCTATCTTTACAGTGACTTTCAAACTCTAGTCACACCAGCTGAAAATGAGTTGTGTGTGTGCACATAAGCACTGGTTCCTCTTTCAGAATGTTTCTGAAAAAGCTACATCCTCTCAGACACGGAAGTGTTGGAGCCAGCTGGTTCTCAGCTGAATCACAGTAGCAATAGTAGCTACATTTCTATACCACTTCGTACTGAACCAAGCAGTCTCTAAGTGGTTTACAGTGAGTTAACCAATTGCCCCCAACGAGCTGGGTATTCATTTTAGAGATCTTGAAAGGATGCCAAGCTGAATTGACCCTGGAGGCCCTGGCTGGAATCAAACTCACAAACTTGGCTACAGTACTGGCATTTAACCATGTGCCACCAGGGCTCCATCAGATTTTAGATGTAGATTTTAAAAACCAATCATGGCATCATAAACAATGCTTAAAGTTAAGCAGGGAACTTAAAGACTTTGCAGCTGCCCCCTATGTATGCACACATATGCCTGCACACATACAGACCTCATGGGTTGCACCACCCATTACTTTTCCAAAACAGGAACTAACCAGTCTGAAATAGTATTTTGGATCTGGGGAACTGTAGTGGCCTTAAAAGTAAGAATCACCCCCCACAGAAGCTTCTGGAAATACGTTTTTTTTTGGGGGGGGGGATTTCTTTTTCTAGCAATGGTTGGAGATGTGGCTTGGCAAGATGCCCACAGTCTGCAGAATTTCCACTGCTGCTTAAATCTTAGAACATACTAGCACTGTAGGCATAGTGAAACTCCCACTCCCCTTCATCCCTCCACACCACTAGAAAACCTGTTCCAGCGAATTGACTCTGCTCCAGGCTCTGGAGGTCACTTCACCTCTTTTTGGTTCTTCGGATGGAAGCACATCTCTCAGTGGGATCACCCTACTGGATAGTCCCCTGCAAAACTGACTTCACCACCACGAGTACCACCACTACCATTATCTTACAGTTATTATTATTATTGTTATCCCACTCAAGGTGGCATATGACCTGGATTAGAAATGGTATTGTCTACTCAAGAGCCAGCATGGTGTAATCGTTTGAGCAGTGGACCATGACTCTGGAGACTAGGGTCCAATTCTCCTTTGGCCATGGAAATCCAATCAGTGACCTTAGGTGAGTCACATACTCTTAGCCTGATAAAACCCCAGGATAGGTTCACCTTAGGGTCACCATAAGTCCAGAATGACTTGAAGGCACAAAAAAACAAACTTAGAAGTCAGGTCATATGGATTTCCACAGAACAGAAATACAGCATTATTGTTTTGACAAGACTTGCACTGCAGTCCGAAGCCATTGTATGTAAACAGCAGAATCATCATGTAAATGTGGAAGGGGTTTTTTTTTTTTTTTGGGGGGGGGGGAGTATAAAAAAATCTTAATTTTCGTGTCCATCAGTTTTAAAATCAGTGCTCAGAGTTCTACTTTGTTATCTGTTGAAGTTGGGCCTGAGCTGAGTGTTGGAAGAATGGGAACATATACATGTGCAAGACTCCCCTGCCTTTTTGTTTGGGTGGGGCATAAGTCATTGGGGAAGGAGAATGGAGAAACCAGTTGAATGGTCTGACTTAGGCTCTAGCTCACTGGCGGAGCAGCTTCCCTCCTTTTCACTCACACAGTCACTCCACCACCTCCACAGCCTTGAGTGGTGCATGAGTCTCTTCATGCTACTCTCACCATCCACAATCCCTTCTGGTCTGGAGTCATATAAACCTTATAGTATACTAAGGGTCTCGTGAGGTGCAGCTTACAGCCCTTTCTTTGTGGACAGGCCATCTTTGATGCATTTTGGGGTTAAATCTTGAGTTAAGTCTTGATGGTCTGTGGCAAAGAAAAATGTCCATGGTGAAGAAAAGGTTAAGGACCACTGCTCTAAGCCACATTGTTGACATTTTGTTCATCCAATGTATTTATAGCTGATTTGACATCTCTTGAGAATTTGAAATATTTTCTGATGCCCAGTTTATGACTTTCTGCCTATTGTTAAGAGCATTGGGTTAGAGAGAAAGACAAGTAGAGAATAAAGTTTTAAGTGTACAGGATTGTGCACAAACAGGTTTAGAGGCCTGATCTTGTTCTGATCTCTCAGAATCTTTCCAAAGGAGATGGATTATATAGCAGTGTTTCCCAATTTAAAGTCTCTCTCTCACATACACTCTTACCATGACCTTTCACAGAATTTTCTACCTCTATTATGGTTGTTTGCTTGTGGTTTACTGCATGTCTTTGTGCAGGGGCATAGCACAACTTCTACAACAAGCTATACCATAGTCAGACACTGTTTAGTTTTTCCCTCTGTTTCTTTATTAAATGTTTGTACCTACTGAAGAGGCAGTAGGTTTGTCCCTGTTACTGAGCTCCCAAAGTCCTCTACCTCTTTCCTCTTCCAGCAATATATTTGATTAATTAATTCAACTGATAAATGAGTATGTACAGTGGACCCTTGTTATACGCTGGGGTTTGGTTCCAAAATCCATGGATCCTCAAGTCCCATTAAATATAATGGCATAGCAAAATGGTGTTCCTTATAAAAAAATGGAAAATCAAGGTTTGATATTTGAAATTTATCCTTTTTTTAACGTTTTCAAACTGTGGCTGCTTGAATCCGTGTATCAAAAATTCATATATAAGAAGGGCCAACTGTATATTGAGTGGTATATTTATATTTGCCTATCTTCCAAAATTGAGACTCAAGATGATTTACAGTTTCAAAAAGAACACTATAGCAAAAACATACAAAAATGAACATTAAAATAGAATTAAACTGTTGATAATATTGAAATTATTTACAACTATACTTAAATAAGGTATAATGCAATTAAAATACAAAAAGCAATTGAAACAGTTCAGTTTAAAAAGTATGGCATTCTCAGTCCCTTCTTTAAGAAATGTTTTAAAACTCTGTCAGAACAAATATGTCTTTGCCTGCCAATAGAAGGACAACAAGAAAGGGACCAATATGGTGTACCTGGGAAGGGAGTTCCAGAGTCTAGGGGCAGCCATGGAGAAGTCCCTCTCTTGTGCCCCACCAACTGTGCTCATGACCATGCTTGCAATGATGATGAGACTGACAAAATGGCATCTCCTGATGATCTCTGGTCCTGGGCTGGCTGATACAAGGAGATACAGTGTGCCAGACAGCCTGGACATGTACTATATTGGATTTTATAGGTCATAACCAGCACTTTGAATTGTACCCAGCAACAAACTGGCAGCCAGTGGAGCTTTATAACGGGGGGGTATCATGGTCCCTTTAACCTGCCCTAGTTAACACTCCTTCTGCAACTCCTTGAACTATCTGATGTTTCTGCACGCTTTTAAAAGGTAGCCCTATTAGAGCATGTTACAGTAGTCCAAACAGGATGTAACTAAAGTACGTATCACCAGGGCTAGATCTTACATCTCAGTGAATAGATGTAGTTGGCCTCCCAAAACTTTACAAAAGCACTCCTGACCATCATAGAAACCTGGGCCTCAGGTTCAAAGCTGAAGAGTACACCCAAATTGCAAACCTGTGTCTTCAGGGCAAATATAACCCCATCTAACATAGGCTGAATCCTTATTCCTTGATCTACTTTTCAACTGACCAAGAGTACCTGTCTTGTCTGGGTTAAGTTTCAGTTTGTTTGTCCTTATGACAGACACCAGTTGAGAATGCAGACAGTTATCCCTCGGCGTAATGAAGTGGAAAGGAGTAGTAGAGCTGGGTGTCAGGTTCATGGCACCACACTCCAAACTCCAAATGAGCTCTGCCAGCAGATTCATGTATATTTTAAATAGTATGGGAGACTAAACAGAAACCTGAGGTCAAGGAGGTTGAGCAGGAGTCATCCAGCATCACGTTCTGGGTTTGCCAGGATGGAAAAGAGCCACTGTAAAACTGTGCCTCTTAAGCAAGGTGGTCCAGAAGGATACCATGGATGATGGTATCAAAAACTAGAACCAAGAAGGACATGCTGCTCCTCTCTACCTCCTGGCGTAGGTCATCCACCAAAGCAACCAAAGCTGTCTAATGATTCCATAAGCAGTCCTGAAACCAGACTGAATTGGCTCTGAGAAATCGGTTTCATCCAAACACCTGGAGCTGGGAGGCTACCACACACTCCAGTACATTTCACAAAGAATGGTTATGTTAGAAATTGATCAATAACTGTCGATTATAGAGGGATTCTGGGGTGGGTTTTTTCAACACAGACCTAACAGCTGCTTCCTTTACATAAACTGGAACTCTGTCTTGTTGTAAGGAGACTAGCCATTCAGCCAGCCCTGCTCTGATCTGTTTAGTCAGCCAAGGACAAGGTCTAGTATACATGTCGTGGTTCTCACCTTTCCAAAGATCCTGTCCACATCCTCAGGTTGCACAAATAGAAAAGTATCCAATATCACAGGATAAACAGGAGCCAAGGTTACATCCACTGGAACTATATCTGCTCCAGCTTGGATCCAAGCTGGAGCAGATCTGAGCAATTTTATCTACAAAGTGCTGTGCAAATTCTTCACAGTGGGCTATCAAGTGGTCTGCATTTTCTGTCTGAGGACGTGTGTAATAGCTGTTTGCAGATGCAAGCCCACACTGCCACAAAGTAGGTTTTCAAAGAGACTCTAGGCCTGTTACAGACAGCCAAAATAAAGCTGCTTTGAGTCACAGTGGGGGTATGGTGTTTCAATGATGCATGTATCCTAAGAGTCCAGAAGTCGCACCAAAGCCATGCTCCAGACTGGAGCGTGGCTTTGGTGTGGCTTCTGGACTTTTAGGACGCATGCATCATTGAAACACCATACCTCCACTGTGACTCGAAGCAGCTTTATTTTGGCTGTCTGTAACAGGCCCTAGTTTATGTTTAGTTAGACTCACTCCAAGTCTTCCATCCTCGCTCTAGTCTCCACTTGTTTGATCACCGCCAGCTGCATGGAAAACCAAGGGGCTAGTTTGACTCCACTTTGTAAGAAGGGACACTTAAGAATGTTTGTATCCACTACCCTGACCATTTCCCCAATCCAGAGATCAGGCACAGCTTCAACAATCACCTGCTGAGGTGACAGAAACATCCCCAACAGCCATCAAGTATCCATCCAGATTCACCATCCTAAATGCTTCCCCACCCCTGCAGAGGTAAATAGATTCATGTGGACAAATTAAATATTAATGATGAATTGTGGATGAGTGTATTTCTTTTTAAAGAAGCACACAATTATGGGGAAGGAAACATTTTAGGGGTTTTGTTTTGTTTTGTTTTTGTTGCAGGAAATGGATGATGCCAGATGGGTGACAAGAAAGTAAAACTCAAATGGGCCAGGGGCTAGAAGAGATCATGGGCCACCAGCACTCATTTACAGTATCTCTTCCAGTTCCTAACCAAGAAGTACAATCCTTTAATCCAAGGGCTGACCATTTGTGTCCCTCCAGATATTGTTGGACAATACCTCCTCTCATACCTCACTACTTTCTATATCAGCTAAAGGTATTGGGATCTAACATCCGGCAACAGTATGCAGGCTACAAGTTGTTCATTCCCGTCTTAATCCTTGAGTTCATTTTGTTGCAGTTCATTTCCTGCTTGGTAGCTTCTTGCAGCTCCCCTAAACCAATTACAGCTGAGGAGTATGGACTGTCCATGCCAGTGTTGCCTCTTTTCTCATCCGTAGTATTGTAAAATGAGTAGAATATCTATTATTGCAGGACATGCAGTGTGAAGTCATTGTCTTTCTAGTTTTTCCACTCTGAAACTATCTCACTAGCTGTCACTTGCAGTGGCTGGGAAATTTGCAAACGAATTGCTTCTTGACCTGTATGTTTTAATGCTAGATCAGAGATAATGATCAGATATACAGAGGAGAAGGAGAATAGAAGAAGAAAATTATTATTTTCAGTGACTACCATGTGTTCTCTGCTAAGTCTCATTCTGGCCAAAATGTCCAATTCATTTATCACATGGCATAAAGGTAGCATTTTCAAAATGGCTTGGCAGACTGGGCAAATGGAACCTGTGGTTCTAGAGAAGGACTGTTTTCACTGGAAGAACAGTTGCTTTGATGGTAAAACAACTTTATTGTTAAAAGCTGAAAGCCGTCACAATGTGACACTGGTCCAGCCAGTAGATACAAAAGCAATATAAAAGGATCAAGACACAGAATTCCTGGGGGGAAATACAAATAAACAAAATAATAATAATAAGATACAGAAATGCAACAATAGTGAAAAAAACATATGGCAAATGAGACTCTAATCCTGATTCCCATTTTGAGAACTAAGTCTAATCTTACTAGCAGCTAAAGCAAAATTTGCCACCATGGAGGTAATGAATACAGTTGCTTTGATATAGAACATTTGCACCAGGCCTGGGGCCAGTTTTCTGCCCTTGAGACACTTCAGGAGGCGGGCAGTCTCATGGATTGCCAAAAATGCTTTCTTCCCCAAGCTCAGAAATGGCCAGAGCTCGCTTTTGTTTTTCTCCGGGGGGTGGAGGGGAGCTAAACATTGTCAGGGAAGTTGTAACCTATATAAAAGGTGAAATGTAGGTCATGAAGCTGTAGGCCCATGGGAGTTAATTCATCTTTTTAAATTGGACCAAGAAAAGATGGTCCAAAGAGGGCTGAGTGGTGCAGAAATCAATCTGGGGGAACTGCAAGCAGATATAAGGCCACCTTTTGCCCACCCCATATAGAAGGCCCCAGATTCAGCCCCTTCCATGTCTAAAGCAGGTAGTGAAAGAACGTAATCTGCAACCCTGCAGAGCCACTACCCACTGTATCAACAATACTAGCCTAGGTGGGTCAGTAGTCTTAGTACAAGGCAGCTTGTTGCGTGTGGCCTTTATCAATACAAGGTACCCTCCTATTACTGGGCTGACTTAGTATAAGGCAGTTTCCTATGCTCCTGACTCTTCTGCCATCTTAAATTCTCCTATTTATATAAACACTTTCTCTTTTGTTCACATGAAACAGTGTTTACTGTATGCTGCTCACTATTCATTATGTCTGGATTTACCCACTCAAGAAATAATGGATGCTCTAATGAAGGGCCTTTGAAATGCTAATGTTCCCCTATGAAGTAGTCTAGTTTAACATTTTATCTATAGTTAGAGGTGCCTTAACTGAAAGACTGTGAAACTGCAGATGGTATTTTGTAATTCTTTAAAAGGTTTGTTCCTTGTTATAACAAGCCCCACCAGGCCCTGGTGAGAGGTCAAGAAGCTGGAATCAATAGAACCTGTTATGCAAGTCAGGCTGGCAGATGCATTTTTCTTTTGGGCAGAGTCCCACATACCCTAATAAGATCTCCTGATACAAACAGATAATTGACTTGCGTTCATTTGACTCATTCATTTGCTACCCACAGGCACTGGAGCAAGTCAATGCCCGACTCCGTGAGCTATATCCCAATGACGAAGAGCTGTTTGATATTGTGCTCATGACTAATAACCATGCCCAAGTTGGGGTGAGACTTATCAACAGCATTAACCATTATGGTGAGTCTATATGTTTTCTTTCCCTTTGACTTTGCTGTAGCTGCTATGGTTTACATGCTTCAGCTCTGTTAGTGTAAAAAACAAATGGAAGAAGAAAATCTGCTTGCACCAGTCTTAACTGATGTAGTGAAAGAATTTAGTCTTTAATTCAGGGAAATTGTGGCCCTCCAGATTTGTGTGTGTGTGTGTGTTTATTTATTAATTTATTTTGGTATTCAGCTTCAATGATCTGTCACCATTGGCTCTGCTGTCTAGAATTAATGGGAGGTTCAGTCTGAAGTACAGAGCCACATTATCTTGTGTGTGTTCTCTCTCTCTCTCTCTCTCTCTCTCTCTCTCTCTCTCTCTCTGTATATATATATATATATATATATATACATATATATATATACACACACACACACACACACACACACAGAGAGAGAGAGAGAGAGAGAGCGAGAGAGAGGATTATAATTGACCCATTGCTTCAAAGTGGAGGTTTACACTTCCACACAGGCCAGAATGTTATACTCCAAATAGAACTCACTTGCAAGCAAATGCATAAGTGAAGTTGCAGAGGTCTGTAAGATACCACAAGCTGAATGGCAAAATGTTCTTCATCTCATTTCCCATCTTCTGTCTTCGCTTATGGTTCAGTTCTTGGCCTTGGCTACACTGCTCTCTTCCTTGGCCATATCAATAGAAATGGCTGGATGGGATTCTTGTAGGGAACTGTATGAAAATGGAAGCTACAAAACAACTATGATGCTAATGGAGGAGCAGGAGGGTCGCAGATGGATGGAGAAAGTGGCAGTGGCAGAATAGAGTAACACTGGCATTAAATGCCCTGCTCTGAATGACTGCAGAGAAGATGTCACAAACATGGGACACTGAATGACCCCTCCAGATGACTTCAAATTGAAGTGGTCTATAAAACAAAAGGAAGTTTCTCAATTTGATGTTTTTAGTGATGGCCTTGTCATTTTACTGGGTATGTAGTTTTTGGAAGGATCAGTTCAGCATAATCATGAGTGGCATTACATCAGTTCTGGTTGCCAAAATAGCCACAACAGTATAGCTGCAGCCTTCTGGAAGAAGCCAAAAATGGCCACTGTAGTCCTATGGGCTCCTGAACATATCCACACCCACTATATGCTTTCTACCACTGAACTTATTGTAACAAACTGTGGATGTCTGAGTCTGTACAGGTGGTTATCAGTGCATCCGCCAGGTCTGAGAATTTTTCTTATTCAATACTAGGTCTGTTAATTGAACGGTTTTGTATGACTGGAGGAAAAAGCCCAGTTGGCTACTTGAAAGCATACCTTACCAATTTGTACCTCTCTGCTGACTCTGAAAAAGTTCAAGAAGCCATCGAAGCAGGTTTGTATTGGGTCTTTTCTTTGCTTTAACCACAGCATTTGCATATGGTTAATTTGCATATGCCTTCTATAGGATGTTGTAGCTCAATTGATACAGTGTTTGGGTTATGAACCTCAAACGACTTTGATTCATTTTTGAAAAGTATAAATCAATTGTGACCTTTTTAATCTCTTTTCCTTGTTATGCTTTTAGTGATTTAATGTATAGTTACTTTGAACATTCTGCTTTGTTAGGGTTACATAAGTGTGTTTACTATTTTAAAAAAACGTAGTTTCATATGTTTACCAGTGGGATGTTAACAGTTATGACTAGCCCTTTTAAGAGCACCAATTGTTCTCATGTTACAAAGGTTATAAGATTAATAATTTCTGCAATCTTTTTGCAGGAATTGCTGCTGCTACATTGTTCACAGGTAACAAAAAAGTTCCTTACGATGACAAGCAGCTCCGAGTGGCCTTTGACGGGGATGCTGTTCTGTTTTCTGATGAGTCTGAAATAATTGTGAAAGAACATGGCCTGGATAGATTTTTTGAACATGAACAGATAAATGAAAACAAGCCTCTGGCACAGGTATGATATTCAACATCTCTATTGCTCTTGGTCCTCATGATCAATGTTGTCATGCTCAGCAAAAATGTAATTTTGCTCAATCATTTAATGAGAACTGCAGAATCATAAATCTGTTTTTAAACATCAAAGGACTTATTTTGATGGACAGTAGCTCCCATTAAACTGCTATAAATTTGTTTTGAAACATCAGATAGTAACTGCCATTAGACTGCCATTTTCAGTCTTCAAGCAAAACAAAAGGAAGACCTTATAGTTTCTACCAATTGTTCAATGAAAATTTACTTTTTTAAAAAATGTGTTTCCGATACTTTTCCCTTTAGGGCCCTTTGAAAGGTTTCTTGGAAGACCTTGGAAGGCTCCAAAAGAAATTCTATGTTAAGAACGAGCGTCTGGATTCGCCAATCAGGACTTACCTGGTGACGGCCAGGAGTGCTGCGAGTTCTGGAGCCCGAGTGCTGAAGACTCTCCGCAGCTGGGGAGTGCAGATTGATGAGGCCCTCTTCCTCGCAGGGGCACCCAAGGGACCAATCCTGGCCAAAATCAGACCTCACATTTTCTTTGATGACCAGATGTTTCACATAGAAGGAGCGCGACAGCTGGGCACGATTGCTGCTCATGTGCCGTACGGCATTGGGCAGAAGTACCACAAATCCAAACTGAAAGAAAGCCCAGCCACCAATTAGTTCCTTCTAACTTAGCAGTGAATATGGGGTTAGGTCTGAAATTTCCCCACATGGACTTCTTTCAAGTGTTATGTTTAAATGTGACTCCTTTAGGTTTTTAATCTATTTTTAGAGGAGATATTTTATACTGTAGACATATTTTTGTAGTGGGAAGTGGAAAAACATTGTTTAAATTGATATCCCTAAACAGATACCCCTAAATTTTCTAGCTTGGGCTTTTATTCATTTCAATATGTATATTGGTATTGTACTACTGAAATCATTGTCTGTTCTACAGCAGAGCTGCTGAAAGTGGTGGTCCATAGATTAGTGGCAGTCCCCATACCATTGGCTGCTGGCCCGTTGTATTTCCAGAAAGGGCAATCAGCACAAATATGTCACAAATACCGATCCCCATCATATTGGGAAAAATAATTCCCAGTCTCCCACATCAGACAGCTTGGGAAGCATTGCTTTATAGAATCATGGGAATACTACAACATGATTTACATGCTGCTATACCAGTAGGAAAACACAAATAGCACCAAAGCAAAGAACATATGTATGGGATTTTGCATGTGTTACTGCATTATTGGATACAGTCTGCTGTCCCCTGTGCATACCGAATAGAACTATAGTAGCAAATCAATAAAGTACAATCCAGTATAAAATCAATAATGCTTCCATTAATTTGTGTGGTGTATAGATTACATTCCTTTCATGCTTTTAACTCTGAATATAATCTCAGTACCTGATTTAGAATACATCAGTGTGCATTAAGGTTCCACTAACTGAAATAAGGAAGCCAGCATTGTGTAGTAGTTTGAGAGTTTGACTACAAGTCTGGAGACCAGGGTTCGAATCCTCCCTCTGCCATGGAAACTCACTGGATTACCTTGGACAAGTCACACTCTCAGCCTGAGCGGAAGGCAAAGGCAAACTCCCCCTGAAAAATCTTGCCAAAAAAACCCTGTCATAGGTTTGCCTTAGAGTTGCCATAAGTTGCAAATGATTTGAAGGCACACAACAAAACCCCAAAGTAAAGGTGATTTTTGTGCAGATTGGGCTTTACAGCTTTTCTTGGGGATGTTATGTGACAAAGCATGCTAGTGACATAAGTAATCTGTAAAAGTTGGACTTGATCAGGAATGCCAGGGGTCCAACACATCTGGGAATCATCAAGTTTGGAAAGCATGTAATCCACCAAACTAAGTTGATAGTTACAATGGTCAGCGATCTGAGAGTGCAAAATTCTTAATCAGAAATGTTTTGAGAGCCTCTAAGCATAGAGTCACAATGTGCCACCACCTTTTGGAAAAACTCCATATACTTTCCTTCCACATAATCCCATAGGAAAGGGGGGAAACATACCTTTCTGAAGGGGTTTGGCTACTTTAGGGCATTGGTCTCCTACTAAGGAAACAAACCATCCCTTTCCAAAACTCCCTTTTTTCTTCTTTCTCAAGACCCTACTCTTTTACTGGGCTCCATAAAATTCTCTTCCCCCCTCTCCTTGTCATGTTCCCAAAGAAAACACTGGCCTGCCTAACAAAAGAAGAATGTGAATCCTCCATTTCTAATATTTCTTTTCCTGAGGCAGCAGAACTTCCTTTTTTGTAATATAACAAAGAGAAGAGCATTCATCAAAATGAATTCTAACCTAAATCACTGAAGCAGAATTTTTAACATCACTGCTATCTGAAGAGTCTTGCAAGTCAGGGGAAATAGCTACTGTAGAAAAAGCTAGCAATTTAATGAGTCAGTTATAAACTTTATTCCCCACTCTGCCCTAAATCATATTCACTTTTCAAGTGATTATTAAAAAAAAACCCAGTTGTGTACATGCACAGTTAGAAATCTTTACAGATGAAACTAACCCAGTGAGAGCTGGTCTATCCTGGGGCTACCATCTTGCCAACTCTCATCGATTGCTACATGCAATAAAATGAAAAAAACATGCAATTATAAACTTTGTTATTGTATTACAGTTTACAGCAGAACATTCTGCTGTTTGGTTTATATCAAATTATTTTTTTATTTTAAAAAAGACATGAAACACTTCAAAATTGCACTGATTTTCATGGGAGAAATCTAATAACTTGCTTGTTTATTATCTCCTTCTCCGGCTGATGCTTCTCCGTAAGGTGACTAGAGTAACTGGTAATGAAATTCAACACTTTGGACGGATTGTGTATAAGATTTTTTAATCATTTTTTTTGAAAAATTAAATACAGCAATTAGAGGTACAGATGGTTATAAATAGCTTAAGGCACTCCAAACATTGCTATCACATGTACAGTCCATGTGGGATTTAGCCTCTCTGCTATATGCTTTACAATCCTGGTATAAAGAGTAAGTGCCTCCGATATTCAAGATGGCATTTAAATGGAGCCTTCTTCACTTGGTGTACACCAAAAACTGTTACACTACAACTCTTGCTGCCTCCAACCAGGATGGCTCTTTTTGGCTAAGGATGATGGGACTTGTAGTGGAGGTGACACTGTTGGGAGAGACACCGCTACTGTGTTTAGGACTGCAAGTGAAATCCTTTGAAAGCACACAGGAAGTTGATAGCTATTGAATGGACCTTAGCAATTATGCTATTACCAAGAATCTTTCCATGAATTACAAAGAAGAGAAGTTCTTGCGTGTGTTGTTGTTGTTGGGTGCTTTCAAGTCGTTTGTGGAGAAAGTATCATGGTGCTTTCTTGGCAAGATGTGTTCAGGTTTGCCTTTGCAAACCCTGAGGAGGCTGAGAGAGTGTGACTTGCCCAAAGGGCACCCAATGGGTTTCCATGGCCGAGCCAGGAATCGAACCCTGATCTCCAGAGTCGTAGCCCAATGCGTGAACCACTACGCCACACTGGCAACAACAAGCCTAATGAAAAAGCATGTTGATGGTTGGTCGAAATAAATGTATATTTGTCCCGCCATGTTCTCTGGGGTTAGGGGCAGAAGACCCCCCCCCCCTTGAATACGGAAAAACCGCAAGTAACAAAAACACCATGTTTTTACCTGAGATCTCTAGGGATCTCTAAGTCCTCCAGTGAAACTGTATGGTCAATGTCCGACAGACACTGACCATAGAGCTGCGCTGGAGGAGCTACAAATGCCTAGTGGAGTGTCCTCTCTAGGAATCTCTAGGTCCTCCAGCTCAACTCTGTGATCAACATCTGACAGACATTGACCATAGAGTTGTGCTAAAAGAGCTACATATGTCTAGTGGAATGTCCTCTCTAGGAATCTCTAGGTCCTCCAGCGCAACTGGTCAACGTCCGACAGACATTGACCATAGAGTTGCACTGGAGGAGATACAAAGGCCTAGTGGAGTGTCCTCTCTAGGAATCTCTAGGTCCTTCAGTGCGACTTTTGGTTAAAGTTGACCATAGAGTTGCACTGGAGAACCTAGAGATTCATAGAGATAACGTATTAATCCAATCCGTCAATCGTAAAAGCCGCAAATATGGAGGGGTGAGTGTATTGCTTATTGCGTTTGTTATCTATTAAACTACAACGCCCACAATGCCTTGCGAAAGCGCGCCGGCCAATCAGCAGGCAACCCTGCAGAGGGACTTCCGGTTGTCCCTTTTCCCAGCCGGGAAGGGGGCGTGTCTACTCCGGGTCCGCTTTGGGGCGATGGCCGCCGCCACCGCCGCGGTCGTCCTGGCGGCCGCTCTGGGAGGAGGGCTGCTCCTCATCGCCCGGCGCTTGTTGCTGCGGTCGGCGGGGAAGGCGAAGCGGTGCGCCTCCTCCTCCTCCTCCTCCTGCACCTCCGCCGGGGCCCCCACGATGGAAGGCAAGACTGTGATCATCACGGGCGCCAACAGCGGCCTGGGGAGGGCCACGGCGGCCGAGCTGCTACGGCAACATGCGAGGGTCATAATGGCGTGCCGGGACCAGGAGCGCGCGGAGGAGGCGGCCAGGGAGCTGCGCGCGGAGCTCGGGGTGCGCGCGCGGGGGGCCCGAGGGGGGGAGTGCCGCGGGGAGCTGCTGGTGCGCGAGCTCGACCTGGCCTCCCTCCGCTCCGTCCGAAGCTTCTGCCACAAGGTCCTCCAGGTACAGGCCACGCCCCCTTTCCCCTGACTGACTGACTGTCACTCACTCACTCCCTCCAAGAGGGAAAGACAAAATGGCGCCCCCCCATTCCCCATTTAGATCCTGGCTGAGAAGAAGAGGGGGTTATAGCTTATATTCACTGTTTTAAAACTCTTCTTGGGTCATGCCCTACATTGGCCTTGAATTATTATTATTTAATTATATATATATATATATATATATATATACACACACACACACACACACACATATATGTCTTTGTGTGTATAAATATTTTAAAGGTCTTATTGGGTCATGGTCTCCATTTTCCTTAAATAATAACAATTGTGTTTGTGTGTGTGTGTGTGTATATATATATATACACACACACACACAGAGACATATACATATATACATACATATGTGTGTGTGTGTGTTTTAAAGTTCTTCTTGGGTCGTGGTCGCCATTTTCCTTAAATAATAACAATTGTGTTTGTGTGTGTGTGTGTGTATATATATATACACACACACACACACACAGACATATACATATATACATACATATGTGTGTGTGTGTGTTTTAAAGTTCTTCTTGGGTCGTGGTCGCCATTTCCCTTGAATTACGTATATATATATATACACACACATATATACATACATATGTTCGTGTTTGTGCCTTTTTTAAAGCTCTTATTGGACCATGGGCTCCATTTTCCTGAATAATATATCACTATACATGAATGAACATATAAACACACACACACACGTGTGTGTGTTTGTATATAAGTGTGTGTGTGTGTTTTTTTAAAGCTCTTACTGAGTCATGTTCTCCATTTTCTTTGAATTATAATAATAATGATTATTCAATCATGTGCTACAAGTTGTTGTTGTTGTTGTTGTTGTTATTCAAGGAAAATGTAGGGCATGACCCAATAACCATCATTATGGTAATTCAAGGAAAATGGAGAATATGACTCAGTAAGAGCTTTAAAACACTTATATTATAATAATAATTAATAAATAATAATAATAATAATTAACATACGTGTGTGTGTGTGTGTGTGTGTGTGTGCATATGTGCGTGTATAAATAATTCTTATATTTTACATTTGTGCCCAGGTTTCCCCCAAAATTGGGGCTCAAAGCAGCTTGCAGTCTAAAAGCAAAGGGAAGGAAGGAGAGCCCTTCTAGGTTTGTGAAGGCTATGAAACTGGGCAGAGTTGTTGTGCAGAAAACAGAGTTTCTGCAGGTGCTGGTGACCCCTCCTCCCACTGTGTGACCTTTGGGCAAGTCACACTCTCTCAGCCTCGCAGAAAGGCAATGGCAAACCTCCTCTGAACAGACCTTGGCAAGAAAACCCCATGATAGCTTCGCCTTAGGGTTGCCATAAATCTGAAATGACTTGAAGGCTACACAACAACTGGTGACAAGCAGCACCTGCTGAAAAGTACAGGTCGGGTCTCCTTTATCCAGAATATTCCAACATTGTCCACATGGATGGCTGAGACAGTGATACTTTTGCTTTCTGATGTGTCGAGTACATTACGTTACGTTATTTTTTTTACTAGAGCAATACAAAGAAGTTGGAGGAAGAGCTGAAAAGAGGGAATCTTGTGGCACTATTAAGACTAGTGACCTGTTTTTAACAAATTCATAAATAAGTTAGTCTTAAGCATGTCACAGGATTCCTTCCATCTCCCTTTCTTCCTTTTATACAGAACTAACAGAACTGTCTCTTTGAAATTTGAAATAGAAGTTAGGTTCAGGATTATGGCCATATGATACACAAAATCCCACTTGTGTGTGTCACATGAATTTGGGTTGTAAATACATGCTGAGCCTTCCTTATCGAAAATGTTCAGGAAGTGTTTTGGATTTCAGAGCTTTTTGGATGTTGGAATATTTGCATATACATAATGAGATATGTTGGAAATGGGACCCAAGTCTAAACTTGTGTATATGGAACTGTTAGAAAGCAAAGGTGTCCCCTCCTCAGCCACTCATGTGGACAATTTTGGAACATTTTGAATTTTGGGATTCCAGATAAGTGATACTCAACCTGAACAGCTGTCCATCCAAGGCATATACAGACTTGGGAGTAAACTTCATTTACCACAGGGAGACTGATTCCTGAGTAAACACTGAATGGGGTATTTGCAACAAAACTACTTAATTTATTCCACTTTCTCTCCACTGAACCCAATGGTTATTTTGGGGTTATTTTTCCTCACAACAGTCCTGTACTGGGGCTTGAATTGAGACTGAAGAAGGAGACACACAGCCAGCCAGTGAGTTTTATGGTTTATTAGTTTTAGGGTTCAATGAGCTGAGTTCTTCTGCTATATTCAGACCTCAGTGAAAAACAGTGGAGGGGATAGATCTCCTCCACTTTAACAGCTCTTTACCATTAGCACTGCCCCAGCACAAGGAAAGGACCATAGGGCGATGATGGAGCACATTCTTTGCTTAGACAGAAAATCTAGTCCATAGCATCTGTAGTTACGTTTTTTCCGTTGTTGTTGTTCTTCTTCTTTTTAAGCATCAGGCAGTAGTGGGTGTTGGTAAATCTCATGAGAGCTGCTGCCTGGAATAAACATGCTATTGTAACACACTGTAAAACATAAGTGCCATCTTGACTTGAGTAAGCATCTCCAAAAAAAAGTTTCTAAATAATCTACTGTATATACTCATGTATAAGTCTAGAAATTTTAGTCAAAAAATTGACCCCAAAAACCTGAGTCAACTTATCCATGGGTCAATGTAAGTACTGTACTTTAACTCTTATTTTAAAAAGGAACCATTCCCTGGTGAAAAGCACGAGCATAATCTGTCCTGGAAGCACTGACCCCCCCCCCCCCCCATTCTCTCATCCATCCAGCCTTTAGTATGACCACAAACAGTTATGTCTGCTGGAATTGTTTTGACACTGTTTTGCTTTGCTTCATCCTTTAGATCCTTTGCTATATGCCCCTAAGTTTTACCCTCGACTTATACATGGGTTATATCAAAACCCATAATTTTGGCCCCAAAACCTACCCTCGACTTATACATGAGGTTGACTTATAGTCGAGTATATACAGTATTTACATTTATGTCATTTTAAAATATACCTTAGCTTGTTCAGTTTTGTTATTGTTTTCAATCATCAATTGTTCTAAACTACTATGAAGTGATTTTACTTGTACTGTATGCTGCCATGATATCATACATGGTTGTTGTTGTGTGCCTTCAAGTTGTTTCTGACTTACGGTGACCCTAAGGTGAACTTATCAAGGGGGTTTCTTGGCACGATTTATTCAGATATTTTTTTCATTTGCCTTCTGAAGCTGAGAGCGTGTGACTTGCCCAAGGTCACCCAGTGGGTTTCTGTGGCCAAGCAAGGATTTGCACTCTGTTCTCCCGGATCCTAGTTCGTCACGCAAGCCACAACACCACTATGGCTCTTTATTACATGCTATAAATATTTTAATAACTAGGGACTGTTGTAAACATTAGATTGTTCCTCCAGCTAATAATCTTCTGTTTGTGGAAATTAGCTTGCAGCTCATATGTAAATAAACATAGGCACGTGAATTGCATTGTGCACAGGCCTGTTTGTAAGCTAAGTCTGCCAGGGATTCCCTATGTTTTTGTACCACAGCATTAATCCTTCCAGCTGTTGCCAAAAGAACAACCATTTTCTTATGCCCCTCCATTGTTAGCAAAGGGACCAGCGTCCTGGAGCTTTTTACCTTCTGAACCTTTTTGACAAAGTTTAATTTGACATATATTTCAAAAGACCATTTGAGGCATTTATGCTTCACAGTTTTCATTTGTAGGCCTGTACATTCCTGCAATATAACACATTCTGTAACTGTCACACTTTAACACCACTATCTGCCCACAAACTGAACAGTGTTAAATGTGATTTTTGCCTGTTGTGAATGCAGAAGATGGAGATGGCTGTGTGAAATGTGGGCCAGCAAGTGCACTACCTCTAAATAATATATTTGTGTGCTAAACATGCTATTAACACGGGCACCGCCTTTCTGCTATAAAATTAGGGCAGTTAAAACTTGATTCTGTTGATCCAAAGGTAAGAGCAAGAGGTTAAGAGTAGTGATCATTCTGGTTTGGCTAGCCTCTTTTATATCTGATACCAGCTTGTTGTGTGAAATACACAGTGTACTCATACCTTAAGAAGAAGGGTCCGACAGTTAACAATAACAATGAATCCCCTGAGACTTTAAACACTAACACATTTTGTTTGGCACATCCTGTTGTGGGCTGGAGTCCACTTCATCAGATGCAATCCCACAAAAGTTAATGCCAAATAAAATATGTTGGTGGTTAAGGTGCTACAAGACTGTTGTTTTTTGTTACACCAGACTAACATGCCTACCCACTGAGGGGGAAAAGAAATTAATTTTACATTAGAATTATTATTCAAAAATGAGAGAAGCGTGTGTGTAAACATGAAGAAAATATGGTGAGATTTTGATAGTATGCTGTATCAAAAGACTAGTAGTAATATTAGTAGTGCTGAGTACAGCAGTGTCTTTTAGATAAGAGCATCTGACAATACCATGTTGCATCTTGCCAAAGAACTATTTGCATTGTCATAGAGCAAAATGTGACTGGTTTGCACCATATGAGACCTATAGATTTTGTCTGTATTGCACTGTGTGAAAGGATGCAACAGATTTTGTAACCTAGTAATACATTTGTAATAAAGAATACGTGTGTGTGTGTGTGTGTGTGTGTGTGTGTTAGCCTGGGACTTTGCTGCTTTTGATTAATTATTTTTTGCTTCATACATTTTTATTCCACCTTCCTGCAGCATACTGGTTCTCCCAACCCTATAGGACAGAAATGTCAAAGTGCAGCCTCTAGGGTGGGGTGGGCAGTTCCCCTCCCCAATAGCCTACCCATATTTTTTAAAAGAAACATTGGCTGTGTCAGGGCAGGTGCCACCCTTGATTATATCCCCTTGGATCTCGTGAAGCTATTCATTGCTAATGTAGGAACATATTTGGAAGCAGGTGGTCCTGTTTCTGTGGGAGCATTATGTGTGCAGTCTTTGATTGGAGCCTGTGCAGAACACATGCACAGAGCACAGTAGATATTACCGTGTTTTGTTTTGGGGGGTGCACCATGATGCAAAACATTCCCTAAATCAGGGAAAGTTCTCTGGATGTTGTTAGGCTACAGTTTCCATCATACTTTGCCAGTGTGTATGCTGACTAATGGGAGTTGCTATCCAGCAACATCCAGAAGACCGCAAGTTGCCCATCTGTGCTCTAGTGGCAACATCTGAAACTCTCTTAGAAACCTCACACTTGTTTATGGGGCCCATCATAGAAGCAGAGCAGGAGGTAGGAGATGGAAAATCATGCATGGCCAAGATTGTGGAAGCTTCATGACCACTGGCTTAATCTTTTGCTTCTTCTGTTGACTCATTGATTTCTCATTTACCAAAATAGGTGAATGATTTCAGTATTGTTATGTCTGTATAGCTAATTTGCTCTATTTCTTTTCCTGTTGTCAAGGAAGAGCCTAGACTGGATGTCCTGATCAACAACGCTGGGATATTCCAGTGTCCCTACATGAAGACCGAGGATGGTTTTGAGATGCAGTTTGGCGTCAACCACCTAGGTCACTTCTTGCTCACAAACCTCCTCCTTGGACTTCTGAAAAGCTCCGCACCCAGCAGGATTATAGTGGTTTCCTCAAAGCTTTACAAATACGGAGAGATCAACTTTGACGACTTGAACAGCGAGCTAAGTTACAACAAAAGCTTTGCCTACAGTCGAAGCAAACTAGCTAACATCCTGTTCACCAGGGAGTTAGCCCGGCGTTTAGAGGGCACGGGGGTTGTGGTCAATGTGCTCCATCCTGGTGTTGTCAGAACAAATCTGGGCAGATATGTACATATTCCTTTACTGGCTAGGCCTCTCTTTAATTTGGTGTCCTGGGCTTTTTTCAAATCTCCACTGGAAGGAGCCCAGACTTCTATTTATTTGGCATCTTCTCCTGAAGTAGAGGGTGTATCTGGGAAATATTTTGGAGATTGCAAGGAAGAACAGCTATTGCCTAAGGCCATGGATGATCTGGTTGCAAGGAAACTGTGGGATATCAGTGAAGTGATGGTGGGGCTGCTAAAATAAAAGGCCAAGAGAAGCACTGTGTGAAAGTAGCGTAATTATATGTGTTTGAAATTTCAGTTTCCTGCATTTGTTCTTCTTTATTGAGACGGAGGAAGTTCACCTGATTCTGTCTCTTATTGAGATTCAAGCAGGATCTGGATATGTTGGGTTTTTTATTTAAATTATTATTTTTTCCCTGGATGACAAAATATTCCAAGAAAATAATTGGCGTTAAAACAGTTTTAGTATATTTCAGGTTCAAGAGGCAAATAGTTCTGCTGACAACAAAGTTGCTTTCTGAAGTGTGTGTTGAGAGTTCAGTACTTAGTATCTGAATTAGGTGTGCATGGTGCTGTATTTGGAATATATGGCAGCTTTATTTATTTTTTATTCTAAAAAGGATGCCAAGAATATAAAAGAGAGAAACTTCTTGTGACTTGCTTCAGCCCATCCTGTATATATTTCTGTTTCAGTGCAGAATGCCAGCCAGAATACAGTGCAGGAAATCTAGCCTATGCTGCCGTAACAACATTTTTAACACTCATTTTGTAGACATCTCTAGGACTAGAATCCAGGACACAATTAAGCATTTTTAAATCCTACACGTTTTAGTGAGATTTAAAGTGTATTTAACAATGGACTAAATATTCAGTGTTGCTTGCCTTAGCTGATACTGTTTCCTCATGGCACAGACATGCTTGCACATACACACACATTCACAAATGTACAGCAGGAATCCCATTAATTTCATCAGACTGCGGGCCTGTTTGGTTAAGGACTTCCCTTTATTGCCATATTTATACATGTGAAATAGTAGCATTGTTTTTTTCCAGACTGAGCCATGACATGGCATGCATGTACCTGTTTGATTTGAAGCTGTTCATGCTATGCACTGTTGTGTATACTGAAATCTGCAGAATTTACTCTTAATGTATGTAAGAGTAGAATGTATGTAAGAGTAGAATACTGATGCCATGGGCTTTCAGAGTAATGTTGAATGCTGTAATGTTAATAAAATATGTATTGGGGTGGTGGGGTGGTATCACATTAAACTGAAAACTAGACTCTTGGCCTAAATGCACTTAATCACAGAATGTCAGTGACACATATGTAATAATGCACAAACTGCCATCCGTGATGCACCTAAGGCTAATGCATTAACTCTAGAATAGTTGCACTGGAATATGTGGGCTGTAGGTTGTGGCAATTCAATGCTGTTAAATACTGTAGTGAACATGGGCTCCTGAGCATGTTTCTATGGAAGTAAGTGCCATAAGTATATATCAGATTCAGGTATATCAGCTTGTGTGGTTTCTAGGTCCCTGACCTAAGTCTTCCCAAGTGGCAGGATTGCCATCAGCTTCCATTAATGTGCTTGCTTAATAGCACGGGCATGAATGTCATATACAGACAGCTGCACATGCACACACCCATCAGAATGTATGTAAAGTAGTCCTGGATTACACCAGTTACAGATTCTAATTATAGAGCCTCTGCCATGCAGAGTTGTTAATGTTTCACTGTGTTTGGTTTTGGCTTTGAAGGCATAAGTGTGCCTCATTTTTGTTCTCCTTAAATAAAGCTATATCCTAAATAATAAAGTAGATATTAAATTTGTATGTGGGTGTCATCACTGTGTGTTCTTATTTAAAGCTGAAGAGTGGTTAATTTTGAATCTGCACCAGTGCATGTGGTAGAAAAATGTCAAAGAAAGAGCAATTTTTTGAATTATCAGTGGAGAACATGTGGCTCTCCAGCAGCCCACGTCAGCATAACCAACAGAAAGAAATAGTAAAGGCGTAAGGTACACACTGCATAGCAGATGTTTGAGAACATGGCATAACATTTTTATCCAGGTTTCACCCTATGACTCTTCTAGCTTTTCCCTGTTGTAGTATCTGAGTCAGATCATTCCAGAAAGATTGCTTAGAGTGTATCTACACTTTGCAATTTGACACCACTTTCAGTGATGGAGCTCCATCCTATGAATTCCTGGGATTTGTAATTTTACAAGGTCTTTAGCTTTCTCTGCCAAAGAGTGCTGGTGCCTCACAGAACTGCAAACCCCAGGATTCTGTAGGATGGAGTTATGGAAGGTAAAGTGATGTCAAAATGCATTATTTCTATAGTCTAGATGCTCTCTGTGATGCAATTGGCTTGGGATCATTACCGTATATACTCGTGTATAAGTCGACCTCATGTATAAGTTGAGAGCAGTTTTTAGGTCCAAAATCATGGATTTTGATATGAGTCATGGATAAGTCGAGGGTCAAACACTGGGGCATGTTACAAAATCTAAAGGGGGAAACAAAGCATTACTTCGGTCCCTACATCTCCTTCTCTAGACTGCTCCCAAGGGAGAAATGGAAAATGGGGAACAAACCGCGGCATGCACGCACTCTCCCCTTCCCTTCACCCTCAGGATTTCCAAAGCTCATGGTTTGCAAAACTGGGTACAAACCTCTCTCTCTCTCTCTCTCTCTCTCTCTCTCTCTCTCTCTTTTCCCTTCTCCCTCAGGATTTCCAAGGCTCATGGCTTGCAAAATGGGGCACAAGTTTTGGCATACTCTTTCTCCCTTACCTCGCTGGCTGGTTTTTTAGCTCTGGCTATGAAGGAAGGCTGAGGGATAAGGCACACAGAGAGACAGAAGAGCATGTCGGGATTCAAACAGGGAAGCAAACTCATCTCAGCAGCTGTTTGTTAGCTCTAACTATGAAGGAAGAGTGAGAGATAACACGGATACACACATTGGAGAGCATGCGGGGATTCAAACAGGGAAGCAAACTCCCTCACTTTCCCTCTCTCTCCTCCATTTCCCTTGTCTCACCGGCTCCAAGGAAAGGCTGGGGGGGTGTCACACATACACAGGAGATTGCATGGGGAATCAAACAGGGAGCTTTTTTAAGATCCCTGGCTACAAGGAAAGGGTGGATGCTTCTTTTAGGAACTTTATAAGCAGTATTAACTTATATATTACTTGACACATGATTTTGGAGTCCCATTTTGGGGCATAAATTTCTTGACTTGTAGTCGAATATATACAGTAGATTTTTTTACTCAACGTATGTTAAGACTGGGTACCAGAGATAGTCATGTTTTGTTACCTCCCCTTAGAAAGAGGTAAGAAAGGTGGTCTGTTAGCTGTTCAGAAAGCACTGTCTTGTTTTTAGATACTTTTTATTGCAAAAGCAGACAGGAATGCTTAGTCATTTCTGCTGTGTGACAGGTGAAAATTGTTGGAACTGCAACTCCTAGCAGCTATAGCCCGTGGCAGGGATAACTAGCAGCTACAATCCAAAAATATTTAGATGCAACATTACCATTGCCACTCCATGGAACTAGCAAACATTATTCATGGATAAGGCTACCCATGTATAAGGATATTCTGTGGCATGGATTGGAGGGAAGATATGTGACCCTTCAGTTGTTGGGACTGCAACTCTCATGATTTTTCAACATTGGCAAGGCTAACTAAAGTTGTTTGGAGATCCAGTTCAGCAGGTTCTAGAGTCTGAACATTTCTTGCTCTTGTTCGGTGGAAATTAGAGTTACATTAAATTGATTGATTGGATTTATACCCTGCCTTTCTCCTGAAATAGGATCCAATGTGGCTTCCAGATGTCTAAAACAATGTTCTCCCCAAATGTGCCTGTGAAGGTGGTGGGACTGACAGAAAGCCCTCCCCTGCAGAACTTAAAGCTTGCTCTGGCTTGTATAATAGGACTTTCTTCTAAATAATAGGCTTAGAGCCATCATGGTGTAGTGCTTTAAGCATTGGACTAAGACTCTGGAGAACAGGGTTTGAATCCTTGTTCAGCCGTGGAAACCCACTGGTTGACCTTGAGCAAGTTTCGAAGGAAGGCAAAGGCAAACCCCATCTGAACAAAATCTTGCTAAGAAAACCCCTTGGTTGGTTCGCTTTAGGGTCGCTGTAAGTCAGAAAGGATTTGAAGGCACACAATAACAAATAGGCTTAGAGTCAGGGTATCAGTCAGTCAGTTTCCCAGTTGAACTCCCTTGGGGTTTTTTTTCCCATTTAAGGTACTAGAGGAAAAATAGATTCCAAAAGCATTTCAAATAAGGTTAAATCATACTCTTAACTTGGTTTCGGCTTTTCAAATGGCATTTTTCCCCCTAGTCTAATCTTACAAGCATTCCTCACCTAGCAAAACAGTCCAAAAGATCTAGACAGCAGAATATTATTTTTGAGAGCAGAACTGTTGGTTTCTACATCTGAAACCAACCTCATTCCATCCCCTCTCCCAGCAACCACCAGCACCTTCGCGTCTGCTGTGACTGGCCTGAGATCTAACAACTTATATGAATGTTGAACAGATTCCAAATATACTTAAGCCAAACCCAGAAAGGAATGGGGGGAGCATAGGGAAAGTTACTGGTCATTCTTCAGAAAGTAACTAAACTAGTTGATTTTTTAAAAAGAGTCGACCAAGTGTCTTGTTCCCATTCAGAATAATCACTTATTCTAAATACAGTCAGTCCTCCATATCCATGGATCTTTTTATCCATGGACTCAAAGTATCCACAACTTGAAATATATTTTAAAAAGTACATACATTCCAAAAAACAAACCTTGATTTTGCCATTTTATATAGGGACACCATTTTATTATTCCATTGTATTTAATGGAACTTGAATATCCACAGATTTTGCTATCCATGGTGGGTCCTGGAACCAAATCCCAGTAAATACCAAGGTCCCACTGTATTTGCAGCAACAGCTGGTTATAAGAATATCAGCAAGAACAGTAATAAGCATGTCAGCTGATGATTTAAAAATCATGCCTAAGGCCTATTTAGCCCAGCGTCCTCTTCCCATAATGCCCAAACTGCAGCTGAAATAAGTAAATATACAGCCATTGTGACTAATGTAGTCACTTATATCTTTTATTGCACAAAGTATTTTACTTCCCAAATTTGTATATCTGACATGTTAGATAAAAGGAACTATGGTTCTTTTTATGGTCTGATCTGCACTGCAGAAATAATGCAGTTTGACACCATCTTAATTGACATGGACCCCTCCTGTGGAATCCTGGAATTTGTAGTTTGTTGTGGCACCAGAGCTCTCTGACTAAGAAGGCTAAATATCTTGCAAAATAACAGATCTGCAAATCCCATAGCACTGATCCATGGCAGTTGTGCTGTGCAGAATTAGACCAACCTCTTCACAGGTGTAACCACTCACTTAAAAGGCTTTAAAATAGGTAGTTACATATGTGAGGAGCTAGTTCCTTTTATCTGACTTGAATGTCCTACTAGTGTTAAGCATCTGTGGATGACTCCAGGCTGTAGTACTATGGGAAGGAGAAAGTCACATTCCTAGCCACTTCTTCCACTTCGTACATAATTGTATACACACACCAAGTACATGTCTGCATGCACTTGGTATGTGTGTGCGCAGCTAAAAATACCCGAACACTTTGGTTATAGGAAAGTTGCTTCAGCCCCTCCATTATTTGAGCAGACCTCCTTTGCATCTTTCCAAGCTCTGCAGTGTTCTGTCTGAGAAACTGGCAACATAGCTTACAAAAGAAAGACAGCTGATATTAGAGTTATAAATTAGTGTTTATGACAAGACTCATCAGATAGAGGTGAAGCTGTGAACACATATTTTGTGGGTATGATTGTTACTCAATGGTAGCTGTAAAAAACAAAACAATTCATTTTAAAAATATTTTATTAAACAGTCACAACGCATGCATACATACTTACATACCAGTACTAACAGTACTAACATACAAATCAGTTTCCAAATCACTTTCCATATACATTACATAATCCTTTCTCCTTCTTAAACCTCCTACTCTTTTTTTTTTTCTTCATCTCCTGTTTCATTGTTACTGTAACTTAATAATTGGAAGGCTAGACCGGAGTGCTATTCCCAGTCATGAGAAATCAATGGACAAGGCTGAATAAGAAGATGCCACTCTGTGTCGCCCCAGTCTGAGCCACTCCAGCTTTCCATAGACTACTCATTGGACAGGTAAATATTACCACCCTGCAAAAACATCAGACTCCACTATCTCATTTCAATATTTCCTTTTCAGTTAGCTCTGTATGCTGTGTCTGTGTGAATTGCTATCTTGTGTGTGTGATTGCACCCTGCATTTAAAAAAAATAAAACATTAAAATTCACCAACACCTGGCATCATTCTCGGTTATTACCAGTATACACAGGTGCAAACAGTCCTAAAGCTTACCCAGCCTCTTGCAAAAGCTAATTTCCCAAACAATTACATACTTGGTGGGGACTCCCAGCCCTCACCTTTGTTTGGATGCCATTGTCCAGTTCTTACTTTTCTCCTTTCCAAAGCCTTTTTCCTCAGACTTCAAGGCTGAAATCCTATAAACATGCTTACCTACAAGTAAGCCCCACTGAACTCAGTGAGGCTTTCTTCGGAGTAAATACATACACAGTATTCCTTTCCAATGCCTAATTCTATCCAGAGGGAAGCCGCAGCTGCCAAACCACGTAAAAAGAACCCAGAAAAACCAGGTTCTTTTTGCACAGCAGGGTGGACGTTACGAGTGCGCCAATGGCGCACTTGTGATGTAAGCACCGTGTGGACGCTGTGCAGATGCCGCACTGCGCTTACGTGACAATGGTGGCACCCATGTACATAGGACACTGCCATTGTTACGTGTCACTCCGTACTAGGGTTAGGGACCGTGCAGTTGCCACACAGTCCCTAACCCTGATATCGCTGCCGCCATGCCACAAAGGACCCGTCTTTATTGGGCCTTAGTCTTTTTGACATAGTACCTACCATTTATTCATTGGTATTACATCCCATGTTCCCCTCAAGATGCTTGTGGCATGCAAGATTCCAACCCTATTTTATATTCATAACAGTTCTATCAGTAGATTAGTCTAAGATATGATGACAAGTCCAAGGATACCACTGGGCTTTGACTGTTAAATAGCCAGTGTCATCTGGTTGCTAAGCCATTTAATGACTGTTATTGCTATTTGCCCTGAAGTCAACTTCACGTTACTTAGTAACTCTATGAATGAGATCCCCAAGGACCCTGGTCATCAATAGCCTTACTCAGATCTTGAAAACCTCAGGACCATAGATTCCTAGATTGAATCTATCCACCTATAGCGTGGTCTTCCTTTTTCCCTGCTGTCTTTCACTTTGCCAAGCACTATTTTACAATGAGTCATATCATCTCATGTGTCCAAAGTATGACGGCTCATTTAATGATCTTGGCTTCTAGGAAGAGTTCAAGCCTGACTTGCTCTATAGTCCATTAATTTGTCTTTTTAGCAGCCCATGACATCCTTAGAATTCTCTTCCAACACCACATTTCAAATGCAATTATTTTCTTTCTGTCAGCTTTCTTCACTGTCCAGCTGTCAAATTACACATAGAAATTGGATGCAATCCCACCACCACAGAAAGGCACACCATCCAACTATTAGAGAATTCCATGGAATCCCATCACTGTAGAATCCCACCATCTGGAAAAGTGAGCAAGTTGACCGTGTTGTCAATTAAATGTTACTTCAGCACTGGTAATAAAATGACACCTTTCACTGCACCTGAAGACAATAGAATTCCCTTCTTTAGGGAATGCAGGGCAGGCCACATGGTATACTTCTGTCATCTAGCAGGCAGGAGTAGCAGGGGGTGGATCTTGGAGGTGCTGCCAATGTTCATCCTATCCCTAACCCTCTGGATGTCTGGTGGTTTCCATGTTCCACCATGCCTAGCCCAGAAACAAAAGAAGGGCCCTTCATTCCAACTTCCATTGTCCTGGCCACAGGGAGATAAGAACCACTGAGCACGATCCCCTTCCCCACTGCCATCCCCTTCCCCTTTTGTTTCATGTGTTTTTAAGTCTATAAGCCTGAGAGCAGGTAACTGTGTAATTAACCATTTGTAAGCCACTCTGGAAGAAGAGTGGGTAATAAAAACTATGAATGAATGAATGAATGAATGAATGAATGAACGAATGAATGTAAAAGGCTTAGTAAATCCACGCTGGGTTTCAGTCCTTACTTTAAAGGAGATGTCCAAGATACTTAATGCTATCACCCAAATAGATTCAATACCTTCCTCTGAAGATATGGAATAAAAGGCAGGGATTTGTCACGTCTCTGACATGGAAGCCCAAATTGCTAAGGAACACCAAGCCTGATGGTAGGCCAATGTTGCAAAATTGAGAGTCATTAACACTTTTTTAAAATGTATGCTGGCTTTATAGGAATGTGGCATTCTAATTCTAAAAATGACCTCAGTTTTGCTCCACCACGTACAGGTTTTTGTTCACAACTTGCTTTGACATTTCTATGTTGTAATATGTGATTGAATGAAATGGTGCCAAGAATAAGAAAGCAGTTAAAATCTTCTAAATCTTTCAAAAACAAAAATCCACTCAAAAACAGTAAAAGGAATCACACTGAAACATCGGCATCCATACTTAATCAAAGCTGAACAACAACTGAATTGATAGAAATATCAATTTTTGAAAGAACTCTGTAGCATTTTTATTGTGTTTTTCAATAAACAGGTACAGTATTGAAAAAATTACCTTTTCTAAGTGATGTTTAAAGTTGTTTTTAAAGTTACTATTTAAAGCTATTTTGGGGCATTTTGAGCAGAATTTTATTTTGAGTCTTCTGTCATTCTGTTGTCAATACTTTGAAAAAGGAGTAAATGGAAAAGCAATAAATAATGAATCAGCTTGTTAAAATGGATTTCATAATTTAAGCATAACAAATTACTTGTGGGAAGCTTTAGAGTGCATTATAGTGATTTTTTTAAAAAAAGTAATTGCCCAGGCTCTAGTTCTCTTTGAAAATGCTGGACATGATACACCAACCAGAGCCTGGCTTATTGTAATTTAAGGACAAAATAGAGACTGAAAGACCTTCTGAGCAGGCGCATGTAACTGATACTGCAGGCCTGCGATGAACAAGCTTTTTCTTTCTTCTCCATGATGCCTTATAACAGCAGTGACAACTGTGCAGCCCATATACAGCCCCTTAAAAGAACCCGGGTAGCCATTGAGACCCTCAAGATGTGCCCACTCCCTTACCCCCAAAACCCCATGAGATGTTTGCCTTGGAGTCGCCATATGTTAGAAACAACTTGAAGTCACACATAGTATCAGGAAACTATAATAATTGTTAACTCCAAGTTCTGGGGGGAAAAAATCTGTGAAAACACTTCCTGGGAGCCTCACATACCTCACTTTCCTTGGCATCACGGGAACATATTTTCAAGTGCATGTGCGGTGGATCAGGTCCTGTAAATGTGTGTCTTACAAGGGAAAATTTGATTGCTTGTATCACAGATCGTTGCCTCTTTGAGATGGGTCTACATCACCCAGAATACTCTGGGCTGTTCTCAGAGTATTCTGGTCCCAGAATTGCCCCAAATGTCCCCCATTACCTCTGCACTCCATAGTGATTCCAGGCAGCTGTCTACAACTGTGTCACCCAGTTTCTGGTGTGAGTCGCTCCCTCTGTGGTTGAAAATGAGGTGCCCAGGGTCAGTCACGTGGTTGGGTGCCTTGTTGTGACCGTGGAGTGACTCATGTCAGCGGTGGTGGTGCCAAGTGGCATATTGGGACACTATGTAAACAGCCACCTGGCATCATTCTGAAACACTCTGGATTTTCCTGGAAAATCGGGAGCAAAAAGGCAAGTCTTTTGAATGCACTTTAAGGGAGGGATGACCCTGAATTGATGTGGGACTGGCCTCAAGTCATGAAAACAGTTCCCAGTTGAATCAGGGCTTTGGCCCAATGTTGTGAAGACAGGTCACAGCAAGGGCAGGGGAAAACCAGTTCATTTGGCCCATGTAAATGTGCCCTGAGAATCCATTGTGCTTTCTGGAATGGGCTGTTTTCTTGTCAGTTCTCATCACAGGTTTGTTTTGAATCCAAAAGAGCAAGAGCCCTGGCTTTTATTAAACCGATTAACTTTAAACACAATGCTTCCATCATGAGTTTGGACCTTTCAGCAAATTAAAACCGCTTGCCGGCTCCCCTGGAACGAGTGAGCAAATTGACTGCTTCACATTGTTTGTTTTAAAACTGCAGCGGGGCATGGCAGTGTGTTTGTGTGTGAGCTTAGCCGAGAGCTCTGCTTTATATCCAGAAATTATAACATCGTTACTCTTGTTAGCATCTAATTTTAACAGCCTTTAGCTCCCCTAATTTCCTCCCTTTTCATATCTGCACCAGCCATTTGATTTCTGAGGAGGGTTCGTAATTGTTTACCGTCTTGGGCTCTCACTTGTGTCCGCCTAACTCTGGACAATGCCAGCTAGCATTTTCTCAAGGGCTCTTCAAGACAGAACAAAGTTAAATTGGTGTCCTTTTGTTTATTTCTTTTTCTGCCTTTGTTCATTTTTATTTTTGCTTGACAGCTGGTCAGTCAAAGTTGGACTGCTCCAGTCAATTTGACTCAAGGCTATACATGGCTCCAAACTTGGCCTTGGTTTGGTCTAGTAGCCTGATACCACGGGTGAAGACATGGTATACAAAAACACACCGTATGGGTTGGATCAAACAGTGTCATTCTACTTACAAAGTAGAAGGGATGTATCTATTCCTGCTACATATAGCCTCTCTCATGAACCTCCAAAATCTACTCCAGAGCTTGGAAATCTGAAGTAGATATGAGGCACTACTGGATCTTTGCTAGTACAATATTGGATTCAAACCACTGGTATTAGGTTTAAGGAGACCCAGCATGGTGTAGTGGTCTAAGTGTCGGACTAGGACTCTGAGAAACTGGGTCCTGAATGCCTGCTCAGCCATGGAAACCCACTGAATGATGCTGGGCAAGTCACACTTTCTCAGCTTCGGAGGAAAACAAAAACCCACTTTGAACAAATCTTGCTAAGAAAATCCTTTGATAGTTTTGCCTAAGGATCCCCATAAGTTGGAAACAACGTAAAGGCAAACAATAACAAGAACAACACTAGATTTATGAAGACATTTTTTTTAAAATCCATATTTTTAATGGAATATTGTATCTCTGCTGACCATTAGGAGAGTGGAATCTATTATACACATTGTAAAATTGTTTGCACTTCAGCGTCACAGAGGACCCGGCTCTCCAAATCTTTAACAGAAGATATTGCATAATTTATTTATTTTGTTTACTCAAATATCTTTTTTACTTCAGACTCCAGCAGGAAGACTCCTATACCGGCTAACAGACAATAAATAAAAATCAAGACAGTCCCCGCTCCCAAGCTTTCCATCTTAAATTTTTCACCTAAAAATGAAACAGGGAAATGGAAGGAAGAAGAAACACAAATTCAGACATGAGTTCTTAATGCAATAATCACTATTGTAACAAACATCTGGAATAAAAAAAAAGGCATCTGCATTTTAAAGAGAACATTTACACTGAAGCATCAGCAAACCTGAATTTCTGGTTTGTGTCACTTTCAAATAATTTTAACCAATGAATCCACTCTCTTTCTGCATTAACATGAGGATTTTTAAATAAAAAACACACTCTCTTAAATATTTTTTCCTCTCAAAAGAAATTTTAAGTAGCATTTACTCAAAGTATTATTTACATGTATATTTTCTCTTACAGTGTTTATGGAAATGTGTATGCTGGTATTTTTCAGAAGCCCAGAACTGTCACAATATTTAGAAGAGTGAGAAATCTAGGACTTTATCATGAGAGGTTTTTAAACCACCATTTTAGCTAGAGAATAGCACTCTCAGCAGTAACCTATTGCACAATGGATGGACTACAGATTTACTACTGGATGAACACAGCATCATCGTGTGATCAGGTATGGCCACATATGCTTTTATCTTGTTTAAACCCCACTTTTCTAGCCTTGTGTGATTAAGTCCTAGGTCCATATGAAAGTTGAGCATCGAGCAACAAAAAGGAGTGCAATGGTGAAGACCAGCAGCAGGTTCAGAGGGCCCCCTGCTGGCATGTGTACCCTCAGCAGGTGCCCAGGCAAGCTGATGCTTGGCACCACTCCAGGAAGGGAGGCTGGTTGTTCTTTTCATAGTTCCTGTAATAACCAATATGCCTCAGTATGCACTCCAATAAATCCAATGAAAATCAGACTTCACACTTTTGATTCCTATAGCCTTTGGTGTTTTCTTTTCTTTCTTTTTTTTAAAAAAGAAGGCATAAAAACACACCTTTCAATTACAACATTAAAAAAATCCAATTTTTCCAACCCTCCTTATGCATCATGTAGTTAACTTTTAAAGAAATCCTTGCCTGATCACCTTTAAGCCTAGTGGAAAAACCTCACAGGCACCAAGCAATCAAAATGATGGGTACCAGATACATTAAGGAGACACTCTATTAGGCTGTATCCCCACTGAATTAAACTATTATTAATCCAGGGCCTGAACTATTACAAGTGTGTTCTATTAGTGCAATCCAACATCTGGCTAGACTCAATTGCAAAGGAAGCGAACCCATTCCAACTATTCAGATACAGCTGACTATTTTTGAAGTACTGGCAAGGAGATGCTGGCATATAAAGCAACCAACATAAATATTTTTTTTAACCTATCAGTAATAGTCAACATTATAATTCTGGAATGCATTTTAGTTTGTTAGGAGGCAAAGCTCAAAGATCCCATATAGAATGGTACCAGTTCCCCATGAAGTGGCAGAATAAGAGGGTGCATTTAGCAGCATCTAGGCAAGCAGAACACAGTGTTTGATACACAGAGTGAAGTTGCAGAGCTCAGATACATGCTTTGGAGCATCAGCAAGAGATAGGAAACAAGTCTTTACAACTATCATTGAGGCTGAATTTATCACCCCATTACCATTCCCACAGGCTTTGCATTTGTATTGCAATGGGCCCTCCTCATGCACTGAGTTTAAAGGTGCAGAACCCCCAAGAAAGTGGGAAAACTGCAAATTAAAAAAAAAACACTACTTTTTTTAACTTGAGAAAACACCTCTGTAGGAATCTCTGGGTCTTGAAGTGCAACTCTACATTCAACATCCACCAGAAGTTGACCATACAACCATGCTGTAGGACCTACAGATGCATAGGAGATTATCATATGGAGGGTAAGGATGGGAGCAAAGCGAATTGCTGCCATCCTTATCCCATCCCATTTGCAATATCAGTAAGTAAAGGGATCTTATAGCAACTTTGAGACTAACTGGACAAAAGACGTTGTAAGATAAGCTTTTGTAGACCTGGTCTACTTCTTCTGTGTGTGAAGCATTGTGACAGATGATAGGGAACTGACTTATGGTTCTCATTACTTAAGACAGACATAGAAGATGAAACCTCCAACAGGAAAGTATAATAGACAAGCTATCGCCTTCTATGATTCTATATCACTGCAGACTGTTTTTATTTAGAGATCTGCAATTGGTGCTTTCTAAATTTTATCGGTTGGCTTGTTGTTTCATTTATATTTTGAGCTGGATTGTCATGGCATTTCCCAAGAGGAACAAAACTTTTAACATTTGCAAAACTCTCAGGAAGATATAAAGCTTCAAAGGATTGTCACATTTGGTTCTTTCCAAACTGTAAAGACTGGTATTTTGGTTATGCATTTTGTTCTGTTCTTTCCTAGTTTCCCAATCCATCCAACTCCAGCCCACTACTTCCAGAGCTCTCATCCATCCTGCTCCCACAGTGACTACCTCTAAAGTTTCTCTTCAGCCATATCCTCCCTCCCCTTCCCATTTTCCAGGCAAATTTGAGACTCAAATCCTACTAAACAACCACGCTGGTTTCATGAACCACATAACATAGACCAGGGCACATATACAGCCTTCTGGATCAAGGTCAGGAAAATGACATCATCTGTCATCAGCTCTGAAGAAACAGCATGCAAACAATGAAGACATCTGAGTTATGTCACAATATTGGGATCAAAAGGAGCATATTACAAATATTATAATAAGCCCAGTGATTTCTTTTGAAAGGCAATGAGCTGAAGTCGCAAACATCTGCTGGAGAGTCCAAGGAGATTACAAATGTCCAGTTATGAAAACATTCCAATTAAAGCCTTCAGATGCTTAGAATACTTTTCTAGCTATGTAAGTTGGCGCAACTGATAACATAGCTTGACATGTTTCACATTATTTAAACTCTTCTTATTTGAACAAGGAATAGATAAACAGAAAGTACCTTTTTAATTTTAAAACTCTTGGTTTGATCAGAGGTTGCTTAGTGTGTATTTAATATGGTTTGAATACTGAACATTTGAATGATGTTTTAAAAACAAATGTTAAAATGTTTTATCAACCAAATAGCAATGCAATGGAGAAATATGATTATTTAACACACAAGTGGTCCCTAACCAATAACCAATAATCTTGGAGATTTGAAAAATACATGTTCTTACATACATATATTCCACAAAAGTATCTATTCCAAAACTGACAATGAAACCTTACATTTCTTGGAATTACACCAATTCACTTACAAAGGCATACTATAGTTGTAATTATGTGCACCATTACTTGGGAACAAGTAGCCCAATTGAACTCAACTGGAATTATTTTTGGCATAGACATGCACAGGATAGAACAGCATTTCAAACTAGTCAATTTACCCATTTTGTTACTGTCACTAGGAGTGCTTCCTTAACCAATCACTCTATATTCAATAAAAAGAGGTATTTTAAAAAAAAAATCCTTAAGATCTTAAAGAAATCTTATGTCCCTTATTCTTCAAGATTTAAAATAAACCTATTAGTGTTAAATCTTTAAGCCCAACAGACTTACTTTAGCTTGTGGTATTCAATCCATTTATTCATGTGGACAGACAGAGTAGTATATTCAAAGCCTTAGGCATATGTGCACAATCTACACAGCTGTAGGGTTTATTTCAGAGGAAGAAACTGGCAAAACCACTTCGATGCATTCCTTGCCCAGGAAAATTCTATGAAATTCATGGGGTCGCCACAAGTAGACAAGTAGACAGGCAATTTAAAGTCTCCCCCTCACATACATAGTTATTTCAAGTTGGCTAAAACAGGCTCAGTTGCCAAGAGAAAGGTTTTCAGCAAGTGATCTGTAGACTGAGGCCATATTTCTGTCGTTGCACTATGCTGACATTAAAAGTAATGTTAAAGGTAAAGGTTTTCCCTTGACAAGACTGTCTAGTTGTGTCTGACTGTAGGAGGCAGTGTTCATCTCTACTACTAAGCTGAGGGAGCCAGCATTGTCAAAGATGATCCCAAGGTCGTGTGGTCAGCATGACTGCATGGAATGCTGTTACCTTCCCACTGAAGTGGTACCTATTTATCTACTTGCACTTTTACATGCTTTCAAACTGCAAGGTTAGTACAGTGCAGCCTTGCCTTACGTGGGGATCCGTTCCGGACCCCCACACACACACATAAGGCAAATACTGCATAAACTCAGGCTCGTGGCAGTGTGGCACATATGGGCCATGGGCACACACGCCATTCCAGGTATTGCAGTGCGGTTTCCACATAAAGTGGAAGCTGCTTATGGTGCACCCGTGTATGGAGCGGGCGCGCTGTAGAAGCTGAGACTAGTGACGGGAGCTCACTCCATCATGTGTCACAAGGGTTTCAACCTGCTGACCTGCCGATCTTGCAAATGTCAGTCAGCATTTTAACCACTGAGCTACCACCTCCCTGACATACCAATGGTGTTTGGCTACAAGCAATTAATGGGTGCCTTTAAAAACATGGGAATGCCAACACATCTGACAGATGAGAAATCTGTACTTAGGACAAAAGACTACTGTTAGAACAGAACATGGAGTATGGTTCCCAATTGGCAAAGGGGTCAGGCTAAGCTACATCCTTTCATCCTATCTGTTCAACTTGTATGTAGAATATATTATACAAAACGTAGGTTTGAACACAGAAGAAGGAGGAGTGAAAATAGCAGGAAGGAATATCAACAGTCTAAGGTATGTAGACAACAAAATATGACTCACCAAAAAAAAAAAAATTACAGACCTAGAGCAACTACTCAAGAAGATCAAGGAAGAAAGTGCCAAGGCAGGCTTATTGTTGAACATAAAGAAAACAAAGATAATGTCCACATAGAATTTACACAAATTCAACCTAGACAACGAGGAAATAGAAATAGTAGAAGAGTTCTCACACCTGGGATCAAACATTTATCAGAGTGGAGACTGCAGTCAAGAAAACATAAGAAGACTAAGAATGGGGCAGCTATGAAAGATCTAGAAAAGTTCCTAAACTGTAAAGATACACAGCTAAGCATAAAAGTTAGAATCATACAAGCCATTGCATTCTCTATTACCATATATGGATGCAACAGCTGGACAGTTATGAAAGCAGATAGGAAGAAAATCAATTCTTTGAAATGTGGTGCTGGAGAAGAGTGCTAGGGATACCATGGACAGTCAAGAGGTCAAACAAATGGATCCCAGGACAGATGAAACCAGAAATCTCCCTGGAAGCCAAGATGACTGAAGTAAGGTTGTCATACTTTGACCATATAATGAGAAGGCACGACTCGCTGGAAAAAAAACAATAATGCTAGGAAAGGTAGAGGGAAGCAGAAAGAGAGGAAGGCCACATGCTAGATGGATGGACTCTATAAAAGAGGTCACGGGTATGAATTTTCAGGAACTGAGAAGAACAGTGGGGCCAGGGAGTCTCGGAGATGTCTCATCTACAGGGTTGGCGTGGGTCAAGATCAAGTTGAGGTTGATAACAGCAGTAGCAACAACAACAACAAAAATACTTTAAAGACACCAGATCCTGTCTGATCTTAGAAGCTAAGCAGATCAGCCCTGGATGATAAGCAGATCCGGTGTTGCTGTAGGCTATATTTCAGAGGAAGGAACTGGCAAAACCACCAAGGAATCTTAGGATTCTTTGCCTAAGAAAACTTTAGAAAATTCATGAGGTTGCCATAAGTCGATGGGTGACTTAAAAGTGTACACACATACACTACCTTAAATGTACAAGCTATGGGCAACAACTGTGGAGCCCAATGGCAGACTAACATGGTATATGCAGGCTGTGGTACAGGACAGAAAGCTCTCATTAGGAAATCCATATCTCCTTTTCTATAATTTATTATATCATATTCATGAACTCCACATCCTGCCTCTTCAAAGCAGCTGTTCTCCTATGAGTTGTCATCAGTGCAAGCCACAGGACCCAATGTGAGAAAAAGTAAAATTTTCTTCAAAGCTAAAATATAACTCTGGATTGGAGAAACAATTGACCTTACCACAGTGGTTCTCTCAATTCTAATGCAATCTCTTTCCCCACCTACTACTTCGATTCTATGGCAGATTTGATCCATTTTGTTTATTTGTATTGAGTCTATTTATTTATTTATTTATTTTACTCATTTACACCTTCTTTCTCTCAATAATGGTGCTCAAGATGACTAACATTTTTTAGCAATTTAGATTAAAAACACTACTGTAGTTAAATGAAATTATAAAATATAAAATAAACAACCATATATTAAAACATTAAAATGCCTTAAAATAATAATAATAATTTTAAAAACTATATACTGACACTTTAAAACTTCAAAATCAATATCACACAGCATTAAGAGTTCAACTTCAACAGTTTGTACAGGCCTGGTGGCACAAAAATATTTTTACTTGCTGCCAGAAGGACATCAAGGACAGGTCAAGCCTGACCTCTCTGGGAAGGGAATTCCAAAGTCTGGGAGCAGCCACAAAGAAGGCCCTCTCTTTTGTTCACACTATACAAACCTGAGAAGGTAGTGAGACAGAGATTAGGACACTCCTGATGATTTAAAAACCTTAATGGGCCCATACAGGGAGATATGGCTCTTCAAGTAGCCTGAACCCAGGGCTTTATACGTCAAAACTAGCACTTTGATTTGTGCCTGGAAATGGACCAGCAGCCAGAGGAGCTGTTGCAACAGAGGAGTCGTGTGCTCCCTATAGCCAGCTCCAGTTAACAACCCACCTGCTGCTCTTTGGGCCAGCTGAAGTTTCTGACCATTTTTCAAAGGCAACCCCATGTAGAATGTATTGCCGTAGTCCAAACAAGATGTAACCAGGGTATATATCACCGTGGCCAGATCCAACTTCTCCAGGAATAGACACAGTTGGTGCACTAGCATTATCTGTACAAAAGCACTCCTGGTCACTGGTGAAACCTGGGCCTCCAGGCTTACAGCTGAATCCAGGAGCACTCCCAGACTGCAAATTTGTGTTTGCAGGTGGAGCGTACCACCATCTAACACAGGCTGATACCCTGTGAGTATCATCAGCAAACTGGTGACACCGACCCCAAAACTCCAGGCAACCTCTCCCAGTGGTTTCATATAGACGTTAAATAAGGGTTAGGTCTGAGCCCTAAGGGACTCAATACACCAATAGCCAGGAAGTTGAACAGCAATTACCCAGCACCACCCTCTGAGAGCACCCCTCCAGGAAAGAATAGAGCCACTGTAGAACAGGACATCCAAGTTCCATGGTATCCTTCTGACAGCTACCCAGAGAAGTGACTCAGAAGGATACCATGGTCGGTGATATCAAAAACTACTGAGAGATCCAGGAGAACCAACAGGCATCCTGTCCAATTGCCTGTGCAGGTTGTCCACCAACGAGACCAAAGCTTGAAGTTTATCACACCGGGGTTAAAACGTTCCCAGTGCATTCTAACGTGCACGCATGGGGCATGCAGGGAGCATGATGGGAACGCGATGGGGCCCAGAACGCCATTTTTCCGCACAGCAGAACACCGCCTTTGCCGCCGGGCTTTTCCATCGCGTTCCCATTGAGTTCCAGAGGGCGCGATTTCTGGGAACTGTTTGCGTTCCCAGAAATTGCGCCCTCTGAAACTCAATGGGAATGCGATGGGAATGCCCGGAGGCAAAGGCGGCATTCTGTTGTGCGGAAAAATGGTGTTCTGGGCCCCATCGCGTTCCCGTCACACTCCCTGCGCGCCCCCGCTTGTGCACGTTAGAACGCACCGGGGAACGTTTTAACCCCGGTGCAATAAACTTCCAAGTCTCTGTCCCATAACTAGGTCTGAAACCAGACTGAAATGGATCGAGATAATCAGCCTCATCCAGGAACCTCTGGAGTTGAGAAGCCACCCCACACTCCAGCACCTTGCCCAAAAACAGACTGTTGGAAACTGGCCTATAGTTATTTAATATAGCAGGATACAGGGGGTGGTATCACTAGGTTTGATGTCACCCCAAGTAGTAACTCATGGTGTCACCACCCCCATTGACCTCCTCCTATACAACACCATACAGAATTCATAGTCATTTTTTTTGTACTAATGTTACTCATTAATCACAATTCCTGCATATTATTGAATGTAATGGTTATAGTTGTGACATAAACAACTATCAAAATTAAAATTAGACCTTTAAATTACAATATCATATACACACTTAACTGCTGAATTACATATACATATTCATAGTTTCATTTTTAAAAAATAAAATTTAAAAACAGGGCCCTCTCTTTTGTCATCCCACTAAGCCTCACCCTACTCACCCCATCTTGTCAGCATTTTAAAGGGACACAGGTGAATGCCACAGCCCATTTCTTCCCAGAGGAAGATGTTTGGGGAGCAGTAGGCTGTCATCTGGTGTGGTCTGCACTGCCTGCACTCCCTATTGATGCCACTGGATCCAGGGAAGCTTTTTTTTTTCCAGAAGAGGTCTTACCACAGCCTCCTTCAGGTATATTGGGACCCTGTCTTGTTGTAAAGAGGCATAAACCATTGATATATTGTGAGAGTATCACAACTGTGATTAAGTAGCAATTGTGACTATGTAGCAGTCATGACTATGCAGCAATTGTGAATAGTAATGGAAGAAGGAGGAAGCTACTTTACTAAATAGCTGAAGTAGAACTCTGCCTATAATTTTTTTTTTAAAAAAACCTAATTTGATCACTAGATGAAACAAATGCCTTCTGCAAATGATTGTTTATTTCCTCCAAAGCTGCACAGATTCCCAAGAGGACCGCAAGGATCAGTAAAAATGATTTTTATCCAGTTGTTTAAAACCATTTTAGAAGTATGCTATGCAAAGCTGTACAGAGTGTTCCCATTTTATTATTGCTGCATAAGAAATGTCCATATAATGTCCACCTAATGTGTCCTAATGAGCAGAAAGGGAAAGTGTCTAGCATTACATCACTTGGCTACCATTAGTGGGCCTCATTTATTTTTGAACTTGAAAGGCGTCCAGTTATTACTGTCAATAGAAAACTCCTCTAGGGCACAACAGCAGAGAATAAAAGTAAGTGCTAAGCTCATCTGGTCTTATCAAGCACTTTTTTTATCTACAAAGTTAAGAGCTGTTTTTGCAAAGGAGAGATTATCTTTGTTTCTTAAGTGACTACAGTAAAGCATGAGGATTTGTGGTCCAAAGCCATACGCAGTACAGTGATCTTATACCAGGCATGCTAATGTGAACTAATTGAGGGATTTGGGATGAACACAAACACACAAAGCTGTGCCACAAGGCTTCTTCTGAAACTCTTTTAGTCATAACTGACGAAAGGGACTGTACCTGGAACCTTTTGTATAAAAACACCATGTTCTTCTATTGAGTAGGAGCCTTTCTTCCTGGTTGTTGACAACCTGAATAGTTGCCACCATTCCCTCTTCTTCTTGCTCTTCCTTGACCCATGTGCTACCATCCCAGTCACTTCTACCACCCAATAACTCTCCTCATTCAGTTCAACCATGAAATTTGTAAGGACTACTTTGGAAGATGGAAGATCGGCTGAAGCATCTTTATCTGTACAAATCCTCAACATCTGAATGAGCATCATGATTCTGGGCCAAAGTATCTGGTTTTCTTCATTCCTCCTGAATAATTTGTTGTCTGTAATAAAGACATGCAAAATGGTCAGAATTTATTGCAAAAGAAAAATGAAACCTAGTGTTAAAATGGGAACAGACTTTGCACCTTAGACACATGCCTTCTCTTAGGATCAAGTACTCATCCTTCAAAGCTTACCAATGATCAGCTGTTAAGTGACAAGTCACAGCTGGCCATGCTACAAAGATATTTAAAACTATGGCACTGTTCAGCTTTATCTCCACTTGAAACTGTCAGTGGAAGATGTATAACTTATTTGGGCCTGAGGGTCACATGTATATATGTGATCAGGATATAATGTGAGGAGCTGCTAATGCATACATGTGCAACCACTCATGTGGACACACAGACATGTATAAATATAATTGCCTACTAGTCCTACAAAGCACAATTCAATTATAGGCATGCTAGCTTAGGAGCAAATCCTGGTACAAACGTTCACTCTTAGAAGATGGAGCAAGCTTGTCTTCTGCTGTTCTGGAGACTAGAACATGAACCAGTGGATTAAAATTACAAACCAAGAGATTCCACTTAAACAATAGGAAGAAATTCTTGACTGTAAGAGTTATTCAACAGTGGAATATGTTGCCTTGGAGGGTATCTGTATATAAGGTGTTTGAGGAGAATACAGCTGTGCTTCCCATGTACCATCTGCTTTGCATTTCTTGCTGGCATCAGCTGCAGAAGTAAGATTCAACAGCCAGATTGGTTGTGTCTGGATGTGGAATGGGAGAAGACCACTGGCTTGTCTTTGCAACATTTCTTGGGCTGGCTCTGGATGTTGAGGCCTGCAGCAGTGCTTCCTCTAGGAAAAAGGACATAGTAAGTGAAATAGGAATATAAAGGCTGGGTTGCCTGGCATTTGGGGTTTTGTTTTGTTTTGTAGAGAACTGTGTAATGTATATGCCTTAATATGACAGTAAGATGGGCAGAAGGAACTGAAGCAAGTAGGGAGCATTTCACCTAAGGCTGGCCTAGTGAGTTCATGGCTGACATGAGATTGGAAGTTGACCTCCCAGCATTAGGGATATAATTCTTCACTAATTTTCTTCTTGAAGGAAGCAACTAATTTTAGCATTCCCCCCTCCCTTTGAAAGTTTTTGACCACAGAGTTTTTGAAGCCTATTTGCAATTTTGGACTTTGTGCAAAATTCACATGTGGTTGCTTTGCATGGGGGAAAAAACCCAGCATTTTCTGCACAAGAGAAAATGTTTTCTTCACAGAAAATAACTTTGCTATGCAGAAATATTATTTTATGTGCAGAAAAAGCTTTTTTGTATGCAAATCAAACATTGTTAACTTCACAGAAATTGTTCTGAGCAAAAAAAAATACATATGAAATTGTGAATGTTCTCATCAGTTCAGGATTCTTCTCAGCAGGGTTTCTTGATACTCAAAGAATATGTTTTTCAACCATCTTTCAAATATTTTGAAATAGTATGACATTATATAATCTCAAAAATAGTACAAAATGTACAACGACTTCTAGGCCTAAAGATAGCTTCACACCTCAATAGTTTTTGGTTTACAACAAAGGCAAACTGACTTCCTTCAGCATGTTTACTTGGAGGTAAGTTCTAAAGAAATCAATAAACTTTCATTCAAAATAATTATGTTTAGGATTAGCACCTACCTACTGTACATCCAGATGCAGTGGCTTAGTGGTTAAGACGTCAGTTCTGATGATCAGAAGACCAGATGGTTGGCACTTCGAGGCCTGAGTGAGATGGTGAGCTCCTGTCACTAGTCCCAGCTTCTGCCAACCTAGCATTCCGAATGCAAGCAAATGCAAGTAGATAGAAAGGTACCACTTCTCAGTGGGAAGGTAACTGTGTTCAGTGCAGTCATGCTGGCCACATAACCACCAGAGTAGTCCTCAGACAGGGACGTAGCCAAGGGGGGGTTTCTTGGGGTCCGGACCCCCCCCTTCCATTAGAAAAATGGTGTGTGCTGCTGCGCCGCCGCACCCAAACCCCATTATAATGGTGGCACTTAGTCTGGACCCCCCCTTTCCTAAAATCCTAGCTACGTCCCTGCCTCAGACAAACTCCTTGGCTTAGAAACAGAGATAAGCACAACCCCCTACAGTCAGTTACGACTAGACATTCATGTCAAGTTTCTACCTTTACTTTTTACCTTTACTGTACATCTTCTCTTAAGACATAGACGCATTTCACTCTTACATACCGCAAATTAAATTCCCCGTTATTTAAACGCCTAAGAAAGTTTGGAAAATCATGTGTATATATTACCAAGAATTACTTCTTTTTATATTTCACAGTATCCTGTGAGCAACTTGAATCCTTAGCATGGGGCTGTTAAGTGAAATGGAACCATTCATCCTAATTGGATCACAAATGAAACACCTTATAATAGGTGAGCACTAGAAGTACCCACAAGTAATATGTTATAATTTATCAAGCACTGAAATAACACATTCAAAGTTCCTTTTATTAAAGCTGGGGAGCCATTTCACCAGCTCCCTTCTGTTTGAAGAGGATAGTTAAAATAAATTTCAGGGAGGAAAAGTGTAGACAGTGTTTAGAAAACTAAGCAGTCTGATTGGCTGCCTGGAACAAATCATTTAATACTTAGATCAAAATATCACATGCCAAACAGCTGCAGAGGCTAATTCTGGCTTTGCTGGAATATATTGGGGGTGAGTGGGAGGGGAGGTCTAAAGGCACAATCCATGCCAAAACCACTGCACATTGCAAGCAGACATTTTTGATCCATCTATGTTAATCACTGTCAGGTTTGATAAAGTGGTAGACCCAATGTTTTGACATAAAAGAATGCAATGAAGATCATGGATGCTAAACGGTACCAGAAGATGAGGCTGTAGTGTACATTAGCACAAAAGAGAAGAGACTGTTGACTATAAAGCATCATTAGGCCCAAGGACTTGAGGCAAATTCTGTGCAGTTTGTTCTCTTGAGCACCTCCACCTGCTATCACTATGTGCGAAAAATTTTTGTAAGAGTAATTTGGAAAATTCACATGAAAGGTACATAAAATATGTGAGGAATATCTCAGGCTTGAAATACAGTACCTCCTCTAGCACTTACATTTTACTAGCAGGTGGAGTTTTTTTGGGGGGGAAATATATGTGTATATATATATATATAAATGCTATGGGAAAAATTATGTTCTTAATATGAAATAATTTGCTCACTTTCTCATTTTTTCCAAATAGGGCAGGGATCCAGCCCAAGTTCAGCAATTCACAGTCCCATTAATATTGATATTTAAACACATGCTCAACGACTCTCTTGCTGAACTCACTGAGATTAGTGCTGGAATCATACCTAGGTCTTTGACTCACATAACTGGCAAAACATAACAAAACAAAACCCTTTGGGATCAAGATGGATGGTCATCCAGATACTTTGAGAGTCTTATGCTTTGCTCAGGCCTTTCCTTTGGAATAGTCCCATGTTAATGCTTTGGTCAGACTTCACCTGAAATGCTGGTGAAACCACCTCTGAGAATTCCTTGTTTAAGAAAAAAAAAACCTATGCAATTCATGAGGTTGCCATGAGTCAACAGGCAACTCAAAGGCACAGCCACACGCACACAGTTATGTATGGCAGAGGATGAACTAGATTGTCCTTGTGACCCCTTCCAACTCTAAGATTGCACTATTTGATAACTCTATAATAGTTTTTTTCTTCAGGAAAACAAATAGCCACAGCAGTATATTAAGCACTGGGGACTCAAGTGGTCTGCAAGACTTTTCTTTCCTATTAGTGTAATTTGCTCTTTTTCTTTTCTTTTTTTAGCCCAAAGAACATCTCCATCTGGTGCAGAAAACAAAACGCCATCACATCATCACCATCAAACACACCAAAACACCAAGAAAAGTTCTTCTTCTTCCAGGCAGGGAGAGATACTCCCTTGAAGACCAGTCTCTTCAGCAGGCCTATCCAGATAATTTTAAATTGTGAATTAAGATGTTAAAATGTATATGTTTTATTTGTCATTTTAAACTGTTACATGTTTTACTTAATGTGTTTTAATTGATGTTGCTAATTGTTGAGTTGTTATTGTTCCCTGCCTTAATCCATGGAGAGAGGTGGGTAAGAAATAAACTTTAGCATCATCATCACCACCACCACCACCATCACCACCACTTATGGAAGACCAGGGGGCTGTATTGGTACCCAGAAGAACTTGGAAGTATGCACCCTCCCAGCATCCCTGCCTGTACAAAAAAAAAATTGAAAGGTTTTTATGCACCCAAATGCCATCTGGGGAGTTGGGAGACATTTTCCACATGTTTTCAGACCTTTCCGATCCATTTTAGGCCTAGAAAAGGCCTTTGTTGAATAACAGGAAGTCAGCAGACATTTCTTGTTCACTTTATGTTTTTTTTAAAAAGCTTTTCCAAGTCCTATATTGGTCCAGGGATGCCTCCTAAACATAGAGAAATTGCCCTCTATGTATCCTACAGGGTGTTTTGCGGCACAAATTTTTTTTGAAATAATAAAATTGTGTTGTTGTTGTTGTTGTTTTACAGACCTCTGGTCCATTCCACTGTACCACAGTACTAGAGCTCTCTAGCAAAAGAATTCTAAGTACCATGTGATGGAGCTGTGACAGTTAAAAGTGGTATAAAACTACTGTATCTGTGCAGTATAGCTACACCTCACATCTGAGCACAACTTTCTAAACCTGACTGGATTTATAAGGGCACTATGATACTGTCAGTTTTAACTCACCTCTTTCCTAATTTCCCATAACACAGAATTTGCCCCATTAAAATTCTGGGGTTTTCATTGCATCACTTACTATGGAGTTTATCACACAGGAGGGAAGCACCAAAACCCCTTTCATAAATGGGGTTTAAACCTGGGAAAGGGCACCTTGCCTCCCATGTGATAAACTCCTATGATGTCTTTCCTGATTAATTATGGTCAGTCGAACCACACCAGCATGCATGTGAAGTTAAAATTTTGGGCTACCAATAAATACATATCATTTTTACCCTTAATGCTAAAACCTATTTGATAGACCATTCCTTCAGTTTTGGGGAATCCTATTGCAACTCTTAGCAGTTTGCCTGGAATGTGTTTATCTGAAATAATTTGATATCATCCATTGCATGGCTCGGTCCCACTTACAGATCATTCATGAACAAGGGAAATATATACAAATGCACATTTGGTGGGAGATAGGTAGAACAAATGGTGTTCTGAGATAGGATCACAAATGGAATCAGATGTGTGGATGATGGGGTGTGATTCTGTATATTGGTAATGTTCCTATGAATTGTCTTGAGGTTTGTGTTTATATGAAGCAAACTCTCTCTGAGATCTAGTAGTGCTCCCAGATGGAGGATTCCTGGAACTACCAATCATTACTGTTCCATTGAAAGCTAAAAGTCGAATGGCCATTGACTGTTGTTACTTCATGAGATCTACTTTTGGCTGCTGGTGGTGCTTACATATCTTACAACGTTCCACCAGGTTCAACTCCCTGACCCCTTTATAAAAATTAGGCAGCTCCTTCTGAAATTCCAGTGTTCTGTCCCAGCAGTGTAAAATTCTGCATTTTTTAAAAAACAAACAAACACTAAACTGAGTCCAAGTACAAAGATACAGCTAGATCCAACACTACTTTGCGTGATAACAGTCACTAGCAAAGTGCAGCACATGGGCCAGAGGCAGAGTAAGAAGATGTCCTCCTTTTCCAGGACATGTCTTCCATTTCACCTTTCTGTTCAGGAGGGATTTCAAAATGCCCTCCATTTTGAGAATGACTAAGAAGCATGAATTTATATTTATATGAGTGTCTTTAGTTTTTATTTTATAATAAAATAATTATTTTTGTAATTATTATATTTTATAATTAAAATAACCTTCATTTTTCTCAGTTGTCATGACTTGTCCTCCTTTGTGGTTAGGACATCTGGTCATCCTGGCCAGAGGTGGCCCTTAGCTTCTCAAAGTGTGGCCCCTGTACCCCCCCATGCTACCCATCCCACCTGCTCCCATGGTTTGTAAGCCTTGAGTGAAGGAGCAAGCATCTTCCTTTGTGGGATAGGAAATGCTTCTGCAAGAGACAGTGTGTGTGATTTCCCCAACATGGCACTCACCCTTTTTAGGGAGAACTCCTCTCACTGTGCCTCAAATGTCTGTTTTTGGCTTTGCACTACCAAAAGGTTGCACTGCTGTTCTGCTGTTACCCTTCTTGTAAGATTTTCCCTCTTTTTTTGGTGGTGGTGGTGGTGGTTAAGGGATGGGAAAAGCCCAGATACAACAGTGTAAAAACAAGTACTGAGGAAATTTGGACACTTCCAAAATAAATTAATTAATAAATAAATAAAATCTGCAGCACATTAGTGGTGGAAGATGAGCCATTTGGATTTTCCACCTCAGGTATTAAAATACCTTCAATAGCTCTCCTTGCTCATAGGTCAGGGGTGCACACTCTGTGGCTCTGCAGATGTTGGAGGAAAAAGTGAGGAGGCATGAAGAACAAAACAAATGAAGCCAAGGGAGAAATAGAAAAGTTGCAGCATCCAGTGCATTTCAGGAACTCCTGTAATTCCTTCAAAAATAAGAGGCTGAAAAAGAGATTGTGCACTCTGTCAACAACTGGCAAACCAAACTATAGGATGCCAGATTGTATCTTCCATTATCCCTCCCCATTGCACCTGCTAGCTAGGGGTGACATCTGGATAGTGGTGTCCCTAGGGTTGGTGTCACCCCAATGCGATAAACCCATGTTATCACCCACAGGCAGGCAGCCACTCCAAGGGAGACATCATGGGAGGAGAGTTGAAGGGCAGATGGTGGAAGGAGAAGAACCAACAAGGAGAGAGGTGCATACACCATTCACTTGTCCTTTTCTTACTGCCTCACCACTTTCCCAATCCTACCCAAGCTGTCTGGCACACACACCCCACCGCCCCTCTGCCCAGTGCAGCTGGTGGCATGGCTGGGCTGCTGCCACCTGATAACCCCTTCTCCCACCCCATCTTCAGCCAGCTCACTGTAGTCATCTCCTTCATTCGAGCTTCTCTACAGCCTTGCTTCTCTCAGTGAAGAGAGACAAAGTAGTGGAGGCACGTGCCAGTGGTTGAAGTGATCTGTTGCTGCACCCAGCAGATGACTGGGTGGGCAAGAGGTGTGATGATGGCAGGAGGGGGAGTCTGTGGCACCATTTCTGCTGCTGCTGTCAGTACCTCCCTTTCCCAGCCAGCCAGCAGCCCTGAAAAACATGGAAAGATCTGCCAGATAGTAGCTGCACTGTGCCCCCTGAACAACCATAACAGGTGGAGGGCCCAACCGGGTGTAAATACACACACGAAGGTATCACCCAATGCAGTCTAAATCCTCCCACATTCCAAGTGATGCCCCTGCACCTGGATATCCATACATCGCCTACCTTTGTACTAGGTCATTTGTGTTTCTCAGGACAGTGCATAGACCATTTGTTTTCAGGATTACAAGTCTAGATTCCCCCAGCCAGCATGTCAACTGGTCATTGTGGCAGAGAGAGATTCTGGATATTCCATATTCATAAAAAGTTTCATTTCCAAGCTCTGCTGAAATAGTCCCAAAGCTACAGTATAATGGCCATAGTTCTATGTCAAAGATGTGCAGCCCTCCTGTTTATTAAATGATAAATCTATTACTGCATCTTTTCCATCTTTCCTCTCAGCAACATTCATTTTCTCCCCCATCAACCTCACCAAGTTTGGGATCAAGCTGAATTATTCTTCCCTTTCTCTTCTTATTGTGGTGTTGACTGCCTTCCCACAATCTTTGCATTATGAGCATCCAAAGCACAAAAGAACAATGGGTAAAGATTTTGGAGACAACTCAAAAAAATGATGGCAGATAAAGTTCTGGAGCTTTAGCAAATTCCATTTGCTAATCCTGACTAAATTCTCTTGGAAACCAGCCCTCCTGGGTAAACTTGATTTCAGGAGATAATAGAGTCTTTTGGAGTTGCTCATAAGTTTTAAGTGATTATAAACATGTGTTCTGAGAACACATGTAAGCTGAAACATACAGCATTGGGGGGGATGGAATCATTAACAAACTGAGCAGTTAGTGGAGTAAAAGTGATTTTGAAAAACTGTATAGATAACTTCTCAAATTTTCCTATTTCCTATAATCTCCCTATGAAATCATTGCAGCTGGAAGTCTCTGCTGCAGTTGATGAAAACTATTAGTTGATAGTAACTGACTGCAAAAGCAAGAATGGTTTTGAGCAAGAATGGCTACGTGAGTTAAAAATTCAAGACTCAAAAATTCTTGATAAAGCTATGGATTTCCTATTTCCAGGGAGGCAGTTGTGCTAGTCTGTTGCATTATAAACTAACAATATGTTAGGGATGTATTATTTGCTAATTTCTTATTTGAAGGAAGCAATTAGTAATTTTAGTAATTTTGTCCTACTTTGGCTACATCTTCAAATGAACACTTCACATTTTTTTAAAATATATCATTATTCAAAAAAAATTTTTAGAAACTAAACAAAACATGTAGCATATATAAGTTACACAACACATTTTTCATAGGACTCAAAGACAAAACAACAACAGCCATACATATTACACAACTTCGGGCCAGAACAGACAGGCCAAAATAAAGCTGCTTTGGGTCACTTTGGAGGTATGCTGTTTAAATGGCACACACATCTTAAGAGGCTGGAAGCTGGGCCAAAGCTGTGCTTCAGTCCTTAGGACTGGATCGTGGCTTTGGCACAACTTCCGGACTCTTAGGATGCATGCACCATTTAAATAGAATATCTTCAAAGTGGCCTAAAGCAGCTTTATTTTGGCCCGTCTGTTTGAGCCCTTCTTTCCCAATTTGCACCCAACTACCTGACCTACAATATGACATTCACACCCCTACACTAAAACATGCACACATACACCCCACATTCTCACCCGTAGTGATCTTGACTGAACTTTAAACTAATAGAACAATAGAACAATATACATCCATACAATTCTGACATTCATCTAAAATTCATTATTTCCTTGTTTGCATCTTTAGTATTTACAATTCAGTTTCCCTTTCTAATAAAGATCATCTTAAAAAAATATCAAAATTAAGCTTATACTGATTTATTTCTCTTATTATTTTTCTTTTATACTTTGATTATATCATACATTTTATCCATTTTAACATTTCATCCTATTTTATTTCCATAAGAACTGTTTCTCCCCATTTCTGTGTGAGGTATTTTGAGTTTCTCCCATTCCTCTGTATATTCTTTGGACTGTTCACTTTTAAATTTTCTAGATAACTTATCCATTTGGAGCACATGTTTTTTTCCAATTCTTGGCATACAGCATTCTTGCAGCTAAGACCAAAATAAAGGGAATTACTGACTCTGAAGATGCCAGCAACAGATGCTGGCGAAATGTCAGGAAGAAAATCTTCTAGAATATGGCCACACAGCCCAAAAAACCCACAAAAAACTGAAAATGAATATTTCCCCCCATTTCCCCCCCAAATTCAACAAAATTCAGGCTTCAAATTCACATTTAAAGATTTTATCCGTGCAAAATCTATGCCTTTTTTTCCTCAGAAAACAGCCGTTTTTGTTCAGGATACAGCATTTTCTGTGCTGTTTCCTATACCGGAAAGGCTTATTTCTGTACAATTTTGTTTTTAAAAAATTAAAAATCCACATGCAAGCTTTGTACAGAATGAGTCTTGAACTGTGAAGATCCCAATCACTCCAAGAATCTTCTTGTCAGGGTTTCCAGACATTCAAGAAATGTATTTTTAAAGCCATTTTTAAAATATTCTTTCTAGCCCTACAAAGAGTCTTATGGCACCTTAAAAGCCATCAAATGGTTGACACTTCATGGATCAGATGAAAGTGAAACATGGCCAAGGAACATTTTATGCTGTACTGAGAGTCACTGTGGTCTAGTGGTTTGAATGTTGCACTATAATCCAGGAGACCAGGGTCTGATTCCCTGCTTAGCCATGGAAACCCACTGGGTGACCTTGGGTGAATCATACTCTCAGCTCCGGAAAACCCTGTGACAGGTTCATCTTAGTCACCATAAGTCATAAACAACATGAAGGCACACAACATAATGTTTCTACTGTTCCATGTTTCACTTTAATCTGATCCATGAAGTTTCAATTGGGGTTTCAGAGTACATATGCACTGCACACATAGTGCATAGAGGGATTGTCAACAATGGAAATAAAATTCAAAAAGTACAGGGAAGGGACAATCAGATTATTAATATTATTACTTTTGCCAATGGAGTTTAAATTTTACTGTTCTTTGTCTCAGTCCCCACAGGACTAAGAGACAAAAGGCCTCTACCTGCACTGAGCTCCAACTAGATTAGAAACATACAAAATGTAGACTTGTAACTCTAACATTGTCACTTTTCTTCTCCTGTATGATATTTGCCTGATGAAGAAGCCAATGGAGCTATGAAAGCTTTGCAGGATGTGTTTTGTGTATTAAAGGTTTTGTGTAATAAAGGTATCACTCTTTGGTGGATTTGGGAGTTTGTTTTATGTTTCTGTATGGCTACCTGTAAATATTAACAGTGTTGTTATTGTTGTTGTTGTGTGACTTTAAGTCATTTCTGACTTATGGCAACCCTAAGTAAACCTATCACAGAATTTTCTGCAGCTGAAAGTGGGTGACTTGCCCAACGTGACGCAGTAGATTTCCATAGCTGAGTGGGGAGTCAAATGTTTATCTCCAGAGTTGTAGTCCAACTCTCAAACTATTACACTGCACTGGTTCTCATTATTAACAGTGACCATTCATGAAGGAACACCAGCAGCAACTATAATACTAATTTGTCATTCTGCTTTCTGTCTTTAATTTTGCTAAGCTTTCCTGTGGGTCACTGAAGAAGAAGAAATGAAAGCTTGCAATTTACAAGGGATGTTGCAGAAACCTGCCAGCCTAGTTTCATGCCATGCCATTGTTGCTTTATGATTTAATGTTTAAACAAGTACCACAGAAAGATGGCAAAGAAGGCATTTTCAAAGCTTCTTTATGTGCTTTGTATGTAGTCACAGTGTGGAACCTCCTGCAGTGTGGACCTTTTGCATTGTCTTCAGTACAAAAAACATTTTTACTGTAGACAAACATGGCTGAGAGTTGGTGACATGTGAATACTATGAAGTGTACATGTGTCTCTGAAGCACATCCCTTTGGGTGCTACCATTTGGATGGTAATTAATGTTTTGATGGCATAATAAAATCATGTTAATAGCAGACTTACCTGTGCATGCTAGGGAAGAGGCATACATGCCCCAATATTTTTCCAGTGCTATTCTTTCCTTGAAGAAAAAACAGCTTTTTCAAAAACTATTGGGCTAAGTCACACATTTTGTTTGCGCACCTGGAGTTTTCCTTGCCTTACTTTTTTCAGCAGTCCCAATTGTACATTTCAAGTTAGGGATGATGGGAGTTATACTCTCATCCATCAAGAATGCCCCAGTTTGAGAATATCTGATCTAAAGGGAATGGATCAACATGAACAGAACTTTTCTTCCTCCCCCCCCTCCTTTAACATAACAGGGAGCTGGGGATGTTTGGCCTGGAGAAGAAAAGGTTAAGAGGTGATATGATAGCCCTGTTTAAATATTTGAAGGGATGTCATTATTGGAGAGGGAGCTAACTTGTTTTCTGCTGCTCCAGAGACTAGGACCCTGAACAATGGATGCAAGCTACAGGAAAAGAGATTTCACTTTGGCATTAGGAAGAGCTTCCTGACAGTAAGGACTGTTCGACAGTGGAACACTCTTCCTCGAAGTGCAGTGGAACGCCTTTGTTGGAGGTCTTTAAGCAGAGGCTGGATGGCCATCTGTCAGGGATGCTTTGATTGAGAGTTCCTACATGGCAGGGGGTTGGAGTGAATGGCCATTCCAACTCTACGATTCTATGATTCTATGCTTACTACCTAATGGGAGACATATCCCTTTCACGTCTAGCAGCAGCTGAGATGGGCAAAATTGACCAGATGCTTCAGATTCCTGACTGAATCTTCTGCCTCATTCATTTATAGCAACAGCTTTTAACAAAACAAACAATGGGGCTGTACAGATGAGAAGAAAGGGGCGGCCAGAGGACACCCCTTTCTCCCCTGGATCATTGACATGGCAACCATGCAGGCGTGGCAATGATCTGCTCCAAAAAGGAGCCGTGAAATGCGTCTCCTTTGTGCACCACTGCCAAGGTGCCATTGGCACCTTCATGCGCACTGATGGTGTACACACAGCACAGCACTGTTTAGATGCTGTACCACATGTACGTCATCATGGTGACCCGCGTGTGAATGGGGGCGAGCCATGATGACGCCAGCGGCACGTAGTAGGGCTTAGGAGTGTGCAGAAGCTCCACTCTCCCGAGCCCTACTTTCAGCCCCAGGCCACCACAAAGTGGAGGTCTGTACTGGGCCAATGATTCAGACCAGGACCACAGAACACTTTGCAGAAGAATTAATCCTTTTCTTTCATGCACTGCCGTCCAATCTTCCTAGCTGCCCTTCCCATTGCTATTCTTCTTTTAATTTCTTGAATGCAGCCTCCATTCTGATCAATATTTGATCCAAGATATGGAAACTCTTTGACTATTTTAATTTCCTTGTAATCTCAAACGAATTCTTGTAAATTTTCCATGGTCATTGTTTTTGATATTTTTGGTCCATGGTCATTACTTTTGCTTCATAGACTGTGAAAGTCCTCTAATGTCCATTTACTAGGATGTAGCCACTGCAATCAATTTTGGAGTGAGTGGGCGACTTATGGTTCTGCCCCTTTCCTTGCACAAACAATCTATGGTGCAAGGGGGAATTGCAACATGGATCCCCCTTCTTGCCACACCAGAGATCACTCACAGTAAGGGGTGGGAACATCAGTCAGATGCTTCTCAAGTGATGGTGAACAAGTCTCCATCAACTGTAGTGGCTGATTCCCAGTAAGTGGGGATCAATGCCCAGTAAGTGGCAATCGGGATGGGACTTACTGCATAGCACTATAGCTCTATAGCTACAATGTTTAAGCATAAGTAGATCCCCAACAGGATTCTGGCAGATCATAAATTTCAGAAGGTTCTTATTTTGAAAAGGCAAACAAAATGCTCAGACATCTGTACCAGCCAAATTCAATAGGCATGGTTATTGAATGGAAGAGGATCAGGTTATACTTGCCTGCCATGTAAATGTGAAAATTTTGTCCAAAAATTTAAGAGGGAGAGAGAGAGAGAGGTGGCAGCCTTAATTCAGCAACATCACAAACATGGCTGAAGTCCTGAGCATATAAGGCCTTCTCTCTGTATGGGTGAGCCTGATGTTTCCTTTCCTTTCACAGCTGGATTTTTTCCCATTTCATCTCAGCTTCATTCCTGACAAATTGGCAAATTTTGGAAAGTTCTTATCAAAAACCAGACAAAATTCCCAGCCATCAGGAGCGGTTGCTATCAATCAACAATAATGTCACTGGTGCTATGTATAGCCCTGACTGCTGGATGGGCCTGTATTCTGCCAATGGATTTATCAGGGCCAAAGGGATTTAAGGGATTATTCATGGACTTGGCCCTCTTTTTGAACAAGTGATGACATTTTGTTTGTCAGATCATGTTTAAGGGGGTGCTGGTAAAGCAGTCACTTTGGCACTCCGATGCCTCTGTCTTTTCTGAATTGTTCATACCATTATTTTGACAGCTGAGTAACCATGGACTGAAAAGTTCAAAAACCTCCCTTTGAAAGGTTCATGCCATGTTGCGCTCTCTTAAATAAAGGCAACAACCTATCTAGATTACAGTTCCTTTGAAGGCCCACAAACCTATGAGAGACCCATGTAGTCGGATCACATGCATGGTTAGATAGAAGTAAGTCCCATTTTATTCAATGAGATTTCCTTCTATGTCAGTGGTTCCCAACCTGTGGGTCAGGACCCCTTTGGGGGTCAAAGGATCCTTTCATGGGGGTCTCCTAAGACCATTGGAAAACACCTTTTTAATTACAGTTATGAAGCAGCAGTGAAAATTATTTCATGGTTGGGGGTCACCACAACATAAGGAACTGTATTAAAGGGTCACGGCATTGGGAAGGTTGGGAACCACTGTTCTATGTAAATGTACATAGAGAATTGTCCCTACATTTTGTAAAAGGGTGGACCTTGGTTTTATATTTGATTGCACTACCTTGTTTTCTTTGTTACAAGTGATTTGATTAATGCAGTTTAGGACATGGACAAACAAACACAACCACTCTGCAATAAAGTAAACCCTCAAAAGCTTAAGACATTAACCTAAGTATATAGTGCTGAGAATGGGAAACTTTCCCAATTTTTAAAAACTTAGCTAGTACACTGGCAGTTTGCATACCTTATAATGGCATTCAAACTAAGAGAGCCCAAAGCATTTTCCACTGACACAGCCATCTGGAAAATATATACATACACACATACACACACTTACACACACACTCACATGTATTATGTGGACGTGATTAGTTTTTGTGTGCTTTCGGTGCCCTCTGGTGGAAAAAGACCTAAAATGTGGCTACTAAGACCTGCATCCTAGAGCAACTCTGTAAAGAGAAAAAATATGGTCAGTCAATACCTTCATTAATCAGGACAAACCAAAATCCCACAGAATAAGAATAAAGCTTTTAAATTCTGCTGAGCTCTTAATCTGCCAAAGCACTAAATAAAAATGTGTGGAGCAGAGAGAAAAAGAGAAATCCAGCTTGATCCTGTGGCCACAAAGTCTTCATTTGATCACAGTTTTAAGATGAGACTGCTGGAGACGGAAATGACAAACCTCTTCTGAATAAATCTTACCAAGAAAACTCCATGATAAGTTCGCCTTAGGGTCGCCATAAGCTGTAAACAACCTGAAGGCACACACCACACACATATGCTGGGTTGTATCACCAGAATCTTAAATCATCATCTAAGTTATGTAACTGCACACATACTTAGCTACGTAGCAGAGATGCAAAAAAACAAAAACAAAAAAACCTGTTAGTGAATTCTGAACTTGCATAACAGGATAGTGGCAAGCGTGCCCAACAAGTATTAGTGCCTGATGCACATTGTATTGGTGTGATGCACATCCCATTGTACATTGATCTTGCTCCCATTGTGCAACAGTCCCTTTGCTAGTTCTGCTATGTAGTCACATGACAGCAGCCCTCTGCTGGATGTGGAAGTATGGAATTGTCCCATTCTCATTCCTGCAGATGTAAGTCAATTTACAAAAACATAAATGGATTGCAGCTTATAATTTTTTTAAAAAATAGGGGAATCAACCATTTATCCAAATGGACCTGAAACCTGCATACCACTTAGAATCATAGAGTTGGAAGCCACCACAAAGCCTATATAGTCCAACCCCCTGCTATGCAGGAACTCACCCCCAACAGATGGTCATCCAGCCCCTGTTTAAAGACCTCCAAGGAAGGAGACTCCACTACACTCCGAGGAAAGAGTGTGTTCCACTGTTGAACCTTACTGTCAGGAAGTTCCTCCTAATGTTGAGGTGGAATCTCTTTTCCTGTAGCTTGCATCCATTGTTCTGGGTCCTGTTCTCTGGAGCAGCAGAAAACAAGCTTGTTCCCTCCTCAATATGACATCCCTTCAAGTATTTAAACAAAGCTATCATATCACCATTTAACCTTGTCTTCTCCAGGGACTTTATCGCACTGCCTCCAGTGCCTGACTCACCTCTTCTGAATTTGAGCCAAATTCAAAAGTTAAGCTCATTTTATCGCATGGACTTTCCCCTCAAAATGGCTTCCCATTGCCTACAGTGTCGAATTTGGGCCCCATAAGTCGCTTCACCGGCCATTTTTTTCCAAATCAGAAGCTTTGGAATTGGGGAAAAAGGCCACTGAAGCAAAATACGGGGCCCAAATTCAACACTGGAGGCAACGGGAAGACGTTTTGAGGGGAAAGTCTGTGTGATAAAATCAGCTTAACTTTCAAATTTGGCTCAAATTTGGAAGAGGTAAGTCTAAACAAGTGCAGAATGTTGACCTGGGCAGGATGATCATCCCCTACCCAGGGGATACAAATGATACCCCTCCCCATTTTGCTCAACAGTCTGCTTTGTAAAAACCAATCAGTAGGGCATAATCCCAGATATATATCCATAGAACTGTAGCCTCAACAAGCAAAACAAGCAGTCATCTTTCATATGTTATCATTCCAAGTTTTGCAGGATGCTCAGAGTTCCTTGTAACAAAGTGTGTGTGTGTGTGTGTGTGTGTGTGTGTGTGTGTGTGTGTTTAAAAAGTATCCATCTGACAGCCTTGGCTAATGCTGCATCTTCTGTCAAGATTGCTTCAATATGTCATGGTTTTATCCCACCAGTTTGTCCACCTTTCCAGTGCCAATTTTTCTTTCTCTCTCTTTCTCATTCTCCAGCCTTTGCATCTGGAAGTAATGATCTTCATATTCTGGTTCTACCTCCCTTGTAAAAGCTATGTGACACAGAAAGTAGCAATCCTGTAAACTGGGCAATCCCCAGTAAACAAATTTGACATTGACATACCTTGCTAAGTTTGTCTCAGATTCATGTAAAAACAAATTTCCCACTGTAGTCCCAGAGGACATACACAAGTGTGGAGGAAGCTGATCATGATCTGACAACCGTTCAGGCTTATATCTGTTTTGTTTTTTTAACTTTTGAAAGGCAGTAGGTCTGGCAGAATAATGGCAAAATATGATGTCCTTCTTTTGGGCAGGACACAAAGCGTGAAAATATTTTCTATTTTAAGATGACTCCTGCCTTCTCTTTTTTCTTCTTAGTAGCTTGTTGATTTGTGGCCAGAGAAAGAGCAGATGTCTATCCCAAACAGCAGCAACTGCTTGTCTTGCCATCAACCTGTGGAGGAACTCTTATATTGCAGACACTCTCTGAGGTCAAAGTGCTGGTTATGACCTAGAAAGCTCTATGTGTCCTGAAAGACCACATTCTTCCATATAAGCCTGCCTGTGTTTTTAGATCTTCTGGGAAGGCCCTTCCTTATGTTTCACCACTCTGTCACTTAGATCTCAAGGCTAAACAGGTGGTTGCTCCCAAGTTCTTGCTTCTTGGTGGTTGCTCCCAAGTTCTGGACCTCCCTTCCTAGAAAGGTTAGACCTGTACTCTCCATGCTATCTTTCAGCAGGCCTTTTAAAGACTGATTGTTTAAGGGAAATGGGTCTTGCATGTTGTGCTAAGAAGTAAAAAGCATATGTGATTGAACTATTGTGGATAGACATCACAGACAGAACATTCATAAGACCATGCACCCCCTTGGAGTTACACTATATTTGCACATTGGTGTGTGGCTATTTATCCACCTATTTGCCTGTATTCATTGTATTCATTGCTGACAGCCAGTGTGCTATTATGTTTGGGGCTTGGGACAATGACATTCTAGTTCCTTCAAGCCATAAAACTCCCTGGATGATCTTTGGTAGATCATACTCTGTACTACACTGACCTTTATTGTGGTCAGCTTCACAGCTTATTATCATCAGCTTCACCTTTTAGGTACATCACAAGGATTATTGTGAGAATAAAGTGAGGAAAAGAAAAGCCATGCATGTTACCTCCAGGTCACTGGAAGAAAGGTATGATGTAAATGTAACTATGCATACACACACATACATACACACACAATGGATACACACACACACACGCACGCACACACGCACACACACAGAGTATATCTCTCCATAGTGATCAAAGCTGTGACCAGAGTCCTGCTTCTCTTCTCTTGTTTTCAAGGCCCCTGCTTGCTCTCCTTTCTTACGTTTTCCCCCGTTATAAAAACTAGGCAGCCCTTCAAGCAGATAACACTTTTAGGCCAAGTACTAGACTCTGGGTGCATCCACACTGCAGAAATAATCCAATAATGCACCCTCTGTTAAGGAGGGCACATGGCAAGCCTAGATCAGATCTGGCTGGGCATGGTCAGTGGCATGGTCTTTCTCAGTGGGCATAAGACAGGGAAGTTGCAAATTGGCAAGTGATTGTTAGATACAGTATTAGCATGGCTATGTACCATTTGCACATGTCTACTTGTGGTCTGGATATATTTGTGAAGGTCTCAAAATTTCTATGGCACCATATAATTCTGTCTATATGCTTGTCTAATCAAAAGTAAGCCCCCACCGAATCCACTGGAATTTACTTCCAGTCATATAAACACACAAAAGAGTGCAACTTAAGTGAATCTTTCTATCAATTTCTCTCTGCCTGTCTCTGTCAGAGACGAAGAGAGAGTTCATCATATCACAAGGTAAATGTGACATTTAACAGAGTATGCTATGGATGACTGGAAATCTTTCTAATTACAGGTCCCATATGTGGCTGTGGCTGTGTATCTATATCTGTGAGAGAGAGAGAGTTGATATGTGCATGCACCACATTATCATTAGCCAAACTGAGCTGGTAGCAACGCAGCCATTATAGATTTCCTGAAAGATGCTAATCTAACTGCTGCCTAGTGAGTTAATATATCAGACCTGACCTTTATTTAACCTGTGTTCTTGGCACTAAACAGAGACTTTGACAATGCTGCATCCAAAAGTCCAAACATCCCAAGACATCAGATGGAATCACCAATTTATTTAAACCACAAGGGCTTTAAAAAATAATAATACTGAGTTGAGAGGCTTAGATCTGACACAGCTTCGAGTGTGGATTTGCAAGCCTGAAAAACTTGTCTCTGAAATGATGTCTCTGTGCACTGTGGTTAACCTCTTTCTGGTAAATTAGTTTGTGACCTGAGAACAGTTAAATAAAACTGTGAAGATATCATGACAAGGTTATGTTGAGTGGTTTCCCCCCACCTCTCCATGTTTTATAGCATCCGTTCCCTGTTATATTTACAGAGAGATTTGTCATGTGCCTGCTATTCTCCAGGTTACTTTTAATTCTGTTTTGAACTTTTCAGGATCCCAGCCTTCATATATTTCTCTGATTGTGTAGTAACAATATGTTCAATCATTTATAGCAGGGTTTTAGGCTGCTTTGCTATGTGTGCTCTGCTGGGAATGTGTCCCATTGGACTCTGAGGGGATTCTTTGAGTAGACAGGTACAGGATTGCATTCTTAAAACCACATTGTGTGCTAGCCCAGAAGCATCATCCCATCAATCGGAGGGCCTGAACAGACAGGCCAAAATAAAGCTGCTTTGGGTCTCTTTGGAAGTATGCTGTTTAAATGATGCCAAAGCCATGCTCCAGTCCTAAGGACAGGAGTGCAGTTTTGGCCTCTTAAGATGTGTGTGTCATTTAAACAGCATACCTCCAAAGTTACCTGAAGCAGTTTTATTTTGGCCTGTCTGTTCAGGTCCTCAGTCTGTAATAAGTATGCATAAGGATCAAATCCACACAGCAAAAAAAAATTCTCTGCATGTTGCTTCAGATCAGAAATGAATCCCTACTCCATCACGCTGCCATGAAACCATGATGCATTTTTACCCAGCTCAGCTTGTAGGCATACCACATTACTGCACTACACTCTTATAGAGCGGCTATTCCACTTTTACTACTCTGGCTGCCTCCTGTTGCATTCTGAGACTTGTAGTTCAGTGATGCCTAAGAGCTCTCTGGCTGCATATTCTAAATGCCCCTCCCTAAACTACAAATCCCAGAATGCAACAGGACGCAGACAGAGCAGTTATAGTAGAATAGCAGTGCTATAAGAGTGTAGTGCGGTAATCTACTCAGAGTACACATAAAACTATATATTGATTTCCTTGTTGATTTCACCTTTCCAGTTATGCTTCAGGTCCATTGTCTGTCTCAAATGTATGGCCTCTTGATAAGCCCTCTTCATAGGATAATATGTCTTCATACATATGATCCATCCATATGATAAATGGCACCAGTTTGGTTCTCTCAAAGTCCCAAACACTGGTATTGTTTTTATCTGAGAAATTATTTCATGACATCACAGTTCCTAGCCAAACAGTGTTCATCACATCATCTTTTTATTTACTTCAACCAAGCAGAACATATCCTATCTGAACACAAGATTGTACAAGTCACTTTCTAGTGAGAGGTACCTTTCATGTTTTCATTTACCTCTACAGGTGAAGCTGGTGAATGCATGCAAAGGGATCTTGAGGCACCTTTGAGGCTAACTGAAAGATAGAGGTTGGTAGTGTGAGTTTTTATACACTTGAGCCTCCTTCCTCAGATACAAAGCTCATGCTACCAACTTCTGTCTTTCACTTACTCTCAAAGGTATGGTAAGATCCCTTTGCCTACTTATTTTCCAGATTAACACGGCTAGGTCTTTGAATTCTACCACATGGTGAAAACATGTTTTCTATGATTAAACCACTTAACCATTTTTCTTTCTCATGATGGGATTTTCTCATGATGCCTCAGCAACCACATGCAAATTAAACCCATGCTTACCTTCCAAATCACGAAACAAAGCATGGTAAGTGCAAGATACATAGGTGAGGAAAATCACATGCTGTGACAAAAAGCATCTTTCACTTGAGGAAGCACCTCTGCAAAATAAAATAAAACAAGAAAGTGATAAATCTAGATCTAACTCTACAGTGGTGGACCTGAGCCTTATACTCACTCATACTGTACTTAGATTGATACATTGACAGATTTATGTAGTGTTACCTGCTGCATGACTTGATTGGTGGTTTGGATTCTTTGGACAGTATTACCAAGGGATTGAAAGTTCTTTGGTAATATTTTGAGGAATGTATAGATTAAAATGTTGCTGATGACTTTTGAGTTCATGGTTTAAAAAATTTTCTCTACTCCCCACCACCACCTACCCAATAAATTGTTTGGGTTTTTTTTTTTCTGCTTTTAAAATCATGCTTCTATTTGAATTTCACCTCAGTTCACAACCATTGCAGAGACTAGAAAATGCTCAAGATTCACAAACACTCTCACATGCACACAAAAATGCCATTCTTTCCTTGTGTATGTGTGCTGCTGTTCAGATTCCATATTCCCTTTTGTGAGCTTAACTATATTTATCATTTGCGGTAACTCTAGTGTCTCCACAAAGGGACTGAGATGTCAGCAGAAGGCTTCTATAAGAGAAGACATCAGTATCCTATCACAAAGAGAGCCTTTTAAGTTAACACTAAAGATAGCCCACTCATGCTTCATGGAAGTAGCACTACTGAAATATAAACAAAACTCCCTCCACCCCAGACATTTTTGGTTATGTTTACAGATTAAATCTCAGGATGTGTATATTAGATGTTCTTGTTTCAGGATATTAATGGCAAAATGAACCTGTTTTTGATGTTTAAGTCACATTAATGTCTGATGGACTGTTAAAATGTTAAAGGGTACATCAGCCTTACTGTAGTGTGTGACATATGTTAGTCATACCATACTAGCTTAGGAATTTAGGATTGTTTATAATGAACATAAGTCGACTGAATTTAAACCCCCCAACAGTTTAATCATGTTAAGTTCCACTTCCTCCAAAAGACAGCTAAAAAAAAACAACCTTAAATGAAACATGAAAAGTAGTTGCATTCTCATTTTAACAGTAGTTTTAAAAAAACCAAAATTACTGGTTACTGTTCCTCATACTCACACACACACACACACACACACACACACTCCCTATATACTTCAAGGTTCAGCTTCATTCCCTGCAAAAAAAAGAAATCCACTTGCCAGAATATTATCCAGAAAAGAAAAGAAAGCCATTTGATTACTTGGTATCTATTTTCTTCCCACAGAAAATCTGTTAAAAGGGGAATGGTAGTGTTTCAATGGAATTTTATGTGTTTGTTTGTTTGTTTGTTTGTTTGCTTATTTATTTATTTATTTATTTATTTATTTATTTATTTATTTATAAAATATTATATTCCACCCTCTATCTTAATCTCAGGGCAGCATACAGCTAAAATTCATCATAACCATTTTAGATTTTAAAGCAAGAAAGAATCATTTAAACAATCTAAAGACATATCAAACACTTTAACAGCATGGAGATAAACAGTTTAAAGCCACATATCTTAACAGATTTGGACAAAACTGTTAACCTTTAAGATTTTGGTAGAAAGTGATGGCCGGCATATTGTTAGTGAATTACAATGGCATTGCTGTTGTTGTTGTTATTGTGTGCCTTCAAGTCACTTTTGACTTTTTGAGACCCTAAGGCAACTCTCTCATAGGGTTTTGTTAGCAAGATTTGCTCAGCGGGAGGTTTGCCTTTGCCTTGCAGACTGAGAGAGTATGACTTGCCCAATATCATCCAATGAGTTTCCATGGCTGAGCAGGAATTCAAACCCTGGTCCCTAGAATCATAGTCCAAGGCTCAAACTGCTGCAACATGCTGATTCTCTTACAATGGCATAAGTCAGACATATACCTTCACAGTTTACTTTTTGGGACATTAAAGAGGTCAAAGGATTCTGTTCTGAACATGGCGCAACCAAAATTCAATCCAACACGTGTTGTCAGAGAGAGATATTTAACTATAGCTGGATGACTAAAAGGACATCAGCTGCAGGGACAGTCCCCAGGACTCTAGGCGGTCCTGCAGATATCTGTCACAGTGTGTCCAGCTAAAGAAAATAGTTGGATACACTTCTGTTGATCCCTTGCTCCCAACAAACACAGAATTGGAAATGTTGGGGCATGCACTGTGGATTGAGGGAAGATGTAGCTGTTGTGATGTAGGCACAGGTTACATGTCCATCTCCTGATGCAAGGTCTTGGCCCATGTTTTAACCTGGCACCAGAATGAAATCAGCACTAGCATTTCACAACTGGAGCCCCACAACAGAGAAAGCCCTGTACCATGTCCATACAAAGTATATAGTTTCCTTAGGTAAGACACAGAGGAGGGCCCCTCCAACAGACACCAATACTCAGGCAAATAACTACATGGAAAGACACTCCTTCAAGTATCAACATCCCAGGCCTTTTATGGCTTTGAATATCATCACCAGCAGCTTGATATCAAACTGGAAGAATATACTGGGTGCTTCTAAATTTCTAATATTGCCAGTTAAGACATTGTGGAGCTATTTTATGTGTATCTACACTACTCAATTATAGCAGTATGGTTGTGATGGGATCCACCCTATGCAATCCTAAGATTTATAGTTTGATGAGGCCCTTATAATTTTCTGCTGTAGTTCAGGGGAGTGGGGTGGAGCTTTCTAGTAGGGGATTTTAAGCATCATGCCAAACTACAAGTCCCAGGATTCTGTAGAACAGAGCAATGGCAGTTAAAGTGGTATCATGCTATAATAACTCTCTAGTGTAGACACATAAGTGGGGTAGTTCTACACAGGTGCCTTTTAGAATGATCAATCAACAGATATGAAGGAACCATGGTATGACAGGTAGTGCTAGACAGCAGCTGTCAGTAAGTGCAAATGCCCCACTAAACAGGAAGAGAGAAGGATATCCATATCCCATAATTAAAAATACATATTCTTTATATTCATATAGACTCAGATTTATATTCAGATGCTTGTGTCTGTACCCAAATGCACCCATACACTAATTTAATTCAAGTTTTTAAGGTTTTAAGAAGGAGAAAATGGCAAAGAAAACCTGAGTTTCTGTCCCTTGAGCCATACAAATGCTATTAATTATCCTCCAAAGTAAGTAGCAAGTCAGTTAATATATTCTGGATAACGGCGGTTATTAATAGCAGCATACAAGGTAATAGATGTGAAATACTTTTCGATGTTTTTCTCAAGCTAAATGTGTACTAACAGACTTAGCCATTTATTTTTAAAAGTATATGGTACCAATTAAAGTAATCAGTTCTCAAGGCTATGGAAAGAATGTTAATAGTAATTTGTCCAGCAATGTCAAGAGCACTTTGATTGACCCCTGCAAGCCAAACATGAAAACTTCATCAGACAAGTGCAGCTCCCAGGAGATTTAGATGCCATTTTGCAATGTTGAAAGAGCTGAAATGAAGCCACTAGCAAAGCTTGGAAAAGTTATCCTTTGGGCATGCAACCCTCTGAATTATGGTTGTGACAGTCCAAAAAGGAAACTTTTCCAATCACTAGTTAGGCTTTCCATCATCTAACAGGACAAACTTAGCACTTTGCCTTAAAGTGAATATGAAGGGTTAAAGCCACCAAGCCCAGCATCTCCACAGATACGATGGAAATGTGTGTTAACCTAAGGAAATGGGATAGTTGATAGACTGCTGAGTTGGGGGGGGGGGGGAAACTAAATAGCTACCTCCTTGGATAAAATCTCCCAGATTCTCTCAGCCAGTATGAGCAGTGACTTTTTCAAGCTCTGAGATTGTACCCCCCGATGAGCAGACACATGCCTCTTTCTCCTTAAATATTTCACTTACAAGGATTAGTTATTTGAAGCATTAGGGGGTCATCTTCGGCAGATGAATTAAAGTAGGAGATGGTGGGACAGTGTGAGAATACCAATATTAAAAGAATTCAGTATTCATATTCAGGGAAGCCTGGCTCATAAGTGGATTCATCAACAGCATCTCATATTTCAGACTGAATACCATAATGTTCAGAACTGCATTTACATCTGAAACACCTAAAACATTCCACCAGAGCTGCAGCAAATCTAGAGAGTAAAACAGGCTAATAGGTACTCTGTTGTCTTTACTCTTTAAAAATATATTTTTTAAAAAAACTGTTTTAAGTTTGGAAAAATATAAGAAGAATGCATAGATGGATTGTCATGACTTGTTACCTTTCTGATGGTAACAAACCCAATTGGTGAGTTAAGACAGGTGTGTGAAAAGAGGCAAAAGTGTTTGAATATTGGCAAAACACAACGTGATCTTGGTTTTCAATGTCTTACTGCTTTTCTTCACCTTAGTAAAACGCTGAAAACCTGAGACTAATACATTTATGAACATTGTTAAAGGAAGACTGGACTTTGCACATATGTATATTAGTAATAAAAAGGGCAGGGAGACAGAGGAATTGAAAACTGTATCAGACTGAATACCTGGAATGTTTTGTATAAAATTAAAGAGTGCAGAATGGGTAAACTGAGGCTCCCTTAATGCTTCCGTTCTCCTGTAAAACAAAGAACATTTTATTGCAACACTGTAATCTTTGGAATAATTTAGATGAGGAAAATTTTAGAAACAACCCTAGGTCCCACCCAGTCAAGATTCACATTGCAATCAGGAAAGCATCCTGGTGTTATACAGCCAGTCAAATGTGTCTGTGTGATGGCATCCCTGAGATCAAGGACTGTCAATTTTCACTGAGGACAGTTTAAACAAATCACGCAACCCTTTGCTGCAAGGTGTACAGAGAAATCATCTAAAAGTATGCATTTCTATGATCACTAATGAAAATGTTCACCCACAGAATGTGAATAGTTTTATCTCAAATGTAAAGAAGGGTAAGAACATACATCATACATACATCGGAGCAAAAGAAGAAGAAGAACAAATCTCAGCAATTTCTTTTGAGTTTATCACATTTTTAATTTTAATTCCTGTATGACTCAATCTTTATTTTCATGTTACGTGTTGACAAACTGGGGTGTTAATATCTTTCAGAGTGGGATGATCATGTTACAAGATAAAAATATTGCTGGCATTAGATAGGTTTGTAAAAAGGATTAGCATAACTAAAAGGGTGGAGGCTCTCAGGATCAGGTTCTAGTCTAGGAGTGAACAGTAAAAATTCCATGACAATATTTATTTACGGTATTTATACCCCACCCTTCAGCCCTAAAGGCTCTCAGAGTGGCTTACAATTATTATTGCCCTCAGGCTTACAATCAGTATAAGCTAGGGGCATCTCTCTATGCCCATGCAACATCAATGGCATCTTAGCTGCCTTAAGAATTTGGGAATCATGACCCAACTTGTTGACTATATGATATTTGACTTTAATCTTCATATGCATAAACAAATAATATGCATATAGCATCAGCAAGAGGAGTAAATTCATTTAAGATAGGGGTACATACTTGATCCGCAATGCAGGCCACAGGAAAAATGAATGTCTAGAGAAATACACAAACATATCCCTGGCAAAGCACACCTCCCCTCCTTCCTTAAATACTCCTTTAAGAATTTAAATGGCTCACATAAGATTAAGGATAATTCAGTCATTATTATTAGTTGAGTCATGAAGCCAACTGCATAGTAGGAGCTGGCCCACATCAAATGGATCATCAGCGGTACATGCAAATCAGGCTCAGATTCAAGCAGTGAATCACACTATGGCTAACATCCTGTTAGTGACATCTGCATGTATAAGTCATGTTACATATGCAGGGCAAATGATTCACCATAATGCAATGGACATCTTCCACTAACAACAGTTAGTTCCTCTTTGTCTAGCTATCGTCCGATTTCTCTTCTTCCCTTTCTTTCTAAGGTTTTGCAACGGGTTGTTTATTCTCGCTGTCTTGAGTTTCTCGAAGCCAACTCCATTCTTGATCACTTTCAGTCTGGTTTCCTCCCAAGGCATTCCACAGAGACAGCTCTCACTAAGATCTCCAATGACCTTTTATGGGCCAAGGCTAATGGCCTTTACTCTGTTCTCATCCTTCTTGATTTGTCTGCAGCCTTTGACACCATTGATCACTGTCTCCTAGTTGACATACTCTCTGACCTTGGGTTCTCAGACTCTGTTCTCGACTGGTTTAGATCACTTTCAGTCTGGCAGATCTTTTGCAGTGGTTGCTGGTGGACAGACTTCATCCTCTGTTCCCTTATCTGTGGGTGTTCCTCAGGGCTCTGTTCTGGGTCCCCTTCTGTTTTCTCTCTACACACTGTCCTTAGGTAAACTCATTAGTTCTTTTGGTTTTTCCTACCATCTGTATGCCGATGACACCCAGTTGTATCTTTCCACCCCTGATCTTTCTCCAAGGCTTGAACAGCAAGTTTCATCTTGTCTCGCAGCTGTCTCGCAGTGGATGAGCCATCGGCGTTTGAAGCTCAACATGTCCAAGATGGAGCTTCTTGTCTTTCCTCCTAAGCCCACCCTTCAACACTCCTTTTCTGTCTCTGTGGACAACATTTCTATTCAACCAGTCCAGTAAGCCCGCAGTCTTGGTTTTATCTTTGACTCTTCTCTGTCGTGTATCCCTCAGATCCAGACCACTACCAAGGCTTGTAGATTCTTTTTGTACAATATCGCTAAAATCCGACCATATTTCTCCACCTCTACTGCCAAGATCCTGGTCCATGCCCTAGTGATCTCACGACTGGATTACTGTAACATCCTCCTGGCTGGGCTTCCTCTTTCTCACCTCCGTCCTTTAATCTCTGTCCAGCATTCAGCTGCATGCATTATCACATCCGCCCACCGCTCTGACCACATCTCTCCTGTGTTGGCATCCCTTCACTGGCTCCCCCTCCCTTTTCATATTCAGTATAAGCTCCTGCTGTCCACGTTTAAAGCCCTCCATGGGCTGGCCCCTCCTTACTTATCAGACCTTATTTCTTCTCACCTTCCCACTAGGGCCCTCCATTCTGGTAGTCAAGGTCTGCTGTCCCAGCCCAGGATTTCCTCTGCCCCATCCCGGATTTGCCCCTTTTCACTCGCTGCCCCTCACTCCTGGAACCTTCTTCCCCCACAAGCAAGAGCCATCTCTTCTTTAACCAGCTTCAAAACGGAGCTGAGGACCATCCTGTTCAGAGAAGCCTTCCCAGGCATTGCATAATTGTCACTTGCTTTTTGTTGTTCTTTTGTTGTCTGTTTTATTGAATCATTTCCTGTATTGCTATGTATTTTATATGTATTATCCTACTAGAGAGGCCCCTTCCCCACCACCTTTCCCTTCTCCGTTTGTGTCATGTCTTTTTAGATTGTAAGCCTGAGGGCAGGGAACCGTCCAATTAAAAAGATTGTATGTACGGCGCTGTGTAAATTTACAGCGCTTTATAAATAAAGGTTAATAATAATAATAATAAATAACAGTGAAAATGGAGCAACACATGCAACAACATTGTGCATTGCAGCTGTGCATTTCACACACTGCAGCTGAGCTTTGTGGTTGTGCATCCTATGTTGTGCATTGCACAATGGCACACAGTGTCCGGGAAAGCAGCCAAAGGGCTGATAAGACAGCTAGTTCTCAAACAAACAACCCCCCCCCCCCCCTAGAACAGCAAAGTCAGTGTAAGCTACAAGGTCCTGGAGATTCACAGTAGCTCTACCAAAAGGGATTATCAAGAGAATTGTCAGATGGTCCGAGGTTCAGGGTATCAGAGAGGCAGGTCAATAAAGCAGTCCAAGGTCAAGGTTTCCGGGTAGTCAAGACAAGAAGTCAAAGGAGCCAGAGACAGAGTCATTCCTCTAAAAGAGTCAGATATCCACTGGCAAAGAACCACACATGCTCCAGGTGCTTAAGAAGGCAAGGAGCCGGCCTTCAGCTGTGTCTGATTACGAACACACTACTGATAAAGCCTCCGAGATCTTCGAAGGCCCTCTCTTTATGCTCGACGCTCCTTGAAGGTAGGCACACTGCCCAGATCCTCCTCCATGTCCACAGCCTCGGCACCAGGCAAACTTGACTGCTGAACCTCTGGAGGAGCCACAGACTCTGTTCCAGCAGAACTAGAGCCAGCTTCTGGCTCCTCCATTACAGGTTCAAGCCCCAGGGGCTCTGGCTCCTCCATTACAGGTTCAGGTCCCAGGGGCTCTAGCTCATCCTCTGAGTCCTCCAAGCCGTCCTCCAGGCTGGGCATGACACACAGTCATTGACATGTTGTGTGATGGTGCTATTCTGCATCAGGGTTGTGTAGTGCTGGTATAGTGTACCACAACATAGGGATATTTATGCTATACTGAGGGGGTATTGGATTGAAGTCTATCTCTCTCCACAGGACCACTGTTTTCTGTGTTCCATCATAACCCTGTAATCAGAAGTCCATTCCATCTACCGCAGCTTAAACCAAATGCACAGAAAGGATGAAACCGATGGACAATGGATTGTAGGCTTGTGTAGTAGTAGGAAGATTTTGAATTTGCTGCATTTACTTTGTTGTTAGAATCATGGAAACACGGAGATGGAATACTACAAGGGCCTTCCAGTCTAAACCCCTGCCATGCAGGAAGACACAAAGCACTCCAGTCCAGCCTCTGTTTACAAACCTCCAAAGAAGGAGACTCACCACACTTCGAGGCAGTGTGTTTCTACTATCTCATGATATTCTTTCAATTCTTATTGTTGTTGCTGTTGTTTTGCTTGTTTATTTTACTAGAACTTTGAGATCCATGAACTAGGACCGGGTACAAAGGTCAGAAAATTGACAGGAAAAAAGAATTCAGAGCCCAAGAATTTCTTTCTGAGTGCCAAAAGTGAACAGAGGCCCAGTTGTCATCCCTCCCGCCAACACAGAAAATTCACTTCTGGTTACCCTCAAGCTTTCTTAATTTGGCAGTATAAAGGGTTGGAAGAAAAGGGTAAACTATTAAACAATTGCCAATACACACCAAATTTCCCAGATAGTGTCCAATAGCTCCAAATCTATTTTCTGTTTGTTTCTGAACCATGAAGAATATCACCAGAGTACATCAGTCAGCACAGACACCCTGTAAAAAGGCAATATATTTATCATATGTTCTCAGATGTTCTTTACTCTGACCAGGACAGGTTGAATGTTGCTTCTAGCCGTCATATCATTATTGTTGTTTTAATAATCAGTCTGATTCTGCACTTTTAATGTCACTTCTAGCACACCTCATGGTACCTAGTGTAGGGCTGGGAAACTGGGTGGCCTTCTAGATGTTGGTGAATTCCAATTTCCACCAACTCCTGCCAAATTGGACAATGGAGGAGTAATGCAAGCAGTCAGTTTCTCAAGGGCCACAAGTCCCCCCCTGCTGCCTGCTGTGAATGTTGCTGTCAGAAAATCTCTGTAATAAATACCTTCAGAGTCATTACTTCCAATCATCATTTGCATGCAGGCTGATTCACTGTCTTCTGCTCCTTTTACATCAGCTAAACAGAAAAGTGGGACAGAGTCTCATCAACACCATACAGCAATACAGTACAAACTGGGGTTGCACTGTGGAAATTTCTGGGCTTCTTTAACCCAAAGAAGAAGAGCTCACATGTTTTAATTCATGGGCGTGGTGCTAAGAACAGAACAAAACTTGGAGGTTTGGATATGTGAGATGGGCAGGATCCTTCAGGGAAAAGGCTAGAACTGATGGAAGCACAACATGTAATGTTTTCCAGAGCTGAACAGTCCCATCCAACTGGAAGGCTTAAACTCTTTCAACAAGATTCCTTCTTAGGTGAGCCAAGCCTGGTGTGAGCACTTGTGGGTAGTTCTCAGAAAAATCTTTTCTATTTTTCAATCTGTCTGTCTGTCTTGCTGAGACCCAATGTGGCATAGTTGTTTAAGCATTGGATGGAGACTCTGGAGACCAAGGTTCAATTCCCAGCTCAGCCATGAAACCCACTGGGTGACCTTGGACAAGTCACACTCTCTCAACCTCAGGGGAAAGCAATAGCAAACCACCTCTGAACAAGAATACCCATGATAGGTTCATCTTAGGGTCACCATGAGTCAGAAATGACCTGAAAGCACACAAGTGTCTGTCTGTCTGTCTACATACACATATACATACATGGCAGCTTTACACGGAAGGGTGTGTGTGACTTTGCGCTCATGTGTAAAGGTTATAAATGTGAGAGACAAGTCACATAGACCCCCTCAATGTGAAGCTGCCACAGGATATGCTGAGTTCCAATCCCATAGGCCATGTCTGGAGGGGAGTGGACTGGCTTTCCACAGTATGCATTGAACATAGCATGGATAACCATTCTTTGGTTTGGGTTGTAATTATGGGCAAGCAGTCTACTGGCTGAAGTCATGTGGCCTCCTTCAACTCATTCTGCCATCAGTGTGGACTGGAGTAACTTTTGATGGCACTACAGTTTGTCTGACTTACTCTGAATCTATATGGATCCTGAGAAGTGGGTCTAAGATGGTAGCATAGACTTTACCTTATAGTTCAAGCCTAGAATTTGTGACTTCATTTATTGCAAGCCACTGACACAAGCATTTTTACTAGTGGATCAGTCCTTCTGTACTCAAAAGTTCTGTTTCTTGGTTTTCCCTTGTTGAAGTCCACTGTGTGAAATCATCCAACTTTTCCAATCTCCTAGTTACTGATGCACTTTATGTCTTTTCTGTGTAATTCTATTCCAAGTTATCTGATTGAGATGTCCAGCCATTCCCTCAAAACTTGTCCAAACAAGGATGCAGATAAAACAGTGAAGAACTGCAGATGAAGCAAGGCAGAGGTATAGTCTCTGAAGACAGACCGTAGGAACTCTCCTCCTAATCTGAGCCCTATCTGGGTTTCAATTCTTCCACATTATTAGAATTGTACACTAGCAATGAGTGTGAGTACTCTACCTCATTTGGACCTTTCCAGTGCATCCTCATTGTTGTTGTTGTGTGCTTTCAAATCATTTCAGATTTGTGGCAACCCTAAAGCAATCCTAATACAAGGTTTCCTGGGGCTGAGAGTGTGTTTGACTCACTCAAGATCACCCAGTACATTTCTGTAGCCAAGTGGGGAACTGAACCCTGCTCTCCAGAGCTGTAATCCAATCAATGCACTATACCACACTGGCTTTCATCCTCATTGGTGCTCCGAAAGAACTTCTCATATTCATGGATGAATGTCTGTCATGGGAAGCCAGCATGCTGCATGATTTAGAGGCTTAGGTGTTCAGGGTTCTAAATTACATGGAGATATCTCAATTGAAACCTAGTATTATTATTTTTTTTAAAAAAAGGGAAATAACACTTAGAGAAAAGTTGACATCTATTGTGAAAGATGATAGACTAACCTTCCTTTCAACATGGTTTCCTTTGATTAGCTTCATTAGTGACAGTGGGGAGTTTCATCTTCCTCTGCAGTCACATTTGGATCTATGGAGAGATTCTTTCGTTGAATTGTAAATGTATTGTTATTTTCTAATGCTGTGAAGCTATGAATCAAAGATTTCAGGTAAACATGGAAAATCTTGATTTTTAGGGGGGGGGAATAATATACAATGTCTGATGAGTTTCTTGTGTGTTGCAATAAAAAGACAGTTACATTATGCCACTATGTCATGTTGATAATAAAGTAATAATAATAAAAGAGAAATTAGATGAAAAGCCCAAACAAGTTGGACAGCCTCACTGCTGCAGATGAAGAGGGAAGAGCCAGCATATTGATTCCCGCTCTCATTCATGTTCTCCTAATTGCATGATAGACCTAAATAGGACTCTGGAGGTCCAGCAAAATGTAAGTCATGTACAAGATTACACTTAAGAAAGCTGCTAAACTGCAGTTACCTTACATGCCCTAGGCATTGGTATTTGGACTCATGTTTGCGATCTGTTTTTCCATGGAAAAACTAACATGCCTGAGATTGGTCTCCGGGAAATAGACACTGGAGCACTTTCTGTCAACGTGGCTGTTACGAACCTTTGAGATTCTAAAGGCACATGCTTGGATGAATCCACTCATGTTTTGCTCTGTATTGAAGAAATTGAGAGTTTCATATGCAATTGATTTCGTATGTGACCAACAATGTTTGAAGACATGTCAGTTGAGTCTGTTCTGTTGGCAGAAGGAGAGTTACAAAACTGTTGTGCTCTTAGAAAACTTTTTCATTGAGATACATACTATAATAAAGGTTGAGTCTCCCACACTGACCAGCAGTGTTTTGAATTTTGGATTTTGGGGTTTTTTTAAAAAAAAATTGATTGATTGATCGATTGATTTTGGAATATTTGCATATACATAATAAGATATCTTGGAAATGGGACCCAAGCCTAAACATGAAATTCATTTATGTTTTGTATACACCTTGTACATCTAGCCTGAAAGTAATTTTATAAGTAACATTTTAAGTAATTTTGTGCATGAAACAAAGTTTGTGTAAACTAAACCATCAGAAAGCAACCGTGTCACTACCTCAGGCACAGGTGAAAATAGCTTTGGATTTTGGAGTATTTTGGATTTCGGCATTGTGGATAAAGGATACTGTATAATAATATAATATAATATAATATAATATAATATAATATAATATAATATATATTTAACTGCTGCTGCTATTCAAATAAATAGTGGGGGGTGGAGGCATTTTATTCCAGTTATTTTATTCCAGTTATTTTTAATGATCAAATTATGAACAAATGAGATACGCCAAGAAAACTGTTATAATAATAATAAATAATAATTTGTTTTATTTATATACCGCTATTCCAAAGATCATAACGGTGAACAGCAAGTAAGCTAATTTGCCCCCAACAGTCTGGGTACTCATTTCAGCAACCTTGGAAGGATGCAAGCCTGAGTCGAGCTTGGGCCCTTTTGCTGGTCTTGAACTCACAACCTTGTGGTTTTGAGAGAATGGCTGCAGTACAGGCATTTAACCACTGCGCCACCAGTTTCATTGTGCCTTTTTGCCTCTATGACAGGACTCACAGCAACAGATGCAGTGTTATCATGGGAATGGCAATGGAAGCAGAATAAGCAATGTGTTATTATAACAACCCAGACATTGATGGGTATACAAGAAATAGAAACACATATATGATTTTAATACAGCATTGTATGTAAAATGGGTGACATGCTAAATTCTTTCTAAGTACATACAATATATGCAGCAACAGATTTTAAGTAAATATAATTGGATACTGAGCTAGAGATAACTATTGAACTCATAATTAGGGGATATAAAAGAGAAAAAATCAAACTCAAGCTGCATCAACACTAGGCCTCTTTTAATTACAAGGCTGTTGACACCAGACTTTTTCAACTTGATAACGTGAATATACTGTTTGGGCTTATCATATGCCCAGATATATAGTCAGTAGATTTCTGTAATACAAATAATAAGGATATCATACCAAAATGGGTTAATTTGGAGTCGTTCTCCTAGGCATAAATCTCTCATATCATAGTCAGTTCACCTTAATTCACCCTCTCTTTGCAACCAAGTAGTGGTCCCTAGACTGCCTTCTTCATTGAAATCCATTTGAATTTCCTGTTAAGCTAGAATTTAATAACAAAATAAAGCAAGAGCTAGAAGAATTTCATCAATGAAAGTAGAACAGAGAGTGTTAAAAATGCATTTGGGACTATTTTGCCAAGGGCATCCAAGTAAAAGACACAAGGATATCCAACTTTGGCATCTTGATGAATGATGTTTACCAGTGTGAAAAACTGATTTAATGAAATGAAAAAAAGCTGAAATCAACTGACCAGGATTCACTTCAACAAGATGTTGCACTGCCATTCTATCTTTTTATCCTTGTGTGTGTGCATGTTATCACATTCATATGTTTAAAGAAGAAAGAAAGAAGAAAGGGGAAGGAAAAATGGGGAAAATGCAGAAGCAACACCAAGGGAGTGGAGAGTTACAAGCTGAAAACATTATGTCTGGGCCTCACTCATAAAATTCCATGCATGGCGTAGGGTGAGTGTACAGTAAAAATGTCAATGCAGAGCACTGAAGAAGAATCCAGAAGGTATTACTCACACCATGTTGATTCATTTGTGAGAAGCAAGGTAGTGCAGGCCTCTCAGCTTGTGCTGCACTGAGATCACTTTAGTAGGCAGGAGACAGAGTCAGGGGCCCTGGGCTTTGTGAACACAAGCCTAGATGGCGCTGGTTTTTTGTTTTTATTTTTAAACTGGAAACCAATTTGTATAGGTGTAAGTACTGTAGGTTCGAAGTAAAGAATCTTGTAAATGTTGGCCCTTATCACATGAGCAAAATTTGAAGTTATCTGAGGGTCAATGTGAAGGCAATGCAGGGGCAGTCATGAGGTTTCAATCAGGAGCCATCTTAAACACAGTCGGGGGTCATTCCAGGTTTATTCCAGGGTTAGGTACATCCTCTTTCCCCCCGAATGTACCTAACCCTGGAATGACCCCCGATTGTGTTTAAGATGGCTCCTGATTGCGTTTAGCGTCATGTGATAAACAAACTTGAAACCCCATGATTGCCCCTGAATTGCCTTCACATTGCCTTCACATTGACCTGTTATAACTTCAAATTTTGCTTGTGTGATAAGGGCTGTTGTAACAGCCAAAGTCAGAGCTCACAAAAGTCAGTTGCATGGACTTCAGCTCCCAGAACACCTCCAACCTGGGGAGTTTTCATTTTAAAAAGGAATTTTTCCAAGCCATGGTCAAAGCCTACTTTGCATAAGGGCTAAGGCTTAAGGGGTCAGAAAGTCTGTCAGTTGCACCCCCATTTTAACTTTGCAAATTACAACCAGAATGAAATAAAAGTTCTCACCCCCTTGTGAACACCAGATTCCCCCCCCCCCCCAGTTACCTGTCCCACATCTTTCATGCTAGCATAAAGTCTACCAAAATGTAACTCTCTGTTTATGGTTCAGATCACCTCCATCCATTAACAAACCACATCATTGCTTCCCAGGTTGCATGGACTCCCATATTTCTGATAGCCAAGATGCTCAAGGAGCTTGAAGAATGCACTGGCAGGAATCAGGAAGCTATGTACATCAGAGAAGCACGAATGTGTACTTGATTTTGAAATACCATGGGCCACCTGCTCTGTACAGTAGACAGATGTTGACAGCAGAGTCAGGTATTATAAGAGAAGCTTTGCCCCTGGTGAGCTGTTCCAACCTGTTTCTTATCACACATTCTGCCATAAGAAAACTCATTTCTCCACTGTGAAAATGCCATTGAGGCAAACACTATTGTGAATAATGGGAGGGGGATAAAGTTAGCAAGAGTTTTGAGAATACTCTGATGTCCATTTGTCTAGTGATGAGAAGGTGGATGTGGATGGAAGAAGGGGAAGATTGGCATTGTTACTGATGATTCAAACCCCAAAGGAAGGAAATAAACAAAACAGATCCAATTGGCATGAACACTATGAGAAACACAGAGTGATCAGAGCTTGCCAAATGGAAAAGGAGTAAATCAACGAAGGGAGGTTTTGTTTACCACTCTAGAAAGAAATTCAAGTAAGAGAAAGCTTTTTAGGGGGTAAAGAAGGTTTAAATGTTTTTTTTAAATCCCCTTGTAGAAGTATCCATTTCCAGCATGTACAATTAATATTGGCTGGATTTTACATATTTTTTCACTTGTGAGATGTAGTCTAGAAGAATAAATGATCCCCTCAGAATGTGTCCACAGGGAAATTGAAACAAAAGAAAACTTTAGAAGGGAAAGAAAGAGATGCTCCTTCATTTGTTGCTGAGCCAATCTCTGATTAAAAGATGCTTCTTGTGGAGACTTAGTACATTCTTGGCAATGTCTTCATGTTTTCCTTTCTCTGCTCAGCTGGGTCTTGTCACTGCGCATACTGGAGAGGGGGGAGGGAAGAGAGAGTGCAAAGAAGTGTAAGATTGTCTTGACATGTAAAATATTAGCTGCTGCTGTGTTGGGTGGTTTATAAATGTCTATGGGTGTTTATGGGAACTTGCTAAAGATCAGAGAAAGAGATGTACAGTGTTAGAGCTGCTGGCTGAGTAACAATAGTGCTAAACTGAATGGCCATATGTTTCATGCTGTCCAGGTTTCTGCCTGGAGTTGGTCCTTGAGATGTGAACCTGTTGCAGCAATCAAGGTGGCAGGTTTACTCTTATCCATTTTATTGTTTGTATGTACACTGCTGTGCAAATCTACAGCGCTATATAAATAAAGCATAATAATAATAATAATAATAATAATAATAATAATAATAATAATAATAAATGCCCAAATGTCTCCATGATTGGGTTCTTACAGCAGGTCATTGGACCATTCTCTTGCTCATTCATTGTGCCTAATGATTTACGGGTAGATTGATTGTTTCAACCAACCAGGCAAAGGAAACATTCGCCAAAGAGCCACACAGATATGAGCACAGCACAAGAGAGGAGGATGGTGAGGACAGCAAAAATATTAAAGCTCAAGATGGTTATTAGAAATGGTAACTTATGGTTGCACAACAGGAGTAGCCCTCCAAATATTGTGGAACTCTGGACTTTATCACACAGCCCCTGTTCTCACTGCATCATGTTAATGAACGGAAATGCATACATACTGGTTTGGGAGCATTTTCTGTCACACTGGCCACATATTGCTCTCTTCTGCCCTTGTCTTTAATCCTGCCTCCCTGACCTATTCCCTACCCACTAATGGTGTTAGTGCTGTGCAACACCTTAAAAGATTGTGAGTTTGGTTAGTATGTGGTCAAAATAAAATTTTTATTTCTACAGTAAAATTTTGAAGGTGTATGTTGTTTAGCACCTTTTAAAATCACTAACAGGATACCTGTCAACATCTGCAAAGCCATAAACTGCCCATCCTTGGTACAGGCTTAGTAAATTTATCAGAAACAAAAGATTTATCCAAAGCCCTGGAGCCATGATTCAGATTTTGCAGAGTTCTTCTCAGAATGGTTAGGAAGTAATTACTTTGCTCACAAAATAATCACATATTATACATGGATAAATACACAGTTATTTAACAATAGTAATACATTCACAAATCTTCTCATGGCTGGAAACCTATAGCATGCAAGCATGCATTTCTACATATGTATTGACATCATTTTCATGATAACCTAATAATGTAAAATACAGAGAGAGAGAGAGAGAGAGAAATGTATCAGGCCTTAAGGGAAGGGTGTGTCTGGAGCAGCAACAGCTCCAAAACCAATAGACACAATTTGCCTGGCCAAAACAGCCCCTGGCAACTTGAAACTCCTTGAAAGCTTTTATTGGAACCAGGAATGACATCTACCACTCCAATGACACAAGATTCACCAGTTCAATGACACAAGAGCACCAGCTATTACTGTTATAATATGTACCAAATGAACCATGAAGACAAAACTGAGGATGGACAGAAGAATCTATTCCTAGTTTCTATCAGTTTTGCCCGTGGTCATTCATACATCCATTCCATATATTTCTGCACCAATCAGTAAATACCTCCCCCCACACTTTGCATACATTTATTTTATACACTTTAAAACAAAAACACACTTCCTCCTGTATATTTTACCCCAAAATGCATATTTTTATGCACATCTCAGACCAAACATACTTTTAATGCACGTACTTTTAAGATTAGAATTATGAAGTGACATTTAGGAGATTATCACATTTACTTTTTTGCCCGATCTGGGCATGGGATGGGATCAGGCTGCAATGGGGGAAAACAAGTGTTATCTCACATGGAATTGCTGCTGTGCTGCTGGCTGACCACCACCTGTCCCCAAGCCAGCTGAGTTTGAAGGACGGAAAGCTTCCGTACTACCAATATCAGTGGAATAAGTGTTGCAGCTCAATCCTGTCCCATGCCTGGATTGGGCAAAAAATGTGCATGCAATAATCTCCTTAGAGAAGTGCAAAAACCAAAGGGTAACTTTCAGTCTATGTCTCATGCCCAGCAGAGTGGTTTACTTTTAAAAATAGGGATCAAATACAATCCTCAAGCAACTACATATGGAACTTGCTGAACTAATTCATAATTTATTAAGTTCAATATGCAACTCTTATTTTCTTCTGAATAATATATTTCAGCATTTGTAGCTGGGCCAGCAGAGTAGAGCTTATTTGTTTGTTTCCTTCTTTACCCTTTCTGAGGTGCACCAGACAGAAACCAGTGTATTCATATTTGATTTCCACACTCTTTCTCTAAGATAATCTTATCAGAAAGCCAAAATCACAACTTAAATTACATTGCTACTGTAACTGTGGTATGTTGGGAGGAATTGCATGTATATGAACAGCTGTCTGCTGCTGTTTCAAGAAGACATATGTGCTACTTTGCAATGGATTGCTTAAAAATTACCAGTTAAAACTGGGCCAGTTGTAACCAGAACTAGGGGAGCATCAGCCCATGTAGTAGCCCATATTTCCTATCAGTCCTGCAGAATTATGCCAAATCAGAATTGTCCAAATCCATTCCCAAATAGCAATTACTTTTCTCTCTCTCAAATGTCTTCATTTCAGAAGTGTAGTGGCTAAGAGTATGCACTGCACAAAAAATCAAAGGTAAACCATTCTAAGCCTTAGGATTTTATCACACATGGCTTTCAAACTGCCATTATCTGCAGTATGGAGATGCTATCCTACATAGTAGAGCTGTTGTATGAATTACCAAGGAAATTAATATGAAGTAGAGGTGTAACGAAAACTCACACATTTTTCTCATCCTCAGCATATCCAGCATACCCAACACATCTCATCTTCAACATGCCTACCCAAAACTCCACTGAAAAAAGGTTCACCCGCCATTTCAGCTTCAAGTAAGAAAAAAAGCAATTTTTGGTTAATTTAATTTTCTGTCAGTTCTGTGCCAAAATCTTCTTTTTTTTTTTTTTACAACCTCCCATCTTTTGTGCAAAAGAATGTTTGCTCAAAAAGGTCTGAGATCATGCATCTCCTCCTTGGTTACAAATGCTTAGCTAACACCTCAAAGTCTCACCCTTCAAGCCTACCTTAACAGCCAGCAGCTATACTTAGTAATGGAAATCTGTTCTGCTGCCAAATAAGTTGTAGCAGGATGTTATTTCTAATCTCTTCCTGCCTGTGAGCAAAGCTGCAACAATCAGAAGCAGGACCTCTATTGCAATCCCTCATCACAGCCTTTTTGGCTGGTTGGAGTGGGCTAGAAACCTTCATCCTTCTTTGCCCTGATCTCCAGTTGAATGGAAATCCATAGCTCAATGTAGCTGATGGCTGTTAAGGTAGATTGAGGTGCAGGAGGTGTGGTAATTTTTTATTGTGGCAATTGTGTCATGACCGTGGATACATCGTATTTGTGAATACAGAGAAGTTATGGATCTGAAATTCTAGATCAACATGCCATACCTTCAATACAGATTGCAAGTCTTTGGATGGGAGAAATGAAATGAGTGAGTGCAGCAAAATCATTTAGTGTATTCAAAAACGTCACAAGTCAGCCTGGTGAGACAATGGATCAAGCTCCACAGCCATGCAACTCTGGCAGTTGAGGATGAACTGATAGGATTGATCCATTTGAATATTTAAAGGCAACAATTTTACCTATGTAGCTTGGTAGCTATATTTTGGGGCCATATGCACATGTAGGAAAAACATCATGCATGCATAGAACGTCTGAGCTGAGCTTGTTGATTAATTCCATGCCCTCCATATGATTAGGACTAGAACTCTTAATCAGTCACTATGAACAGCAATATAGCATTGAGTGAGTTGTAGTGCAAAACAGCTGGAAAGATCCTGCTGCCCACCCTGATCTACTGTGTCACCAACACCACCATGTGCAACTCCAGCATTCAATAATAACTCTATGAAACATATAAGGAAAATGTATTTACATTGCTATGAAATGCCAGGGATGTGGAGCCACATGCATGGAACCAAAGATCTCTCTCTTTCCCATACAAATTCTGTCTTTTTTTTCCAAGCAATGTTCTTCTGGGGAAACAGTCATATCATTTGTTCCACTCATATATTCCTATTACCAGAGTGGCATGGAGCCCCAGCATGAATAAGTGGCTAACACTCTATTGCAGGTAAGTATATCAGCCCTTAAGACCTGGTAAAAGCCAGCACACTGTTGCTCTGTGAAGGACATTTTAAATCTCTCCCAACTGGACATAATACTTCACTATGTAGATTTCCAGTTTTGCCTGCACCCCAGCAGCTCTGCATTGGGGTGGCAGGCATCACACAATCTGCATTGATCAGTACTATGTACAACAACCACCAGCTAAATATGCAAGGATAGCTGTGTTGGCCATTTAGCAAATTCAAACAAAAATCCACCAAACAGTGATATCTTTATTGGTCAACTGAAATGCACAATATACTTATTGCAAGCTTTCAAAGCTCCACTGACTTCTTCATCAGGCAAGATGTTACAAAACAAAAAGGAGGGGGGGATGGAAATGTTATAAGATGCCTGCATTTTGTTGTTTCTGTCCTTAGTTAAGATGGTATGAGTAAATTTTGCAGGCTGGCTCCTTCTGGCCAAGTGGGAATTGGGAGTTTAACAAAGTCCAGGAAATTTAAAATCCACTTGCATATCAAAAGGACTCTTGTCTTGCAGTCCAATCTGTCTCCATTCCTGTGAAGCCACAAGCCTCTTGTATGCAGAGGACAATGGATTTTTCAAGAAGCCAACCACCAGCCTAGAAAAGCTGAACATGAGTTGAATATGACCACAACATCTGACCTTTAATTTCTTCATATCTCCTAACTTTTTGTACCATCAAGGTCAATTAAGAGTTGTCCTAAGGTTGAAAATTCACACACTTTTGTGACATTTTGATTGCCCGGTCCTGATTTTTGTTGTAAATAGTGGCACACAATAAAGAATTCCAGTTTAGAAGGTCCTGCTTCACAGCACTCAGCGTTGGATGAATGGACAATTTCATTTTCTATCCTCTGATAAAAATAAAGGAAGGGGACTTCCCAGTTAGTCATATTGGAAACCTTGCATTCAAAAGAAAATAAACCAGGGTTGTTGTTAACCTTTTCTTCAGTCAGACAAAAGAGAGGATAAAAGGCCAGTTCTTTTATTTTATTTTATTTTCTCTCTCTCTGCTGAACATGCTCGACAACTGCCAGCTCTTAAATTTAGACAGCCTTGGGGTAAATGTGAGAATAAGCTGCAAATTAAGCATCCCTTGACAGATGGAAGTTTGCAGAGTGAGAAAAGCCAGACCCCAGCCCTTAGCACAGTGCTGACAGGTGAAGGATTACACCATCTCTGGGAGTGCGAGCCACGTGTTCTAAGTACCTCATCACAAAGGAAAGGGGGTACATGCACTCTGATAATCCTCAATTCCCCCCTCCCCATGATGATTTATTACCAGAAACATGGACTGCAGTCAAAATACTGAACACATCTGACACCCCAAAGGCTTCAGATAGTACTGTTCAGTCCTTACAGAGGAAGTCGTTCGTTGTTTTTGTTGTTGTTTTGGGGTCTTTCCTTACAAACTATAGTTACACAACCTGGATTCAAGATGATGGCTGCCACTGCTTTTGGATATCTAAAGACACTAGAGGCTTCCATATGTGTGACACCACCTTAACTGTGCTGCTCAGTACTGTGGCATTCTGGGATTTGTGGTTTTGTGAGATATTTTGCCTTCTCTATCTGAAAACTCTGGTGCTACAAAAAAAAACCTATAAATCCCAGGATTCTACAGCATTGAGCCATAGCAGTTAAAGAAGTGTCAAACTATTATTTCTGCAGTGCAGATGAAACCATAATCATGCCATTTGGGTAAGAGATCTATACATATTAGGGCCATGAACAAGTCTTGCAAGACAGGATTTTAGGGCAGAGGTTCAGGGTTTCACTCAACTGAATGAGGCACCCACCACACAGAGAGACAGAGAAACTATACAGCAGGGCTGCATAACCACACTTAGAAATGAATAAAGTAATCCATTTCCAAATTCTGCAATAGCTTAACAGTTCTATTGATCTGTAGAGCTGGACCAATTTTGCTGCCTGTGGTGGAAGAGTAGCTGGTCATGTCAAACTGTACACAACCCCAAGCCAGCCGTGTGTGTGTGTGTGTATGGCACAACATGCACATTTCAAGCAGCAAATATGCAACAGCAACAAGTTCAACAACTTAGCATTTTCTACCCTTTCATGACCTACAAAATCTGATGGCCAGAGACACTGCCCCACTTTGCCTCACTTTGCTTCATATCAGGGCTGGCTCTCTTGATTTAGAAAGAAAGCCAAACAGATCTTTTGTCACTTGAGTATTCAAAAGCTGTTGAATGGCGCAAGCCTCAAGCCTCAGAGACAGGCAGGTAAGAAATAAAAATTGTATTATTATTATTATTATTATTATTATTACCGGAGAGGAGTCTGCTGGTTTAGATTGTAACTATATAGAATTGTGCTGTATTAATTATACTCCTGCAGGTCAAACTTAAACACAGAGCAACTGAATCATGATGACTGATGAGAAAATGAGATGCAGCCATATTCCCTGGTTAGATTTCTTGTTTTTTAGTACAGATCTTGCACTGAGTTCCGTAGTCAGTTTTTGTCCCCTAATGCCACTGTAGGGGTGAAAGAGAGATATTATCAGGAGAGAATCAGAAAACTGAAAGAAAGCAATTAACACTTCCAGTCTTGCTGATACTTCTCCTGTCAACTATTACAGTACCAGAAAGTTCCTCTTCCCTCCTTTTTTTTAAAATGGCATCTCCCCAATCATCTTACCATAACCATCACTGACCATGATTCTTCAAATTGTGGTTGAAAAAGGAACTTGTCCAATTTCTTGCTATTATAAATACAAACACACACATGATGCACGCTACTTAGCTCCAAAAACCAGTAACAAGGGTTGCCTTGGATGGCCATTATTTGAGGGATGAAAGGCTTGTCCATTATAGGCTGGCAGGTGTCCCTTATTATAAGGGATGTCCCCTACCAGAGCATTAGAAACTTCTTCCTTTCATACAGACTGAACAAAATACCCCAAAATCTCATATTTTGGGGCGTGGGCCCTTCGTAAAGACAGCAGGGTGTGCATTATGTAATTTATGAATGTGGGCAATATGTTAATTTTACAAGGAAACACATGGCTAAGTTAACTGAAATTGATACTTGGTATTTTGGTAGAACACAGACTTGATAACTTGTTGACTTCCTGATTGTCAATCCTGGTTGTCATAAATTTCAAGTGTTCCATATACAGTAGGTGTTTCAAAAACCTAGCAAGACTACATGCAGCCAAGCTATTTCCTAGTTGTTGTCATAATAAAGCCTTGAGTTCCCCTTATTAACTCTGGTGTCTTTTGAACAACAGAGAGTCATTGCAAACACTCTGCTTTGTTTAGCTTTTTGGCTGTGAGGGAGACTTGATGCTGCCAAAAGTTGGGTGGCTCACAGGAGCATCAATATGTGGACAGAGACAGGACTGGACAAGTTGCTGCTAATGGGTGTTTGGGGTGTATTTAAAAAAAATTCCTTTGAGGAACTCATCAGCATTTTAATTTGCCAATGATATCTTTGTAGGTGGCTCAGACTTGTACTTAGGTCTTGAGATCTTGACATGTTATCCAAAGGCAATGGCAAAGTTCCATTCATACTACTCAGTTAGAAATAGCAGCTGTTTTCTCCATTGGGACATGAACAGGATGTTGAGATTTATAGTTAATAATTTCATGTCCACAAGCAGTAATGGGCGCTTTGGGGACTAGATCTCCAAAATCCCTGAGCCAGCATGGCTAGAATTCTGGAAATGATAGTTCAATTTTTTTTCCCAGATGGGATCTAAGTTCCAATAAAGTGTGGCAAACTATACTATGCTCCTCTTCTCCATATTTTGCTAACTCTGAGCTGAGGATGGAGAAAAAAAAATAAAAAATATTAGGAAAATGATAAGAAAATGTGTTTTTCAAGTGTTGAGAAACTCTAAGGAAAATTCTGGACTGATGTTTACAGTCAGGACTTATTCAATGTAAAATCTGCATGTGGACAGTTTGTTTATTTATTTATTTATTTAATGGTATTTATACCCCACCCTTCAGCCCTAAAGGCCATCAGAGCAGTTTACAATTATTATTTTTAATTAGACGGTTCCCTGCCCTCAGGCTTACAAGTTTTGAACAGATAACAGTATTTTCTGTGGGAGAAACAACATTTTCTGCACATAAAAAGCTGTTTCCTGTTCAAAAAATGCTACTTTCTGGGCAAACATACCACAGGCAAATTTTGCACAAAATGTCTCACACTGCAGATAGAATTTGAAAACTACCACAGTTTTCAAGAACTTTCTCACAGCGAGAAGAAATTTGCTAAAAGTACTACAGTAATTGCTTTCTTCAAGACAAAAATTAGGGAAGAACTACATTCCTTCTCTGAGCAACAACCTTCTCTGTTTACTCCAGCCTCCTAGTTCCACATTCTGATTCTCCGTGTATCTTTTCATCCAAGAGTGTTCAAGTGCTGCAGATGTACAAGCTTGACAAGTCGGATTAGTCGGGGTGTTTCTCTGCCACAGCTATGAGAAATTCCACTCTTGTTTTAGAACTCCCCCCCCCCTGGCATTTTTGCAATGAGAACTATGGGTGTGGTGTTATAACATGTTTATGGGGCTATGAGGTTTTGGCCTCTCCTTTCTAGGGAAAAATTGGAAACAGAGGTGCTCTGTTTAATGGTCATTCTTATGAATCTCTGTCTGAATTTATATATACATGTGTGGGTGTGTATTACAATGCACACAAAAACAACCCAAATCTCCTTCCATTTTAACTCCTCCTTGCCAGAAAGATCAATTTATCTTGTTATAATGAAAAATATTCCAGGCCAACAATACTGACTATGTTATGCTATGGTGAAATTATGCATTCAATTACTTATTTGGGGGTTAGGGACTCTGCCACCTCCAAACCACAATATGGTGGCATTCCATGCACATTAATGATGCCCTCTTGCCTCAATAAGCACTAGAGCCTGAAACCATTAATTTTTTTCATTATGCTGCCTGGGGGTAGATTCTGAGGGTTATACTAAAAGGTAGCTTTCTGACTTCTGATCAGCGCCTTTACTGCAGATTTTTCATTAGTGTGGGTAAAGGCACATGTTGTTTCTGTAAGGTTCTGATTCTGTGCTGAATCAGCTGTGTCCCCAAGTTCTGTTGCAGTGGAGAGAGTTAGCCATAAGCACTGCCTAAGGTGCAGGACAGACGATCCCAAAGCACTGTGCCGCCACCAATTCTAAGGTTAGGGACCGTGCACCAACCTCACAGTCCCTAACCCTAGAATGGCACAGCAGCGGACTAATGGCGGTGTCCTGTGTACATAGGTGCCACCATTTTGATATAAGTGACGCGCAGCATATACATGTAACTGTGTGTCACTTATGTCATGAGTTCACCATTGGCGTACTTGTGACATCCACCTGGCGACGGAAAAAGAACCTATTTTTTCCAGGTTCTTTTTACTCCAGAGGGACACCGTGTGGTTTGGCAGCTAAGGCGTCCCTCTGGAGGGAAATAGGCTTCTGGCAGGCCGCCCTTTTATGGAGGTCTGTCCCAGGCGTTAGTTTTGTTTTGACAAAATCACCTCCTCTATCCCCTCCTCAAAACCCAGCAGCTTTCACAGAAGAGTAGGTTTTCCCTCCCTCCGTCCACCCACTCTGTTTAAATGAAAGCAGCAATATTACTCACAACCTGTACATTATTTTTTTTAGGTTTAAGTTGCCTTGTAAGTTCCCTCTACCTGCAAAATGAAGAGGCTTGGTGTTCCCTCACCAGTACATTAAAATTGAAAGAGCAAATTGTGTATTAAAAATGCTAAGTGACACCAAGTGTGCCATTTATAGATGGTAGGTGTGAGCCAGCATGTTGGAGTGGTTTGAGCATTGGATGACAACTCTGGGGATCAGGGTTCGATTAATCACTTGGTCATGGAAACCCACTGTGTGACCTTGGGTCTCCGCTAGTTAAAAACAACTTGAAGGCACACAACAACAATTACCTAAAAGTAAATTTTATGGAGTTGAATGGAATTTACTCACAGGAAAGTGTGTTTAGGATTGCAAGCCAAGTTTCCTTAAAGTATGATAATGGGTGATTATGTCTGAGGAGCATTTAGCCCTTTAAGACTAACAGTTGATTGAAATACAGTCTACTTCCCCACATTCCCTGGAATGCCATATTCATTCACATTTTGCAACACGCAAGCGAACACACAGGTCCGGTAGCTGATTATAATCCACAAAAAATGCATGCTAAAATAGGTTGCTTAGTCTTCAAGGTGCCATAGTGTTCCTTTTTTTTACTCAACTGCTTTTTATATTGAAACATATATATGTATTTTGACACTTTAAAGAAGCACTTTGTGCTACCTTCCTGTGAGTCTGTTCCCACTGTCACTCAACTAAAATAAACACAGACATGCACTAATTGAACCATGAAATGGCATCCTTAATGACAAACAGTTGAATAAGAGGGCACAGGATGAGGGGAAAAAACACATTAACTCCAGACAACTTTGGGATGGGAAATGAATATTAGTTATTATGGATAAAGTAATTGCTTCTTTTTATATTTACTACATTGTTCTAATATGCTGGTTTTTCAAACAGACAATATGAATGGACACTTGTACACTATTGAAATAGATTTCTAGATGCTGTGGATCATTTTATTGCAACTGTAACGATAATGGCTGATACTTGGCTGTAGTAGGACAATAGTGGGCTCCAGAAAATGCATCAGTTTGTAGTAGAGGTGAGCCAAACTCTGATGGAAGTTATTTTTCTGAGAATATTGCTTATATATTTCTTTATCATACCTGTCCTTCCTGAAAGGAATGGTACTTTAGCAGAGATTTCTCCAAATAATATATACCTGTATATACTTTAAGTCGACCTCATATATTAGTCGAGGGTAGGTTTTAGGGGCAAAATTATGGATATTGATATGACCCTTGGATAAGTCGAGGACAAAACTTAGGGACATGCAACAAAGGATCTAAATGATGAAGCAAAAGAAAACAGTGCCAAAGAACCTATAATATTATGGCAGGCAAACCGTTTTGGCTCACACTAAATGCTAGATGGAAGAGAGAGCAGAGGGAGGTCAGTGCTTCCAGAACAGATTGCACTCTTGCCTTTCACCAGGAGATGGTTCCCTTTTTAATAAGAGTTAAAGTATAGTATTTACATTGACCTGTGGATAAGTCAACCTAGGTTTTTGGGGTCAATTTTTTTACTAAAATTTCTAGACTTATTCGTGAGTATATACAGTATCTGTTCTACGTCTATGCCAATTGCCATCCCCTCAGCAGGCGCGAAAAACTAACAATATCCTCACATCCACAGGTGTGTGTGTGCATGTGTACAATTCTCTCTGGTAATAGTTACCCTCATCACTGATAAAGTGTTGGATAACTTCCCCTACCCATACAAGCACTCAGTGAAACTGTACCCCCAAAGTCTACCCAAACATAGGGTGCATAGGAATATACTTTGTGTCAATTTTCACCTGAAAGCATTGAGTAATTTGAGCAATTTTCTTTCTCACTATGCAGTTTTTAAAAACTGTTTGCAGCTCAGGACTTACTCTGTGCAAAATTCACATGTGGTTCTTTTTACACACGCACACACACACACACACACACTTCTAATATTTTTGCAGAGGAAACAGCATTGTCTGTACAGAATATTTCTGTTCAGAAACTTTTTCTCTGCAAAAAAAATGATTTGCTACTCAAAACAATGTTGTTTCCTAGACAAACAATTTTGTGTAGAATAAGCCCCAGTTTTTCAACACTCGAGAAACAGAGATTTTTTTTACCATTTTCAAATAATTTTTAATATTCTTTCTATCCTTAGCTGAGACTAGAAGTGATTTGCACACACAAGTCTAGTGTAGGATACTGACCGCAAAGAAAGAACAATAGATGTTGGCTCAGACAGCTTTCTTTTTAGACAAAAACTTTCAGTCCAGAACCACTGCCTTACAATGTCTTAGCTGCAAAAGCTGCTAAAACATGCAGCAGCTCTGTGATATCATGGTCAAACCTTCCTGTGGCAAGCAGCATTTTGCCATTAAAAAAGCACCATGACAGAAGGCACAAATAGATTATCTACACATATGTGGACATCACCACACAATCATACACAGAACTAGCCATATATCTTTACCCAACAGAAAATAAAAGCTGTTGAATCATACAAAGTAACAGTCTGAAGGAGGCAAAGAGAAATAGCTCTTAACTGGGGAATTCAGTTAATATATTTAGCCACTAGAGGAGTAGGAGTAGCAGCAAGGACTGTTGCTCTGGAGCCTTCTGTCCATCCTCTATAACCATTATACTTGAAACAAAAGGAGGAGATGGAAGTTGGAGCATAGCAAAACATGGTCCCATTTGTATCAAAGAAAAGAGTATCGGTGACCGTTCACCTTTTTTTACCAGCCCCTTTGACAAAAGCTCACTATGGAAAATTTGCTTTCCCAAATTAACCATTATGAGTTGTGACCTGCGATGAACTTGTGTGATGTGGTCATAAAAAAAAAATTACATCTTAACAGAGCCCCATACAATTCCAAAAAGCAAGGCTATACAGTCCACCACTTAAAAAAAATTGGTGGTGCCTAGCCCATTTATAGACAAAATATGGGTATATATGGCCGAGTAACTACATCTTGTCTCATTTCACATTGTTAAAGCATTTGATATTCTCTCCAGGAAATTAATAAGTTTATGAAGCAGCTGTTCCATCTCCTAGGTTTAAAAAATAATACTGCAGTTGTAAACTACAGATTACTGTTTTTGAGGGGTGTAATCCCCTTAAAATTGGCCTTTCCCAGTTTTAATGAGAGAGCCTGTCATTCCATATTGGTGCATCAGAGAATCAAGATTTAACAATATGTGCAGTTGTGGACCATAGAGGGACATGTTAAATTGATAATTGTTTATACTGTTAATCATTTATTATTGAAACATGCTGTGTTTAGAAAAATGCATTGCTGATAGCAGCCCCTGTACTGGGCACTCCCAGTACTCAGCAAAAGACAGAATCAAAAATGTGTACATGGAAAGATCATTGTCTTTTAAAATGGTTCAGTTCTCATTGGAAGGGGGGGGGGGGAGACAAAATCCATCATTTAGATCTTTGAAAAGCACATACCATAACTGGGGGGGGGGGGGGGGGAGACTAGAGTATTGAGATATAAAAGCAGCATGATCATCCTAATTCAAGGGATTTTTTTCCCCAATCTGATCAATTTTCTTTGTCGTATCAGTATCTATAAGTGGCTACTGAAGGTGTGTGTACTCATCGCAGATTAAGGGGACAACAGAAGGAAGAAGTGGCAGCCAGCTCATTCACTCTCTCATGTGTGCGAATGTGGATGTGTGCACACACTTTTCAAAAATCTAAATACACACCCACAACATATATACATGTGTCCCAACACACACACACACACACACACACACACACACACACACACACATCTTTCTTGCATAGTCATGCTTTCCTTACATTTACTGTTACACATGCATTGGGGTGAGTAAAGTATGGCTTGTGGGCTATGTATGTCCCCAAAATGTGGTCCCTGAAACACCCAGAACACATGTTGTTTAAAAAAAAAAACTTTGATTTTTCATCCCTAAAACTCTCAAAAATAGATCAGAACCATCCACAAGTTTCTGTACCCAGAGAAGATAAAATCTCATTGCTGAATTAGAATGTCATTTTGTTTATGGACCATGGAAGCTTCTCTACACCAAAGATACCATCAGGCTTAGCAGGGTGTGACCCTTTCATACTGAGATCCTTGGACTCATTTTACAACCAAGATGCTGACACATCCAGACCTCCTCTCAACACTGCATGAAGGAAGCAAAGTAGTCACTTAGAGTTACAATCTGAGCAGTTGTTGCTGGAGCTTGCAATTTTATTCCCTCCTACTCCAGGCATCTGGATTAACATAAAATCATTCTAGGGCATGTCTTCTGAGGGAATTCAGATGGCCATCTGACAAGTGCCAGTACTTTTCAGCTAGTGTAGCTTTTGCTGCCATCTGCAAAAGAATGTCTCAAAGGTGTAATGAAAACAGAAATAATGGTATTTGTATCACTTGCTTTTTGCTTATAAATGTGGGGGACTGCACCATGGGAAGTGACCACATGGAAAAGTGCAAGTCCTTAAAAGTCCTTACAAATACATTGACAGCCCAAATTAATGTTGCTATGCCATGCCATTTGACATTTGGTTCCTTGTGCTCTTTTTTATATCATCATGTGAAACAAAAAAGTGGTTTCTTGCTCATCACTTGTGTTTGAACATCCAAGCCTAGCACCAGCATTTGGCATGACATGACACTTCTGAAATGGCTCTGAAAACCAATATGGAGTCTGAGAAATATTCCCTTTGGGGAATATAAACTTCCCAAATGTCCTAGCCAGCATGGGCACCAACTATGTTGGCTATGGGATTCTGGAAAATGTAGTACAAAAAATAACTTTTCCAAGTTGTGAAACAAGAGATGGGACCAGCTTGTTCAAATGTGACCCACTTACAATTTTCATGTAATACAGAGAATGCCCAAACAGAGGGGAAAAATCTTCTCAGCTTGATGGTAGTACCTTTAACTATTGACAGAGCTTCGAATGTTTTGTTTTACATTTATCTTGAGCTGTACTCTATAGGTGTTTTAAATTTTCTTGTTGTTTAATAGCTTTTTAGGAGTTGATTAATGTTTTCATAATTGGGAGGAGGGATGGGTTGGGGAGGGGGTTAAATTATATTTCTTAAATTGTATGTTATTTTATTGCTGTAATCCGCTTTGATTCCTTTGACAAAAAGCGGAATAAAAATAAATATTATTATTATTATTATTATTATTATTATTAGGCTGAAATTAATATTTCAAGGATAGCAAGACAGGACTCAGATTTTCACCTATATCATGCTGTCCTGACAAATTTCCGGATGTTGAAAGTTTCGTGCAAAGTGATTAGAAATTGCAATAAGCATCATAAGTATAAGTATATGTACCTATTTAAAACAACCAATACTACATCTTCAAGTAACATCTGCATACTTTGAATGAAGCTCCTCTGTATTTGAAAACATACAGAAATTCTCCTTTCCTTGTTTTACTGCCCCAGTTTAGGCAACGGATATCTCCTCCTCTCCTTATCAGCATGTGCAATCAACTGATTTGTAAGAGGAAACGTCCGGGTCTAGTGATGAATGTAAATCTAGACAGCAATGGTAGCTCTGCATTTTTGCTCTAGACATTTCCCACTTTGACAACCTACAAGGGAGCATATAAAAGCAGCAAAGGAAATGCAAGACATCTGTAACAAACCCAGTGAACATGCTATTGATTTGTTTCCCTTGCTGGTGTGGTCCTGGTATCGGGCTGCTTTCTCTAGAGAAATGAGTTAAATAAACAAGTCCAGTAGAGAACATGAAATTCCACTTCCATTCATCTTCTTGATTTTGCAAGCATCACATTCTGCAAACCCCATGCCAGCAAAGCTCTTGGATCAGGCCTCGAATTCTTCTGGATCCTTAAGGGAGGAGATATCTGAGCTGGCCAAGAATCTAAGTGGAAACTGATGACAGAAACTGACATTAATCAGCTCCACAGTATGTTCTGCCCAGCAGGTTTCTTCCAATAAATCAAAGCCCTTGAAATCTAAAGGGCATTTAACCATTGGAGAGCAACTGTTCTTCGTGGTCTGAGAGCCGATACAAATGATTAATTTAACATTTAATTTGAAAATACAACTACTCTATTTATACCATGCCCATGAGCATAGCATACACTTAAGCATATACACGCACACCCAAACAGCCAGCTCCCCTCCTTGCAAAACTGACAGCCTGATTTGAAATGCAGGGTGAGTTCATCAATATGGCTCGGTTCTTTAATCCGTCTATGGTTTGTCACCATTGCTAGAAAGCAGACATCTGTTTTTAAATGTCTTTCCCAGGTCCAATGTCTCGGGTGGGTATAATCAGGCAACTCCCAATGTCCCACATGTTACCAATGTCTCCCCTGGGCTGAAAACGCTGCTGCTCAATGCCAGGAGGGTAAATGGTAAAACACCACTGATCCAGGACTTGATCCTGGATGAGCATGCCAACCTGGCTTGTATTACGGAGACCTGGCTAGATGAAGCTGTAGGAAGGGGGTTAATCTCTCCCAGATCTGTCCATTATTAGACAGGCTGATAATGGGGGGAAGGTGAAAAGAAAGAGCAGGAGGTGTAAAAGCCTACTTGTCCATTGCCTGCCTGCCTATCTAGCAAGCATATGATAGCAAAGAGGAAGAAAGGAGAGGGAAAAAGAATCAGGAACATCAGCTGATCATGGTGACAGTGGGAAAGTAGACTTGCTGACAGAGGTGGCCCATTGAAGATCTCTTGCCTGAGGATCCCAGAAAAACTGGACCTGGACAAGTAGGCTAGTTTTTACTTTCAAGATGGGAAAAAGAGGATTCTTCCCTACTTTGCTGGCACTGGAGTCCAAACTAAATAGTGATTAGTAAAAGTGCCCAACTAACCACCACTGGCAAGTAGCTGGCAAAGAATTAGCAGAAAGAAGGGAGAGGCAGCACCTCTCTACAATATAAAGCTGTAGATAGGGATCAGGAAAGGAAAATCAGGCCATGTAAAGACATTCATATGGTGTTCTGCACAAGGCAATGGTACCACCAACCCACGAGGGGCCTCTGCGCCATCTCAACATGGTCACACCAGTGGCAGCACCATGTAAAACATTGAAAAGGGAGCAAAGTATGGGATGTGGGACTTGTGTAAAGTGTCTTTCCTTCAAGTAATCATGGGGATCCAGCAATTCAAGAAAGAGGCTTGTTGTTGTTTTCCCCCCATCACACAGGGACAGAAACAACAAGCAGACCTTGTGGCAGAATGCTGAAAATGACAAGCATATCCATCACAGTCCACCACCTCAAATATGGAATCTCAGGAGGAGCTCCTATTTCTGTAGGATCACACCGTATTTATTATACAGTTGGTAGTTGGTCAAGTGGGGCATCTTGGTTTTCTGTTAAGACCATTTACTGACCACACCAGACAGATCAAGAGAAAGGTGTCCGGGATTGCTGCCAGCAATCTCTGACTTATGCTGATAACCAAGCCTTCAGCCAACACGTGCAAGAAAAACAAACCTTGTGAAGAAGCAGTCTAAGAGCAGGCCGAGGAAGCAAGCCGATGTCAGGGTTCCAGAAAGTCAAGCATACCGAAAGACGAGCCGAAGTCAGGAAGCCAGAAAGCAGCGTGGTCAAAACAGTCCGAGGTCACGATAGCCAAGAGATAACAGAGGTCCGGTCCAAGGTCAAGATAACAAGGTAGCAAGGTAACAAGATGTCAGGAGCTAGAGCGACAGCAATCACACCAAGGGCTCATGCAATAAACTCTAGCAACAAACTCAAGCCTCTCTCCCACTTAAATCAGGGAAACTCTCCCTTGAGCCACCTGAGGCTGGTTTGCTAATTGTCTTTCTGCAATCCTCCTGGATCTGCGCCTGCAAGCACTCTCGGCCCGTCTCTCTTGATAAGAAGGCACCTGCAGGCAAGCCTCGTCTCCAGAGTCACCACTAGGCTGCGGCACCATAAGAGGCCTCTCCTCAGCACTAGGACCTGGTTGGACCTCCTGCTCTGGGGCTGGGGAAGCACAGCTGGGACCTGGCAGAGTAGAACTAACACCTGGAGTAGCCTCAATCAGCCCTTGCTCTGGAGGAGGCTCATCCTCCTCATCATCATCCGAGAGCTCATCTTGGCTGGCCATGACAAAAGGGTATTCAGTGGAAGAAACTATTTCAGTTGGGGGTAATCAGTACAAATGATTGCACAAATTAATCGGTTCAAATGACCACAGACAATCTGGCATGTCAAAAAGGAATGAGTTCCAAATTCCTTGCAACTAGAACTCCATTGATGGAACAGTGCAGAAAGTAATGGAGAAAGTGGGGAAAACTGGTTTTTACTGGTTCCTTTTACCTCCTGCTGTTCTTTCTGGTCTCCAAAACCTACTTTGAAAAACTGGGGAGCTCTCTGGAACAGCACAACAGATAGCAATGTGGGGGCTGCAGAAGGAAAGGGGAATCAATGAAAATCAGTCCCCTTTCTCCATCAGGAGCTTCCGTCACATCTTGACCCCTTCCACAAATGGAAGGCACCCTTCCTCTTACAAAAAGACAAATCTGGATCCCTCCCATCAAGCAGTGATGTCTGGTAGTTGCCATGTTGGTGGACCAAGAAATGTGCTCTGGGTTATAGGCCGAATCTTGAAGATGCTCTCTGAGGCTGCATCTGAACTGCAGAAATAATCCAAGTTGACACCACTTTAACTGCCGTGGCTTAATGCTATGGGATTCTGGGAACTATCATTTGCTATGGCACCAGAGCTGTCTGACAGAGAAGGCTAAATGTCTCACAAAACTACAATTCCCATAATCCCATAGAATGGAGCCATGTTAAAATTGTGTCAAATTGGATTATTTCTACAAAGAGGATGAAGCCCAAGATGCTGAACTCTGGTTTCAAAATAGGCTCAGTACTTTTGAGAGTTCACCATTCAGACGAAAACATGAAGTGGATCTACCACTCCCATTGATATGGGAGCCACCAGCTGCCACTGCCACCATCAATATACTATATCCATGAGTCTTGGGAATTGTCAGTTTCGGTACAGAATCAGAACCTACTAACATACGTTTTAATTCAATAGTTTTTATTTGGCATTTCAAGGAAAAACAGAAGGAGGAGGAGGAAGTCATGTACACACACACACACATATACATACACACAAACAAAATATATCCAACATACATACAATTTAAGTTTATAACATTGTCCCTCCCCAACTCCCACCTTTCCCCAATTAAAAAGACTTCCCGCTTCTCCCTAAATGTGACTTAAAACTGTCACCTATCTATGTTTCAAATCCCCATTCTACTTTCTTGCTAGTCAGAGTTGATTATTGTTTATGATTTACCTCTTTTTCATAGACATAAATTAGATTTAGCTTGAGTCAGCCCTATTTAACAGCAATCAAATCCAATAGTACTGATAACCCCCATGTTTGTTTTAAATACTCCATGAAAGGCTTCCAATTTTTTTTTTAAAAAAATACTTCCATTGGGTTCCTTTTTATTAAATTTGTTCACTTGTCTAAATGAGCTATTTCCATCATCTTCTCTTGCCATTCAGCTAGAGTATTATTAGTCTTCCTGTATCTCATGAAAACCACTCAAAGTATCTCAAAGCACTCACCAGGTAACTTATTAAAGACAGCCTACTAACATGCATTTTAATGCTTATACAAGTTGACTCTCCCTCATACAGAATTCAAAAATCCAAAATATTCCAAAAACCAAAACTTTTTTCATGGATAGTGGCTTTGCTTTCCGAGGGTTCAGTGTCCACAAACTTTGTTTCATGTGCAAAATTATTTTAAGATATTGTATAAAATTACCTTCAGGTTATGTGTATATGAGACATAAATGAATTTTGTGTTTAGACTTGGGTCCCATCTCCAAAATATCTCATTATGTACATAACATGAGCCTGCACCACATGCGGGCTTCACTTCCACAGCTTTCAGCATACACTGAAACCGCGAGAGAATCTAATGAATGGCACGTGTGCCTGGGACGCATGCCTCATGTGGCGCCACATGCACGCACCCCATTATTTTCAATGGGGCATCAGCATATGCGATTTTTCCCTTATGCAGGGGTGTCCAGAGCGGATCCCACACATAAGGGAAGGGAGCACTGTATATACAAATACAGGTATTCTAGAATTTAAAAAATCCAAAATCCAAAACATTTCTGGTCCCCAGTATTTCAGATACTGGAGACTTGGCCTTTATAGAGAAGAATTGCTGGCTTGGCTGAATTATTTTGCTGCTATGCCATGATTTTCCTCCCAAATTGGACCCTACAATGAGATTAGCGTGACCATTTAAGCCACAAATGCTGAACATATGAAATGTCCAACATGTAATCAACCCCTTGGGCCCCAGACATTCTTCTTGCCTCATTGCCTTGCTCTATGAACTTGCATCTTGCATTGAGAAGTGGGGTAGGGGAGAGAATCAAAATACAAACAGAAGGCCAAAGTCATAAAAAGAATCTGACATTTAAATGCATGGGATTTTCTGCTAGGAAATGTCATTAACATTTGCAGATGTTTGCTGAGAAATCAAATTGCATCCAGATATTTATACAGTGTGAGTGTTTTTGGTGTGTTCTGAAACAATCTGCAGCCGTGCATTTTTAAACACATCTTCAGGATCATATCCCTGTAATACATGAGCCTGTTATTGCACCAAATAATCGCCTCATGTTCATATTTTGGTAGAATTCTAGACTCTGCCAAACCTCAGTTGTGTCAGGATGACTAAAATCACACAAGAACAGGTGCCCTGAAATACATGCAAATGACTTCCATCCCATCATTCTCATTAAGCTGTGTATGTCGAATGCATTCAATAAATAAATAAAATGTATAAAAATATATACCATCTAATTTTCCCAAACACTGTGTCCCACTCTAAAGTGACTAAGAGAAAAAGGCCTTGGATTCTGGATTATCTATCTTCGGGACTGCCTCCTTCCATATAATCCTCCCTGTGCACTTAGATCCTCTGGGAGGAATTTATTACAATCTTTAAAAACAAGGCTATCTACGACCGCCCAGAGGACCTTTTCGGCTGTTGTTCCCAGATTATAGAATGGCCTACTGGACGAGTTCTGTCATATTACCATCCTGAACAGCTTTAAACAAGCTGTTAAAACAGATCTCTTCCGGTATGCCTTTCCTGAATAGATACCCAGCCACCAAATTAAAAAACCCAATTGTGACCGGACCTCACTTTAGCAACTGTTATTGCCTGTATGATATCTTTTAAAGTATGTTTTAATTTAATTTGTTTAATTGTATTTTACGGGGGGGGGGGGGGGTTGAGGGTTTGGGGATGTATTTTAACTTTGTAGGCCATCCCAATTGCATTTTGTAGAGAGGTGGGATATAAATAAATTTTAGATTATTATTATTATTATTATTATTATTATTATTATTGGGGCCATACAGACAGGCCAAAATAAAGCTGCTTTGGGTCACTTTGGAGGTATGTTGTTTAAGTGATGCATGCGTCCTAAGAGTCCGGAACCCGCAGCAAAGCCAAGCTCCAGTCCTTAGGACTGGAGCATGACTTTGGCACGGCTTCCATATTCTTAGGACACATGCATCATCTACACAGGATACCTCCAAAGTGACCCAAAGCAGCTTTATTTTGGCCTGTCTGTATGGGGCCATGGATTATACGTTAGATTCATTCATAATGACAGAGATTGCCAGGGGCAGGGTGCAAATTTGGCTCCACCTCTCCACCACAAACCCCATAGATGCCAATGCTGTTCATGCTAAGGAGAAAAGAAGTGCTAAACATGGAACATTAAGTGCCAGCATGGTTTAGTGGTCTGAGCATTGAACTAGGACTCCAATTTAAATCCCTGCTCATCAGTGGATAAGATTACCCACTGAGTAACCTTGGGCAATGTACCCTCTCTCAGGGTGCAATTTAAAAAACCTCATCATTCTTGAAAAGCAGCGAGATAAGCCCAGGTTGCATATCAGCTGCCTATGGCCCGACCACAGGGTAATCCAATAAGATCCATCACTGACGGTTAAACGCATGTCTTTCCTGTTGGGCCTATTAGCATGTGATAATCTCCATAGTTACCTGTGGGGGAACCATTATCTTTAAAGTAATGAACAATGACTTTCAAACAATGAACTTTACCGTGGAGCAGACTTGCATAGGATTGCACCATAGGTTATTATGTAAGAGTTTTAAAAAGGAAGAGAAAACAAACAATTTTTAAAACCAATGTCTCTCCATCACCTAGTAGAATATCAAAATCAATTTGCTTTAGATACTGGTGAACAGGAGCTCAGAAAATAGGGGGAAGAAGACAGGCATTTTGCATAGAAATGGTGGAAGAAATTGTATAACATGAGTCTGTCTCTTCTGGATTAGAGCTATTTGTTTGGGTCATCTGTATGGAGGCTTGGCTGTGTGTATGTGTGTGTGTTTGTCCTTTACATGAGCACATGGTCTAAGCGATGGGTGGCTTCTCCTGAGAGAAAATGAATGCTGCGAGGAAGTTACTCAGTGATTTGGCTGGAGATGGAGCTAGCGGTCACTAGTTTTCTCTATAGCTGTTCCCTCAGTCTCTGCAACTCACAAACAGGAGCATAGGAAACAGGAAGAGGAAAACAGGTATTTTGCAAGGGTGTTTTGTGGGAGAGTCTGAAGGGGAAGACTAGAATGCTGTGACACTGCGAACATAGAGTGACTGAACATATATGGTCAGAGACTGACTTGTAATAACTATTCTATGTTTCTTTTCTTGCCTGAGGATGTAGGGAGTTATGCATACAGAAAATGCAAACTGGTTACTCTGCAAGTTGGCTACCCTACTAGAGCAAAAGGTACAACTGCTTGAGATTACATATCCATACTGAAACGTATCATGGATGATGAGACTTTTTTGCAAACTCTAGCCCGGTACATACGGGCCCTTTGCAACGCCCTTGTCACTTGATGGGGTTGCCTGGAGGCGGAGCGCCCACACACCCCGCAACCCTAGCACGTGATGAGGGCATAACAATGGTGGTGCCCTGTATACATGGGTGCTGCCATTCTTATGTAAGTGCATGCAAGCATCTGCATCGTGTCGTGCGGCACTTACATAACCAGTGTGCCAGTGGCACATTTGTTACGCTGCCGCAGCAGCTTTAGGAACACCCTCTTTTTGCTGGTTGTTTTTCCGCTGGTGGGAAGCCACGTGGTTTGGTGGCTGCAGAAAAACAGGCGCCAGAAATCCACCCTTTTTGAGCAGTCTGTCCCACGCCTTTATTGGGATGCCAATAGGGAGGAGGACAGTTCTCAAACACAGGAAGTAGACATTTGGAAGAATGTGAGATGCAAAGCGTAATATCAAGAACCACACGTTCCTTAGTTTGAAGCTACATGTTCTCGGTGCCCAGAAAGCATGGGGGAGGCCTGGGAGGTGTGGATGGAAGGATTCCTGCCAGATCCCAAGAAGAAGAGGTATGTGATGGTTGTGATGGTGGTTGTGATTCCCTGCTGAGGAACAGAAGCTGTGGTATGTGGGCCTGACAGATTGGCTTAAGAGGTCTGCTCTCTTCTAGAGATGAAGATCCATGATATAGCATGACCCATCAAGCCCAATGACCATTATACCTCCCTTTTGATACCTGTGGGAACAAATGATACTGAGAAATACTAGTCTTCAACATATTGCAAGGGACTATGATGCTCTGAGAAGGGAGTACAGGTGTTTGTTTTAGCACTCCTTTCTGTTGCAGGACATGGTCAAGGAAGAGAGAAAGAACACTGAAAGTGAATAAATGGATCCGTAGATGGTACCATTGGGAAAGATTCAGTTTCTTTGACCATGGTGTACGTTCAGAGGGACCTCCGTCAAGAAACAGGTTGTACTTCACAGCAGCTGGTAGGAACATATCTCTTGGAGTCTCACAAATCTGATCAGAAAGGATTTAAACTGAATTATGCAAGGGATGTAGACTGAAAACATGTTCATTAAGGCTGTTGATAAGCTGGAACATTTCCAAAGGAGAGTGATCAAGATGCTAAAAGGTCTGGAAACAAAGTCCCATGAGGAGTAGCTTGTGGATCTGTGTATGTTTAGTCTGGAGAAGAGAAGCTTGAGTGATGATATGATTGCCATCTGTCAATAAAGAAATAAATAACTGAAGGGGTGTCTTGTAGTACATGCAGGAAGTTTGTTTTCTGCTGCTCCAGAAACTAGGACATGAACTAATAGATTCAAATGACATTCTATCTAAACTTTAGGAGGAAATTTTTGATGGCAAGAGCTATTCAACAGTGGGATACAATGCCTTGGAAGGTGGTGGACTTTCCTCCACTCGAGGTCATTAAACAACAGTTTGATGACCATTTCTCAGGAATGTTTTACCTGTCTATTTCTGCATGGCAGGGGGTGTAATAAATGGCCATTTTGTCTCTTCCACTTCTATGATTCCTTAGCCAAACTGACAGATTTTTGGTATTCCATACTGATTCAAAATTCAAAGCTATGCTTTCTATTCTTCTGTTATAATTCATTTTTAATAAATACACTATTTCTCTGAATATATTATATTAATATTACTATAGGGCAGCAGTTATATTTTGAAATTAAAAACAGATCTCATCGGTATTGCAGTTTAATGTGATTTGCAGAATTCCAACTTCTTCTTCCAATGTACTTATTTTTGATGAATGCTTTCCCATTTCTAATTTAAGCATGGCTTGCTACATGTATCACTCGAATACAGAAGCTCCAGACACACTCCTGGGGTCATTGGCATTCAGTGCGCTCTGTAGCCTTCACAAAGAGTCATAGGTCCATAAAGATTGACAGTGCTCCAGACTGCAACAAAAGTGGATTCCCCAGCTGGTGCCAAAGTAGCAGAATAAATCCACAGCCCACAACTCAAAGTCTTCCTCTGGTGTAAGAAGTTGTCTCCACAGAGCACAGAAACCAAGGAACAATTATATTTTCAAAGCTCAAACACTGTACATCTGGAAGAAATATTGGATTCTCATCTCAACCTGCAATAACAGGGCCAGCTTTTTGATATAATATTTCCTGTAGTGATGCAACAATATAGCAGCATTCAGTGGGCTTATGAACACCTAACAGATGTCTCCAGCATTTTACAGAACTGTATCTTGCTATCTACTCTTCATGCATGATTTACTGGCATGTGTTCTACCTCACTTTGGCTATGAAAATATATTTCTGGAAGAAAGTATTTTATTTCTTTGGGATCGGATGAAGGGAGATGGTATCTATGAAAAGTTTGGAAGACAACCCAGAATCTCATTCACTGTAAATGGAACCAATTCCACAGCTCTAAAACATGAGAGGCTAGGCATATGTGACTTGGTACATGTGCACAAGTCTATCAAATCAATCACTACCTGGAATTCAGGGACCGAGCTGTCAGGATCAGAGTCCCTCAGCATTCCTGACATGGTTGCTAGTCAATTATGCTGTGCCTGTTTTGCTTTGAATTACTGGCTGATGGGTTATGTCATAACTTTGGTGTTGCTGGGTAGAAGGGATGTTTATCTTTCTTGGAGTTGGGTAATGAGAAGATGTGAAGGAAAGGTAATAGGCATTGGGAGCTGCCAGTCCCATGGGAATACCTGGTATGGAGAGAAACAATGGACCAGTCCTGGAAAGAGCGTGTTTTGGAATGGGAATGGAGTTTGAGCACACAAAAGGGTTTGAATCGTTCTGTGCTTTCCATATACTGTGTAACTAAAATTAGTTTAGTCCCAACAACATTGCCATTCTGTGAAGTGCTTTAGTTTTCTGAATACAGCTTTCTGTTTTCACACTGAGGCTTGGATGTCTGAACTGAGGTCAGCCAGTAAAAGACAAGAGCCTGCTATCTCAACTTTATCCCAAACATTCTACTGTTAATTTGTTCTAATGACCTATAGTAGGAGTAGACTACTCATGGCCTGTGGATACATATAGGCCATGTGGCCATTTTAACAGCCCCCACTGCTCCCCAAATCCCATTTGCTGCTGCCACTCAAAGTATGCCAGTGGAATTTGGTGAGGATGATACTTCAGGGGTGAGAAAAGGGCAACTATTCCCTTCCCTTCTGAAACAGAATTCTCTGTCATGCACATTGGCATGACTGTATGGTACAGGAGGACCCTCTGCCATCCTTCTGCACCATAGAGAGCTGCCACCATTGCTGTTGAATTTCACTCTAAGGCAGTTTCCTCACTCCTGAGAGTTGCCCACTTCTCATCTATGGACTGTCACCAGGCTTGGATAGGACCTCAGTATAATGCAACTGACTGGACCTGCAGTCCAGATCTGGGCCTTATCCCAGAGTCCCCACTCCCAGCACTGCCACTAGCTACCCAATTTAAGCCCTCTGAAGATGCTTCATCTGTTCATCACTTCACATTCACCCATGCTCATGTGGCAGCACCACTGTTTGTTTGTTTTAATGGGAAAGGTGAAATGCATAGCTACCAGATCTGTTTGTCTCCAAGTGACTTGCAAAATATACATCCCTTGATGAAATCCCTGGCAATGGGCATTTCAATTTGGTCTTAAATTCTAGAGCTCAGAGCTTGGAACATTAGGGAAATTATCACACAAGGCCTTTAAACCACATTTAAAGGTGGGGAATCACATCGTTGGCCATACTTATCACACAACATCCCATTTGTAATTGGGCCTTGCATATCCTGATTCCCTGCCTAGAGGATGAGGGGGGAAGCCAGTTTATTTGATGTGTGCAGATAGCGCCTGATATAACTAGAGACCAGCTGCTTGTTGCTTATGCCTCTTTTAGCTTTCTGATAGCTGAAGAATACAGAATCTAATTTGCCTAAAGGAACTGAGTCCACTGAAACTGCAAACCAAGACTAATTTACCACAATCTTTACTTCATGATATTACCTTCTAACACAAATTGGGATGAACTTGGTCAGAGAGCTGCCATTTGTACAAAATCAGGTGACTACATCTGGCAGTGGATGTTGGAGAGATGTTCCACAGGAGCCCACAGCCATTTCTCTCCCAGTAGAGCTATTTGTGCCAGAAACCCAGTCCTATATCTTATAAACTAGCCTACCATTTCAGATGTGATCAGATCTTGGGAAATTACTATCTCTGTTTCAAGACAGCAATCATGGTCATGCTATATAGAATGCGCTTCTACAGGAAGCGAAGTTGGCCCCCTCCCTGCTTGCCTTCTGTCGGCAAGCAAAAGCGGTTTTATTCAGGCATTATTATTATTATTATTATTTCTTTTTCAACATACATAAATCACAAATCCTTTCCCCACCCATTCCCCTCTCTGTTTATATACATTCATTCTACATTCAAACTGACTTCCTAATAATATAATACAGTAGTTATTGTTTTCTTCCCCTTACATCTGTTATTTATTTATTTATTTATTTATTTATTTATTTATTTATTGTATTTATACCCCACCCTTGATCAATCCCTTATAAATGTTCCCCTTAACCTCTGTTTAGAAGGGTTTTATTTCCTTTATCCATTTTCTTAATATCCCTTCCTTGTTTCTTTATTATATGCTGTTTTATACATTCTGATCAGTGATTAATTCGGTACCTCCCATAACTTTGTTATCTTTTCCCATTTTTTCTCATATTGTTGGATCGATTTTCCATTAACATACATAGTTAATCTATCCATTAACGCTAAATCACTTAACTTTATAAGCCATTCTTCCACTGTAGGCACAGTTCTCTCTTTCCAGTATTTTGCATATATTACTTGCACTGCTGTAATCAGGTATAATTCAGGCAGGCTTTTAATGGGTAATCATGGGGTGGCTTTTGTATACGAGGTGTTTGCTATATGGGGTGGGTATCATGGTTTTATTGTGATTTTAATATTTGTAATTTTATATTGTTTTTGTTTGACATTTTAAATGTTTTATTGTTATAAATTTTTTAAGAGTTTTTATTTGTGAGCTGCTTTGGGTCCCTTTTTGGTAGAAAGGCAGCATAGAAATTATTTCCAGTAACAACAATAATAATAATAATAATAAGAAGAAGAAGAAGAAGAAGAAGAAGAAGAAGAAGAAAAATATTTGTTGGGCAGGTTGTTATTAATCTGCAAGGTTCTTATTTTAAAACTGTTGTTTTCATCTCATCTCAGCGGCTTTCGATACCATAGACCATGGTATCCTTCTGGGGCGCCTGGCTGAGGTGGGAATCGGGGGCACTGCGCTCCAGTGGTTCCGCTCCTACCTCTCTGGGAGGTCCCAGATGGTGCAGCTGGGGGACGTGTGCTCCAGCGAGCGGGCCCTTAAAACTGGGGTCCCTCAAGGAGCCATTTTGTCCCCCATGCTATTTAACATTTACATGAAACCGCTGGGAGAGATCATCCGGAGATATGGGGCGCGGGGTTATCAGTACGCTGATGACACCCAAATTATTTTCTCTATGTCTCCGACTGATGCAGTGACCGGGGATGGCGTCTCTCCTCTCGTGGCCTGTCTGGAGTCAGTAATGGGCTGGATGAGGGAAAACCGACTCAAGCTTAATCCAGAAAAAACGGAGGTACTAGTGATAGGTTCCCCTGGACCAGGAATGACGGTGGTTCCACCTGTCCTGAATGGGGTCACGCTCCCCGTGAAGGACTCCGTGCGCAGTCTGGGGGTGCTTCTTGACTCTTCCCTTCACCTGACTGCTCAGGTGAATGCGACGGTCAAGAGTACCTGTTATCAGCTTCGGCTGATTCGCCAGCTGCGCCCATACCTGGCTCAGAGGGACCTTGAAACTGTTGTACACGCTCTGGTAACTTCGAGACTGGATTTCTGTAATGTACTCTACATGGGGCAACCCTTATACCAAACTCGGAAGCTGCAATTGGTGCAGAACATGGCAGCGCGGCTGGTCACTGGTGCTCCCAGGACCAGCCATATAACTCCCGTGCTTAAAGATCTCCATTGGCTGCCCATTCGCTTCCGAGCGCAATATAAGGCATTGGTTATCACCTATAAAGCCCTAAATGGCTTGGGCCCAGGATTCCTGAAGGACCGCCTCTCCCCGTACATTCCGCCTCGCACCCTCAGAACATCTGGGCAGCAAATCCTGAAGGTGCCTGGGGCTAGGTTGGCTGCTACTGCCAGAAGATCTTTTTCCACAGCTGCCCCAGCCCTCTGGAATACGTTGCCCACGGAGCTCCGCTCATCTACCACCCTGGCCCAATTTAGGAAGGGTCTAAAAACCTTCCTATTTAATCAGGCATTCCCCGACTAAACATCCTGCGGGCCTCCCTCCTCTCTCGTGGCCGTGAGGTTGGGCTAAGGGGTTTTTTATTGTTTTTAAGGATTGTTATTATTGTTAATGTACGTTTTTAATCTTCTATGTTGTTTGCGCTTTGGTGCATTCTGTTAGCCGCCCTGATCACCCGGAAGGGCGGGGTATAAATAAAATTTTTATTATTTATTTTATTTATATTTATGTTGAATTAATTGAATTGATTTATAACCCATCTTTTTTCTGAGATGGGACCTGAAGCTAAATCAAGATAAAGTTACAAGCTTGATGGCAATCAAGCAATCAAGATCTTGATTGATTGATTGATTGATTGATTGATTGCCATCAAGCTTGTAGCTTAAATACCTTCAGTTTTAAAATGTGTAAAATTATTTTTTTAAAACCATTTAATGATTTTCATAGTTCAATATGTGGTTATATTGATTTGAATAGTTTTTCTTCTTGTTGTTCTTAATGCAGTAAGCTGATCTGGGAAGTCTGGATTCTGAAAATAGCAACCCAATATCTGGCCAAGTAGCAGCATGGGATGCAGTACCACAATAACAGCACACACTTCACTTGGATAGTGCATGAATGAATCCATCTCAATGCCTGCCGATTTTTCACTAGATGACTCCCAGCTGAATGAGCAAAACTGCCTTTAGCAAAGAACATATTTGAGGTGCTGCAGGGTGAATATAACAGCTCTTGTTGAGCTGTTTGATCTGTGAGGGCTATTTCACACATGCAACTCATCACTGCCAATCATAATTAAAAAGGCATGTGTGAGCTCACCTTTTGTCCGGATGCCAACAGATTTGGCATTCAGTGACTTTCTGCAGTCATATTGATGTGGAAATCTTAATGAAACCAAGACTTATGAATCTGGATTATGAAATGCCCCATCTACATCTCTGTATCTAGAAAGTCAAAGTGAACCTCGTTGTTGCTGTTGACTGCCCTCAAGTCAGCCCCAACTCATGGCAACCTTGTAGATGAAACATCTCCAAGACCCCTTATCCTCCACTGCTCTGTTCAGATCCTGCAAATTCATATTTGTGACCTCTCTGCTTGAGTCTATCCATCTGGTGTGTGGTCTTCCTCTCTTTCTGCTGCCCTCTACCTTCCCTAGCATTATTCTTTTCAAGTGAGTTATGCCTTCTCATGAACCTCAGGGTTTATCAAATCAAATGCTCCAAAATTAAAGACTAAAGAATGCTGCAAGACACTAAGAAAACTATTCTGGCATCTTACATTTGAAATAATTTTCCTACAGTCCAAAGAAGCAGAAAAGAAAAACGTGGTTTGGGAAAAAATCTGTTCACATAAGATCTTATAGAAGTAGTGCAATATTTTGACATGGATGTACCTAATGTGCAATCTGATGGTTTGAATATAATGTAAACCCCAATATATAGGTCACACATTTCTTGAATGATCTAGCAAATCTCTTAGTACCAAATCTGTCTTACACAGGGTCATTTGGGGACTGTGTTTTGGCCAGCTTATTTTATCTCTTTGCTTGATCCATGCCCTGTGAATGCAGAACTGTGCACATGTGAGCTTCCCCCTCCAATTTATTGAACCCTTCCACATGTCCCCCTTCCACACCCACACATACATCTCTCAGCTGAGTTACTATTATGACTCAGGCACACAACAATCTTACCTGGCCATTACCATAAAAAAAAGGGACTTACAGAGGCCTTATAAGGGGCAGTATTTTACAATGCCATTGTTTTCAATGGGACTTGTGCATCCATGGATTTTAGTATCCATGGGTGGCAGGGGCAGAGGGTTGCTGGAACCAACCAAACCCCAGTGGATGCCAGGGGCCCACTGTATCATGTCCATGTAGCGCACATCTTCACCCACAGTTATATAGTGATTATGCTATACCATTCTTATTGTGAATGCCAGCATTGCTCAGGCAATATGTGTGCTTATTGTTCAGTCCCACAAAGGGGAATGCACAATGGTAATCCAGTAGTAATGAAAGTGTGTTTAGGGCTGTCTCTGCAGTCTAAATGAACCGAGTCAATTGAAAAAACTGCATAAGAATGTGAAACCACATGTACAACAGTTATCTTTGTAGATGTCTGGTTGTGAAACTGTGAACTGGATAAGTTTGTTGCCCAATAGTTGAAAAGGGACAATCACATTCATAATTTATGCATGGTATGATACTAACAGCCAGAATGTGGAGATATTTATTGTCTATAATCCTAACAGACAGATCTCACAAAGATGTTGAATAGTCATAATGTGCTCTTTTCTTTCATGCCTCAGATGGAGTAGAGCGGATTATAAAAGGACCCATGTACATTGTTGCATCTAGAAAGTCAAAGTGAACTTCAGGGTATATCAAATCAATTGCTCTGAAAACAAAGAAAATATTTGCACACACTCATGCTAAGCAAGCCTGCTGTGTTACAGAAGAGCTCTAATAAAAACCACACAGGCATAATTCATGGGATATTTTAGACTTGGATGTGCTGTGTTCATAAAATCCAGTTGTTAGTGCCATACATATCCAAGCACTGGACTAAACCTTGCATTCTTTACAAGCAAGTTCCATTGAAACCAAAGAAATTGTATTTAGGATCACAGTCCAGTCTTTTTTTAACCAGAGATTTAAATCTGTGTGGTGATAGGAAGCCACATCATTTTTCCCAACTGTATCCCCTATGCAACCATGCATAGTGCTTTGATGGACTAATAAGTCCTCCAGACATCTGAGGGAAAGTTCCGCTGAACTTACAGTGCTGCAACACCAGTACAATAATGGATTTAGGCCTTGGAATATAATAGCCAAATGCTTAAGGTAGTAAATAACTTGGTGAAAAGACAGAGCCCTGTAGCCACTTTGAGACAGTATAAGGAAAATCAAATCAATTCCACCTCCATGCTCACATATTTAGAATCATAGAATCACAAAAAAAGCACAGAGCTGGAAGAGACCTCAAGGGCCATCCAGTTCAATCAAGGTATCCCTGACAGATGGCCATCCAAATTCTGTTTAACAACCTCCAAAGGAGACTTCACCACACTCTAAGGCAGCATGTTCTGCTGTCAAACAGCTCTTGTCATCTGGAAGTTCTTCCTAATGTTCAGGAGGAATCTCTTCCTATAATTTGAATTCATTGTTCTGGGTTTTATTCTCTGGATCAGCAGAAAACAAGCTTGCTCCATCCTAAGTATGCTCCCACAGGAATAGGACCACCTGCTTCCAAATATTACATTAGGAATGTGTAACCTCAACAGATCTGGGGGGTGTTAAGGGTAGCATCTCCTTTGACATATCCAATTTTTATTTAAAAATAAGGGGAGGATATTGGGAGGGAAATGGCCCCCCTTGACCCTGCAGTTTGCTGCTCCTGTGTTACATGGTTGAGAGAGCAAGTAGGCTGTAGAAATAAGCCCGACTGAACACAATAGGACTTCTTGTTGTGTGCCTTCAAGTCATTTCCAACTTATGGCAGCCCTGAGGTGAACCTATCATGGGCTTTTCTTAAAAAAGATTTGCTCAGAGGGAATTTGCCTTTGCCTTCCATGGCTGAGCATGGACTTGAACCATGGTCTCCAGAGACCTAAAGAAACCACTGCACCATGCTTGCTCTCTACAATAGGAGTTACTTTGCAATAAATATGCAAAGGATTTTACTATCTGTTATGCAGATCTATTGATTGGTTAGTAGTTGGTTGGTCGATTATGGGAAGCTGATTCAAATGTATCATTCTTAGATTTAAAATATCATTTACCATTTAGTGATCAAACAGAACATCATTATGAGTAAAACAAATCTTGTTGGTAAAACCAAAAGTCTAGTCAATTCAGCATTCAGTATCCTTACAGTTACCTCTATGAAACCCACAAGGAAAAATGAGAGCAACCTTTCATCTATGGTTTAGAATTCAGCTTCAGATAAGCAAGCACCATGACTAATACTGATTAACAATAAAAGGGATATGTATGCCGTAGTTCCCCGAATCTTCAGGAAGAGCACTTACCTGTTTTTGCAACCAGTGGAATGGTGTTTTTACTATTTTTAGATTTATCAGCTAAGACCACAAACCCCTCATTACACTTCAGCAAGTTATTTCTATACACAGCCATTTTGCTCCACACACTGCTTAGCAAGAGGTTTCTGCAGAAGCTCTTTCTATCTCTGCTTTCACTCCCTTTCTCTCTGTCCCATTCCAAACATTGTCCTTCCTCTGGATTGAACTAGATGATCCACTATACATATATTTGGAAGGAGGGCCTCCTGAAATGGAAATAGATATGTTTGTCCCAGCATAAGCTTCTCTTGTTTCCCGTATGTTGCAGGTTAGCACAAATTGTTTTCTGGTTGTAAATTAGAAGTAAACATGGGCTTAATTTGCACATCCGATTGAAGAAACATATGTCTTCTAAGAAAGCCTAATATTACAACGAAAGTGTGCTAATTTCAGAGAATAAACATTTCCCTGTAACATTCTGTTTAGACTTCTATTGCAGGACCAATCCTGCAAAAACTGATTTGGGGGGATGGGGCGGTATATTTCTTTCCAGCAAATACTTTAAATTTACAGACATTCCATCATAGTCCTGTATGAAAAGAAATTATTTTAGGCCACTAATAGTGTAAGCATAGCATTTTCTTCTACTTCATTCTCTGGAGATTATCAGACGGGGGAATGTCCCGTCCTTCTTGCACGATTGCAGGAAGGACTTTCACATGGCGTCACACTTATCCAGACATTGTCCTGTCTGGAAAGCATGATTGACTGTGATCGAGTGAAAGGCTGCCTAACATGCTTGCTGTTCATTCCCTTCAAGGAAATGCACCTTATCCTCTGGCAGCAATCTTTGCCTGCTGTTCCTAGCTTTAGAAGGATTCTCTGATATGCAGCAGAAACCTCAGGCCCTGTTAAAGTTGGCTCCCAGACTTGAACCTCAACTTGCTGTTTGAATGGAAAGTATCTTGTAAATTGAGACTTGAAGGTAGAGATTTAGTCATTGAGATGAGATCTGGAGTAAAAGATTTGATTACATCTCTGTTATGGTAGTTGCCATATAAAAACTTTTTAAAAATTCGAAAGAGAGTTCTGAGATATATCAAGGCAAAGAATGGTAAGTTTCTCCCAAATTTAAGAATTAATATTTTCATTTATATGCTGGCCTACCAACAAAAATGTAGCAACAGAAAGAAAATGGTTGGGCTAATACAGATAGCTGTTCTTGTCATAGGAGATTATCACATCTGCAAAAAGACGGGAGCATAATGGTATGTTCACATCAATATCGCGTGATAACATGAAAATTATCACACAATGTCATGCAACATCATGATGAAAAAAGTGAATAAAGATGAATTCTAGAGCTGCTTTTTATTCATGAAAAATCCCTGTGAATAAAAAGCAGTGCTAGAATTCCTCTTTATTCATGAGATAATCATGACATCACACAACATCATGTGATAATCCTTGCCTTATTGTGCGATATTGATGGGAGCATACCGTTATGCTCCCATCTTTTTTGGCGGTATAATAATCGTCTTAGGTACTGAGATAATGGCTCCATCAGTAAAATTTTGGGTGTGAAAAAACTGCCAAATGTAGATATCAGGAAGTTATACTACTTAAGATTTAGCAAAATTTGTGGCCTGCGGTTGGTTGGAAGACATTGCTTTATGCACCATGTTAAATATTACACTGCCATCCAGAGTAAATACTTTTACATGACATACACACGTGTATGTGTGTGTGAGAGAGAATTAAAACTGTGTATCTAAGAAATAGCACAACATATTCCATTCCAGAAGACTAGCTATATTTGGCCTGTGGCAGTAAAAAAAAACTACAAACAAATCAACCCATAATGTTAGAGACTTACCTTACAAGGAATTGGTCTCGTTGTTGTTGGCAGCATATTTAGACATTGCTCATGTAAGTGGAAAAGTGATAAATCTGGTTACTCTTGTTCAATGGTACATGAAGGCATGACATTTAGTTTTGATGGACAAATTGGCAGAACAAATAGGTGTGCCTGATAATCATGGCCAAATACAATTGGGCCCATTTATTGTTAGCTAATCTGTGCTTATTGCTGACATCAGTTTTTCAGTATACATTCTTCAGATCAACACAGATGTTTCTGGTATGTTAATTCCAGACTATTTTTTTGTTACTTTTTACTTTTCTTTCTTGTTACGTGTGTGAAAATCCCTCTTTTAACAAAAGAAAATGTAGTACATATTTTGCCCCAACTGGTCTTATTTAAATTCATGTTTTACATTTTCATCAGTTTCATTTTTATTATTTCTTCAGAGAAAAGGAATTACAGTTCAGAATTGAAAAATGGGTAGAGACTAATTTGTCATAGTCATGAGATCTTATAGATAAGAGCCTACTTCATTTATTTTCAAGTATTTCTGTGAAGCTTCTTTTTTTAAAAAAAAAATAGCCGATAGTTTTTGTTGTGTTAGGACTTACAGGTGACCTAGAATTTATTGTGAATCATAAGAACTAGACACACTGCTGGAAACAGCAGTATGAAAAGCTTGTGATAAATGGTGGAAATCTCACATGACCCCAGTGAATATTTTTCAAAAGACTCTGGTGTTCCTCAGCTGTTCAAAAAGTTACTTTTCTGAACTGGGAATCCTGTCCAGTTAAATGGAAAACCAGTCAAGCACCCATATAGTCACACCAAACAACATGAAGGTGTTTGAGGTCCCTGCATGCCTTTCCACAAGGGATAGTAGAGACCAGTTTGCTTGCTTGCTTGCTTGCTTGCTTGCTTGCTTGCTTGCTTGCTTGCTTGCTTGCTTGCTTGCTTGCTTGCTTCCTTCCTTGGATTTACACCCCCATCTTTCTTCCAAAATGAGATTCAAGGCAGCTTGTGAATTTTTGCACATCTCCTCCACCCGCACACTGTGTGCAGCTTTTGAGGATGCTGCAAAAGCTGAAATGTTGAGTATGTGCACACAAAAACTCATAAATTTGGTGGAGCTCCCTACATTTTCCTGAAACTCTCTGATCCATAATGCATTATGTTTATTTGTGGAGAGAAGAGGGAGAAACCATGGCATGCATCAATTTTTTAATCTGTATTTTAATGGTGGACTTTTCCTTCACTGGATGTTTTTAAGCAGGGGTGCTTTTATTATGGTTTCCTGCAGAGGCAAGGAGGTTGGACTATATGGCCTTCAGACACCCTTCCGACTGATATGATTCTACCATGCTGAACTCTACCCTTTATTGCTGCTGTCTGTGAATACTCTTGTCAATTAACTTGTGTTAGACTGGAAGCAATTGGCAGCAGAGGTTTAGAGAATGCTCTGCTGACATCTGGTGGAGAAATATTGACACACTCCTATGTATTTAAGGAGAGAGTTTGAAAAAGTTACTCTTTTGGATTACAGCTTCCAGAATCTTCAAACCAGCAGAGCCAGTAGCCATGGAGCTTAAGGGATTCTGGGAATTATAGTCCAATACCAAGTACTGTTCCAGGACAGAATGGAGGACTTGGAATCTTGTTTGTATTTCCAGTTTTTATTCAAGTACTGGTTAATGTGCATTCTTACAGTCCAATCCTAATTCTTAAGAATTGTTCCACTCTTGTCATGTCAAGGAGGCTTAGTTCCAAGCAAATAGACATAGTACCCAAGAGCCCCTTTCACCGTACACAATTGTAGCATTTTGATACCACTTTAACTACCATGGCTCTATGAAATCCTGGGAGTTGTACTTTCACGAGGTATTTAGAATTCTCTGCTAGAGACTTCCAGTGCCTCACAAAACTACAAATTCTAGAATTCTAAGGGATGCAGCCATGGCAGTTAAAGCAGAACCACAGCTATACTTTATGTGCCGTATGGAAGTGGTCAAGGCTGCTTCTCAACTTTGAGACAAACCTTTGATTGGGCAATCACACTGTATCATTCATGGAATGTTATGCTGGGTCCAATTACATTTTCTGTTTGTAGCCCTTCTATGTTTTCCCACTGCTTCTTTTATCTCTTTTCTTATCAGGTAAATAATCCTATTGAGAAGCTGGAGAGATGGGATGGCTGCACAGTGCCTTTTGAAAATTAACACGAGGGAGATTATCACATGGAGATGAGATAAGGATGGGATTGCTCCCCCTCCCTATCCCATCTTTGACTGTGATCCCGCAAAAAGCTTTCAGATCACAGCACTATTGCCCCATCATTGAAGTGGCATGCATTAACATGAACTCCTGTTAATGCAAAATGCCAGGCAATGCCACTTCAGTGACTGTATCTCTGTGACGTCGTTTGAAAGTGTTTTGTGCAATCGCAATCAGGTGCACTTTTCAAATGGGATAATGTCCAGATAAGTGTAATGTCATATGAAAATCTTCTCAAAATTGTTCGATGAGAATGAGAAAAGGACGGGACAAGGACATTTTGTCCCCCATCTGATAAGCTCTTTTGAGATCTTCATCTGAAAGCATTCCATGTGTCATGTTGCAATAGATTCAAAGCAAAAAAACTTGAAAACACATATTTACAGTGGAAGAATGAAAGGATACAAAGTGCAGTGTGCTTATACGATGGTCAAAACCTTTTATTTCTTCAAAAGCCCAATGCATTTTGCGCTATATGATAGTCAAAAACTAACATGGAGCCCCGGTGGCGCAGTGGTTAAATGCCTGTACTGCAGCCATTCACTCAAAACCACAAGGTTGCGAGTTCAAGACCAGCAAAAGGGCCCAAGCTCGACTCAGGCTTGCATCCTTCCGAGGTCGCTAAAATGAGTACCCAGACTGTTGGGGGCAAATTAGCTTACTTGCTAATTAGCTTATTTGCTGTTCACCGCTATGATCTTTGGAATAGCGGTATATAAATAAAACAAATTATTAATTATTATTAATATTTCTTAAAAAGCTGAAGGAGTTTTGGCCTTATCAGCAATTGACCTTCTTCAGAGCTATTCAATTCTCAGAAGTTTCTGGAGTTGTAGTCAGCACTTCTAATAATCAAAGGTCCACTTGTATAAAGAGTGCAGAAATGTCTGAAAATTGCCTCTGAATTGATAGTAAGGCTGAAACACATTGGGCTTTTAAAGTTTTTGACCACTGTATAGAATATGGGACTTTGTCTCCTTTTATCCTATCACTATATTTTCATAGAGATCCAAGTACATATGCAGAATTGTGCAGCTGTTAATAAATGGATGAATTTGTGAACAGCATTTTATGACCAGTTGTCATAAGGGCTCAGATATCTGCTCCTATATCCTTTAAAAGGAAATGCTATTTTCTTGCATGTTATTTCAACATTTGACATACAGGGATATTAAAATACAGAAAATACAGAAAACAATTCACTCAAATCCTGAGACATACAACTCCAGTACACATTAGTCAGAGCATTGTCAGGTTTGAAATTTGTCAGTGTTACCAGTGAAAATACACACATAGAAAGAAAAGCCCAGGCCTTGTCATTTTACCCATTTTATATTCCTACTTGATAGGTAAGCAGCTGAATTTGGGAAGCCATGTTGAGTCATGATCTGCGGATTATGTTCCAATTCATGCATTCAGTTGGGCCACTGCATGAAGGAATGGGAAAGCAGGGCAACCTCCTCTGGTGTGCCATATTGATACTGTCATGGGAAGTGCAAATTGTGTGGAGGTCTATTTCATGTGGACCACCCCATCACAACAGCCACCTTTCATGAAGAAGAAAAACCACATAAGTCAGACATAGGTGTGATCAGTTGCTCACATGGTAAGCCTGCATGCAGGGATCAATTTGAATCCTTGCTAACTCCCTCAAACATTCTGTGTGTTTGTGTTGTGTATGCATGCCTTCAAGTTGTCTGTTGACGTATAGTGACCCCATTTATGTAATAGGGTTTTCTTAGGCAAGGAATCCTCAGAGGTGGTTTTACTTGACATGTACCCTATAGCACTGTACCCTATTCATTGGTGGTACTAACCAGGGCTGACTCTGCTTAGCTTCCAAGATCAGACAGGATCTTGGATCTAGTGCCTTTAAGGTATTTAGGCACTCTCAGGAACTACACTTTAAACAAAAATCCACCCCTGTCCCCTATTTTTCTGAAAAGAATGCTTTGAAATGCTAACATAAGATTATTTCAGAAGGCCTCCTGCCTCCTGCCTCCAAAAAGGAAAAAAAAATCCTTCCCCTAAGATGTCTTGCAAAGCAATCACTTTTGGGCATCAAAAAATGTTGCCATGATGGCACCATACCCTCCAATTGTCCCAATTTGTCAGGGACAGTCCTGATTATTCCTGTGCTATGCCAGTTCACCCCAAAAGACAGACATTTAGAAATCAGTAATTTGGTGCCCTAATTTGATGCTTCTTTGTGTTCCCATGGCATTTATATAGTTTCCTACCAACATATTAACAGATCCATTCACTTACTCAGGGTTAGGTTGAATGAGTCTCATTAAGCCAAGTACCTACTCTAGATTGTGCAACATCTCAGGATGTGAAAAGAGTCATTTATATCCAACGTTACATAAGCATCTCTGAACATCTTGAGTGCTAGATAAAAACAAACAAACATATCAATGCAGTTATGCTGTTTTGCAGAGTTCAGGACTTGTCAGTGAAATATGGCACACCTATGTTCGAAATGCTAGCACAGGATGTTTTGTTGCTTCAGGCAAAGGATGAAGATTCCTCTCTCTCTCTCTCTCTCTCACACACACACACACACACACACACACACACACACACTCTACATACAGAAGCAAACTGGACTGGCCATGAAGTGTTCCTTAATATTTTATTGCCTCTGAGTGGAGATGTTGAAGGACAGGCTTTGTAACACACACAGCAAAGTTCTCCAGCAGAGAAAAATGGCAAAGCGCTCAAGAGAAATGGTCAGGCTATGCTACTGCTGCTGTCATAGCACCAGAGACCTGAGGTGGTTGCCTTACACTATCCTATGGTAGGGCCAGCCTTGCAGAACTCTATTTCACATGTTGAAATGTTTACACTTTCAGATATCCACATGTAAATTAAAATCTTGAAATATCATGGCAGCTTCCATGCTAGTGGGACAGTAAATCCATTCTAAATTTAAATCTGAACTTTAAAGGAGCTATCCAAGGTACTCATCCTCTTTTGGAGACAGGTGGGGTTTAAACATTTTTTTAAATTAATTTTAATTTTACACACTAAAACAAACCAATTATTTTTTTAAAGAAACAAAAAACATATTCCACAGTCAGAATAATGTTCTAATAATGCTTTGGGAAAGAATTTAGCACTTTGAATGCTGCCATTGAAATTCATACTAAAAGCCAAAGTAGATGCATTGTCTTGCTGAGATTATTGTCACCAGCCAATCCTGCCTATTATGATTAATTGTTGCTGTTTTTAAAATTAATAGTCACCTGTCAAACTGTTGTTGCTATTGTTGTTTCCTCTCTTATTGATTTTGGGGGGTGGGGGTGGATGCATTCAGATCATTGTAAAGACTCACACGATATTGCTAGTAAAAAAGCACTGCAAGTAGCAGAAGAGATTACAGTGGATTACAAGGGTAACTGAGCAAGAGCTATCACACACCACATGAGATGGGAGATAATAAATTGAGTTGAGAGAATGGAAATCACAATATTATCAGAATCAGGGAGGCATTCTGGTTTTACAGGCAATCAAGTCAATTAAGCAAAATCTATCCAATGATATATCCACACAATATTATTTTATCAGCCCTTAGCTCTCTCTCTTTTCCTTCCAACTGTAATTTCTCTTCAGCTATGGGTGAGCTTTTAAATATGGAAGAAATCTCAATCAAAAGAAAGAAAGCTTGGTTAGATTCCCGTTAGCTAGTCTCAACTAGAATAGAATTCAATCAGTTGTTGAATGGTATGTCACCACATAGATAAATATAATTGATTCAATGGGTCTGCTTTAGGTAGGACTAGCAACAGAATCCAGACCTTTATGTCTTATTTCTTGACACCAGCAAAACATAATGAATCATTAGATCAGTGTGGCATGGGAAGAAGTATCATTGTATGAGCTGCATTATTAATTTATCCAATCTTATTAAATATATTGTTTGGAATCCTCTGTTGTAGTTACTAATATGTGTTGTCACACTGCAGGTATAACACAGTTTGACACCACTTTAACCTTCATGGCTCCATCCTATGGAATCCTGGGAGTTGTAGTTTGTTGTTACACCTGAGCTCTCTAGTAGAGATGGCTAAATATCTCACAAAAGTACACATCTCAGAATTCCATAACGTTAAGCAGTGGTGTCACTAGGGTTGGTGTCATGTGGTGCAGTAACTCATGATGTCACCTTTCCCCCCCCCCCCCATTGATCTCCTCCCATACCAAACCATACAGAATCTTTAATAACGTTTTTAGGAATTTATTTTTTAAAAAACCCATTTGCAAAGTTATTGCTACTTATATGTAGTTGTTTAAATGCTGTTAAAAAAATCCTAAATAAACTGATGTTTTAGGAATAGCAAAAGTGAGAAAACCCATGTGGCAATGGACTAAGCACAACAATCAAACAGTAAGATATCTTGAGTTATTTGTAGTGTAGAGGTGGAAGTGAAAAGGCTACATTTATTTATACAGCTCTTTTTAATTTAAAAAGCTCTATGTTGTGTCAATCATAAAATCAGATACCGCCACAGTAATTGTTACAAAGTCTGTAATTGAGAAACATCAGCTGAGATTAGGTCAAGACAAGCAGTGTTTGCAGACAAAAGTCTGACTCTTGTTTCAGTGACAAGTTAAATAACACTCTGGCTTGAGACAAATAAAAAACATAAGATTTCTTACCTGAATTGGGAAAAGAATGTTGACAGTGAGCAGCATTAAGAAACATTATAGGTGGCATTGTTCAAACAGCTGGAGAAACAGAAGGAAGTAGGTGATTGATAGATCAAGAATATCGGAAGTGAAGATTGGGATTTGATAATGAATGATGGAAGGGGGGAAGCAGCTAACTCCATGTTTGCAAAATAACAGAAACTCACTATGAGAGCTGAGAAGGAGAACATTGTGAGAGGGGTTGTCAAAGAAGGAAAGACGTATTAGAAAATGAGCCAGGAGAAACAATCTTAAAAAAAAAAAAAAAAAGCTACATTAACAATAGCACAATATTTGAGAGGCCTCACTCTAGATATTGCATTACCATCTATTCTACCTCTTTCCTGGCCTCTTTTTAAACATCTGGGACTGTGAAGGCAGAGAGGTTCATCTTAGGTACGAAACTTGTTCTTAGAATGGTGTCCTCAGTACACAAGCTATTTCAGTCTTTGATACTACATTCAGCTATGTTGTGCATATTCCTTTCCTACTTTGAATAAAGAGGTAGAGATAGTTTCTGAGCAGAATTGTGTTGCCAGCAGCTGAAAATGGCTGGGCCTATCTGTGCAGGGTAATATATATCCTGTGCAAATATTGTTAGAGGCATCCCTCTCCGTCTACTCAATCCCATGAGATTAACTGGTTTTGTGAGATCCACAAGGTCTTAAGATGGCTGCAACTTGCAACCATCATGAGACCTAGACACAATTACACATACCATGCCTGGCCAAGCAAGCACCTCAGCTAACTACAGGTTGCTGGCACATCTGCCTTAACAGGCCCTGTCACTCAAGGTGTATTTGGGAGGACATTGTGTCCTAAACAGATGAACTATCCCTTCCAGACATTCAACAGTGTTATCATACTGCAGGCTTCCAAACAGATGCAATGCCAAGGGAATGAGTGGAACCATAGATCTTTCTTCATTCGGCCAAAGATGACCTTAAAAAAAATCAGCCACACAAACATAAATCTTAATGTTTTAAAGAGAAAATTGTATGCTTTGTTTCTGGAAATAATTGTGATTGAGAAGTTAGATGTGGCAGTCCTGCTGAAAGGCCAAAAGTCAAGATGAGATGAGCTATGAGGGATGGCATTGCTTGTGTCTCTGTCAATGACAGAAGAGATGGACAAGAATACCTCCAAAGGATCCTACTCTGTGCCTAACCATTTAGTAATGTTTAGCTGAGGTTTGTCTGCTTTTTATTGAAATGGTCAAAAGAGTTCATGCTGGCGTGTAGCATTGAGTATTATGTCAAAGGCTGTATATTTGCAACAAACAGGTTTGCAAGATTATTGAAGCATCTTCTTCTCCTGTTCCCTTATCTGTTGGAGTTCCCCAGGGCTCTGTTCTGGGTCCCCTTCTGTTTTCTCTCTACACACTGTCCTTAAGAAAACTCATTAGCTCTTTTGGTTTTTCCTACCATCTCTATGCCGATGACACCCAGCTGTATCTTTCCACCCCTGACCTTTCTCCAATGCTTCAACAGCAAGTCTCGTCCTGCCTCACAGCTGTCTCGCAGTGGATGCGCCATCGGCGTTTGAAGCTCAACATGTCCAAGACGGAGCTTCTTGTCTTTCCTCCTAAGCCCACCCTTCAACACTCTTTTTCTGTCTCTGTGGACAACATTTCTATTCAACCAGTCCAGCAAGCCCGCAGTCTTGGTTTTATCTTTGACTCTTCTCTGTCGTGTATCCCTCAGATCCAGACCACAGCCAAGGCTTGTAGATTCTTTTTGTACAATATTGCCAAAATCCGACCATATCTCTCTGCCTCTACTGCCAAGATCCTGGTCCATGCCCTAGTGGTCTCACGACTTGATTACTGTAACGTCCTCCTGGCTGGGCTTCCTCTTTCTCACCTCCGTCCTTTAATCTCTGTTCAGCATTCAGCTGCACGCATTATCACTTCCACCCACCACGCTGACCACATCTCTCCTGTGTTGGCATCCCTTCACTGGCTCCCCCTCCCTTTCCGCATTCAGTATAAGCTCCTGATGTCGACATTTAAAGCCCTCCATGGACTGGCCCCTCCTTACTTATCAGACCTTATTTCTCCTCACCTTCCCACCAGGGCCCTCCGTTCTGGTAGTCAAGGTCTGCTGTCTCAGCCCAGGATTTCCTCTGCCCCATCCCGGATTCGCCCCTTTTCACTTGCTGCCCCTCACTCCTGGAACCTTCTTCCCCCAGAAGCAAGAGCCATCACTTCTTTAACCAGCTTCAAAACGGAGTTGAAAACCATCCTGTTCAGAGAAGCATTCCCAGGCATTGCATAATTGTCGCTTACTATTTGATGTTCTTTTGGTGCCTGTTTATCAAACCATTTCCTGTATTGCTATGTACTGTATATGCATTATCCTACTTGAGAGTATGTATTTTCCCTGGAAAATGATTAACCATCCATTATGAAGCCAAGCCCTCCCTCCAGTCCATCTGCCTTGGTCCAGGCCTTGGAGGTAGAGAGGAACTGCTGGACCTCTTACCCTTTCCCTCCACCACTCCCTTCTCCTTCTGTGTCATGTCTTTTTAGATTGTAAGCCTGAGGGCAGGGATTCGTCTAACTAAAAAGATTGTATGTACAGCGCTGTGTAAATTTACAGAGCTTCATAAATAAAGGTTAATAATAATAATAATAATCCAAATTTCTTCACTACTTTAGCATTCTGTTTGGAATGCAGATGGATGCTCATAGGAAGTTCAAAAAGAGTGAGATTACAAGGTTCCACATCAGTCACAAAGTTCTTGTATACCACCAGTCAACTGCTACGGATATAATAACTTCTTACTTTCACCCAAAACAGTAGTTAAGACTGAAATACAGTAAGACTTGGGGCATGCCTACATAGCCCAATTACACCAGTTTCCTCCCGCCTTCAGTGCAACCTATATGATGCAGGGCCAAATTCAAGTGCAGACTGTCCTCATGAGAGAAGGCCAGTCCTGCAGTTCTCTATCCTTGCCTAAAGAAGATTTTAAAAAGTCATCATTTGCTCCAAATTTTGCAGGAAAATCCGGAACACTCCATAGCAATACTGGGTGGCTGTTTACACACACATCACATTGATGCTGGGCACCTTGTTTCAAATCTGAAGATGGAGCAACTCATGCCAGTGGTGGCAGTGCCAGGCAAGCACAACAGGACGTTTGTGTGGACAACTGCCTGGCATTATTCTGGCGTGGGAGGTAACATGGGGTGTGGTGGGGTGGGAAATCTGGGGCTGGAACACTCTGGGTGTAGCCTGGAATATTCTGGGCAATGGAGATGAGACCTTGGGCAATATACAAGTCATTGTTTTAAATTGTATGAATGAAGTCATAAAATTACTATAGTTTCTGAAATATAGCCTATAGTGCCTAGTATCCTTTGGTAGTCTCCTACCAAATACTAACCAGAAGTTTAAGCTTCTATATCAGACAGAATCTATTGTCTTGAAGGTATTTGATTGAGAGTTCATGCATGGCAAGGGGGTTGGACTGGATGGCCCTTGTGGTCTCTTCCAACTCTATGATTCTATCATTCTGTTTAGGTCCTACAAAGGTCTTTGTTGTTGATGATGTTGTTGTTTTTATGTGCCTTCAAGTTGTTTCCATCTTATAGCAATCCTAAGGTGAACCAATCATAAAGTTTTCTTGGCAAATTTCTTCAGAGGAGGTTTGTCATTGCCATTCTCTAAAGCTAAGAGAGTGTGACTTGCTCAAGGTCACCCAGTGAGTTTCCTTGGCAGAGCTGGGATTCAAACCCTGGTCTCCCAGTGTCCTAGACCCTTATCGCACACATTATTTTCCCAGTTATGAGAATGGGAAGGGGACTCTTGGAACCACGTGTGACCGAAAAAATGGATTTTATCACACAGCAAATTGTCCTCAAAATGGCCCCGTTCCATTCCATGGCGCCAAGCCATCCCCATTCAGTGCTGAGGGACGCATTTTGCTCGATTGTAAAACATCTGACCCGAACATTTAACACTCCTCAGCACTGAATGGGGACGGCTTGGTGCCAGGGGATGGAACAGGGCCATTTTGAGGACAATTTACTGTGTGATAAAATCCATTTTTTTCCCGGTCGTGTGTGGCCTTGAAAGTTCCCTTCCTGTTCCCATAACAGGAAAAATAATGTGTGCGATAAGATTCCTAGTCCACTGCTCAAACCATTATGCTTGCCCATCTACAAGGGTCTACTGTATTCTTATTTAGACACTGAGAATTTTTAAAAAGATATCCACAGTTCCAAGCAAAGCCACTTTTTTTTCTCATTATATCTTGCCTAAGGCCATCACTTCTTCTGCAGTACCTGTAGCAGATGCTCAGACACCTCACTTGCTCTTTACTGACTGCACATACTTTCACGGAGGGGCCTGCCTAACATTCCTTCTAAATAGCATATATACACCTACTGGATACCACCTCTCACTGTGTTCATTTTCTAACAAGCCTTTGGCTTAACATTTCACCCTCACACCAAAACAAAAAACAAAAATGTCTTTAGCAGCAAGTAGGAATGGAAGTCCAGCCCTAACTCTAACACATGGCTCCGTCCCATGGAATCCTGGGATTTGTAGTTTGTTGTGGCACCAGAGCTCTCTGACAGAGAATCTAAATATCTCACAAAACTATGGATCCCAGAATTCCATTGCTGTGAATCATGGCAGTTAAAGCAGTGCCAAATTGCATTCTTTCTACAGTGCAGATTAAACCTAAACCACAATACACTCCACTGTATTGTAATTTTACTCATTTAAGCAGGCTACAATGCTATACATACTTTGCTATCAGTAGGGCTTATAGAACTTATTTCTGAGGAGAGATACATAAAATCATGTTGTTAAACCAAAGGCGTCAAACACGTGACCCATCAGGTCTTCTTGGACTGCAAATCCCAGAAGCCCTAGTCAGTATAGCCGATGGTGAAGAATACTGGAAGCATCAGCAACATCTGGAAGGCCACATGATTTCTTCCTCTGTTTCAGCCACATATGTCACTTCTCAGTTGGCTGAATATGAGATAAATTCCAGCTCAGTTTATAAAAACATTACATTTGTACCTCGTGAAAATAAAGATTTCATTTTCCAGTCAGTAAGTGATAGCAAACACATCATTACTTGTGAGAGAATTCAATTACGAGAGAATTTGGGGAAACATTTGATTATTTTTCTGCACTTCTTCCAAGTCAAAATGTTGCATTCTTTACCAACAGTTCCCTCCCCCCCACTGGTGTGAATCCTAGGGGTGCATTAAATAAAATGCTCCCCATTGTAAAACAGATGGGAAACTATTTTAGAAGGTGCCAGGTTTATTTATGGAAGCATGAAATTGAATTTAGTAGGTGAATTTTGCCAGTATGAAATGTGAACTCTCAAAACAGGAAGTGGATTTGTATTGCTTATTTATTTTATTACTGGATCAGCTGCCCAGGATTGTAGAATCCTTCCTCACAGGAATTGTTTGCTTTCCAGCTCTCAACCACAACATCTTGACCATCATTTGTACATAATATCTGCTGCCAGAACTTCAACTACAAGCACATGCTTCATTGTCTATCTTTGCTGATCTTCTGCAGATTTATATGAAAAATGCTCTGCATTTGAAATAGATTTCTCGGTTTAAAACAACGTGAACTGGTCTGCTTGAGCCAAGGGAAAGGAAGATCCCTTTCATTTCCAGCCATTGACAGCAAACGGGGTAAAACCAGACATTTGAAAGACTTTGTGGAGACCACAGATGAACTGAGCTCAACGTTGTCCTTGTAGTTCTTGTTACCAAACATCCGGACAGAGGAGGTTAAATTTGTTATGGGAGAAGGTCGAAGCCATGAAAAAGCCACACAAGACTTTTCTTTTGTATGATGCTTAAAAGAGGAGAGGGCAGAGAACCAGCGCAAAACAGGAAAGCTGTTTCATGAAAAACAAATGCATAGCATCCTTTGTAAATCAGGAAAAGTTCAATAGGTAGGACTGGTGTCAAATTCTGAAGAAAGTCTACAATGTTCATATATGTGTATTTGGGAATAAATCCCATTTTAAGTCAAGTCTGAGTAAATTTAAAGGTCTTTGTCAGAGCCACGTCTGCTCTTAGGCAGGGTGCTGTGGCGACCTCAGGCAGCTGATTTCGGATGTTATGAAAAAGCAGACGTGGTTTATTATTTGATCTATTATCATTTCATTTTTGCTGCCAGGAAGAAAGAGACAGGGTCATAGGATTTGCTGCCTCAGGTGCCAAAATAACCTGACCAATGCAGTACCATTTCCCCTCAAAGAGTTGCTTAGGTTCATGTGGTTAAAGTGAAAATTTGGTAAAATGTGATGTTTTTTAAAGGAAAATTTAAAAAGAATAAAAAATATTTTTTAAAAAATAAAAATTAAATTTTAAATTTTAAATTTTAAATTTTATTTTTTTAAAAATCTGGGGCCTCTCCTTTCTCCTCTCGCTGAGCCTCACCCAACTCACCCCATCTCTTACAGCATTTAAAACAGAAACAAGCAAAATACCACAGCCTGTTTCTGTCAAAACACAGATATTTGAGGAACAGAGGTGTCATTGGTGCAATATGCACCCCTGCAGCCCCCTAGTGTCACCACTGGCTATAACTGTATTGGTTTATCTCAACTATAAGAAACCCACTGAATTTTAGGTAGTGGCACTTCTCTTGACATTTGTAGGTCCTCCAGCATAATTTTTTGGTCAAATTCTGGTAAATACTCTATTACCCCTTCTCAATCATGCATGCATCACTGAATAGAATAAAATAGAATCTTTCTCATGGTCATAGACCAACACAGATAAAAAGGAGATACAGAATAAAAGAAGGTAAGAACACAGGTTAAAAACAGTATTTAAAACATCCTTTCAGATTACATAGCTCCAGTACAGCAAGACAGGTTTGGTACTAGTCTACTGCAGAGGTTATTACCTGGTGAATTTTAATCTGGCAACATTGGCCTCATTCCCACTGGGTTATAAAGTGGATGACAGGATATCAAGAATTGGATTATAGGATATCATTCCCATTTGAATGTGCATTCGATCCTCATTACAGGGGCATCGTTCCCATTAGAATTCAGGTTTGATCCTCATTTGATCGATTCTCTAGTGATAACCCAAATCAGCTGTGGTTTAACCCAGGTTATCCTGACACCATTTTTCCAGCGGTTCTTTTGCCAGGGGGCATGTCTGATCCAGGTATTTTGGGATGGGAGGGCCAATGTTAAAGGGACTGGTCTGGGGGTCTCACCCGCTTTGTTCTCTTTCCTGACATTCCCGGCGCCATTTTCCTGTTCGTGTAGCCTTTCTTTGGTGGTGCGGGAAGCGATTGCATGTGTAGCCAAATAATTTTTTTAAAAAAATTAAGCTTTCGATCGCCTAGGCACTCTGTCGGGTTTCCGAACATAGCAACCTGTTACATTGAGCTCAAAACGCAGTAAGCATATCCCACCCACCCACCCCGGCATAACTGTCCTCTGCTGCACAGACATCGAGTGTGAGAACACCCATTGAAGACCATTCCCCCCCCCCCTTTGGTGATTGAACACCTAAGCGCCTAGACGGCTTTACATTCATTTGATTTGCTGTGGTTGGAGCCAGGCTTGGTGCATGGAAATAATTTAGCCTAAGCGATTGATTGACTGACTGCTCAATCCAAAACAAAAACAAGAAAAACAGGTTTTAAGATGCAATGGGAACAGGGAACAAAAATAGTCTGTGTCAAAATGCAAAGAAATAGGTGTCACAGTGACGTCTAATCACCTAAGCGCTTGAGCAACAGCTAAAAAAAAACCCTGGAAAAAACGGTACCACAAACGCAATGGGAATGGGGAACAAAATACATCCGCGTCAAAATACACCAGAGAAATGTAAATGGGAACGAAACATGACCTAATAAAAATCGAGTCTGTATGCTTCCGTTGGTAATGGGAACAATAACTGTGATTCGAATATGATTTGAATACTCGATCCAAAAAAGACTCGCAGTAAGATAAGTCAGTTTATATACCAGAGGAAATGAGGACATTGTATGTTATATCAGGGTTGATGTCTGAAAGCAACAGAAAAGTGTAATATTGACTAGTTTGCCCTTGATATTTATGCAATAGAGGTGAAATAAGGCTGAGGCAGATGTCCCTGTAGTGTGAGCACTGGAATAATACATGCTCTGATGTTTGTATTTGGCCAAAGTCACAGGGGCATAGTCTGTAAGGGGAAAGGGTCTTCTTATATCAGCCTCCAAGGAGGCATTCATAATTCTATTGGCTTGTCCCAACTTGACCCACCCATCTTGCTGTTGATAACAGGTCCCTACAGTGGGCAGTGGGGACTAAACTATTAATATAAAATTAACTTATCTTCTTTAATCTGATCGGAAGAACTGATTTATCATTCAGTTATGTTCTTACACCGAGCAGCATATTTACAACAGCTGACATTGTTAATAAATTAACTTTGCTTTTCGCTTCCCTCTCCTCCATTCCACTTTCTACCTCCTTTCTCTTTCTAGAGTTTCACTCTTGCATGTTACTAAAAACATTTGTTAGATATCTGGTACACTGAAGAAAGTTTGCCAAGAAAAACCCATGATAGGTTTGCCTTAGGATCAGAAATGACTTGAAGGCACACAACAACAACAACCTTTTCATCCTTACAGTTTATCGTATTTAACTTCAATCTTTGTTTGGGGGGAGGACTGTAAATAAAAGGCTTCTTAAAATACATTTTATAAAGAATTTGACTTCTGACCTTTCAAAGGGATTCTCATTTTTTGCCACTAAATTGCACCTAACCAGTATTCAGCTGTGGTTGAGGATTTTGGTTCTCAGCAAATTGTCAATAGTAAGTTTTGATAGTTTTAACGTCTTCAGTGTTAATACTGCAAATTACTGAATAACAAATAACATTTTTCTGAGGAACTGTTTGAGTGGATCTGGAGGCACTTTCCTATTTAAACATGTTTTCATTTTAAAGTAAGACATCAGTTTACTAACATTGCCGAAGTTATTAACTAAATGTATTACTAACATAGAATGTGGCATATTATTCTTTTCTTGCAAGCAACCTATAACAATGGATGGTCATTTCTACTACATATATATATATATATATATGGGTAATGTGTTAGGTTTTTTAAAAAATGTTTCCAAGTTCTGAATTGAATCCTCAGTCAGAATCAGAAAGAAGAGCTGAAAAATAATGTTGATTGTTTCTATAAACCTGAGCAATTCATATCTGGTCGAATGTTTCAAGCAGATAGAGGCTAGAAAACTCATCCACTCCCCCTTCAAAAACCTTTGGGAAAATTTATATCAATCTTATCTATAAAGATACAACTTCTAACACATCAAGATCAATTAAAGCACATTTTGGACCTCTTTTTCCCTTTACGGAATGCTAGTTTAGGTTTGATAAAACACATAGTATCTTGCAAATCTGGTATTTCACTCCCAGTGCTGGAGAGAGAGTCCTTTTTACTCTGAGCCAAAAATTCTTCAGCAGCTCACTGTAGATGGTCTTGAAAAGTCCTGTGTTTTTAAAGAAAACCCTTTAAACGGAATCTGAAGTCCAGCTTTATGTTTCATTTTCCTTTGAACTGGTTATTACCACTTCACAAAGTCTTTTGAAACATTAAAGTTGGCTTTATAAAAGAAAACACCATTTTCATAGCACCCAGAAACAATTAATTTTCCCCAGAGAAGAAAAGAAAGTTTTAGAAGATGAAATAAAAATTTCAGCCATTCAAAGAGTATTAAATTAAAGCATGCAATGAGGGCGGGGGAGAGAGAAAGAAAAAGAAACATAGGCATGCATCCATCTATACAAAAAAAAATGTGCAGGTTGGAAAACCTTGCTTTTTGTACCACAAAGACAAGCTATGGTACAAAATATGCACATTAGGTCGAAAATAAAAGCCATCTTGTTCCATGCAGCACACAGAAGTAGATTAAAGTTAATTGATTATATTGGTGTAATTTAATGAGGGATGGATTTTTAGTAATAATGTGTTGTTATTTAATGGCTACATATAGGTATTTTTATTATGTTTGTGCATCACCTCAAGAACTGCGTGGACCTACTGTCAAAAAGTGACAGAAATTAGACAAAATTAATGATAAAGCACATGAACAGACAGAATGTATTCACCATCGACTTGGCAGCTGTATGGGGGAAATCATAGTACAAATTACTCTTTTTTAGACCAAGATCTTTGAGGCAAAGTCCTGTTTTTTCTTCAGAACAGTGTCATGTGCACTAGTTGATTATAATATGTATTGAGTACAATGAAAATGCATTGAGGAGGAAGGAAGGAAGGAAGGAAGGAAGGAAGGAAGGAAGGAAGGAAGGTGGCTGTCATATTGAAATTTGCTTCACACTTTCATTCTTATGACTATCAGCTTTTCTACTACAGCTCCCAGAAAACTCCAGCCAGCATAGCCAGTTGCCATGCATGCTTGAGGATTTTGGGAGTTGTTGTCCAGAAAATAAATGCTTCCAAACTCTGCTTTGTGCCATTATTATTTCTAATGCAACTTCCCCTCACCACCAACAAAGGTTCGAGTCTGCTGAGTGCTTGAACTTTACTGGGGAGGCAGACGTGTGAGTGACAGATCTATCAGGGTCAGGAATGTGAGGTATGGGAAGGAGAATCAGGAATATAAGCACGTTTAGTCTGTGGATCTCTTACAGATTCTACCTGGGGTTCAGTTCAACAACAAGAGGAAAATCCTATTTGATTTGTTTCCCCCTCTCAATCAGGATTTAATGTGTTATGTCTCTATGGCATGCAACACTGCTGTTCTCTATGTACTTTTAGGCTCAGTTCCATACCTTCCTGAATTTTTTCCTCAGCTACCACTGGTTTCTGTTTCAGTGGTGCAGTGAATTCACTTCAAAGCTAGTCCTAAATTTAAATGAACTATCTCAGGTGCTGAATACTACCTTGAAAAAGACTCTGCACTGGAGTGTAGGTAGGAAAGGTGACAAATGAGGGCCCCACCCCACATTAAAATTTGCCTCCAGTCCTCAAATTTCTAGCATGGCAAAGTGTGAGACACTGAAAATAATAGAATCATAGAAGTTTAGAGCTGGAAGGAACCACAAGGGCCTTCCAGTGCTCCGCCATGTAAGAATACACAGCTGAAGCACTCCTGAAAGATGTTCCTCCATGTATATTTCACTACATGATTTGTCTCTCCCTCTCCTTGGCTGTCTGGAGTGCAGGGGCATCTCTCTATACAATGTTGAAGAATGCTGGGAGTTGCAGATCAACACTATCTGGATGACTAAAGGACTCTCACTCTTTGCCAGACCTATTGGTGCTCCTGCTCTTGGCCAGGCATATGCCCTTAGAATCTCATATGTGACCTTGGAGAAGAGGTAGATTAAGTGATGGCCTCCAAGGTCACATATGAGATTCTAAGGGAATAAAGTGAGAGTCCTTTAGTCATCCAGATAGTGTTGATCTGCAACTCCCAGCATTCTTCAACATTGTATAGAGAGATGCCCCTGAACTCCAGACAGCCATTCTGGAGCTATATGGCTGCATGCTCCCTGACTCAGGAGATTACACGCCATAGAAAAATGTCATATAAACAATAGTGCTACACTGATGTTCCAGCTCTTTTTGCACTTCATTTTAAGGCTGGCTACCATTGAGTTGCCTTGGAGGAAAAATACTGTGAAAGAAAACATTGGAATACAAAACCTAAAGATGAGGCATCCACATTGCACTTCTTGATAGTTTTAAGTAGCTATTTCTTATCATGGTGGTGGTAGTGGTAGTAGAGATGATGCTGATGCCGACGCTGATTTAATTTTATTTTTGTTTGCTAAAAGTCTCAAAGCAGTAAACAACATCATTATAATATCATGTTGTGAGGAAAAAAAGAATAGTATGAGATGAAAGCTTATTTGAGTTGTCTTGTGATAATGACACAAGGTCCGGTGGAATCAATGAACAGTATGTAAAGGGATCTTGTAGCACCTTTGAGACTAACTGTGAGAGACCAACACCACTATGTCTCTGAATTTTGAATTCAATGAAAGCTCTTGGAGAGGATTAAGGTGTTTGAGACATTTAAAGTGAATTGTGACAAAACAAAATTGCTGAGTAGAAATATGACGTCAGGAGAGGACAATGAAACAACTGCTTTTTCAAATTTTGAAGTAGACCAAAAGAGAATTAAATATTTGGCAGTTACAGTCATGAAGAATAACAGTTTGTTATTTCAAAACAACTAAGAAAAAGTCTTGAAAGAAATTAAAAGAGACTTAGAAAAATGGGGGAAATTAAACTTATCTCTTTTGGGTAGAATTGCAGTAATAAATGCAAATGTTTTGCCAAAGTTTTTTATTTCTTTTTCAAAATAATCGCTATTATAAGAAATAGAATATGTTTTGTGCAATCACAGAAAGAGATTTCTAGATTTGTCTGGCAGGCAAAGAAACTCAGAACAAAATTTAAAACACTGCTTGATACTAAGGAAAGGGGTGGCTTGGGAGTCCTTAATGTTAAATTGTATTACAAGGCCTGTTGTTTTGTATGGTTGGAGAAATAGATAAGACTTAGAGATATGAGACTTTTTGAACTTGAAGGCTATAATTTAAGATTTGGTTGGCATGGTTATATCTGGCACAGTAAGGACATGCTGCATTTAAAAACCGTTATATTAGAAAGGCTTTTCTACAAGTTTGGTATAAGTATGAACAAAGATCTTTCCCTAAAATAATATAGCTATTATTCATCATAGGAAGCCTTTTTAAAGGAAAGAATGGATTAAAAGCTAGAGATTGTTGTACTATGAACTATTTTGAATAAGATAGGTTTAATCTTAGACCAAGAGAGATGATTCTCAAGCAAGGCAAAGATCTTAGTTTGTTTGCTTATATGCTACTTAAGGAAAGATTTAAACAAGAGAAATGCAGTCATAGAGGTTAGAGAAAATGAGTTTTATTAAGAGTTATGTAAAAATGTTGATGATGTAATTTAAAAAGTAAATGGCTTCTGAAACTAGAGACAGAAGATGAGCCTGTAAAGGAGTAGATGATAAGATGGGTCCATATGGATGTATGAGGGAAAATGTGGTTCAAAGATATACAATTTATTTTAAGCAGTAATTTAAAAGAAAAGCTTTTTCTTTTACACATATACAAGGATGTAATTGTTTGACTATTTAGTCCTCTGATGTGAGGATGAATAATTTCCAGTTTTCTCTCTGCTGTGGGAGAAAATGAATATTTCTGTACAGTTTTGACTCATGTATGCTGAAATGTTTTGGAAAACTATTCCACACAGGTACACAAGTGGGATTTTGTGTGTGTGTGAAAATTTTGTGTGAAAAAAAAATATTCTTCTGCAAAAACAGTTTCCTGAAACACAAATTTTTAAAATGCAAAATTGGTGAATTTTCTCCAGCGACTGTGCACAAAGTACTCATATAGGTCTCTGAAAATATCTCTCTCTGTGTGTGCCCATTTGTGTGGTTTTGTGTGTGTGTGTGTGTGTGTGTGTGTGTATGAAAAATTGTAGGGTTTCTGCAAAAAAGTAGTTAATAAAAAGTAGTTATATTTTTATTTGTTCTCGTATTTCCAAAATTGTCCTTATGCCTTTGTTATTGTACAAATTAATATCTTATGTGCAGTGCCATCTTTGCAATGTATTGTTTCCAGCTTTATGCACATGCAAACGTTAGACAAGGATGATCCATTATGAGGAGTTATGGGCACAGCACATAACTGTTTTGTATAAAATGGATAAGGCCTTATTTGTAAGCCTTGGCCTTTATAGGAAGCAGTTTTGTACTGGCACAGTGGACATTTGTTGTAGAACAGTTGTGCTTTGTTCACTCTCTTTTTTCAAGTCACGTCAGTGATGCTGTGAGCAAAACATCTCCACCCAAGTTTTTTCCTTGTATGACCATGTTTTTTCCTCCCAGTATTGAGAAAAACCTGACTTTAAGACAACAACAGAATAACTGCATAGTCTCCCCAGATGACCCCATTGCACAGCTGCTCAACAGCCATTTGGGCTGTCATTTCTACAGATGGCTTTAGCCACTTCCTTCTCTGTGGTGTGTGCCCCTACTTTGTAGGAAACAAGCATACTATTTTATTCCTTTCTTTTCCAAATAATTTTGCCTTTACATCCATCTTTCTCACCCTCATCACCTTTATTAACAGATATTTTCTTGTAGCTGAACATGCTTGGAGATTATTGCATTGACATATAAAGTGTCTGCTCCCCAATGGGATACAGTCGCAATTCAGGTTGCTATTGGGAATTATTGCATATAACTCACTGCTGCTACTGCCGGGCAGCTGCATCCCAGACCCCAGCTGTGCTTCAGAGGCTGCATTTCCAAGCTATGAGCTTTCCAAAAGTGGCTGGGACCTGGGATGCAGCTGCCCAACAACAGTGGTGGCAAATTACATGTGATAATTCCCCAGTACTAACCCAAATTGTGACTGTATCCCATTGGGGAGCATTTGCTTTATTGTCAATGCGATAATCTCCCTATAAGGACATCATCTGCAGGGACTTCCCAAGAACCCCCACAGGACCACATGGATGTCTGTTGCAGTATACCAAGCTATACAAGAAAATAATCCAGTTATACAAGAAAATAACTGGATGCATTTCTGCTGATCCTCCTGCACTCCAGTGCCACAGAAATGGCTATGGAGGCATGCATCACTTAAATCAGGTCTGCACAACATATGGCCTGGGGGCCACATGCAGACCACCAAAAGATTTTGGGTAGCCTGCAGGGATGTGGAATGACTTCAAGGCTCCTCTGTCACTCACCCTCCTCCTGAGCAGAGGGCCATTCAGAGAAGGAGGAAAGAGGGTGAGCACTCACCCTGAGGAGGCCAGGGGAAGAGAAGTACAGGTGAACACTCACCCTGCAAGGCTCCTCCACTGCTCAGTTTTCTCCCAAGGAGAAGGCCAGGTGGAGTAGCCAGAGGACCGACAAATACTTGCTCATCAAGGCTCTTCCACTGCCTGGCTTTTTCTGAAGGAGAAGGCCAGGTGGCAGAGGAGGAGGATGGGCAAATACTTGCCCTACAAGGCTCCTCCACCACTCCTCTTTGACCAGAGGAGAACAGTCAAATGCTTGCCATGCAAGGTTCCTCGTTTGCATGGCTCTCTCCTGAGAAAGCTGGGTGACAGAGAAGGAAAAGAGGCAAATGCTCACCCCTCAAGGTTCCTCTGTTACTCGGCCTTCTCCCAAGGAAAGGTCTGGGGGGGAGGAGAAGGTCAAGAAAGGCTCCCCTGTTGCTCAGCTTTCTCCTGAGGAGAGGGCCAGACAGAAGAGGAGGACGAAGGAATTAATATTATTAATTAATTGAACCTATCTGCAGCCCGAAGAAGTTTAGCCTATTTTAATTCTGTCCCCTACCTACTGTCAAGTTGCACAGACCTGACTTAAATGGTGGGTTGGGTAGATAATCTTTGCTGACCCACCCACTCTCCAATATGGAAATGGCTATGTTGGAGGTAGGTGGGTGGGTGGAGGCTATATCACTTAAAAGGTGAATCTGTGTGGTAATGCTGGGAGGTGTAGCTACATACCAGACAAATGTCCAGTGCAGGCTCTCTGTCATGATGTGTTGTTTGGCCCTGTCCTCAGGCATCTTGCATCTTTTTTTTCAAAGGTGTTTTTTTGTTTGTTTGTTTTAAGTAGGAAGCTCTGTATTCAATATAGGTTGGATATACCTTATCTGAAATGCTTGGGACCAAAACTGTCTTGGATTTTGGATTTTTACACATTTATTTTGGATTTTGGAATACCCCTATTTGCATATATATAGATAAAGAGATATCTTGGAGATGGAACCTAAGTTAAAACACAAAATTTATTTCTACACATAGCATGAGGTTAATTTTATGCAATATTTTTAAATAATTTTGTGCGTGAAACAAATTTTGTGTACACTGAACCATCCAGAAAGCAAAGTTGTCATTATTTCAGCCACCCATTAAAAAGGTTTGGTTCGGGGAGCGTTATGGATTTTGGATTTCCAGATAAAGGGGACTCAGTCTGTAACCACAATCTCATCTTATCTTTCGTATTATTATCATCCTTCATAATCATATTTTTATCCCACTTTAAAGCCAGTCACTCCCAAACTCTCAAAAGCAAAAAAAGAACAACCACTATCCACAGAGTGTTCTGTGTTTTTATTTTTTGGTGGGAGACATTCTCCACACATTACTGTCCCTGCTACAGAACCCACTACCATTTTCTTTTTCACAAGCACTGTACATTTCACCAAAGGGACTCCACATCTGAAACATAACCATTTAAAATATTTGTGGGTTCTTTTCAACTTTGGCAGCAGTGGGTAGCTGAAAATAAAAGTTGTGTTACAGCAAATATATCACTGCCATGGAGCAAAAAAAAAAAAAAGGTTTTTTAAAAAAGAATCTTAACTGTCAATTGATATTGCCATTAAAAAATAATTCAGATTAATGGCTGCATTTAAGTAATGACAAAAAGCAATGCTATATATAAATATATCCATAAAGTTTCAGGATGGTAGAGTGATGCATGATCTAAAACAGACCGAAACAAGACTGGGGTCATGTTTACATCGCCATAGTTCTGTGAAGCAGTGGTCTACATGCTGATTACATGTCCATCACACAGTGCCTTTGGAAGTTGTCCAAACTGTTTCCACCCCTGCCAAGGCAAACAGCAGCATTTCTGATACACGTAGTGCCCTTGTGTGACCAAAAGAATCTGTGGGAAGGAAGAGGCTCCAACTACCTGCCTTGCAATTTAATGCCAAAAAGAAAAAGAAAGACAGAAAGAAAAGAGAGAAAGAGAGAGTGCAGTACGTAAGGACATAAGGAGGCCATTTGTTTCCAAGATGGAGAAGGGATGGAATTGTTTTGAATGTTTGTGGTAGGAATGGTGGTAAGACTGTTCATGGTAGAGATGTTTAAGGGATGTTGAAAAATCTGTAAGCATATCTATCAAATCGTACATGCTGTTCTTACTTATGGGCTGCTTTTTTGTGCATTTACTTGACCTACAACATCTAGATTTCGTTCTGGGTTTGTGATAGATTTCCTCCCTTCTCCTTTTGTGTCTTGTCTTTTTAAGATTGTAAGCCTGAGGGCAGGGAAATGTCTAATTAACAAACTGTAAGCTGCTCTGATAGCCTTGGCTGAAGAGCAGGGTATAAATAAATAAGTATTATTATTATTATTATTATTATTATTATTATTATTACATTTTTGGATGACAAATCCCGCACCCCACAAAGGTCAGGGGATTCTGGGTATTCAAATACAAAAGGTAACGTTTTCAAGTTCTGGTGTGTGGCTCCTGGCAGACTTGTCTGGCAACAGCAATAGGACAACAACAGCACCTTAAGCAGCACTGGATGGCTGGGCATCCATCAATTAAATTTTTCAAAATGCTCCAGAACGATGCTTTATCAGAGCCATGGATACTAAAACAGCAGTTAAATAAACTCACCAGGGCTCTTTCACACTACGCATTTACAGTACTATGATTCCACTTTTACTGCGATTGCTGCATGTGTAAAAACATGTTGTTGAAGCAGTAAAGCTCTTTGCCAGACAATACAAGTATCTCTTCCTAAACTATAAATCCCAAGAGTTCATAGGATGGAACCATTGTAATTGATGTACTATCAAAGTGCTATAATTGTGTAATACGAATGATCTCCTGATGCTTCTCAGAATTCCAGTAAAGGATAACACAAGTAGTTGAGAGGGAGACCCCAACAGATGCCTAGGAAATGCAAGTGGTGGTAAAACTCATCTGCAAACTAAAGTAGGGTATGAAAATAAGTAGTAAAAGAGAAGGGAGGGAAAGAGGGTAAAAAAATGAGGAGATGTGTTCTCATTACAAGGGTGGGCAATATGTGGCCCATATCCCATGTGCAGATTCTATAGCCCATTTTTTCATATTCTGATGCTTCTCCCAATCCCTAAGGCACATGGAATCCTCTTCTATAGCCTTTCCTTCTCGTATTAAGCCTCTTTCGCTTTAAACCTCCCAGAAGAATGATTTGGCTTAAAATGAATGTGTGTCCTCCCTTGTATGTCTTGCTTAGTATGAAAGGAAGGGTGGCTACTGTTGCTTCATCTCCAAAATTCAGTGGTGTGGCAGTAAATTCAGTGGTGGTAGGAGGATGTGACTTGCTTTCATGGGCCAATGCAGCTTTCACTGCCTGACAGTGCCCACCTCTACTTTAGAACTTGCAATGCTTCTGGGATTTCCTTCAAGAGTTTTTCTCAGCCTCGCCCACCACCAAAATCACAGTTCCCTTCCACTTTCCCTGTCAAGCAAATGACTGAAACAGGTTTCAGTCATTCCAATTCTCTGGCCTTCTGCTAGACAGTTTGCCCACTGCAGCCAACTTGTAGAGCATAGTTTGAATCCCTCCAGATGGTGGCTGCTATCACATGATATGCCCATCATATGCATTCACTATATTGTTGGGCTAATTTTCTCCATCACCCTCCAAATGACCCAAAGGAACTTGGGGAAATGGCATAAACAAAATTATTCCTGTTGTTGTGTGCTTTCAAGTTGTTTTTTATTTATGGCGACCCTACAACAAACCTATCATGTAGTCTTTTTGGCAAAATTTGTTTAGTGGGGGTTTCCTCTGAGGCTGATGGCATGTCTAGCTGGGCCATTTGCAGTGATTTCTCCCTGCCCTTGCATCACCCTGTCCAGATAATAAAGAGCCAAAGGCCCAGTTCAACTGCAGACTATCTACACATCAGAAGGGCAGCCCCTCATGGAATCTGGGCTATCGCTGCTTTAAAGTGAATTGAAAAGACTCACCATTTGCTTCAGATCTTCCCAGAATATTCAGAGCACTCTGGCACAATGGAAGAAATGTTGATTCACATCTGGATTCTCTGTCAATTACATTTCATAGCTGTGCTTCACTCTCTGTCATCCCTTTCATCCTGATAATATTTAACAACATCTGTAGTAAAAGCATTGAGCTTTTACTGAAAGAATTGCATGAGTATCAATTTAGGTATGCTGGAAAATCAGTTCGATACAGGATGTTTTGCTTTCCCCATGAAACCAGCTCAGCTTTGCCACAAATAAGATTTCCTAGAATGATCAGCTCCAACCAACTTGGAATAGAGAAAGCTGCCCCTAAGCTCACTGTCTGTCATGCACGTTTTCTCTATGGCATCTGTCACTGGTACCAAATCTTTCCACAAAGACCCAAAGAAATCCCCCAAATTGCCTATCTGTGCTCCTCTGATAAACAGAGCAGCTGAGAATGTACTATAAATGGTGCAGACAACAAAATTTATGAAAGCTAGCTTTTTCAGCATATTCTTCATTCAAAACATCTGGTACAAAATTGTGCCAAAACTACGTTATTGGCTGTCTGGCTAGCAATTACAAGCGCACTGTACCTGTACATCAAATATGAACCAGCTGCACTGCATCACTGCTGATTCATCTGTTGAACATGCACCACCAGGCAACAGTTTGGGCCAACAGTTTGATTTACACTGAGTCAAAGTCCAGTACATTTTAAAATGCTTCCATTTAGCCACGCTTTTGAGACAGGTATATAGGGGAAAGGGGGAGATGTTTTGATCACTACCATTACTTCTATTGAAACTTAAAGCAGGGAAATGTAAGGTACTTTGCTAGCTGGGGTTTCTATATAAGACTGATATCCTTCGTGTGTTTATTTCCTGGCTATGAACAACATGATGTTTCTACTGAGACCACACTCTAGTATGTTGTGGAAGACCCATGTATGAATGCATAACCCAGGGGTTGGATAGATATGGGCTTGTTCACTCAGCCTCCTCCATCCATTGGAAGCAAAAACATGTCAAGATCTCCCCATGCTATACTGTATGTGTACTAGACATGTTATAGCTATGGCAAATCAGTATGCAAAGAGATCCTGTAGCAACTTTGAGACTGAAAGAGAAAAGTTGGTAGCATGAGTTTTTGTAGACTTGGGTTTTCATCTGAAGTAGACTAAAGTCTACAAAAGCTTATGCTACCAGTTTCTCTCTTTCAATTAGTCTAAAAGGTGCTACAAGATCCCTTTGCATACTGATTTTCCAGACTCATGGATATGTCTTTGAATAGTATGGTAAAGCAAGCCATGGACTTCCCAAACAAGCACCTAAAACAGAGATTGGTTTTGCATTGCTCTTGGTATGGGTAAGGGAACTAGCCTTATGCTGACAGAGAACTTGCAGAAGAATCATGGATTGTTAGGTACCACCAGCAGCCTTCAATAACTTTACTGAATTAGGTCATCACAATGCTGCCTTGACGGTTGTGGGACAGAGAGGGCTAGATACACCCTGGGCACTGAACAAATCCAAAGGCTAGTTTCTTTGGGACCAGGGACCATTGCGGAAGTCAGATTTCTTTGCAGTACTTATTTTGTTCACAAATACACAAGCAGAAGACATCAAATGCAATAAGTTCCTATAGCACACAGCAAGACTATTGATCCTATATTAGATTCTCTAAAACTGAAGTCATCAAACAACTTTAAATAAAAGGGAATTCTTAATATTACGTTTAGTTACTTTAAACCCAAGCAGAACTGATGAGAAGTCAGATAACGTAGATAAAGTTTTTTTCTATGCTGTTAAAATAACAAGTGGAAAAATATATAATGTATATATATTAATATATATGACCTTGCACTTTTTAATGTATGCTTTAATTATAAAAAATAAAAATAAAAGGGCAACCACCTTCCCAGGCTGTTTTCAGCTCAGCTAAACTTGCAGCAGTCTTTACCTCCACCTAGCTTTCATTTTCTTTCTAGATTCAAACTTACTGAAAATGGTTACAAGTTGCAAGTCCCTTCCTCGCCCTCCAAAAAGCTAAGCCCTGGTCAGTGTCACATTCCAAAGGCAGGGGTGGGTGAAGACTTCCAGGCCTTGAAGGAACTTTCCTTTTCCTTCATCAAGTCCTTGACTAGTACTCATTAGTCTGTGTAAACCATGGACTCTTGGGTGAAAACCAGCAATATATATTACTGCAGAAACATACACCTTGATTTCTTGTGGCTTATCCTGAAGCTTGGAATGTTTTGTTTTAAGTAACGGATTGGGATTTACTCATTATTATTCTGAGCAGAGTGGCATGTTACCTCTTGCTTTAAGGGTTTCTTATTAGTAGCTCAGTATTATCTAGATTCTGTGAAGTTATTTTTTTGTTAGAATTTAGCAAAATACATTTTAAAAATTGGGAAATGACCCCAAATGATCCCACAAAAAATTCATTTTAGAGGCAGGGAGTGAACACTTTTCTCCACACTTTTGGTGGGAGCACGTAGTTCCTCCCTTACATTTGTCTGGGTAGATGGAAGGGCTTGATCACTGTAGCTCTCTAGATCTTGTTTTTGGTTTTGTTTTTAATTGCAGCTCTCATTATTCCTTATCACTGGCTAAGTTAACTAGGCCAGTTGCAAAGTGTAGGCCAAAAACATCTGGAAGGCCACTATTGCCATCTCTGACTTACTGAATCCTCCTTCCAAAAACATAGTTATCAAGGAGTAGTAAAAAGACACTTCACAAAGTTTTTCTCAGAGTGATTTTAAAACTGACACCAAAAATGTATGTGCATGCTCAGCAGAGGGTTTTGGGTGCCTTTTTCCTCTTGAAGCTTTCCTCCTAAAGCAGAAATTTACCAGCTTTCTACCCTTTGAGCAACACTGTCATTGTCAACTCATCTTCCATTGAGGAATCTATTAGCATCTGGAACCATATCCTGCCTGGAGCTGGAGGAGTATGTTTCCAAAGGTGTGCATTGAGTTCATGGGCATGGCATCACTAATAAGGTGCAGGGGGTGTGGGCCACACCAGGTGACACCCTAAAGAGGGATGATACCACTGCTTCTCAAACATCTACAATTTGGCAGAAATAGAATGTGGTGTTAGCCTGAGTCTCTTAGGACTGGAGCATGGCTTTGGCGCGGCTTCCGGACTCAGGATGCATGCATCATTTAAATAGCATACCTCCAAAGTGACCCAAAGCAGCTTTATTTTGGCCTGTCTGTATGGGGCCTTTAAAACACTGAAGAGATAGTGTGAGTGGTGAGGCTCATTGAGAGGAAAAAGGAAAGGCCTCTTTTAAATTTGTTATTTTAAAAATTACTTTAAATTTGTTTTATTCTTTTTTAAAAAAAATATCATATCTTACCAAATTTTCATTTTAGCCACATGAAACTATATACACTTAAATAGATTTAAGCTGTGCATATAGTATTGTAATTTAAAGATACAATTTTAATTTTGCTAGTTGTTTATGCCACAACTATTACCATTACATTCAGTGATACATGGCAATTATGATTTATGAGTAATATTAGTACAAAAACATTACTAAGGATTCTGTATGGCATGGTATGGGAGGAGGGCAATGGAGGAGCGATACGAGGGGTTACCACACTGACACCAACCCTAGTGCCACCACTGTTCAAATGTATCATCAGATGAGCTTATTGGACAGCACCATTAGCACATAGTATTGAGAGTGCTCCCTAAAACACAGTCAACAATTGTTACCTTTGGCTGCAAATTCCAAGACAAATCAGCATTGGTTACCAAATTGCCTTGTCTAGCAGCTTATTACCATTGGTGACGGGTGTTTTCCATGTGAGTGGAGTGGGAAATCTGCCCAAGCTATCACTCTAAACTTTAAAAAAAACAATCCTAGGTACTGAATTTTTCACTGACCCAGCAACATAGGAACCACCATAGCCTGTGGCTGCTGGACAAATTAGTGATGCTCTCCAAGCTGTGTTGTCTACCACCATTTCAATTTTCTCCTAATCTAGAATGGAATAGATTTTAGCTAGATTCAAGGAGCTTGACTAAATTTTCAATTCCTTACCTCCTTAGACTTGTTGCAAGGCAAACCACACTTTACCTCAGAAATTCACACATTTGTAAAGCTTGCAATGCATTTCAGAGAATTAAAATACACACAAATACAAGCCCACATTTTTTAAAAAAAAGATGAACAGCTAAAATGCACACAGCTACAAAACACTCAAGCCCACCTTAGCCAGTGAGAGAAATGCATACAAAAATGTGTACATTTTAGGAAAACACAGGTGGAAAATACAGAAAGAAACAATAAAGTCTGTCAACCTGACATAAATGAAGGATGGAATAAGAATATAGATGTGATTTGGAGGTATGCAAAGAATGGACTTTTTTCACATCCCTACTCCTGAAAAGACCCATAATTTACACTTCAAAGCCACTGCCTCAAACCATGTTAACTTTTCAAAAATTCTCCCTTCCTCCTCCCTGATTCTCCTCACATGTACAAAGGCAGGCACTTTCAGTAATGTATAATAAATACAGATACACAATGTGCCTCCACAGGTTGGATCCATGTAGCCAGGGCTGAGACTGAAATACCAGAAGTATTAACAGTATGTCTACACTCTGCAAGAACCATAAATATCACTATACAGCCAATCCCTGTGTGGTTTCTAGTCCAGGGATGGTAAGCCATCCACCACCCCCTTGCATGTCTTAGACATCCATCCAAACTTATTGGCTTCCTCATCCAAAAATGTAGAAGGCCATCACTGCAAGATTTGCTTAATCAGTGCAGCACATGACTCATACAACTGGATCTCCCTCAAATGGTGGGTCCAATTTAACATCCTGATTCTAGACTCCATGTCCCTCACTGGGCTAGGAGATCAGATTGTTTTGTGCATTCTTGCTTATCTAAAAATGTAGCATAATCTGGATGATAGTTGCAGAGGGGAAAGATATAGATCTAGGCAGGCTAATCATGTTGGGATCTTGGAGCTAAAAGTGGTTTTTATGCTTGTACTCCATGGCTGGAAAATCCATCCATAAGATTTGCTATAACATGGCCTGCGAGTGTGCTGTATGGAGGAGCAATGCCGACCATAATTTCACCCCAGCAAATGAATTGCGCGCAGAGAATGCAATATTCTCCCAGTTCTAGGTGAATGGCATCCCCAAGAGCTGAAACAGATCCTGCAGGTGACTGACACTCTATAAATACCAACCAGACAGGTAATAATGCATCTCTCACACTCCTGTGTGCAGTATGTTTTCCTTATCAAGACAGTTCTCAAAGGAAAAAGTACAAGGCAGAATATTGGACTCTCTGTTCCTGCAAGGATCAACGGAAAGAGTATTCCCCCTCCCTTTAGCACCTCCAAACTTTTACTGCACTGTCTCTTCGTGATCTGTGCTGGCTTCTTTCCACTCAGCTGTTATCAGCTTTTCTTAACAAATAGGCCCTTTTAGCAACCTACATTTCTTCTGCTGGTCCAGTTCTTGGCAGGTTTTCTCACTCCCTGAAGAAATGCTACATTCTTATAGATCAGGTGTCTTTGTATGCTCCAGTTCCTTAAGTCGTGAGCTCATAGAAATGTCAGTTTTATGTCTATTTATGAATGATAATGTTTTCATTCCCAGTTTCTGGAAAGGGGTGGCACGTTTCTTCCGGACACAAGCTTTAGTAAGACAGATTGTAGTCCTTGGTAGCCAAATCATTAGAAATGGGTGAAGTTTCTAAATCAGTGCTTGCAGCCTCAAGGGAAAACTCTTTTCCCCTCTCCTTGACCTGTACTTTAGACCTGCAGAGAATTCTCTTACACTAAAGACACTTGATTCATAGGCAGAGAAGTGTACATTTTATAAATAAATAAATGTAATGCAATTGGAGTGCAATTGGCTGGAGCAAAGGAACTTTCAAAACTCATTTAAGTTTTCATTTTGAAGCTAAGCAAATTTCTTGACATTGTACACTGAGTGCATGGGAGATCACTTGGGAGCCATCTTGGGATCTGATGCTTTATGCCCGTGGGTTGCTATGTTATTGAGTAGATCTGCTTGTCTCATTCTTCTTTTACAACAGGTTCTTATTGATATTTGCAGCCACCTCAGGGGTCCTTGAGAAGACTGAAAAGTAAGGTTTGCATATGGCTATGGCTGTGTTGGCCATGCAGCGGCAGACAACAAAATCCAAAATCCACCAATAAACCCAGTACATATGTTGGTCAACCAAAATGCAGAAAATACATAATGAAACTTGCATAATATATTTTCTGCATTTTGGCTGGTCAATAAAGGTACAGTATTGTTCTTTTAGGGGTTTAGGATTTTGTTGGAGATAACATATAGACATCAGGACTAGTAGGCTCATCATCCATAAATTTGCCTAATCCACTCTAATTCTTTCTGAATGAGGACTGGATCTTTTGTTTGCTTAGCAGTAGATTAGCCAGTGTCAAGGGGTTATCGGAGAGATTTGTGACTATGACTTTCTTCTACTTTTCTACATCTGAGGATAAATAGACAAGGGGGAGGCTAAACTTGGGTAGCTTTACTGCCACCTTTTGAATAAATTTTGTTTAATCTCCAAGAGATATGTATCATTAGTGCTTTGTGCAGGCAAGCAGAATTCCAAGCAATGAAAAAGCTCAAGGGTTCCAGCAGAGAATTCTGTTTTTTTAGGAGAAGGTCACTGGTGATTTATGGTTTGCTTACACACATTCTCCCTCTTAAGAATGGGCCACAGTTGTATTCCAAATTATATCAACATTCAGCTTTGTTGTTATTTGCCATCACATCCACTATGACTTATGGCAACCCTATACCTTAAAGGCTCCCAATCTTATCTGATCTTAAATGGTAAGCAGGATCAGCCCTGGTTAGTACTTAGATGAGAGACTATCAATGAAAACCAATGAATATTTCAGAGGAGAGAATTGGCAAAGCCACTTCTGAGTATTCATTGCCTGAGAAAATCCTATAAAATTCATGGGATTATCCTAAAATCACAGGTGACTTGACGGCACAGATAGACATGGATGAGAAATTTTCAGGAATACCAGTCATCTACTGCCTTGTTCAGGTGTTGCACACTCAGGGCCATGGCTTCCTTTATTGATTTAATCCACTTATACGAATATTCAACAAGCCACCTAAAAATGATTTATCTAGGTAGAATTCATAGACAAAGCTATGTTAATTTGGAATATCAGTATGCAAAGGGATCCTGTAGCACCCTTGAGACTAACTGGGAGAAAGAGCTTGTAGCATGAGCTTTTATACACTTAGATCTACTTCATCACCTGCTGCTCCAGGGGAAAGGACCAAGAAAAAGACACATGGGAAGGTGCACTAACAGAGGAGTTCAGACGTGATTCAGCAACTATCCAAGCACATGGTTAATAAAAATATTATCTCCCATTTATTCTTGTTTTCTCCTGAGGTATTTGGGGAGAAAAGCTGTTCTTCTTTGAACCAGTACAGCTTGAGCCACATCACTTTCTGGCAGTGCCTACATCACTTCACTGGAGTTTTTAGATTAGATGCTTCAGGATGGGTGGGAAATAAATCAGCTTTGACTCAGCACATAATACAATAAACTATGAGCGTAGACAAAACCCAAGAGACCTATTTCAACAGTGCATTTGTAATATATAAACTTCATGAGGATTTAGGATTTCCAAACATGAGTTCCAATTTTTATAAGCCATTCAGTGAAACAAGAAGAACTCTGTTGAATAGTATGCACTCTGTTTTTCTTCAGAGGCAACCTGAATTTCCTTCTGCAGAAGAAAATATTTATCTGGGTGGTAGTGGTGGTGGTGCAGATTGTGGTCAGTTTTACTTACGATGTTGGTGGACAAATGAGGGAAAACATGTTTGCTTCATTGCAAAATAACCAGAAAATACTGCAATAAGAATAACTGAACAAAGCCCAGACAATAGTCTGCAATGCTATACTAACATCCAGCTTTTTAACATAGCTACTGGAAAGTGTTTCAGGTCAAGAAGACCAAAGATGGTAGGGTTATGGGATGAAGCCCTTAATGAAAGATATTGATGAGACTGGAAAATCAGCCTCCACCAAGTTGATGTCCTATGATTATGGTGGACTCCATCACCCAGAAAGCCATACAGCAGGAGAGCTAAATCGCACTTCTGACTTATATCAACCCTAAGATGAACCTATCACAAGATTTTCTTTGCAAAGTTTGTTCAGAAGGGGTTTGCCTTTTCCTTCCTCTGAGGCTGAGGGAGTGTGATTTGCATGGAATCACTCAGTGAGCTTCTATGGCCAAATCAACCCCTGGTTCCCAGAGTCCTGTCCAATGCTCAAACTACTGCATCACACTGGTTCTCACCTATAGGTTAGTATTATACCTTGGTATAGTTTTTAATAAGGTATTCTGTCTTATATCTTTGCTACTGCACTGTATACATTCACAATACCACAAAACAGTATTGAAGAAATAGTGATGTTACACAGGATGGGAAGTGAGGCTGTTCAGTAGATTTAGCTCATCTGAGGATAGTAGAAACAAAGTATATATAGTCTGAGATCCTGCATCAGGAGACAAGGCTATGGAGACAGGCATCTGCATGGCATTCCCCTGAAGATGCCTCTTGCAGTGCATCCGGCTGCTGGGAAAGAGTTGGATGTGTCCCCATTCATTCTCCTGCTCTCCACCAACACAGAAATGGCTGTGATGGTGGTACAAGGGGAAGCATTGCTTAAAAGGTGATGGGGGGGGGGGCAAAATTTAGTCATTGCATGCTTGGAAGAAAATGCCAACCTATGCAACGACTGCAAAAGTGAATTGTGGTGGCATGAGTCAGACTTGTTGTTATGTGCTTTCAAGTTGTTTTTGACTTATGGTGACCCTAGGGGTTTGCTGGGGCTGAAGGTAATTCACCCATGGTCACCCAGTGGATTTCCATGCCCAAGTGGGAAATCAAACCCTAATCTACAGAGTCTTAGTCCAATGCTGAAACTACTACACTACACTGGCTTAAGTCAGATTTACACCATTGTAATTTAACAACAAGATGTCAGCTGATTATTCTTTTCCCTGCTGTATTTTTGGAAGTGGCATGAAGGTCCCAACGAGTACTTGTCTTAAGATCTGAGGAAGAGACTAAATGCTAGAAGAACTTCCTTAGATTTGTTTTTGTGATGCTGTTATTTCAGTTCTGGCATCTGCTGTTTTTAAACCAACTGTATCTTATTCCTAAAATATATAGTAAAGGGAAGAGTAGGTATAGTAAAGGGAAGAGTAGGAGCAACAGGAGCAGCAACAGGAGCAGCTATTCGGATACATTACTCAAAGATAGGTGAAACTCAGTTATCCATATCAACCAAGTTCAAAATCTAAACTTTTTCTCAACCTGTATCCAGCTCGCTGTGATTAACCTGCAGTTAATATAAAAATAATAACAAAAAAGTCAGGGCTTTCTAAATCTAAGGAAATTATATTTCAAATAGTCATATTTATCACCTTTAACTGAGGCCAAAGCTTAACAGGAGCACTGAGAGGAGTCCTCCGTATGAAATTGGGATGGAGCAGGGACATATTCCAGCTACATAAAAACTAACTGAAACAAGTGACCACTGGTTTCCATCAAGAAGAGGAAAATAATTCTATTTGATCCCTTCCCCTCCCTTAATATATTATGAACAGTTTAACAAACAGTTGAAAGATTTGTTTCAGGTCTAGAAGCCACAAACCAGGTACCATTTAAGGCTAAATGACTTTACTGTTAATTAAAAATCAGCATAATTTATGGCACATCCAAGACCCCTACTTGGGCATCATTTGCTGTGTGGGCCTTCTGTTTATCCAAACATTCTTAGGAATTACTCAACTGTTGAACTATTTAATGTCAAGCATTTCTACATCGTAGTTGTGTTTCGTGCTCACTCTCTCTTCTTTTGCTAACTTTTAGCTTGCAGCTTCTCCATCCATAAATATATCAAGATATATTAGAAGCAGAGACTTTATCTCCATGAGAGCATTAGGGAGTAGCTTTCCCTTAGTTTAGGAGACAAGAAAAATCACTGGGTTTTTTCCCCTTTGATTTTGAGATTTGATTTATTACAGTTTACTTTCAAAGCTTCTGTTTCAATTGCACTAACTCCTTGAGGGTTTTTTCATGCATAACTGAGATTTACTCACTCTGTTTGTGGGCACAGATTTATACACATTGTGCATTTTTTCTCAATTCAACTTGAGCTTTTAAAAAAAACAGGATAGGAGACATATTAAGTACATTTTTCTGAATTAACAATTAACTGGCTGGAGCCCAAATTAAATTATAGTGGTTTGAGGAATGGGCTTCAGGTAAAATTAACAATGACTGCATTCGAGATCTTTCCTAATATAATTTTGTAAGCAGAAGTCTCTTCACTAAATAACAGATTTGACATACCAAACAAACTCAAAGGAAAAAGACAGATCAACTTTCTGGTCTTGGTACAGAATCCCCCCCCCCCCATAATAGGGGGGGCTGGGAAAACATATGGAAGATCTACAAGAAAAAGTAAAGTAATTACTCATCCTCAGATTTTTAGGGCACATAAAAGTGATCCTCAAGCAAAAATGAATAAACTGTCCATCCTTGTTTTCTGAGCAATTTTCTTTGCTGTACATATGTTTTGATAGAAATGTCCATCAATTTATTAAGAAAATGTTATTTGGCTTTGCCACTCTCCTTTCTGATTCATACATCTATCTTCCACTCAAAGTTATGGGAGGCTCACCAGGCTCATATGGGAACATTTTGTCTCTGGGAAATACAGTATGTGGTCCAATATAATCTGATTTTTTTTTTCAAGGACCAAGAACATATAGCTCCATCACAATGTATTGTTTTCCTTCTCTGGAGAGTTCCCAGGACCAGTCCTCAACAATGACAGGCGTCTTTGTTTGTTTTCTCTACCACTATCTTCCCGACATGGAACCCATGAGTCAAGACCTGTTGACCTTCATTATTTCCATTTGAAAGATGTTAGGCAAGACAGATATTGGTCTACTAGTGGCTTCAGCTATTACAAAAAAAATCTGTCAGCCAAACAGTCGTTTGAATTCAGCAGTCAAGCAAGCCTCTTAAATTGGAAGTGAACTTTGTGCATGGCCCAATGCATTCAGATGCATGGAGTCCCAAAAACAAAATGACTTGCACAACTGACTGCATGATCTAAATCCACTTTCATGGGGCAGAATGCAAAATGTTAAAGCCTATGAAATTGTAATTTAAATTTTAATTGTGGTAGTTGTTTATGTCACAACTACTACCATTATGTTCAGTGATATATGGGAATTATGATTTATGAGTAATATTAGTACAAAAACCATTACTACAGATTCTGTATGTTGCGGTATATAAGGAGGTCAGTGTGGGGGGGTAACTCCATGAGTTACCACACCGGGTGACACCAACCCTAGTGATACCACTGCACACATGGTGTATCCAGATTTTCTTGTATGGGAGGCAAGCATGCCTGTTTACATCTCATTCAGTAGCTCAATCTGAATCTATTTACCTGGACGGTTGGAGCTTGGCTATAAGAGAATCCTATCTGAAACCACTGCCAGTAAATGCAGGCATTACTGACTCAGGCTGACTAGTTATCTGACATGGAATAAAGTAGATTTCAGCAGTAGACAGAGCTTAGTAAAGTCACTTTTGGGGGTGAGAATTCCCAGAATCCCCCAAGGAACATAGGTCTACTGCTGTTTTCTGCACAAAAATACTGCATACAGATTTTTGCACAGAATTAGTCCCAAACTGTGAATCGTCTTCAGAAACCACACCATTTTTGAGGACTTTCTCACACCAGAAAAAAATTGCTAAAATTAATATTGCTTCCTTCAGGAACAAAATTAGTCAAGAATTATATCCTGACTCCCTGTTTGCATTTAACTTATTTAATACCACCAGGATATCAGAAAAGAGCTTCTGTGAAGGAAACTGTCCAATTAAAAAGATTGTATGTACAGCACTGTGTAAATTTACAGCGCTTTATAAATAAAGGATAATAATAATAATAATAATAATAATAATAATAATAATAATAATAATGGTGTCTGAGAATAAAAGAAGTACATACTCCTGAGCAGTCAACACGTAAAGAGACATTGCCTGACCAAGGTATACACTATTACGACATGCAGTCAAGCATATTGATATACACATAGTTGCATGAAAGTCTAAAATGTGATTTATAACTTATGCTTGATCTTCATGCAGTGATATCCCACCTGCTTACATTTTCTTTCTCCCACCTCTCACCCACAGTACTTTTTGACACAGATTTACTTTATGTTACATTTGGGTTTTCTCTTTTTTCTTTTTTGACAAATACTTCCAAAATCTGAAGTAAATACAATTTCCTTCTTCCATCTCAACTTTCAGAAAGTCAGCAATCAGCACATTTTCCAGCAAACATCTCCTATCACAAATTTTATTCAGCCAATGGAGACAAAGCAAGAAAAATACCTCCACCTAGTGGCATTTTTCTGGATATACCATACCAGAAGATTTAGTAAAGCTTGATGACTTTGTTTATGGTATGGCTGTTGTATTTAATGATGCAACTATTCATGTTGTGTTGTTAGTCTCCTTTACTGTAACTGTAAGCAGAAGATACAGTGCTGACCAAATAGGCATCTGGAAGATAAAGGGATGGAAACAAGAAATGCTTGTTGGTCACAAAAAGGAAATGTCTTGGCTATAAGAAAAATCCAAAGCCTCTATTAGAGCAGTACCTTTATTGGGTCAGTTTCAAGTCATAGAATTGTATACTGTATACTGGGAGAGAATTATAAGCACCTCCAAACTACACATCCCAGGATAACGCCATAACAGTTCAAGCCACAAACAGTTCAGGTTTTTTTAATATTAAATTTATTAAAATTATTCAATAAATAAAACAATAAAAGATGGCAAAACCCCTACAAAATAACGCAATTATAAAACTGGACATTCAATAGCACCGCACATATATAATCCTATACAGATTGAATTGTTTGAAAAACATCAGACCATAATGACAAATGGTAAGATGGTGAGTGGACAGTTATATTGCGTGTGTTAACAAACTCAATAAAATCAATAAAAGGAAGCCGTTTTTCATAAAAAGATTCTTGGGTTTGTGGTACTAAGTTACATTTCATTTTATCCTATAGCTTCTCCATTAGCCATTGGTCCCAAACTCGTTTCCACCAATTTATCTAGGGACACAACTTCTGTCTACCAAGCTTTCGTCACTTCAAGCTGAGCTGCTGTCAAGAGAAAAGTCATCAACATTCTGTGCCTTAAATATTCATTACCTGTAGTATAGACTGAAAGTAACAAGAGAGCAGGACAGAAGTTGATTTTTTTGTTTAGTAATTAAAGCAATCTGATTGAGCACTTCATGCCAAAAGGAATTAATTCTGGGGTAGTTCAAGTTTATTAAAGAGGGGTGTTCCAAATGCAACCCAAAATGAGTTGCCAGATTCTCCAGGAAGTGGGGAGAAATGAAGGTAGAAGAAGGGGAAACTAAACTCTGTTGCAAAGGAGGTGCACATAGTCACTGCCAGCGAAGAAAAATAGTAGGCTCTAAAAATTTTGAAATATTTCATTGTCTATCCACCCTCATCCCTGTCTCAGAATAAGTTAGCTTTCTGTATTCCCTTTCCCTGGCAAAAATAAAAGATTGTGCTTACACCCTATAAACATTAAACTAGTAATTCCTAAGGAAAGGAAGAACGCAGAGATCATTTATGACTGTTCATGAGTAGAAATATGTATCCCACAAGGGAGATACTTGTTTAAGACTATACTAATTCACTCTGTTTTAGATTCCAGTCGGGACCAACAATAAGGACAATGTGCACTTTTCCAGCAATTTTATTTGCTAAAAAGTAAAAATTAAGCTCACATTGGTGCACAAGTGGCTGGTTTCTGTACTTCTAGAAGTATTATGTCCCTCCAGGGACCAATATAAGGAAGTGTTTGTGCAGGAAATAAAAATGCTTTTATGATTGAAGTGTTGGAAATATATATATAAAAATTATAGTCATTTGGGATTTCAAAAAATGAAAGTCGGATGCCATAATGGTAGAGAATATTTGTACTCTGGTGCTGTTAGATGACATGTTTGCATAGGAGCCAACTTTCACATCTGCATCCTAGCTATGAGGAGGAGGAGCACATGTCAAACTAATGCTTTGTTTGTGGTTACATATGGGCATGTTGGCTTACAGGGATACTTTTGTGCATGTTCATCATGAAATATTTTGTTCAAGAATACCGTAGGATGTCCTACCTTTGCCACCACGTTACAGAACCATGTAGGTTTTCCTGCCTCTGCCACCAAATGTGAGCAAAGAAAGAAAGTGAGCCATCTCACACATGAGAACTTTTTGAAATTTTAAGACATGGGTCTACAGAACTCTCTGCCAAAAAGCAGTCTCAAATGTTTCTTTTAAAAAAAAAAAAAAATCCAATAACCACCTCAACCAAAACAAACCTTCTGAAACGTATATAATTCAGTAGCCTGATTCCTACAGTGCACGCATGAGACTGGCAACATCACTACAGATAATGAAAATCTTTATTATGGGAAATTTGTAATCATTGTGTAATTAAATGGTGGAATTACTTACATGAAGTTGGGTTCAAAATGTTTCTTTTGAGAGCCTTTCCGACCATATAAATTTTCAATAGCTTTCCTTCAGAAGAAATTTCTTTAAATGCCATCTTAGCCAATCCTTAACAATCACAAATAGATGTTGTACTTGCACTCCTGTACTGCAACCAATTTTTGTCTGGTTTCTAGGACAATTCTATTTCATAATAAATTGCTGAAGTTTCCCCCAATTTCAGCTGTAGCCTACTAAAGCTGCTTCATAATTTGAATCTCAAAGCTACAGGATGCACATGAATCTAACTTATCTGCACTGCACGACTCAAAGCAAACCCTCAAAACTGAAATCCTCTCTCCAAGAAAATGGCCTGGAATCCTGTATGGGAGTTGCATCTTCTTAAGTAGACTTACATGTGCAGGAATTAAAATTAGAGCTGGAAAGATGTACAAAGTCCATATCCAGTAGAGGGCTGCTGTTATGTAACTACATGGCAAAACTGGCAAACAGACTGATGCACAATGGCAATGATGTGCATTGTGTCAGTCCCAATAAGCATCTGGCAGCAATGCACATCGGGCTCTTATGCTGGTGTCATGTTACTCATCTTAAAAAAACAAGCACAGCAAGAGGCTTACAATGTGACTAATAATATGTTACTCATCTTCACAATTCACTAACAGGGTTTCCTAATGTATCTGCTACCTAATTAAGTGTATGCAAAATGACATTGACTGAAAGGTCATATAGGATTCTGGTGATGATTTTTTAAAATAAACTTCCTTTTCTTCCTTTTTTTTTAAAGGACACATTATAAAGTGCTGTGGGTAGGGTTGCCATAGTGCCGGACCTCCAAACCGGGAAAAATGTAGGACAAAATTTTCAAATGTAGGACACACAAAATGTGTCCTACATTTGAAAATTTTGTCCTACATTTCCCCTCGCGATCGCGGCGGGGAGCGGAAGCCAAGCGGCGAGGAAAAGCCTCCACTTAAGGAGGCTTTCCCTCCCCGCCTGGGCCCCGGGCCTCGCCGCGATCGGAGGCCAGGATCGGGGCCTCGCGTCCTTCTTGGCCCCCGCAGGGACCAGGAAGGAGGCGAGCAGGCCGCCAGCGATGGCCGGGGCCTCGCTTCATTCCTGGCCCCCACAGAGACCACGAAGGAGGCGAGGAGAGCGCCGGCCATCGCCGGGGCCTGGCCTCGTTCCTGCCCCCCGCAGGGACCAGGAAGGAGGTGAGGAGAGCACTGGCCATCGCCGGGGCCTGGCCTTGTTCCTGGCCCCCGCAGGGACCAGGAAGGAGGCGAGCAGGCCGCTGGCGATCGCCGGGGCTTCGCCTCCTTCTTGGCCCCCGCGGAGACCAGGAAGGAGGCGAGGAGGCTGCAGGGAGGCGGGGAGGTTGGCGCGGCTGCGCCCAAGAGGCACCACCTCCCTGCAGCCTCCTCCGCCCCAGGTCTCGCTGCCCTCCTTTTCCTCCGCGCGGCCATGTGCGGTGAAGGAGGAGGAGGGCAGCGAGGCCCCGAGGGTTGCCTAGCAACCCCGCTGCAACCGGGCTTTTCCCGGTTTTTGGCTGCACCCGTGCCGTGACCGGGCAGGTGCCACCAAAACCGAGAAAAACCTGGTTGCAGCCGGGTTATGGCAACCCTAGCTGTGGGCCTCTGGTAAATTAGTGTGCACCAACAAGCCAAACATTGGTGCGGTACATACCGCCAACAAGCAACGTACCCGTGCCGATTCTACCCTGTTACATGTGAACAGCATAACAATGGCGGCACCCTGTGTACACGGGTGCCGTCATTGTTACGTAACCGCCACATGGCATCTGCACATTGCCACATGGCACTTACATAACGAGTGCACCAGTAGCGCACTTGTTACACCACCCCTGCAGCTCAAAAAGAACCTGGTTTCTCCAGGTTCTTTTTTCTCCGTAGGGAAGCTGTGCAGTTTGGCGGCTGTGGCTTCCCTCCGGAGGAAATTAGGCCACCGGTAGGCCACCCTTTTCGTGCGGTCTGTCCCACGCCATTGCCTCTTTTTTTCTGTCACCATATAGGACCAAACAGTTGTGTCAATTTTTATTCCAAGAGCAACTTGTTTATTTAATATATATCCTGCCTTTCTTGTGACACAGTATTGAGTTGGTAACTGCCTTCATGTTGACCTTAATTCATGGTGAACCTGTGAATGAAACATTTCCAAGGCCACCTGTTCTCAACCGCTCTGCTCAGGTCCTGCAGATTCAAGGCTGTAGCCTGCCTGAGTCTATCCATCTGGTATGTGGACTTCCTCTCTGTCTACTGTCCTCCACCTTTCCTGGTATTATTGTCTCTTTGTGTCTTCTCATGATGTGGTCAAGTGTGACTGTCTCAATTTAGTCATTCTGGCTTCCAGGTAGAGTTCAGGCAATCTGTTCTAAGACCCATTTGTTTTTCTTTTTGGCATCCATACATGGTGATGGGGAATGCAATGGTTAGGATAATCCTAACTTTAGTGTTCAGTTTTATATCCTTGCACTTTTATATCCTTTCATGGTTACCATTCCCAGTCCTAGTCTTCTTTTGATTTCCTAACTGCAATTGCCATTATGATCAATGATCTATCCAAAGTATGGGAAATCTTTAACTATTTCAATTTATTCATCATCTAGACTGTTTTTATGTAAGTTTTTCATAGTCATTATTTTTGTTTTCTGAATGTTCAATATTAAGACCACCTTAGTACTTCTTCTTTTACTTTTTTCAGTAATTGTTCCAAGCCTTTGTTTTCTCCTAGTAGTATGGTGTCATCTGCATATCTTAGATTGCTGATTTTCTGTACTTCAGTCTTTACTCCTTCCTCCCAGTCTAAACTTGTTCTGTGTATGATATTTTCTGCATACAAGTTGAATGTAGGGTGGTAGAATGCACACTTGTCTGACCCCTTTGCCAATTGGGAACCATCCTGTTTCTCCATATTCTGTTATAACAGTAGCCTCTTGTCTTGAGTACAGGTTTCACATCAGGACAATCAAATGTTATGGCACTCACATTTTTCAACAGTATTCCATAGTTTTTTGTGAACCATGTAGTCAAAGGCTTTGCTGTAATCTATAAAGTGTATGCTAATTTTCTTCTGCAATTCCTTAGTGTGCCCCATCATTCATCATATGGTTGCAATGTGATTCCTAGTCAGTGGCGTCCCTGCACTGGGTGTCATCTGGTGTAGGAGGCTGGGCTTCTGGAGGTAGCGATTCTCCCTCTCCCAATGTCAACCCATCCTTTTCCTGATGAGGAAAAGGACAGGATGGCATGGGGGATGGGAGCATATGGGAGGAACAGGGGGATCATGAGGAAAAGCACATGAGGGAGCACACATGGGGGGCACAGGAGATGGGAGAACATGGGGGGGAATGGTGCATGGGGGAGCACATGTTGGGATGGTGGGGGAGCACTGGGGGAGGGCCCGACTGGGTGTGATCCTCCCTTCTGGGGTAGGCCACAACAACACACCTCCCAGTGACACCACTGTTCCTAGGGTCTCTTTGTTTTCCTGAACCCAGCTTGCACCTCTGCAATTTCTTGCTGCATATATGGTAGGAGTCTCTGCTGCAGAATTTTGAGCATGACTTTGCTTGCCTAGGAAATTAACATACTGGTCCTATAGTTACTGCAATCTTTTGTGTCTCCATTTTTGTTGGATGGGAATGTATATTGATCATTTCCAATCTGTGAGCCACTTCAGCTAAGTTCAGATAAAATCTTATTATAAAAATGTTTTTAATTAAACAAAGCATTCTATTAAAAGTAAGTGTAACACTGTTTAAAACACATTTAAAACATAATTAAAAATATGAATGCACAGCATACCTCAATAAAATACTGTTCTGCCAAAGGCCTGCCTAAATGAATAAGTCTTGTCATTAGAAAGAGAGGACAGAAGTTCCAACCAAATCTCTCACAAATTCTTCAGACTGGGAGCAGCCACTGAGAAGATTCTTTTCTGTATTCTCATCAAAAAAGCCTGTAATAGTGGAAAGATTACAAATATTCTATTACTAAGGATACAAATTTCACATTACATTTTCATACATGAGAATAATAATAATAATAATAATAATAATAATAATAATAATGATGATAATGTTTTCTCCCAACTGGATGAAATAATGAGAAGGGTTAATTATTATTATTATGAGAATATTTTTTTAATGATCTTTCACATTTTGGGGCTTATTGCAACAATTTCAGAGAAAGTGGTTGTTTTTTGCAGAAAAGAAGTCGTGTTCAAACTACAACTTCTCTGTACAAAATATATTTTTTGCCCAAAATGCCACACTTCTATGGAAACATGAGGTTGTTGTGGTTTTTGTTTGGTTGTTTGTTTGCTTTGGAAACACCATTTATTGTCAAGAGCAAAATATGGGAGTATTAATTTCACCCCTATATATATATGGCAATATTTTAATGTCATGGCAATCAAAACATTTCTAAAATATCTATCATATATCTGTAATTTTAAATGAATTTAATGGTAAGGATCAACACATTTCCTAAAAGATTTCCCCCAAAATGAATAGAGACTATAATGTGACGAAAGTCGTCAATGTTGTGTAGAAATACACTTCCTTCACTGAGTTTGAGCTGGGACTTACATAGTGTCACTATACTTTGGTAGCTCAATAAAAATAACAGAAGGTGGCAGCAGAGTACATATCTCCTTAGAATTCTACAGCATTCAATAGCAATTGATTTAATATTCATAGTACTACTTGAGTCGGAATACTCATATCTTGTGCACTGCACACTAATTCCTTTTATGTAGCAAAAGAAAAAGATAAAATAAAATTATACCATCTATAGACAAGAGGATGCTATCTGAAGAATTGGGGGGCCTGGATAACAAAGTGTAAGATCTCCCCATTAAATCTTGCTTTCAAATCTTTGTTCACAGGTATGACATAGACTGCCTAAAGGCACCCAGTCCTGTTTGATCTTGGAAGCTATGCAGCGTCAGCTCTGGTTAGTACTTGGATGAGAGACCTCCATGAATACCAGGTACTGTGGGCTATATTTCAGAGGAAAGAACTGGCAAAGCCACCTCTGAGTATTGCTTGCTTAAGAAAATCCTGTGAAATTCATGGGGTTGCCTTAAGTCAACAGGCAACGTGAAGGGACATACCAGCATACATGGCATTAGTCTTGGTTTGAAAGGCAGAAGGGTAATAGACATTGCCTTCAGTAATCTGATTTCTCTTGCTAGATACCCAGTCCAAGTGTCAGTAAATTCTGATTGGTTATAGCTGGCATGAGAGACCCAAGGCAAGACTAGGATTGGGTACCAAGTACCCAACTATCTATCTCCCTGCTTAATCTGTCCACAGTGGTATTGTTAGCAGCTACTAGGCTTCAGGTCTTAGGGATAGATTTATTCCAGCTAAAGCTACATGTGTATGAGCTCTGGACTTAATAGTCATCGAACTGTCTCAAATAATATCTGTCCTTACAAACATGGCAGGTCACACCTTGGGCTTTGTTCTGGTGTGGGAGATAATGATTCATGAGTGGGGAACTAGAAATAACTCCATTTTCATAGATGGGTGGTTATTTCCTTAAGTTTGACTTCTGGAGCTTTCTTAGCTTATGCAAGGATGGTAGGAAGATTGTGTGATGATGTACTAGATAAGAAGACAGATCCAAATGATCCTGGGTCTTTTAAGAGTTTTCCACAGTTTTAGTAGGTAGCTCTGCCAAGGACTCTGCTTGGAAGGAAACAATCACTTGGGTTGACCCTAGAGCCATGTCAACCTCTTGGTATTCTGAGTAGCTTTGGGAAGCAACTTTACTAAGTTGGAAGGACTGGGCCATTTTAGGCCCAAGAGAGGCTTAAAAAACAGGATGTCAATTGGGACTTCCTGTTTCTGACTAATTTCAAATTTCAAAGCAAGCAAACAAACAAACAAACAAAAACCCCTCCTGGGCTTGAAACTATCTAGGAACCCCACAAAACATTGTGAAATTGCTGTGTGAAGGGTTATTTGGTGTAAAAAATATTTTAAAATGTTGATAGTGGAGCATGGTGGAGCATGGCACAGATGTGTGCACCTCCAATATCCCATGGAGGGCCTATGTGGCCCCCATCCCTGGAAGATGCTCACGCCTTGTTTAGAGGCTTCATCTAGTGCAGAATGTTTGAGAGGGCCATGAGACTGGAGCATATAATGATTCTTTACAGCTGCACTGGTTGCTGGTGAGTTTCTGGGCCCAATTCAAAATAGTGGTCATTTTCTTTAAAGCCCAAATAGCTTGAGATAAAATATATGAAGGACCACAGGCACTCATACAAGCCTGGCAAGCTGTGGGATCTTGATTTCTGGGATGTAATGAAGTCCAACAGCTTGGCAAGTTCAAATGATAAGCCCTGTTCAGGGAGGGCCCCACCATGAACTGTACTGCCCTACAGGATTCACCATTTTCCATTAAATGAAATTTAAAAACTTAATTGCTCACATCTGCTTATGCTGAAGTTGGCTCAGGTGTTTAAAATGGATTTTGAAAATTGTCATATTGTTATTTTTACATACTATGATTTTTTGTGCTTATTTATATTGATTTTCCATTGTTTTAATGAGTATATGTTTATTGATTTTTTTCTGTTTGTCTGTTTTATTATAATAAGTAACACTGAAGACTTTATAGCTGTTAAAGGCAGTGTGTTAACATTTTTAAATAAATGAACTCCTAGATAAACAAAGTAGGTGGAAAGACAGTCACGTCCTGCTGATATTTTCCTTCTACCTAACATTGTGTGGGTGATACTATACTCAGCACTTCTGAGACCTCATTTTTTTTTTACAGCTGAAGCTGTGATGAACCCAATTGTATCTTCACATGACACATAGTCTTTACAGCTCCTACATACAATTCAGTCTAGATGGACTGAGAAGTTATATGGCTACCTTAGACATCCTGCCTACCTCAGCCATTTCTTGCTGACATGTAAGATTGATTATACAAATTTGTTTACTGACTGGCAGCAGTTTATAGGAGAACAACTCACAACTTTTACATATGAAGGCTCACCAAACAAGTACTTTTCACAACGCTTGAACTGTATTGCTCAGCCAGCTATCACATTGTTGTGGGATGAGTTGTACCAACACTAGTAGTAGCCCGGGTACAAAACTGGTGGTGCATCAGGGCTTCAGAATAGATCTGATGATTATCTGGCATGTTTGGGCAGTTATTCAGGCACCTCTGGTAGGGCGCATTGCTGATGCTTGCATTTCTGATGCTTGCATTTGAACTCTCGCATTCATTCTTTCTTTCCCAGCCCATTGTTTTCAGCAGTGACAGACAGTTGAATCTAGCTGCAGATTTAATTGCGCCAAGACAAAATGTCTAGATGACATGATATGGGTTAAGTATATAACCACAAATTTAATACAAATTACAAGTATTACAAATTGGTCATAAATCAATCATAAATGAACCATAAATCAATCTCATGTGGATTACAAAACATATCTGTTTGAACTGATGTGGCATGGGGCCCAATGATTCTATGATCAGCAATAGGTCATTTGAGGCTGCCAGCCTGGCAGGCATTCAGGTCAATAGTTTTCCTCCAAGCCCATCAGTCTGTCTAGCCCCTATGGTCAAGTGTAGGGGTCACCAACATCCACCCAGACTGCGGGTAAAAAAAACCTGTCCACCCACCTGCCCTGCAAGAGGTACTTATCTTTCTCCAATCTAGCTCATGCCCAATATGCCCTCTTCCCTTCCATATACACCCAACCCAGACTGGCATACCCTCTCCCCAGTTAGTTGATATATAAATGCCTCTGAAATCCCACCTGATATCCTACAAGATTTGCAGTCCTACAAGATTTCACCTGAGGTCAGGCACAGGATGTTCATCAGATCTTGCCAGAAATCTCACAATGACGACACCATCACACTCCGAGTCCACAGAAGCCACGGCATTGGCCCAGGCATGCCCTGCATAAAAGCACTATCTTGGCAGCTTTGAGGTGAGTCTTCTCCATAGTGGTCCTGATGTAGCTGAAAACTGCCTCCTAGGAATTCCAGCTGTAAAGAAGAGAAGGAGTATTACCTGTGTCAACACCTGGAGTAGCCCAGGTACAAAAATGGTGGTGCACCAGGGCTCCAGAAATTGTGCAAATTGAGCTGGTCTGATGATTATTTGGCATGCTTGGACAGTTACTCTGGCACCACTGATAGAACCCAATGCTGACACTTACATTGGGTCTTTCTTTCTTTCTTTCTTTCTTTCTTTCTTTCTTTCTTTCTTTCTTTCCCAGGCCATTGTTTTCAGCAGTAACTGTTAGCTGAATCTAGTTGCAGCTTTAATTCTCCGCAATGCCCCTGATATAGCTGAAAACTGCCTCCTAGGAATTCCAGATGTAAAGGAGAAAAGTAGAATTGGAATAGGAATGCATAAGAAAGATTTTGTTCTGAAAAGGCAGCCCTGATAGAATAAAACCATTTTTATACATCCCAAGAGGGTCATCTCCTCCCAATTCCACTAAATGAAACAATACCCCAGCGGATCTTGATTATCTTTTGATAGAGAAAAGAAGGTGGTGGCTCTACACTCCATATATAGTGTAAACTTGATCAAAACTCTGAAAAAATATTCTTTGGACTTTTTGTTGTTATTGTGTGTCTTCAAGTCATTTCCAATTTACAGCAACCCTAAGACGATCCTATCATGAGGTTAGATTTCCCAAAATCCTGCAGTCAGCATGGCCAGTGGTCAGACTGGTTGGGAGATCTGGGGAGCTATACTCAATTAAAAGTAATTTTTATGAGCTCTAGGGTGCTGCCACACTGCAGAATTAATGCACTGCTTTAAATTACTATGGCTCCATCCTGTAGAATCCTGAGATTTGTAGTTTGTTGTGTCATCAGAGCTCTTTGACAGAAAATACTAAATATTTCAGAAAACTACAAAGCCCAACGTTCCCTAGCATTGAGCCATGGTAGTTAAAACAGTGTCAAGCAGCATTAATTCTGCAGTGTACCAGAAAGGTATCTTTAATGAAAGAACAGAAGAGGACTAAGAAGAAATGTGTTAACACAGCACACAATAATATGATGGGGAGAAATGTTTCCAGAAACAGAACTTTGATTGAGAGAGAGAGAGAGAGAGAGAGAGACTAACCTTTAATTACTTTTTATGCTAATATGTGTGTGATTTTTTTTTTATTACAATGTTAATAGTTTGCCAGTTGTAAAAAAAATAGCCATTTGTTTGTTGGTTTGGGGGGGTTGGTTGTATTGTTTCAGTGAAACTGCCTATTTAAATGGAACAAAATCAAAAGGAGAGTGAGAGTAATTTATACTCTAAGATTTCATTGTGGCAAATGAACAATCGTGCTTTAATTTTGAGTCACCTTTTATGGAAACTTTTACAGGTTCAAATTAAAGGATTATTGGATTTCACTTTTCATCCGCATAATCCTATGATTTCTGAAATGAATAATTACCTCAGAGCCCTGGCAAGCAATATTAAAATTGAGCTTTCACTATAAGGAGAGCTCAATTGAAGTTGCTTCTTGAAAGAACGTCTTACTGATGGGTAGCAGTCACGTATCCCTCCTTTTCTATATTCCTCATGTATACATGCATTTTGAGCCAGACTGATGTGGTGGTTTGAGTGCTGAATAAAATTCTGGAGAACAGAGTTTAGATCCCCACTCAGCCAAGTAAACCCACTGGGTGACCTTGGGCAAGTCACACCCTCTCAGCCTCAGAGAAAGGCAAAGGTGAACTCCCTCTGAACAAATCTTGCCAAGAAAACCCCATGATAGGTTCACCTTAGGGACCCCAGAAATTGGAAACAACTTGAAGGCACACAAGAACAATACATGCATTCCCTATGTTTACTCTTTCCCAGTACAAAATAAAAAATGGTTAGTCATCTGTGTAGCAATATATAGCTACAATATAAATCCACACCCAATGTGTACACTCAGGGTACATCCACACTGTAGAAATATTGCAGTTTGGCACCACTTTAACTGCCAAAGTTCCATTCTACAGGGTCCTGGGATTTGTAGTTTTGTGAGTCTCCAATATTCTCAAAATTCCATAGGATGGCATTACATCACATAAAGTGGTGTCAAACTGCATTATTTCTACAGTATAGATGCACCCTCAGTGGCCTGTTGGCCAACATAACTTCATCATCATAGGTGGAGGCTGCAGCATAAGTGACAGTGCAATGGTAGGGTAAAATGCCTATGGGTGCTGCAATGATGGACAGGGGATGGCAAAAGACATCATCCCTGTCAAGAGCAAAGGTTTTCCTACTGGCTCACAGGCTGCTCAGGAGCTGGCAGCACAGCTTTGTCTGCTGACAGAGTTGTACATGGTTTCAAAAAGTGACTTCTGCTGGCATTACCTGGGAATATGTCAACAATAGGATTTTGGCCTAAACCTTAGAGCTAACTGGTATGTATCCTGATGTGGCTAACATATGAATATAAAAGTTCCTGCATCATATAAGAGCACTGATAAACTGATGTGAGCAGATGCACAGGGTAATCCTACATCTCTCCGCATGGAAATCGAATCATGTTATGTGTGTTCCTGCCTTTGCTTGTGCGTATTAGTTCGTGTTAGTTACCAAAGTAGGATTATTCATTATGAGATGCTGTGCACAAGATGGTCTAATAGATATCTCCTTCGGTTTGACTCATACTATATTACTGTAATCATTTCTCTGCCAGCAAGCCTCCCATAGGCTCCAAAGCACCTAACAGGATAAATGAGAACCAGTGAAATCTGCAACACTGCAACATAAAGTCCCTTCAAATAGGAATCTATCTACTCCATTGGCCTTCCTTCCCAATTTTCTAACCCCCTCCCAAAAAACACACAATTACTTATCATTCCAAACTTGCTGTGCTTGTTCAGATAGTTAGTCTCCACTAAATGGTTTTGAATAAAATACAGCCCAATTATTCTTTTCTCTAAGGTTTTTGTAAAATGTACTTTTGCAAACTTTGGGGGTTCTATCAAATATGCTTTTCCATCCACCTTATGTGTGAGTTTTGCTATTTTGGCTACATAAGCCAAAGTACTGAGTACTACTAGTAATATATTTGATGAAATCTGTATTTCCCATACCCTTAATACACCACTAATACATTACCAAAACAAAGAGAAACGTCTTTATCTAGGTGCTTTTACAAAAAGTCCATGTGGAACGGAGTGTAAAACTATGTAGGATGCTAAACAAGACAGCTTGAACCCTCTTTCAGGGAGCACAAGGATAATGCTGCTGTGTAAAGAGATTAATCACCCTCATCGCACTGCTCATAAGCCTGGATTTTTAGAACCGTAGATGCATTTTATGAGTGACACATTCCATTTATTAGAAGTAAAGCTGTGTGTGAAATGTAACCTATGGGGCTGCTTCAAGGAAAGCCTTGAAACCTCTTTTGAATACTAAAACTTTGCCAACTGGCACATTTCTGTGAGCAAAGCAATCACCTGTCTTGCTCACAAAGCGGGGCGGACACATTTTCTACTGGGGCTTCTAACCAACAGATATGTCTCTAATTTTTTTTTCTTTTTGCTAAGCATTTTGCCCATAACCTGAATGATATTGTCAGTTCACACTGGAGAAGTCCCATTAAAGCAATGTTTGCCTTCCGAAGCGTGAATTCACCATTCAGATGTTTCATTCCCAGTGTAACAAATCATAGTTAATTGGCTCAGGAATAAGCACCGGACACAAGCACTCCCTCCTCCCTTCATATGTCCAGTAGAAAAAGAATTAAACTAGAGCATTAGATGGTCATATAACCTCATTAGGTGTCCATACAACCTTTCCTTGAGGACTTTCCTATAAGGGAGAGCCTACCATTCATCAAGGCAATTCAGTTTCATTACCAAAGTGTTCATACAATAAAAAGATTCTCCTAACATACCTGTCCTAAATGAATCTACTTTCTGTCCATTATATCTTGCAAGGGATAGGCAAAATTTTCACGTCGGTTCATTTTTTATGGGTATTTTCCAATATGCACACATCTTTCACAACTTGAAAATTAATTAAATAAATAAATCCAAAGGTGAGGGAAATCAGAAGTAACCGATTCATCCATCTAGATTCAAGGACTTGAGTGCATCAGTCTGAAAAATCTGCTTTTGAATCCCTGTGTATTCAGTGATGTAAATGCAGAAGTGGGATCACCATTTCTTTTTCCTGAAAGGATTATCATCTTGCTTTGTATGTGCACAATATACTACCACATATGGGTATAACATATACTGAATTTATTGAATCTGCAGAAAATTACATTATGGGTTTATTTGTAAAGAATTTACCAAAATTGATAAATTCATGGACTTGGGAGGAAAAGGACTTGAATTTTGTTTTTTGTTATTATTATTTTTTAATTAAATCTGTGAAGAAGCAAAATTGACAGTTGAAGACCATCCTGTTCAGGGAAGCGTTCCCAGGCATTGCGTGATTGTGAAGTTGAAGGCTTTCATGGCCGGCATCCATTGTTTTTTGTGGGGGTTTGAGGCTATGTAGCCATGTTCTAGAAGAGTTTATTTTTCATGTTTCACCAGCATCTGACATTTCGCCACCCTAGAACTAGTCCTGATCTTTGGAGAAGCTGAGAGCAAATATTTGCTTTGATTTCCTGGTTCCCTATCTATGCTGTTTAACTTAGGATCTCTGAATACATCACTACTTGCCACGACAACAGATTTTAGCTATGCAACATATTCTCATTAAGCTTTCAAGCTCACACACAAACACACACACATACACTGAAGACGTCTTTAACCATGTGGTACAATATCAGCCCTGAAATGAGTATCTCTTGCTGAAAATTGTGCAGCAGAGTTACCAGTCTATCAAGGAGCCTCAAAGTATATATAGCTAACTTTGCAAAGAAAGAGATTACACCATGAATCAGTCGGGCAAAATGGCTTCTTTCAAAATGATGAAAAGGAAATTTCCCATTGAATGGAAAATGCCAAGATAGATAAACATCATTCTAAACTCTGTAAAAGCTGCACCTCTTGTAATACAAAGATAACTGTTGGGTCTTTGTACTTCCAATGTGCTTCAGAGCTGACTACCCTGGAAAAAAAAAAACCAATTTAATCCCAGCTAAATTACTACTCACCTCTTTTATTGGAATGGTCTTTTCAAGCCAATGACCGTACAAATCTTTACTAAGAAATGACTTGATAAAGTGGTGCAATAGAGAAGTGAATGCAGGCTGCAGGTAGATTTCTAGAGACCAACGCATGAGGGCATTTTCTAAACAGAATTGGACGACATTGTATTTATAGTCTAAAATCAAATATCAGATTTACAGAAAAGCGATTTGTGTGGCATTCAAAGCTAAAGTACCCTTGATGTTTCTATTTTGGCTTTTTTCCAAGTACAATGCTTAGCACTCACTCTTTCCCAGCAAAAGTGACATTTTTATACTGGCTTGTATTGTATCTGTTATTGTCTATTAATCTGAAGGATGGTGGTTGGTTTCTCCTCAGCATGTAACCAATAAACTGGGGAAGATCTATTCCCTAAAACAAAAAACAAAAGTCCTGTGAAATTGTAAAGACTAACAAATGATAGTTCAGGGACTATAGCTCATTTCATCAGTATTGGCTTTGCCTCAGCAAAAAGTGCTTTCACCCATACATATAGTTTTCCTTGGTCACCTGTTGGTTTAAACCCTCCCAAATCCCCTCCCAAAGGTTGTTCATGGAGTTCAGGAGGTCCACAGGAACAGCTCTTGTAGTATTGTGGTTTGGGTGTTGGACTAGGATTTTGAGAGACCATTATATGAATCATCGCTGGGCAGTGGGAATCTGCTGGGAGACCTTGGGCAAGTCACAGTCTCTCAACCTTTGGGGGTGCTATTTATACCCTTTAAGCCCAATCCACAGAGGTTCCATGGGAAACCAAAAGTTTGTTTTGCCCCTTAACAGAACCTGAAAAGGTTTCCAAAGTGGAAAGTTCATTTTGATATCCAGGAGATGAAAGAGGTTTGATTTTGACTGATGACACTTCATGAACTTTACAACACCTAGACAAGATCTGGAGTCCCCAGGATTGAGAGAGCTGTTTAGGAATACACACAAGTTGTTTGATCTGGCAGAATTCATCTTTCAACTTTCAGTTTCCATCAGAATGCAGACTGTGTAGGACTGTGTAGCACTCTTCCAGCAAGGTCCTCCATCCCCATGCCTTCCTACATGGTTGAATCTATGTGTCATTCACAGTACCTATTCTGGTGCTACGTATGCCATCGCAAGTGTGTCTACCCATGCTGTCACCTACTGGTGTATCAAACTATAGCTGGAATGATAGATATATTAGAAGAAATTTGGATATTTACACATGTCAGGGACCAGCACCATATTTGTACCTATTTCTCTACAAATGTTGCTTTCTTTCCTGGAAACATGCCAAGGAATGGCAGCCAATGGCTCAGAGAGACCTTGCATGAAACAATTGACCTGAACAGACAGGCCAAAATAAAGCTGCTTTGGGCTACTTTGGAGGTATGCTATTTAAATGCTGCATGCATTCTAAGAGGCTGCAAGTTGTACCAAAGCCATACTCCAGTCCTAAGGACTAGATAATAATAATAATAATAATAATAAATTTTATTTGTATGCCGCCCTTCCTTCGATCAGGGCGGCTCACAACAGTAAAAGCAAACAATTTCAATAAAAATTACAATAAGAATACAATAAAAACATCCAATACACAATCCTACAGTAGAGGAAAAAAATTAAAAGATTAAAAAAGCCCCATGACCCAACCTCTTGGCCACGAAAAGAGGAGGGAGGCCCACAGGATATCTATTTGGGGAATGCCTGTTGAAAAAGGAAGGTTTTTAAGTCCTTCCTAAATTGGGCCAGGGTGGTAGACGAGCGGAGCTCAATGGGCAGCGCATTCCAAAGGGCTGGGGCAGCTGTGGAGAACGTCCTCCGCGAAGTGGAGGCTAACCTAGCCCCAGGCACCTTCAATAGCTGCTGCCCAGTCGATCTGAGGGTGCGAGGCGGGATATACGGGGAGAGGCGGTCCTTTAGGTATCCTGGGCCCAAGCCATTTAGGGCTTTATAGGTAATTACCAACGCCTTATATTGAGCTCGGAAACAGATGGGCAGCCAATGGAGGTCCTTTAAGACCGGTGTTATATGGCTGGTCCTGGGAGCACCAGTGACCAGCCGGGCTGCCATGTTCTGCACCATCTGCAGTTTCCGAGTTTGGTATAAGGGTTGCCCCATGTAGAGTGCGTTGCAGAAGTCCAATCTCGAAGTTACCAGAGCGTGTACAACAGTTTCTAGATCCCTCTGGGCCAGGTATGGGCGCAGCTGGCGAATCAGCCGGAGCTGATAACAGGTGCTCTTGACCGTCGCGTTCACCTGAGCAGTCAGGTGAAGCGACGAATCAAGGAGCACCCCCAGACTGCGCACAGAGTCCTTCACAGGGAGCGTGACCCCGTTCAGGACAGGTGGAACCACCGCCATTCCTGGGCCAGGGGAACCTATCACTAGTACCTCCGTTTTCTCTGGATTCAGCTTGAGTCGGTTTTCCCTCATCCAGCCCATTACTGACTCCAGACAGGCCGCGAGAGGAGAGACGCCATCCCCAGTCACTGCATCAGTCGGAGACATAGAGAAAATGATTTGGGTGTCATCAGCGTACTGATAACCCCGTGCCCCATGTCTCCGGATGATCTCTCCCAGCGGTTTCATGTAAATGTTAAATAGCATGGGAGACAGAATAGCTCCTTGAGGGACCCCAGTTTTAAGGGGCCTCTCATCGGAGCACACGTCTCCCAGCTGCACCATCTGGGACCTCCCAGAGAGGTAGGACCGGAACCACTGGAGCGCAGTGCCCCCGATTCCCACCTCTGCCAGGCGTCCCAGAAGGATACCATGGTCTATGGTATCGAAAGCCGCTGAGATGTCCAAGAGCACCAGCAGGGACACGCTTCCCCCGTCAATGCCCAGACGGAGATCATCGACCAAGGCGACCATGGCCGTCTCAACCCCGTAGCCCGCCCGGAAGCCAGTTTGAAATGGGTCCAGATAATCCGTTTCATCCAAGACCGCCTGAAGCTGGATGGCAACCGCCCTCTCGATCACCTTTCCCAAAAATGGTAGCAGCGAAACTGGCCGGTAATTATTATGTACCAGGGGGTCGAGGGAGGGCTTTTTTAGGATCGGTTTTACGATGGCCAATTTAAGATCCGATGGAAATTGCCCATCCCTCAAAGATGAATTAATTATCCGGCGTAACAATAATGTTACCGCCGGTCCCCCCTGGGCCGCTAACCACGAGGGGCAGGGATCAAGAGAGCAGGTCGTTTTCCGAACACTTCCGAGGATCTTGTCCACATCCTCGGTACTCACCAACTCAAACTGATCCAGTTTAACATAGTCCACGGAGGCTCTGGACGCTTCTACCCTAGGTTCTGCTATAACGTCGGCGTTCAGACTTTCGCTTATACGAGAAGTTTTATCAGCAAAAAAGTCGTTAAATAAGTCACAGCAGGCCTTAGAAGGTTCAAGGATCTGGTTCGGGGTGGGAGGGAGCTGAGTTAGCTCCCTGACCACTCTGAACAACTCTGCCGGACGCGACTCAGCGGACGCAATACGAGCACCATAGAACGAATTCTTTGTTGCTCGTATTGCCTCTCCATAGTCCTTTAATAATTGGTCTAGGAGAGTCTTGTCGTCTAAGCGAAGGTGCTTGCGCCAACGGTACTCTAGCCGTCGCAGAGCTCGCTTCCTTGCCCGGAGATCTTCCGTATACCAGGGCTTACGTTTGGAAGCGGGCCTGAGAGGGCGCTTGGGAGCGATCCCGTGTATAGCCCTAGAAAGACCGGTATTCCAGATACCGGTGAGGGCGTCAACAGAGTCGCCGTCATTTCCAACCGTGAGTCCCTCTAAGGCTTCTTGGAACCTCTCAGGTTCCATCAGCCTTCGAGGGTGGACCATCCTAACAGGTCCACCACCCCCGGGGGGGATCTGGGTAGAGGCCTTGAGTTTCACCTCTACCAGGAAATGATCCGTCCATGACAGGGGGGAAACATTAACTATTTCCGCCCACGGATTCTCCGCCTCCGAACAGAAGACCAAATCAAGAGTATTACCCGCACAATGCGTAGGACCCTGTATCAGCTGGGACAGGCCCATGGCCGCCATGGTCTCCATGAATTCCCGAGCCACACCGGGTGGAACATAGCTGGCCGTGAGGGAGATGTTGAAGTCGCCCAGGACAAGAAGCCTGGGCGTCTCCAGCATCAGCTCAGCGACCAGCTGTGTCAGCTCGTTAAGGGAGTCCGCTAATGCACGGGGTGGCCGATACACTAACAGAATCCCTAGACTGTCCCTAGCCTTTAGGGTCAGGTAAATACACTCGATATAGGAAGTCTTTCGGATGTGGTTCCTGGAGAGGGACACGGTGTTCCTATGTACCAAGGCCACTCCCCCCCCCCCCGCCCACCTAACCTGCGCTGGTCCTTCACCGAGTACCCAGCAGGCAGGGCCTGAGCCCACACAGGATCACCTTCAGGCCCCAGCCAGGTCTCGGTAATGCAAGCCAGGTCACACTTCGAGTCCTCCAACAACTCCTGGAGGATGTGGGACTTGTTGTTGAGAGACCTGGCATTGCACAGGAACAGCGACAGGGTTTGTGGTACGGTTGGAGAGACCCTCAGGTCCTTCAGGTTGGGAGGGGGACAGGAAGGTGAGATAGATATGACGCATCTGTCACGCCTTCCCCTGGAACGCAAGTCCCTTCTCCCACCGCCATACCTCCCCCTGCCCCACACAACCTCTATTGGAGCTCCGCCCACCAAGGTGTTATCCCTGGCCCAGGCATCCCCCGCATCCCTATCCTCCCCCCGCCCCTCTATGGCTATTAAAGGAGCAGAGGTTAGCCACTGCAGGCATCCTCTGCTCCCAGGGCCAATCAAGTCTCCCACACAAGTGCTGCGCAGGTGTGGTACTCCGCGGTCCGCGGGCGGTCCTCCCGAGGAGGCGTGCCAGAATTGCGCAAAAACAGTTCATCCATGGGCGGCCTCCGCCAGCCCCGCCCCTCGGAACGCCGCTCCGGCGGCGAGGGAAAGTCCTCCAAGCCGCTGCCCAGGATGGAAGAGGGTAAGCGGTGGCGTCCTCCTTAGGGAGGCCGGGAGCCGGCTTTATGGGGCCGCTCTCACCAGCCCCGCCCCTTGGAAACGCTGCTCGGCGGCGAGGGAAAGTCCTCCAAGCCGCTGCCCAGGATGGAGGAGGGCAAGCGGTGGCGTCCTCCTTGGGGAGGCCGGGAGCCGGCTTTATGGGGCCGCTCTCACCAGCCCCGCCCCTTGGAAACGCTGCTCCGGCGGCGAGGGAAAGTCCTCCAAGCCGCTGCCCAGGATGGAGGAGGGCAAGCGGTGGCGTCCTCCTTGGGGAGGCCGGGAGCCGGCTTTATGGGGCCGCTCTCACCAGCCCCGCCCCTTGGAAACGCTGCTCCGGCGGCGAGGGAAAGTCCTCCAAGCCGCTGCCCAGGATGGAGGAGGGCAAGCGGTGGCGTCCTCCTTGGGGCAGCTTTGGCACAACTTCTGGCCTCTTAAGATGCATGTGTCATTTAAAAGGCATACCTCCAAAGTGACCCAAAGCAGCTTTATTTTGGCCTGTATGTTCAGGCCCAATAATAGCAATAGGTTTGAATATAGATGGCAGATTATACTCCCAAAGTGCAAGTCAAAATAATTTATTAAAAGGATGCAGTCTCCACTGAGAACAATACGGGCTACATTCAAGAGGAAAATGCTGGATGAAATTTACTAGTTGTTTTGCAAACCCTAAGTTTGCAAATCTGAAGAGAGAAACTGGCTTGGCATGTTAAAATGTTTAGTTTTTAAGTAGAGATTCCAGCCATGTGAGCTCAAGCTATAGGGACACAGCCAGCTAAATGCAGGCAATCAATTATTTACAGCATACAATACAGAGATACGCAACATGATGTAAGTTGTTTGTGCATGGAAAATACTTTTGAGGGCATTGATTTTCTTCAAATGCTTAATAATTTAGAGCTTTTGGACAAAATTATCATAGTTTCAGACTAGAAATGCTGTTCTAATGCACTCTCAATCAAACTGTACAGAGAGGGAAAATCGGACCTTAATTGTGATTCTTATTCCTTTGTTATATACTCTCCATTTTTATTATTTATCTTGCACTGGCAGGTGGTGCAACACTAATAGTACTGGAACATTTAGATTTGGGAGATTATCGCACTGCGTTCTGAGAACGTTCCTATCATCACGTGATGAGAACGTTCCTGGAACAGATATTACTGCATTAGTAAACTAGAACGTGATCAGAACGTGATCAGAACTGCATTTTACCGCACAGCAATTCCTGAAACCGTTCCGAGAACATATTCCACCAAGGCCGCCTCCGTCTCCTGATTGGCTGAAAGGATGACAGGCAGGGAGGCAGGGAAGCAGGCAGGTGAGCGACTGCAGTGAGGGAAGGGGTGTGTGTGAGAGAGAGGGGGGGGAAAGGAGGAGGGAGGGAAGGGAGGGAAGAAGGTGGGATCGGGAGGAAGGCAGGGAGAAAGAGAAATGAGGAATGATGAGCCTTGCAAGTTACATCCCAAGCCTCCTTTGCAAGGCTGGGAAGAAGGAGGAGCTCCATGCAGGTCTCTTCAAGCCGAAGGAAAGCAAGTTGCCAGGGAGGGACTGGGCCAATGGCAGAGCCCCAGCAGCCATAGCAGCTCTTTAAACCGGTTAGAAAAGAAGAGTCCTCTGCTGTCATCCCAATTCCCCATTTTGGCTGCTTGTCACCCTTTTGCCTCCTGTGTGTGTGCGCATGTAATGTGTGCCTTCATAGAATCATAGAATCATAGAGTTGGAAGAGACCACAAGGGCCATCCAGTCCAACCCCATTCTGCCATGCAGGAAATCACAATCAAAGCATCCCCAACAGATGGCCATCCAGCCTCTGCTTAAAGACCTCCAAGTAAGGAGACTCCACTACACTCTGAGGAAAGAGTGTGTTCAACTGTCGAACAGCCCTTACTCTCAGGAAGTTCCTCCTAAAATTGAAGTGGGATCTCTTTTCCTGGAGCTTGCATCCATTGCTCCGGGTCCTAGTCTCTGGAGCAGCAGAAAACAAGCTTGCTCCCTCATCAATGTGACATCCCTTCAAATATTTAAACAGGGCTATCATATCACCTCTTAATCTTCTCTTCTCCAGGCTAAACATCCCCAGCTCCCTAAGTCGTTCCTTGTAGGGCATGGTTTCCAGACCTTTCACCATTTTAGTCGCCCTCCTTTGGACACGCTCCTTTTTGAATTGTGGTGCCCAGAACTGGACACAATATTCCAGGTGGGGCCTGTGAGCTTCCCTCCCCGCTTTAATTCTTGTCTGGCTCTTTGCTATGGAATTCTGGGAGTTGTTTGCTTGCTTTTGTGTGTTGCTCCAAACAGAGGAGCTTTTGTGGGTTCCTTCCTGGAGGGAAGGAGGAGAAGGTCCTGGGCATCCCTGCCATCCTTGCCTCCTGCAGGCTGCCAGCACAGGAGCCCCGCTGGACATGACACTAGAGGCCCCCGCAGAAGCAGCCAGACCCTCTCCCTCTTGCTCTCTGCTCTGGCCCCCCTGTTTCCCTCTCTCTTTCTCTCTCTTTCCCTTCTTTCCTCTTCTCTCACTTGTCCCAACTTTCCTCCCTTCCCTCCCTCCTTCTTTCCCCCCTCACACACACACACCTTCCCTCACTGCAGTCACTCGCCTGCCTGCCTCCCTCCCTGCCTGTCATTCTTTCAGCCAATCAGGAGACGGAGGAATGAGAGAACGGATTTGAGAACAGATAAGAATATCGCACACACCTCTGTTGGAACGTTCTCATCATGTTTCAGCTCTCTGGGAACACATTCAATCTGTACCCTCCCGGAACACATTTGGAACACATTTAAACGTTCTGAGAACCCGATTGGAACACATACGTGCGGTATACTCAAATGCGTTCCGTTCTCATCACGTGATGAGAACGGTCTCAGAACGCAGTGCGATAATCTTCATAGTGTTGAAAGAAATAACATGACATGGCTCATGATGTAATATTTCAAAGCAGGCAGGCAGATGGATTCCTACAAAGAAGCAAGCCTTCATAACTGTTTACTAGTATTTATCAATGCCAGGAAAGTTTTGGTTCTTGGAGGCTGCCAGGTTTGAAAGAATGGTCACTTATTGCAACAGATTGGCAAGGAAGGAATTTTTCAACTCAGTAAATTATCTTTTAAATGTTTCTATTGTAAAGAATGCATACATCAAATAAAGCATGTGCCTGCTAAGAAGGGATGGAAAGAAATCTCACATTTGCTGACAATTGAGCCAAGATAAGCCATCATGGCAAAGCAAAACATTGTTTTGCGGACTGCCATCATCTTTCAAGGTCTTGCTTCTAATTGACTGAGAGATGCCATTTTTCCCCATTGTGGTTTCTTCAATATGATCAAAATATATTTTGCACAGAACTCTTGTCTCTATGGAAAATAGGTTTCTTTCCTTTCTCAAGCTAAAAGCAGACAGAGTACACCCAAGGAGACAGATCGATCACATACACAAAAAACCAATCTAATGGCACTACAATAATATAATAATAAATGTAAAGTAAATGTCCACCAGAGGACCTGAGTCTACAAGGCGGATTACAAGGTAATCCTGTAAGTAACCTGGACCCAAACAAGGTAGGGCTTTAAAAGTAATAACCAACACTTTGTACCTTCCCTGGAAACTAACTGGCAGCAGTGGGGTGCTTTCATTTTGGTGAATTATAGTCACTCCTAGATGTCCCAGTAATCAATGGCTGATCTCAGTGTATTGTGGCCCTGAATTCCACCAAAACCCTTACCTGATGCAACAAAACACTGCAACGATGGGTGGCTGCCTTCCCACACTGTACCTCCAAGCAACCCTGATGAGTTGCTCTGTGGGCATGAGTCACTGGACCTTATCGCTCAGCATTTTAAACCAGTTCCAGCCTTCCAGGTTGGAGCTGTGACGTGGGATGGAGGCGGGGATTATTGCACTCTAAATCGCTGTCAAACTGCTAGCTGCCATCAGTCTGGGTCCCAGCCAGGTCCCAGCCATGCTCTGCCAGCACTTTTTAGAAGCCGGAGCACAACTTGGACTCAGGCTGATGGTGGCTGGCGGTTCAGCAGTGATTTAGTGTGCGATAATCCCTGCTTCCATCCCACATCACGTCTCCAGCCCAGGAGGCTGGAGCTGGTTTAAAATGCTGAGAGATAAGCTCCACTTTCAGGTCAGAACAGTTCTAGAAGGGACAGTTGTATAAGAGAAGCTTGGGAAACAATAATTTGGTACAGACCAGACCCAATAATTGCTTCAGAGCAACTTCCAACATTATGAGAACACTGAGAGGAGGTCATAAAATGAGGTAAGAGAAGTCTGAATTTACTAATTGGCTTCTCCCTTTTTTCTGCCAATATCAAAGTCCAAAGGCCAGTATGGAAGTCTTTTCTGCAGGGAGGTGTTGCTTGCTAGAAGTGGGAATAACAAGACCCCTCAAAAAGTTTTTAAAACAACAACAACAACAAATAAACCTCCATATATATGCAAATGCTCTCTTGTGTAACCTGTAAATAGCAAAATCCTTGCTGAACCTTAAAACAGAGAAGATGATGCAAAGTTCAGGCTGTTTTTTAAACAAGGAGGCCTAAAGACTTCCTTTTCCTAATAAGTTTCCTAACTGTTTGCATTTTAGGAGGATGAAAAAGCCATGGAGAAGGTAATAGTATGAATTACTTCTTACCAAGGAAACTTGATTTTTATTATTCTTTCACATTTTATTTTTTCTAAAGTAATCTCAGATGCATCTTTAAATACAAAATCTTTGACAGAACCCCTGTGAATTTGAGTGCAGTCGTGTTTCCATGGTGTTGCAAATTTTGTTGTAATGGTTTGAGAAACAGAATTTAGCAATGGAATGATGGATTAGATTTGTGTGAAGCTGGCCCAGGCAAGGGACCAACTTCAGAAACAAAAGTGTTCTTATTTATATTCTTTTCATGCCACAGTCTATGTCTGAGAATTACTGATGAGATGTAAAGAACTATGTTTTAAAAACAATGGTTCTTTGCACTTCAGATATGAATACTCCTTTGAAAACTGGTGTGTGTGTGCGTTAAGAAATGAACAGAACTACAGATTAAATTACGACATTTGCTTCACTGTGTTTCTTCTTCCTTATCTTCTTTTTTTCTTCTTTCCTAGGCAAGGGATTGACTAAGCCAGGGGTAGATATCATATGGCTCTCCAGGTATTATTTAACTGTAACTCCCAGCATTCTTCACCATTGAGGATTGCTGGCAAGTGCAGTTCAACAACATCTGGAGGACTGCATGATTCCCATCCAAATCTCTGCATAGAATCATAGAGTTAGAAGAGGCCCCATGGGCCTTTGAGTCCTTCCCTCTAGTATTGAGATCAGGCTGACTGGTCTGTAGTTCCCTGGGTTTTCTTTTTTTGCCTTTTTAGAAGAGAGGGACAATGTTTGCCCTTCTCCAGTCCTTTGGTACTTACCTGTTCTCCAAGATTTCTTTTTTTAAAAAGATGGTGAGTGGCTCAGAGAGAACATCAGCAAGATTCTTCAGTACTCTGGGATGCAGTTTGTCTGGCCAGAAATTTAAACTCAGGTAGGTGATTCCTGAATAACTCTTTATCCATCTGGATTTGCAATCCAAATTCCTTGCCAAGATCTCAACTGCTGCATGGAAGCACACAGTTCTCTTCTTGGGAGAAAACCGAAGCAAAATAGGCCTTGAGTAGTTGTGCCTTTTTACTGTAATCTGTTAACATTTTTGCATCCTTACTGAACAGTAGCAACACTTTCTCCTTGGTCATTCTGTTGCTTCAAATGCATCTGAAAAGCTCCTTTTTTGTTGCTCCCTGCTTTTCTAGCTCTTTCCAAACTTTAGCTTTCTTTATACTATTTCTGCAAGCTTGGGCTACACATCTATCCTCTTCCTTGATGATTTGTCCTTCCTTCCATTTTTTAAATCAATTAATATAATTCTACATTGGTTAAGAAACTGGTAGGAAAACAGGAACAGTTATATAGAAAGCAGTCGTGTTGTGATTAAATAAAAAAGATACTGAGTGAGTCTCCATGGTGGCTGGGAGATTCTGAGGATTTTAGTCCAAAAAAAGTGAATACTCTTCTAACTTTGAAACAGAAGCTATCCTCCTCAGAACCACCTGAAGGTAAGGACTGCAGTTTAACAGTAGAATACATGGCAGATGTCATCTTAAAGAGACTGTTCCTCTTGTCTGTTGCATAAAAGGGATGTCCGTATAAAGTGGTCCTTCCTATGATCCATATATGTAATCTAAAAAGGAGAGTACCCCCTTTCCCCTTCAAAAACAGTATCAAAATGAACATTTATTTCAGCCTGTTGCATTATTGATGGATCAAATTTCTCTTTATGTACAATGTCTTTATTTTTAACACAGTTAATAATGCTTCAATCCTATGTACACTTACTTAGGAGTAAGTCCTATTCAGTTTAGCAGGACATTTCGAAATAGACATGTACAGGACTGGGTTGGGATTTTCTTTTTCTTCCCTGTTGCTAAGGTCTATGCCTTAGAACCTAAGAGAAGACATATTGAATTTAAGAAACCTCATAGAAGGAAGCTTTCCACCACTGGTTCCCCCCCCCCAAACACTATATAAATGACTTTAATTAATTAATTGTTGAATTATTGGATGCTCCAGTAGTCAGATAGTTTAGCTTTAATCCAGTGTGACAGTTACTCGATGCTGCTTATCAATATGTCAAAGTTCAGTGAGAATTTTAACAAGGAGAGATGGGTTCTGTATATTAAAATTACCAGAGTGTCCCTACAAATGTCACCAAGACAATATGCATATATTCATAAGTAACACAGAGAAATTGCATGTACACTGTGCTAACAGATATCAATTTACTTGGATGAAGCCTCCAGAGATTTATAGAATGAGTTTTTTGTTATGCAACTAGAAGGTGCTGTAGTGATGTATGACAATACTACATCATTACAGAGATGGCCCCTTGATTTCTGCATTACCTTAGAGAAATGTTCAGATGTTCAGAAATGGGCCTGTGCTCTATTCTTTTCCCCCCTTTTTAGCTGAAAATGAATCAAGTGGAGTTCAGTTCTGCATCACAGCTTTGAGAATGATTGGAAAGCCCTTTTTACAGCACTCGGCATGACTGAAAAGGTGACACTGAGTGTTTTTCTCCTTTGCCCTGCACTTAGATCTGCAGAGAAGTGTAAGTCCTCATTTTAATTGCATAATGTCATAGACAGATTAGAAAAGCCAAAAAGAAGTAGATTCTCTGTTGGCAAAAAACTAGGAGGCACTTAGAAAGGACTACTGAGATTACTAAAGGTCAAGATGGTTTTCTCAAAAATAAGTCATACCAGACTAATCTTATCTTTTTTTTTAAACAGAGTCACAAGCTTGGTAAATGAAGGGAATGCTGTGGATGTAACATATCTTGATTTTAGTAAGGCCTTTGACAAGGTCCCCCATGATATCCTTGCAAAAAAAGCTAGTAAAATGTGGGCTATACAATGCAACTGTTAAGTGGATTTTTAACTGATTGACCAACCGATACTCATTATTGGATACTCACCAATGCCTCCTCTTCATCCTGGAGATAAGTGACTAATAGGGTACTGCATGATTCTGTGCTAATTCCAGTGCTATTCAGCATCTTTATTAATGACTTGGATGATGAAATAGAGGGAATGCTTGTCAAATTTGGAGGGATGCAGTAGCCTAGCAGTTAAGATGCCAACTCTGATGAATCCTAGGTTGGCAGATCAGCAGTTTGAGACCCAAGCACCATGTGACAGAGTGAGCTCCCATCACTAGTCCAGCTTCCTTCAACCAACAGTTTGAAAGCATGTAAAAGTGCAAGTAGATAAATAGGCACCACTTTGCTGGGAAGATAACAGCATTCCATGTGCCTCAGTGTTTAGTCATGCTGGCTACATAACCACGGAATCATCTTTGACAGCGCTGGCTCCCTCGGCTTAGTAATGGAGATGAGCACCAGCCCCGACAGTCGGACACAAATAGACAATCTTGCCAAAAGTGAAACCTTTACCATTCATCTTTTTATCACATTTGCAGATGACATTAAATTAAGAGGGTAGCTAATAGTCCAGAGGACAGGATTAGAATTCAAAACGACCTTAACAGATTAGAAAGCTAGACCAAAACTAACAAGATGAATTTCAAAAGGGAAACATGTAGGATGCTACACTTGTTACCATGTTTCTCTTTATTGACAGCTGCATCAATAATATCACTTAGCAAGAGGCCTGGACCAAAATATTCAGCCCATGTGAAAATAATTGGAATCAACAATAATTAAACTTTTAGCATACACATTCTGCAGGGGGGGTGAAAATTAATGCAGCTCACTCAGACTCATAAAATCAGGAAAATCAGATTGCTCTTTTAAAAACAGTATCTCTTGAAATATTAAAAATTGGAGTCTTAGCAGAACATGATAAGAATCATATTATTAATAACTCTTGGGATTCATATTGTTATATCTCATACAGTTCTTCTCCAGTGAAGCTTGAGAAAGAGTGTTCTTTTCGCTGCAAGCAAGTTCTGGATGTTTCTAAAAAGAGAGGCCTTATCCAATACATTTGTGATTGTCTTGTCAATTGCCTTCTCTGTCACCTGTTGACATACGGTGAATGACCACATGAATTTCATAGGGTTTTCTTAGGCAAGGAATCCGCAGAGGTGGTTTTGCCAGTTCCTTCCTCTGAAATATAACCTACAGCACTTGGTATTCTTTGGCGGTTTCCCACTGAGTTAATTTGTGAAAGCAGAACTTTGAAGGCAGAAAAGTAGTAGTGATCATAGTGATGGAAGAGGCCAAATTAATTTATTCCATCTAGTAGGCCTTTTTCTGGAGACTCAGGAACAGATGAGGATACCATGTTAAATATAAGGCTGTTCTTTAGGAGGAATAAATAAAAAGGCTATAATGGTGGCCTGTTCTTATTTTCACAAGCACCAATGCAGCTTTCTGCTTTCTATAAAAACCATAAAACCAAAAGCAATACAAAATCTCCTGTCATACCCTAATAACAGATCTACTAACTCATGAGAGAGTAAATTTGTTACTAAGGTATGACAGGACATGACACCATCATCATCATCATCATCATCATCATCATCATCATCATCATCATCTTTATTTCTTACCCGCCTTTCCCCAATGATACTGGGGAAGCCAATACCAGAACTGACCCCAATTCAAGCAGACAAAAAAACTTTGGTAGCATATCAAGTTAAGATTAAGAAAAATTGTAGATTATCACAATAAAGTAATTTGTGCAAAGCAGTTCACATTTAATTTCTTCCAACCATATTGAAAAGAATATATAAAACACCAGTCACCATTGATTTTATTTCCCCGATATTCATGTCTTTGAGTCTCTTATGTGAAATAAGCAAGACAGTGATCAAAATACTAGCAACATATATTTCACTTCTGCTTCTTCAATTTTTACATTTTCTGGATTAGGATAATAATAAAAAATTGTAAACACAATTTACAATTAATGGTTTGCAACTGATCTAAACAAGCATGATTGTGCCAGTGTTCTATTTATGCAATTCATTTTAGTTATTGCCATTTTTGTACCTGAGTTATTGCCCAAGCTATTGTGGCATTTCTGATATACGACAGCCATGAAACAGTCAGATTTATTAGACAAGAGACATGGGTTGTGTGTGTGCATTTAGAGACAGAATTACTTAATATATGTCTACCAATGCCAAATGAAGCTTCGGACAGCAAAGAACAAATTGATATAAAGTTTTCTGCCTTGAAACTCTTCCCAAATAGCAGTTTATGAGATGACTTGCAGAAATGATTAAACCCAACATGCAATCCATTTAAAAGCTAAGTCCTTCAGGTCACTGAATTCTCAACTGTTGATATTAATGGGGGATGTTAAGCATCCCTTCATTTGTTGAGGTAGGGATGGAAAACTTATAATAGTTATGGGTAATGTGGCCTTGGAAAAGTGGCGTCCCACACCAGGCACATGGCAGGAAAGTGGGGGGTGCTCACTGGGTGTCACCCTCCTTTCTGTGGTGTCACCTGGTGTGGTCCGTACTCCCCGCACCCTCTTAATGATGCAACTGCCTTGGAAATGCCTTTTTAAAACATTTAAATAGTCAGAGGGTCATTTCTGTTTCATTCGTTTCCAGGGATCAGCATCTTGCATAGCTCCTCTACCTTGCCCTCTGTATAGAAGCAAAATCCCTTGGGAAGGTTCCAGGAGTGGGAAAATGTATTTGCCTCACCAAAAAAATCTTTCAGGGGAGCACTGGTGGAGCTCCTTGAGGTGATGGGCCACAAAATGGCTGTAGGGGAGCCACTGCAATCTGTAGGCCTTGTTTTGACCATCATAATCTAGATAATGCAGAAGACCACTCTGTTTGACATAAAGATGTGCAAATCTCAATAATTCCATAAATTGGCACTTTCCAGGCAGGCACAGATCTTTAGTTATATGAAAGGTCTTGTTGTTGTTGTTGTTGTTAACCACTCTCGAGTTGATCTTGACCCATGGTGATCCTGTGGATGGACATCTCCAAGACTCCCTGTCCTACACTGTTTTGCTTAGTTCCTGCAAAGTATAAGAAAACTCGAAATTTTGAAATTGCACCCAAAATCCAAACTTATTTTTGTCTTGCAGCTGTTTGACTTAAAGATGGAGAAAGTCACTTGGACACTGATAAGACAAAGTTATACTACATTAACTCATGGGTGTTAAAAGTACTGCACTGAGTTTACTGGTTTGGTGGGAAAGCTCCAGGCACTAACTCTCTGCAGGAACTTACAGGCTAAGGTGGTTTAAAAAAACATTATTTTTATTGAAAGATAATTTAAATGCCAACTTCGTTATTTATATTTTACAATTGATTTCAATTAAATAATATTTTCTATCTTCCAAAGATTAGCTCAGAGCCTTACTGCATTATTAAACAAACCTGTCAGGCAAACAAAAATACACTTTTTCCCCTACCTGCCTTTGGAGGTATTCACTTGATTTCTGGTTAGCATTCAAACATTTCAGCACCCACTTGGCTGACAACAGCAGCCTGTTTTCCTGCTAAGCTGGAGCTACACTGAAATTGCATAGGACAAGGATACAGAGTGCCTACACTCCAACATGTGCCATCAGTCCTAGCCAGGATAGCCAGTGCTGAGGTGTGATGGGATCTGCAGTCCAGACACATCAAGAGGGCCACATGCTGGCCATCATTGCTATCATCAGCTCTTATTAGAGAAGCAAGACCCCTTGGTCCAGTTTATGAATAAAATAATATGGATTTGATTTTTATGTAAAAGTAACACATTATTTTGGTTTACTGGAAATCTGTGACTGGAATGGTTTTTATAGGTATAGAGGGAAATAGTTTTTTTTTTCCCTCTAAACATATGTTCTATTATGTTTCTTCATAAGTGCCTTCTAGTTGCCTGTTGACTTTTGGTGACCCCATGAATTTCATAGGGTTTTTTCAGGCAAGGAATATTCAGAGGTAGATATGAACTGTAAGGTGAAAAATACCTAAAAGCAAGACAATAGAATAAGTACTAACCATGAAAAGTCATCTTCTAGTTTGATCGCTTGCCACATTCTCTGCCACAGAAAAACTCCACACTTCACAAGTTACTCTATCACCTTGTTGCTGTGGAGGGGAGCCGCCCACAAAAGACAAAGGACCCAAGAATGGAGGAAAAGGCCACAACTTTATTAGACAACAACAAAGGTAGGGTTGGCCCAAAGCATGAGGTCTGGATCTAGAAGATCAATCAACCCCCTGGTTGTTCGATGAACCGAAATGCCTGGTCACAGCCAGGCCTCAGGATGATCTTGGGGCTAAGTGAATGCCATCTCGCAGACATGCAACCAGCTGATCGCATGTTCTCAGTGAAGCCCCTAGTCACCAGGAGATGTTATCATGATGTGGCCCTGACAATGGCCACAGCACATGCCCTCAGCGTTCCTGTGTCCTGACAGACTCCCGATCCAGTGCTACGCAGCCCTGGAAACCACACCCACCAGATCTATGACCTATGCTGCCATCCCAAGTTGTGACAAGAAAACCCAGACCCAGGGAGGGAGGGTGGGAGAGCCGAGCAAAAAATGGCGCCGAAAGCAGACACCACGTGGCCTTTTATAAGCCAAGGAGAGGAAGGGACTGAGGGAAGAGGGAGCCCTGCCCCCAGGTGCAGCCAGGCAATTGGCACCCTGGAGGACCAACCGCTTCCCAAGCATGCTGGGAGATAGAGTCCCAGCAGGAGGCGGGAGCCCCTCCCAACCTCCCCACCTGGCAGATCTCAGGCCCGTGCACCCCAGCAAGGCATGATGGGGTGCACCTGGGCCCACCCACAGGAGGAGGCAGCACCGGGCCCACACCAACTCAGCCGTCCCGGTGAGTCGGGCGGCTGCCTTTACTTTGAAGCCAGATCCATGGTTTCAATGAAACCTTTTCCAAAGCAATGTGCTTAGACATAACAATATTGCTATGATTGAATTTCATCACTCAGCTCTCCAAGGTATATTTTCCTTCAGCCTTCTTGACATGTTTCTCTAGCTCTTTATTGGAAAGGTCTTGCATTTGAGTTTTTAGAAGACATAATGGAAAATGACTGTCAGCTGGGCAAAAAGAAGGTGAAAAACTGAGGTTATTATCATCAATCATTATGATGACCTACTCTGTCCCTTTCAGTTCTTGCCAGAATGCAAAGTATTTCCACTTAGCTTTGAACTTTATCCTTTTAAGATCTGAATGGGAATATAATGAAATCCAAAGTGTGAGGAGACTTTCAAAAAGCTTCATCATCACAAAAACACACGTGTTTTTCTCAAGAGTTCTAAATAGAGTTAAAGAAAGTAAATACATGAAGAGTGGGAGCATGCTCACTCTGACCCCTTGTGTCACCATTCCCATTGGTCCCAAGGTTTGAATAGTGACCCTCTGAGGGAAGGAATCTTTCTTTTTGAGAGTCAAAGTTCCATACAGAGTGAATCTACAGTTTAGAAATAATACAATTTGACACCACTTTAACTGCCTTGGCACCATCCTGCAGGATCCTGGGATTTGTAGTTTTGTGAGGCACCAACATGCTTTGGCAGAGAAGGATAGAAATATTATAAAATTACAAATCCCAGGATTCCATAGGATGGAGCTACAGTGCTTAAAGTGGTGTAAAACTGCATTATTTCTATAGTGGAGTTGCACCCACAGTGGTGGCTGGTAGCTTCCATGTCAATGGAGTGGTGAATATAATCTGGGTTTCAATCTGAACTCTAAAGTAGTTACCCATCATGGGAATAGTATTCAGACCACTGGATCTTTTAAATTTTGGAATAAAACTCAGAGTGGATTCACATCCCCACTGACATGGAAGTCATCGCTTGCCACAGATTCCATGTCATGGTAGAGCCAGCACAGAAGGAAGCCTTCCCCTTCTTCAGAAAATCACCCTCCACATATATAGGGTGAGTAAGACAGTGGAACTGGGGACTGAAAGTAGCCTTCATAATTGGATTGAATGCCAGAATAGGGTCTCTTGATAACAGGAGCTGTCATGGCCCTGTTAGGGCTCATACCTGTACTGCCAGCTGCCCTGTTAAATCCTGGAGCCTACTCAGCAGTCATGGTTCTTGGAAATAGATAGCTTACAGTCATCGTTTCAGTCTCCCATGATGCCTCTGATGTAGAATTACTCACAAGCGTTGAGAAAATTTTGATCGGTGACTCCCACAGGTCTCTTAGGTGATATGCTGCACCAGCTCTTTAAGAATATATGATGAAGAGTATATAGCACACAGTACGATATACTGTTATGGCTTTTCATTTCAGCACTGTAGCTGAACTAGTTTGAGAGAATATGTACCATTCAGACAGTTCTTGAATCAAAGGACTGGAAACAGGTGGAAGGATCATAGAATCATAGAGCTGGAAGAGACCACAAGGGCCATCCAGTCCAACCCATGACAAACTAGATTTCATACCATTTTCCTTTGGAATATGAGAAAGAGAAGTATGTACTGGATGTCTTCAAAGTCAACTACTATTCATCATAACCAACTGGAATATAGTGTGGCTACCTTTGCCTTTTAAAGGGGTATAAGCAATTTTAATCAGTCATGGTTCCCTGTTTGGCAATACAGCCATATAGACCCAGGATTGCTCTCCTGGCCTCTGAGGAGGTGATGCAGGCACTAAGTATTTTGCCTCCAGATGAAAGTTTTTGCTTCTGTTCTCTCCACTTGGCCTGCTTGCATTAGCACTCACCTTCTGTGCTTGCTTTTTACAGAGGCAGTACACCGCATTATCCAGTTGGCCCATCAAGGGCATAAGGAACGTTCTATATTTTAGTGAAGCTGAAAGGAAAGGAAAAGAAAAGAAAAGAGGAAGGCAGGCAAGTATCATCATATTAACCGAATTGTTCAGAAGGTACAAGTGCAAATCCTAACATTTTTGCAAAAACAATAAGGTTAGAATAGACTTCTAGTCATGGTGGCTATATGCTAACTTCCACATGGTGAACTGATTTGTTTTACATTTTAGTTAGATTTTTGTATTTGTCTTTTAATATCATAAACTACCCTTGCATATTCTTGGTAGTGAAAGGTGGCTTCTCATGTTAAGCAGTCATTACTTCATAATCTCCGAAACAAACAGGGTGGCATGAAATGGATTCAGGCTATGCAATGAAATGAATCCTGGCAAAATCACAAGCTGAAACCTCTTGATATCATTGAGCTGAAGGTGTACTGCTCCTGAATGTGGTGTAACATGAAAGCTTGAAGGAACTGGAAGATTCTCAGGGCACTGCAAGTTCAGAACAGTGAACCTGAGAAGAGTTAATGCACTTGGAAAGGGTATTTGAAGTTCAACAACATTTAATTGTTTGAATTGAGGCGGGTTATAGACCGCCAAAAAATACTTATTGAATACGTATTAGGGTTAGGAAGGGGCGGTGCTTCCACACACCCCTAACCCTAATACGTATTCAATACGTACAATATGGCGGCAGCTGTTCCACATGGCCACCGCCATATTGACGTAACGGACGCTCTGCGTCCGTACGTGGCGCACCGGAAGTGATGCCGTGAGTGCACCCTTTGGCACTTGCAGCGCCTCTTCCGGGGCCCGAGAAGGAGCGCAATTTCCGCGCTCCTTCTCTGCAGCGTCCGGGAGTCACGCCGTTTAAAGGCTGCGGCTCCCAGATGCTGCAAGCGGCGGCGGAGCCAGACCGCCACTTTTCGGTCTATAACCTGCCACTGTCACTGATAAAATGTCTGCCTTTGTAGTAATAAAATTTATTCGGTCTTTGACCAGTAAATGTCTGCCTTTCAGGACATGTGGGCTATGTTCAGGAGCTTTGAACAGAGAAAACACTAGGGACAAATCTAACCACTGATGAACAGCTAGTTTTTTTAAATTTTATTGATTAAAATACATACATTTATAAACAAACAAATAATAAACTTACAGACTTACAAACAGATAAAATATCAGAATCTTAAAATTACATTAAAAAAACTTCCTGTCCTTTACTGTGAATATTTATGTATAATTTTTATATGAATTGTATGTCTATCAACTAATTACTCCAAATTGATAATTTCTGCTATTCATACATTTACCAGATATAACATTCATTGTTCTTTTTTTCTTAGTTTTTTGTTTCTGTTCAGATTGTCTAGTTTCCTCTATTTCATTATTTGCTGACAGGTTTTCCTATCTACGATTCATAAGATATATCATACATTATGAATATATTACATTACTTTGTTTCCAGTCTCATCCCCCCACCCTATTTTATATCTTGGGTTGCTTTTATCTTAGAGTTTCATTTCATCCTCTGGACTTTTGTATTACAGTGATGTAACCTGCTCCTTTTTCTTGGCAGCCTTGGAGCAGCTTCCAGATGATTCAGAGGGCATGTGACATCTGAACATCATGCCCCCAAAGTGGCTGAAAGCCACTCCTTTTGGCCCATCTGTTTTGGGCCAATTACTGAGGAAGATCAAGGAAGAAAGTGCAAAGGCAGGCTTGCTGATGAACATAGAAAAAAATGATCACAGAAGACTTACATAAATTCAAACTAGACAATGAGAAACTGAAATACAGGTTTCTCATACCTCAGATCAAACATTGTTCAGAATGGAGACTGCAGTCACGAGATAAGAAGAAGACTGGGAATGGAAAGGGAAGCCATGAAAGAGCTAGGAAAGATACTAAAGATTGAAGATAAACAACTAAACACTAAAGTTAGAGTCATCCAGGCCATGGTATTTCCTATCACTATGTATGGATGTGAGAGCTGAACAGTGAAAAGGTGGATAGAGAGAAAATCAATTCATTTGAGATGTGGTGCTTGAGAAGAGTGCTGGGGATACTATGGACAGCCAAAAAGACAAACAAATAAGTCTTTGAACAGATCAAGTTTGAAATAACCTAGAAGCCAAGATTATTAAATTGAGGCTGTTGTATTTTGACCACATGATGAGAAGGCAGGACTCATTAGAAAAGAAAATAATGTTTGGAAAGGTTGAGGGTGGCAGAATGAAAGGAAGACTGCATGTCAGATGGCTAGACTCAATTAGGAAGGTCACAGGAAAGAGTGCAAAACTGCTGAGCAGTAGAAGACAGAGAGTCTTAGAGATGTCCCATCCACAGGGCTGCCATAAGTCGAGGTTGAATCAAGGTCAGTTAACAACAAACAACAAGAAATGGCAGAAGATCTGCTAGCCACATACCTAACACACATTGGCACCATTCAGCAGATTAATCTACACATTAGCAGAATAGTGGATAAGAAAAACTCAGTATTTTGGACTGAACATAGAAATGGATTGGGAATTAATGGCAATGAAAAAGAACTACTATAATCTGTTTAGAATTCTAAAGAATTATACAGTGCGCCCACTTCATATGCAGGTGTGCCTTATGCGGCTTTCAGCATACCTTGAAAGCCGTGCTGGAAAAAGCGCTTGCACACCCCAGAAGAAGTAATGGGCACGCGCGTCACACCATGCCACAGGCATGAGCCCCAATATTTCTAATGGGGTTCCAGCATACGCTAGATTTCCCTTACGCAGCGGCGTCAGGAACGGATCCTCCACATAAGGGAAGGGCCCACTGTCTACATATTTAGTTACACAAACATAGGCTGCATCTACACTGCAAAATTAATGTAGTTTGACACAGCTTTAACTGCCATGGATTCATCCTATGGAATCCTGGGATTTGTAGTTGTGGCACCAGACTTCACTGGCAGAGAAGGTTAAATATCTTACAAAACTACAAAATTCAGAATTCCATAGCACTGAGGCAAGGCAGTTAAAGTGGTGTCAAACTGCATTAATTTTGCAGTGTAGATCAGGAGATTATTGCACAGCCAAATTGCCCGTGGGATAGATGTGGGATTAAAAAGTCAAAGACAGATTTTATCCCACTGCCCCAAAGCTGGGCAGTATGCAACTCATATGCAATCTGTGCTTCTCCTGGTTTCTTGCACAGTTTTTCAAACTCAGGAAAATTCTGTGTTTGAAAAACTGTGCAAGAAGCCCAGAGCAGCAGAAGTTGCATGTGGGTTGCATACCGCCCAGTTACGGGGCAGTGCAAAAAAATCTGTCTTTGACTTTTAAATCCTGCATCTATCCCATGGGTGAATTGTGGTGCAATAATCTCTGCAGCAGAGTTACGTTCATGTCCTGGGAAAAGAGAAAGAAAGAAAGAAAGAAAGAAAGAAAGAAAGAAAGAAAGAAAGAAAGAAAGAAATAAGAGAAATGAGCAATGCATGCCTCTCCCCCCAGCTGTAATGAGTAAAGGGGACAATTTACTTTTCAAATAACATTCCAAGTACTGCCTGTTCCCTTTGAGTTCTACCAAAGTGGTGTTATAAAAACCACAGCCTCCTGGATTCTGCTTCATGCCCTTTGAATTTCTTCCAATTTACAGGTGATGACCTTTGCAATGTCATAATCAGTCATAATTTATGCATCTTTCAAATCTAAATCATGGCAAACTCAAAACAAACTGTGAAAGGTGACTAATTTTAATTAGCAGCAGCTTTCCAGGCCCTTGATTTGCATTGCTTGATTGTTGTGTACAAACAATTTTCATTTTCATATCAGTCATCAGATTCTCGTACACCCTTAAAAAAAAACAAAGACTGGAATGAATGCACAAAATAACTTCTATACTATAAGATTAAGGTCTGAAGGCCAGCAAATATTTGACTGCTTCCTTGTGGAATGCTATTAACATCTGCCCAGGCAAAAAAGCAAGCATACACAGGCTAAATTACCCAGTCATTTTTGGAACCAGCTCAGTCATGTTCCACCTGCTGGACAGAAAGATGAATATTTGAAAACTTTGACAAGCAAAATAAATGATGCATGAATTTCCAATAGATGGAGAACAGACAATCCCACTGTTACTGTCCATTGTAGGAACAATAAACAACAGACTGTGATCAAACGTGTAATGGCAGCCTTCCCCATCCCTTCAAATATGTTAGACACCAATCCCCATCATATCCAGACAACAGGGCAAAGAATGGCAGTTGTCATCCAGCACATATCAATTGTGGAAGATTAGATATAAGTGTTCTTGTCAGGAAGTTTCCATTTAGTCTCCATTCTTTAAATCAGATGCAAGAAACACACACACCCCACCACAGATAGGAGACAGAGGGGCTGAACAGACAGGCCAAAACAAAGCTGCTTTGGGTCACTTTGGAGGTATGCTGTTTAAATGACACATGCATCTTAAGAGACCAGAAGTTGTGCCAAAGCTGTGCTCCACTCCTTAGAACTGGAGATGACCTTGGCACAGCTTCCAGCCTCTTGGGACACATGCATCATTTAAATAGCATACCTCCAAAGTGACCCGAAGCAGCTTTATTTTGGCCTGTCTGTTCAGGCCCAGAGTCCCAGTCCCAGTCGACATCTTCTGCAGGACCTCAGGATTTCAGGATCTATTCATGATCCCCAGTGAGCATGATCACTGGTTGAAGTCCAAGACACTGGGAAGAAACCAGGCTGATGGGACCCTGGTATACAGGGCTGCAACTTTGGGGCACAATCCCATACCTTTACCCTGAGTGTCATTGTTATCATGGTAAGGTAAAATGCAGTAGGAAAAGAGGAACATTGCATTACACTTAGATAGATTCAATGCAGGAAACCACATCCCTAAGTTTGCAAGACCTGAGCTAAATAAAAGTCCCAGACACACTGCCAAAATAATCCCCTTTGAGACCATTTTAACTGCCCTGGCTCAGTGCTAGGGACTCCTGGGAGTTGACACTTATTGTGGCACACCAGAGCTCTCTGATAGAGAAGGTTAAATATCTCACAAAACTACACTTCCCAGATTTTCTTAGCATTGAGCTAGAGCAGTTAAAGTGGTCTCAAACTGGATTATTTCTGCAGTGTGTTTTGGGCCATATAAACCAGAGCTATCTAAATATTTAAATCAGAGATAGCATGTGCATTTTCACCTTTAAAAGGCACATGAAGAAAGTTTAAGAGTCACACTTCCAGAATCCCTAGACAGCATAGCCAACACCTATGATGGCTGTGGGATTGTAAGTGCAGAATTTGAAAAGTAATATCAGCTGCCAGTCCGGTTTATTCCACAACAACCCTACATCATAAAAAGTTTCTTTCCACTGGTAGAGAAGCACTTCTGCCCCATTTAAACTGAACCACATTCAGTCTGCTATTTCAAAAGGTTGTGATTGTCCTATAATTCCAATTAATTATTAAGCTCATTGGATAACCTTGTGTCAGTCAGACTCCCTCACCCTGACCTACCTCACAGAGTTGTTATGTGGGAAGCAGAAAAACTATATATATATTGCCTTTTGTTTACTGAATCCCACTGCCCACCTTGAATCCCACTGTGGGAGAAAGGTGGAATATAACTCTTGGAAATAAAAATAATTAAATAATATAAATATAAGTATTAAAAATAGCTATTATAATTTTCATTTGAGTGATAAGATACCTGGCTGCTTCACTTTTTTGGTATATCTGCAAGCATGTCTGTGGTGTGAGGCTATTATTACACTAAACACATTTTGGTTCCAGTGATGAACCCTGCATATTTTGAAAAGTCTGAAGGGAACTCAATACATTGTCAGAAAATTCATGAGAGTAACTTTTTAATTTCAAGCCATGTTCTAGAACAGAGGAAACTTATAGACGATAATTTGGTACACTGCATTATTTAGAGCTCCCTGAGATACATTTCTAGCTTCTGCCCACAACTAATTGGTTTTATAGCTGGGTTGCCACAAGCCCAGGGAAATGTGAAAGCATATTTGACAGAGCCTTAAGCTGAAGGAAAGTGAATATAGGATTTCTCCAAGATATTTACATTTTATAACTGCAATTATTCACGTTCTATTTTAATAGCAAAGTGTGCCTTGTCCTTGTCCAGAGATATGACTCCTGCCAGTACCATTGCCAAATTTCTGGTAACCTCTGCAGATAAATTGCCATTACATTAGACCACAATGTACATTTTAAAAATAAATAAAATGGTTATAATCAAATGCATGCCAAGATAATATTTTATACAATTATAATCTATTGGACTATGGCTTTTCTTTTATTACTAGCAATAAGAAAATCCATAATAATAATAATAATAATAATAATAATCTGAAATCCAAAACACAGACATTAATGTATGACCCTTTTCCCTTCTCCTTTAGCAGTGCTGACATAGAATGAATGGATGATCAGTAGCTTTCTTGCTTGACAGACAGACAGAACAAATGGTTCAATAATCTAAGTCAATAATTACTTGATGTTCATTTTGAGAGGCTAGAATTTCACATTTGAACTCCAGGATAATTTTTATGCAATATTCTAGTGGCAGTAAATGCCAACATGATGAAAATAGCAAACCTTTAATTGGATTTCTCAGACCTACAATTTCTGTCTGAATGAATTTTTAAAATGTCCATGGATTTGTAAGATTGCTGCTGCTGCTGCTGCTGCTTTGCCTCCTGCCTACTGATGCCATCTGAGAGCTGTCATAGTGATCAGTGGTCTGAAGTAGTCAGTAAATGTGTTCTCATTTATGCTCTTCAACATATCATTTTATTGTCATTGTTAGCTGCCTTCAAGTTGACTTCGACTCATGGTGGCCCTGTGAATGAGGCATCTCCATGACCCCCTATTTTCAATCTCTCTGCTCAGATCTTGCAGGTTCAAGCCTGTGACCACCCTGACTGAGGACTGTATTGCATGGGGTAAAAACCCTGGTTTACTTTTCCCAAGTTCAGTCCTAATTCGGGAAACAGGTGGGTATTATCATGAAGAAACTGCTGAATCACTGTCCGGGTCTGTCCTTGATGCAGCCTGAGTCCTGTTAGCCACTTTGGCGGTCATTTTTAGAAGTCAGAAGCTTCAGACTTCTAAAAATGGCTGCTGAAGTGGCTTACAAGACCCAGGCGGCATCTGGGACAGACTCAGGTGGTGATTTGGCAATGATTTCTTTGAAATAACACCCCACTTCCTGCTGAATTAGGACTGAATTTGGAAAAGGTAAGCCGGGGTTTTAACCCATGCGATAGGGCCCTGAGTCTAGCCATCTGGTGTGCAACGTTCCTCTCTTTCTACTGCTCTCTATCTTCTCCAGCATCATTTTCTTTTCTAATGAGTCATTCTTTCTCATGGTTGTATGTATGGTAGCCCTATTCAAATGCTATGCCACTCCTTTTTATGTTCCACTTATTGTTTGCTTGATCATGGATGGTGTGGCATTATGCAGTATGTGTCTCAATGGCCGTCAGGATGCTCTTGGAGGAAGAATGCCTTGTGAATCAGAATAGTGTCCATTTCTGGTGTTCATGAAGAACAAAAGATCATCTGTTTTATGAACTCATTCTGTGCCAGCTCACTAGTGCAATAAAATACAAGTCATTTCATTCCCTGATCATAGTTAAGATAGTTTTATGTATTCGCACAGTCTAGCAAAGAGTCATAAAATACCTTCATCCGAACGGCTTTATTAAAGCTACCTTTATTAAAAGATTAGAAAGAACAAGTGGAATGCTCCTTCAGGGAACCTGGCTGTCTGAAAACCTGAAAATCTGTTTGACATTCAATATAGTCACAATAAAACTAGAGCAGGGGTGAGCAACAGATGGCCATGGGTTACTGCTGTCCTCCAGCCCACTTTTGTGACCTTCCTGAGCCCCCAGACCTGTAATGCTGGGGGAAAATGTTATTATGCTGTCATATGTTAAAAACAAGAATCATATTCTTGCAAGCTTCCAGGAAGTATGATTCTCCTCTAACACAATTTGCATGGTTTGCATTGCTGAAAATATTTTTTTAAGGGAATTGAACATCCAGTCACTTCTATTGAGACAAAATAGGTTGACATGGGGGCAAGGGGATGAGACCATAGCAGGTCCTGGTGGAAAAAAGACACCTGGAATCATTGAAGTTGTCTACACTTAGATTAGGGGATTTGGTATAAAGCTGCCAAATTGTCTGCTTTTAGTATAAAGCAAACACTTATACTCCAAAGAGTGAGCTGCTGTATATAAATAAGAGATGGATTAATGTTAAGAAATATGTAGGGAATTGTATAAAAAGTAATGACATTACCATAGATGATAAGTATCTAGCTCCTGTTGAACAATTAATTTATTCAGTTCATTTGCACTACAAATTGAGCACTGTTGCTCCCAGAAGTCCTTTCCCAACTCTGAATGTTAGGTGAGATTTCTGAGTATGTGCTAATAGTATTCAATACATCAAGGACCCAAAGTGTGGGTATTTGCATAGACATTTTTTAAGGTTAACATTACTTATGAAAAATATCTCAGGATGCATTTACACTGTAGAAATAGTGTAGTTTGACACTATTTGCCATGGTTCCATCCTACAGAATCCTGGGATCTGAAGTTTTGTGAAGCATCAGCACTCTTTGGCAGAGGCTAAAGAACTTATAAAACTACAAATCCCAGGATTCCGGAGGATGGAGATACAACACTTAAAATGGTGTCAAACTGCATTATTTCTACAATGTAGGTGCACCCTCAGTGTGAAGCAATATGATGGCCAGGGTTGACTAGAATCCTGAACAGGGGGACTTACATTGCAGCATTTTGTTGCCAGCACTTATTCTAATGGTCTCTCACATTCATGCTGGGCTGACCCAAAAAATGTTATTAGCCAGAGTGGAAAATTAAAAAGCTCACATGCAAACAAAAATCATGCTTTTCCATCCTCAACACTGCCCTCCTGGGGATTTCACTCCCTGCCTGCAGACCTAGAGAGTCATAACCCCTGGGATTTCAGATGATGCCCAGATATCCTACCCAGGTAAGTCAAGGTACTTTGTACTCAGACAAATTATTTTATCCTATTTGATGCGGGCTCCTACAAGCAATTTTCCCCTTCCCCAATTTATAAATACAATCATAACAAAACTAACATTTTCCTGTATACCCCTGACACCACAAATCTGCTGCCTGAAGCTGCTAGCTTAGTCTGCCTAATAGCAGAATTAGCCTTTCCATCTAATCTGGCCTCCTGCTCGCCAATGATTTCTATTTTCTTTTTACTTTAGTGTGGCTGAGAGTACTAATGCCTTTCGCTTATCCCAGTCCCATTAAACAAGGTGAGATCAGTCTTGACTTGTACTTGAGAAACTGATTAATGTATCAGTTCATGCTCCTTCATTATTTCTCACTTTGTGCTTTCATTGTATGAAGCGAGGCTGCTGAATATTTTTACTCTCCGGTTTGATTTAATCATGGTCATAGTGTAAAACTGCTCCAATTCAAGCATTCCCGACATCTACCAAACTATTAAGGAGCCATTTTCTCAAATCACTTCTCTTCAAGCAATGTTACACAAGATTATATGGAAAAGTAAAATGGAGTATCATTTGACTGAAATAATGACTGTTTTTTCCATGCTGTGGGCATAATTTAGATGCAAGTTTTTGCTCTTCAAACTAGAATTTCTATTGACAATTACAAACAGTTGTGGAATAATAAAAATCAAAATGGGGCTCTTCTGAGAAAGCTTCTTGTGAGGTTTTCAGTTACAGTTGCCAAAGTGTTTGGCTGTCCCAACATACTCTGTACCTTGACATGGGCAGTGAAAGGTTACATTTACTGCTCTGCTTTAAGTAGCAAAATGACTTGCTCTGCTTATCTTTTTCCATTTTTTTTCTTGTTAAGTAGATGACAAGATAGAAAATAAATAGCCTAGACTTGTGAGTTTTCTGTTTGGGTGGGATTATTTTTCATGGCAAGGTTTCAGCGATGCACTCCCACCCCTGCAGGCTAATGAAGTATTTATTGGTTACTTGTTACTTATATATTAATTAGTTGCAGTTATATTCTGCCTTTCATTCTGTGAGATAAAGTAACTCACCCACTCCACTTCAGGCTGAGAGGGAATAACTGATTCCAGGAATCCAATATGCTTCAATACAGTGGTTCTCAACCTGTAGGTCGTGACACCTTTGGGGGTCAAACAACCCTTTCACAGGGGTCACCTAAGACCATTAGAAAACACATATTTCTAATGGTCTTAGGAACCGAGACAAAAATAATTTAATGATTGGGGGTCACCACAACATGAGGAACTGTACTAAAGGGTTGCGGCATTAGGAAGGCTGAGAACCACTGCTCTAATATAACACATTGATATTCAATTGTTACCATGTAGGAACAGTTTTTGCCACATTAGTAAATAAAATTAAATAAAATTGGTGATGGTGGTTGATTGATCATCACCATCCCTAAAACAATAGATTGAAAGACCAAATAGCTCAAGGGCAGCCAGTGACCTGAGGAAATATTTGAACTTATGTCTTACTACTGGCTGTGTTAGCATGAAATATGTCTTTTATCCTACATTTTAACCAGGTTTCATTTTATTGCAGTTAGTTTCCTAAGGGACACCAGAAATGTTTGCTCTTACATTTATTAATCTTTGCTAAGTTGCCTGATATTTCAGATACTGTTGCAACTGAAAAGGTTTATACTCAGAGTCAGCTAAACAAAAAAAGTGGTGATAGCTTTCCTGGCCCTGAAATTAAAACAAAGCAAGCAAGTGCTACATCTTGTAAAGGTCAAGCAGAAACTGTTCTCAGAGGGGTGAGGTGGAAGGAGCGAGGAGGGGAACGTGTTGGTTTCATGTTTGACATATACTTTACAAATGCTTGTTTAAGACTAAAAGTTCTATAAATGCTCAGTGTTTTCAGAATAAAGTTGTCCATCTTGAGCACTCTGAGCTATTGGTTGGATTATGAGCCTTAGTAGGTGGGACTGGAACACCTTGGTCCGTGTGTGTATATGTGTGTGTATTTCTTACTTTCTAACCAGATTCAGGTCTCATCACAGCCCCTTGTGTAACCTGAGGCAACACAGTGTGGCTAATATTCTAGTCTCTCCCAACAACTGCAGTCCAACATGCTAAGCATTACATCACACTGACTGATTTTAGAGTCTCAGCAATTCTAGAATCCAGTTGTATTAAACCCAAAACACACGGATTATCACATAATAATAATAGTCATTATTATATAATAGTCTTTGTTAAATCATATTTACTTACAATTTTGGATAGATCCCTTCTTGAATTCAGCAGGTATTAAAAATACAAACAATTTTTATTCAATTGTGGATTTGCACTCAAGTGGTGTGAACACTTTATTAAAGCAAGGCAGCTACTGCTGTAGCAGCAAAAGACTCAATAGTCTTTATATGGGACTGTGCATACTCCATATCCTTATAATCCTATCCTAAGAAAAACAGAAATCCCTAAGATATGCAAACTAAAATATGAATAAAATATACAAATTAAGCAATTTTGATTAGTCCGCTTATTTTGCATAATATATTCTGAATCTTTCAGTCATAATGAAGGCTAAGAAGCTATAAAACTATTCTGAAGCTCCTCTATGTGACTGTAATGAGGAGGTGGTCAGGCGAGATATCCAATTAATTACATTACGAACATGCTATTTGTTGTTGTTGTTAACTATGAAAGTTATACTTGCTTTGAGCTATCTTTGTTCTCTGGAATCCTGCCTCTTTCCTTGGGCTCAGAAGTCTAATTATCTTTATTGGTAAAATCACAGCAGTCACATTTTGTTAGAAGTGCAACACTGCACTTAGCACAAAATATTCTCAACTGTTTACAAAAGGCATCGTCAGTAGACTTACCGGTAGCTAGTGAGCATGGTCTGAAGTTGTATTCCCTTCTTGTTTATCTAGAGCAGTGATTCCCAAAGTGGATGGTACCATCCTCCCGGGGATGGTGGAAAGATCCAGGGGGGCAGTGAGGGAAAAGAGGGCTGCAGAAGGGTGGTAAAGAAAAAGGAGGTGGCAGGGGGGCTTTCAGTCCAAATATTAACGTACAAGAAAGACAAGGGGAATCAGTGGCCTTTAGGACCAGGGTCGGGATGAGTATTGCATGAAACTTCTCTCTTCAGGACCCTTAAAACTACCATGCAACCTTGCTGATTACTTCATATGGTGGTACCTCCCACACTCCTCACCTGCCTGTGCAAGCTGACTCCCTGAACAGCTTCTTTTGCTAGTAAAGGCAGCAGCAGTAGGGAAATTCCTGCAAGGCTTAGGCGCAGATTACTGTTTTCTTCTTCATACATCTTTCTTTCTTCCCCCTGGGGTTTTCAGCTTCAACTCAAAGAAGCCCCAGCCAGCCTGGACAAGAGTCAGGAGTTCTGGGAGCTGAAGTCCAAAACATCTGAAGGTCCAAAATTTGGGAATGACGGACTTCTTCGCTATAGAAAGCCTTTTCACTTGTTGGTTATTCAGACCCAGAATGGGCCTCTGGACTGAAAGGCCAACACAATTCCTGGGCATGTCTGACATTGCCAGGACATGTCGCAGAATTATTGGACCCATCCTACATTTCCTGGAGATGTCCCACATTTAGACGGCAGAGTACAATCATTATTGTTGTTCCACCACTTTTCTTTGGAGGACTATATTTCTACGGGACGCCCCCCAGGACATTTTTAGAGAAAAGGGGGGCAGCAATCAAGTTGGGTGACCACAGATCTAGAGTGACATCTCTATGCTGAAAACTGCTACTCTTAAGGGTGTTTTCTTCATGCCAGGCTTCTTGCAGCTTTAGAAGGCTGTTGGTTTTGCATCCTTAAACTTCTTTCCCTATCTTTAGAACTGACTTCCTGTAACAAAGGTTTTTTTTAAGAAAACTTTCTTCCTTTAATTTGTTCTTCAACAAGACCTCAGGTGCAGATTCAAAGCATTCATTTTCCATTAAACTTACTATGGGACATCTGAGATTTCACTTGTTATTGCCCAGATGCATTCAACCCCATTATCAGAAACTTAATTTTTTAAAAACATTAAATAACCCTCTAAGATTGTCAGAGTAGGTCAACACACTGCATTTTATAGCCATTAGGGTGATTATAAGACCATCCTCTCCTTTTGTTTTGTCCCTAAGAACTTCATGTTAATTGCTGAACTAAATATATTTATTTGCTACTGTAAATCTCCCTAAGGAGAATTCAAACATGAACATGAAAAACAAAGATTTACATAGACACGTTCTTCAAACTGAAACCAATTAAAAAAAAACCAGCTAGACCAAACTTAATAAATTACAAAACTCGTTTAAAATGGTTAGCAATGCAAAATGACAATCCTATGGAAAAACCATAATTACTTATCAAGCGGTAGCAGCTGGACTCCTATAAATGATCGTCATAGACTAGTCACAACTTTAAAATGTGCTATAGTGTTACATTCATCTGGATTAATTATTTAAAAATTGCAGCTCTGCTTTACAATGTAGCCTAGAGGACATGTTTGATGGTCACATCATGCTGAGGGTAGAATCACAGCAATACATGGGCAGCTGCTTAGAAACATTGGTGGGTCCAGACACAGCATGGAAATAACTCATTGCATATAATGCCATTGTTATTATTAACTGCTCTCCTTAAGTCCTATAAATTCAGATCTCCCTGATTGAATCTATCCATCTGCTATGCAGTCCCTCTCTTTCTTCTACATTCCCTAGCTTTATTACCTTTTTGAGTGAGTCAGACCTTCTTGTGATGTGACCAAAGTATGACAGCCTTAATTTTGTCATCTTGGCTTCCAGGGAAAGTTCCTTGTAATTAATTCCTATTCTAACAACAAAGTTTTGTATTAATTGTAAGAAAAAAAGTTGTAACAAAAGATAACATAACTCCTATTGTAGTACAACTGTAACTTTTATCATTACTTTTATAGTTAAATGGTGACGAAGGAAGATCACATAGTTCAAATGCTGGCTCATATGTAAGTTCTACTGCTGCATCATGCTCTGCTGTGGGTGTTGAGCCAAAGAGAATGTGGAAGGGACAAAAAGAATGGTGCTTTTTATATTGCGGGCAACAAGCTTATGGCATTCAGATGCTGCTGTTTTAATGGCAAAAGGGAAGCCATTTTAATTAATTTTGAGAAACAGGGGACATAAACAAAAATTGCAAAAATAACAGTGTAGCAAACTAAGTCTTGGGCATGAAAATATATCTATATCTGTTAGTTGTAACTTGTAACTACTAACTTTCTAAGATCTGGTTCCAAGTAGCCTCTGGCTGCACAATATCTAACCTTATTGTATCTTTCAGTTCTCTGGTTTTTATAACTCTTTAGAAGCACAAAATGGCCACTTCAGTGCACATTGGCCAACAGCCACAGAGCATCTCCATGTGGTTAGAATATTGTAAACTAAATGTCTTTCTAGATATTACACTCTGCTTTTCCGAGAATGAGACCACATACACCTTTCTCCTGATCATAGAAAAGATGGGCACACTCAGGACACACCTAGTCTTTGCTGATTCTTCTCAAGGAGCTAAGCAGAGTCAGGCCTGGTTACTCCTTGAATGCAAGACTACCAGGGAATACCACAGTTCTCTGGGCAGGGCTATGAAAGAATCCTACATGAAATGTTGGAGACCTATTCCCATTTGAGTTAGCATTAGTCAATGGTCCTGACTCAGTACGAAGCTTTTCCCTATGTTCCCATGAATTATTCACATAGTTTTATTTTTTATTTAATAAACATTGAATAACCAAGGAAGAGTTAAAAATACTAATGAAGACTGAATAAGAAAGTAGAATCAATACCACTGTGTACAGAGTACAGTGGACCCTTGGTATATATGGCTTTCTCATTCGCATATTCAACCGATTTCAGATTGATGTGCTTATTTACCACTGTAATAAATTATTAACTAATTGAGTGACCACAGGTTGAAAACAATCGGGGGGGGGGGGAATCCCCAAAGTTTTCATGGGCAATCATGCATCATTCTCCTCTTCCTCAGCTGGATACATGTCTCTGCCAGGTCCTCTGTGCTTCAGTAGCAGAGCCTCTCTAACCTTCTGTGTCTCCAGTAATCAGATGCCCTGATCTGGTGGGGGCCCCTGTTGGCTATGGATGGATGAGCTGTGCACAAAGCTTCTGTCTTGTAATCGAGCGACCTTACTGCCTGCACTTGTGTCTTTGGTGGAATGCTTGGGAAAGGATCTTTCCAACTACTTCCCCATCCTCCTCCTGGTGCCTGCTGCTCTAGGCTGCCTGGCTGTCAAAAAGGCAGGGGATGCCTTTACTGTACCATTTTATATAAGGGACATGAGTGTAGGAAAATTTTGGTATCTGTGGGGGAAGAGTTGTCCTGGATCCAGTCCCCTCGGATACCAAGGGCCAACTATACAGAATATCACAATCCACACAGACACACACAGAGGATCATCCAAAATTATCAGTTACCCAAGTATATTGTTCCAAACGTTTCCATGGATTGTGAGAATCATATATTTTAAGAGATTAAAAGCAGGAGGGGGCTGATTTGTGTTTCTATTTGAAAGATTACAAAACACTTGAAAGAGAAATGATGATCCTACTCCATGTTACCTAACATACCTACGAACTCCTTGTTCAGGCACTCATCTTATAAATTCCACATCTTTCCAGAACTGACCAGAAGAAACACCTATCAAATGGGATATTCCATACAGGTCACTGCTCTAGAGCTGGATTGCAAAATTATTTCATTATGTAACAAAGGATGTAAAGGATGAAGTACAAGAAGACAATGCCAAAGAACTTACAAAATTCCAGCAGGAATAACTGTTTGTTCTCATAGTAAAGGCTGAATGGATGAGGAGGAAACTACATTAAACCATGGTTGTACCATGTGTGGAGAATGGATGGGACTAAGAAAATATGGACATGTCAAAAAGGATGATAAGACAAAGCAAAGAAAATGGTGACTACTTTAGCAACAATTATAGTCTTTAACTTTAATGTGATTACTTTGCCTGATTTTAAACCAGAAAAGCTGACAAACGTACACATGTGTCTTATTAAAATTCTTCCTTCAGAGAAGTGCCAAAGAGCTGCCGCTGCCATTTTCCCAGCAAGGCATTCAAAAAGGTTGGAAGCAGTGTTGCGATGGAGAAAGTAGAGTGGGTTAATGCTTCTTTTAGTTGCTCCCGGGATGGACAAATCTCTTGCCTTTCACCACTCTAATCAGAGAAGGTGATGGCTCCTTTATAGGAGTTAAAGTACACTACTTACACTGACCCATAGATAAGTCAACACATTTTTTGACTAAAATTTCTAAACTTATACATGAGTGTATAAACAGCCATCAAAGTTGACATTAAATGTGGCATACAAACATGCATACATAGGCAGGAATTTGAGACTGCCATGCTATGAGAAAATTGTACACTGGCTTGTAGAACTTAATTACACAGTTCTGAGCACTTCTTCCCATCGTCATTTCACAAGCAGATGGAAGAGTGAAGAATCTGCTACACTTCATTTCCAGATCACAACTCAATATGTATAACAAATCTTTGAAGGCTTTGGAGCATGAAGCTCAAGAGTCAGCATCTGTGCATCTTTACTGGTGCATTAACCTATACATTCCAACTTTTTCATAGTCAAATAGAATTTTTAAAAACAAATGTCCTACTTTTCCAACAGTCTCCATGGCTGGGAAACATTGATTCAGTTCACATTTAATTCTAGAAGATGGATTGGTAGTATGTGAGCAGCTGGGCTTGTTCTCTGCTTTCTTCTCCTCTCTCATATGCTTTGATTCTCCCTCTCATTGTCTAACCTGAAGCAAACCATGGTTTGATGTTATATCTATTATGGTTGCTGAGCACTACAACATAAACCCAATGCCAGAAGAAGAGAGTATGTCACACAACATACTGACAGATGATTTTAAACCATTAGAACTATTTTTTTTTTCATTTCTTTGATCCTAATCTAAGGTCAGTGATGGAATGGAGGGTCCAAAGCTCAGTATCTGGGCATATTTTCCATTGATAAGGTCCACAGTTCAGTCCCTGGTATCTGCAGACTGGAGTGGGGGATATCTGTGCAAACCTTAACAACCACTACTACTTAGCATTGAATTACGTGGCTGTTCCTAAGTTTCTCTTGTTAGTTGTGCTTTAGGACAACCAAAGTTTTGCAGTTAGTGCTCCCTTGCTGCAACAACTCCACTGGCTACTGTTCTAGTTCTGGGCACATTTCAAAGTGCTCATGATGAAGGCTGACCATATTTTCTTGAGTCAAAAATGGGACATTGGGATGGCAAAAACAGGATAAGGTTATCTAATATTGCATATTCATTAAAAAGTAAAATGATAACAAAGGTTTTATTACATAAACATACTGAACTGACAAATATTCTTCAGTGATAGAATTCATGCAAAGATTTAGGTAGATGTACAGAGGTACTGTATTTCATACCATGACTATTTCTCTGATGAAGTAATCTTGCATAGCAAGTTTCAGTCTTTCAACAACTTATCATAAAACTTCTCACACTTCATGACAATTTTTTTTTTGACAACCACAGTTTTCAAACAGGGATCTTCAAACCATTTCCACAACATAACAGGTATTTTTTAAAATTTATTTATTTATTTATTTACTGAAAATGAGTCAAAATTGACATATATTAGAATAATGGGACAATTTGGAAATGTGAAAAAAATGGTACTGTCTCATTTAAAATGAGATGTACGATCAGCCTATCATGATGACCTATAAAGCCCTAAATGGCTTGGGTTTAGGCTATTTGAAGGACAGTATCTCCCTTTTAAATATATTGTTAGCCATCTTGGGTCCCATTATTAGGAGAAAAGCGGGAGATAAATGAATAAAATCATCATCATCATCACCATCACCTTCTTTTACATGTGAGGTTTTATCTAGTTCCTTCACAGCTGCTCTTCCAAGCCTGAATCTTCTTCAGATTTCTTCACTATGGTCTCCATTGTGATTAATGACTGAGCCAATTACAGTCAGCCCTCAGTATCCATGGGGGATCTGTTCTGGACACCACTGCAGATACCAAAATCCATGAATGCTCAAGTTCCATTGTCTCCAATGGCAATGTATCCACCAATAGCAAGGCCACGTTGTGCCCAATGGTGGCTCCACCACCATTAGGGACAACGGGACTTCAATTGCAGCACATGTACATGGCCGCATTGGCATTAGAACCAGATGAAGTCCCATTGTCCCTAATAGCAGTGAGGCTGTGTGCATATGCCACCACTGGGGACAACACGGGCTTCCCATTGGCAGATATTCGAATACATGGATACCGAGGGCTGACTGTATAGAACTATGTTGCTGTCTTTATCATTCACTTTAAGATATATAAATTATCCGGGCTCATTGTTTTTGTTTCTAGAGAATGAATAATCCACAGCAGCCAGATTTAAGATGTGTCTTAAACACCTAAACATCAGCTTGAATCCTTAGGGGCATTTTTGTTAAGCAAACAAAGGAAACAGGGTGCCTGTACATTAATTCTGTGAGAGGGTCATAAAGCAGAGTTTCCTTTGATTCCAGAAGCAAAGTCACAGTTTAGTTTTCACTCCTCTGAAGCATACATGATGGAAAAATTCAATAGCAGCCACTGAACCAATGAATCTATTTAAATGAAACTATCCAAAGATACTGAACATTAGCCGTTGATGAGCTTTAGTATTAGGTTTAATGGAAACATTAGCCAAAATATTTTCAGAAGGGCAGTATGGAGAGATATTAAAAAACGTCAGTTTTTCAATTTCAGAGATATGCCTTCTAGATAATCAGCAAATTTTGTTCTTTATCCACCAAGAATGCAGCTAGATCTCCACTTAGGGTTGCCATCATATACCACAAAACTGGGAAAATGTATGACAAAATGTAGGGCGTTCAAGAATAATGAAGAACACGCCCAACTAAAGGCCAAAAACATAAATAAAAAAATAACATTAAGCCTCCACCCCAAGCCCCCAGGGAGGCCTGCCAGGCCCCAGGTCTCCCTGTCCCATCACACTGAAAATGTGGCATGGGAGGTGGAGGCGGCAGCAGAATGCCCAGCACCCACCCTGAGCCCACTTACCTTATTTTCTGGGGCCTCAGCCGAGGTCCTGAGCACGGCACTGGTGCTGCCTCCTTCAGCTCCGGGGAGACCTAGCCGGCCACGCTGTATCTTCTGGGGCCTCGGCCCCAAGTATGGTGCTGCCTCCAACTGGGCTGTGTCTTCTGGGGAGGAGGACCAAGAGTCCATCTTGGACAGTGTTGCCAATTTCTGGGGAATTCCGCAGAATCCGAGGAATTTAATTAATTTCTTTCCGGGTATTTTGAATCAATATTCCAGTAAATATTGGGGAATTCCAGGGATTTTGGTAAAACATTCCAGGGAATAACTTCGAGTCTTGTTGGCAACATTAATCTTGCAGGAGGAGGAGGAGAATTTCTGCCTTGTTCCAACCACATTTTCTCCAGTAGACTGTAGATTGACAAAGTGTGGCCGGAGCAAGCCAAGAATCTGGGACTGAAGGCTCAAAAAAGCCCAGCCAGGACGGGACATTTTTTCGACCCTCCAATCTGGGATTGCCCCACCATAAATGGGAAAATGACAACCCTATCTCCACTGAGAATCAGAAAACACCACAGAAACTGAAGAGATGGAAAAGTAGAGGCTGCATGTTATGTAACGGTCAGTGTACCTGTATGTAGTGTGGCTTTATTGTAACCATACTGCCTACTGTTTTCTCTCAGTCAGAAGAGCATTAAATTAGCTCATTTTCTCATTTCTAACTTCGCCATTGCATGTGAGGACAAAGGCTGTTATGCCTTTCACTTCTATGTTACAAAAATGATTTAAGATGATTTACGTGGCTCAGCAGTTAAGATCTTGACTCTGACGATTGCGAGACTAGATAAATAGGTACCACTTCAGGTAACAAGGTTCAGTGCAGTCATACTGGCTACATGATCACAGAGTTGTTTTTGATAATGCTGGTCCTTCGGTTTAGTAACAAAGATGAGCACCGCACCTTACAATCAGACACAACAGTCGGATTGTTCTGGTGGTCATGTGGCCAGCATGACAGCACCGAATGCTGTTACCTTCCCACTGAGAAGTGGTACCTATTTATCTACTTGCATTTGCATGCTTTCAAAGTACTAGGTTGGCAGAAGCAGGGATTAATGACAGGAGCTCACCCCATGATGCAGCACTTGGGCCTCAAACTGCTAACCTTACGACCTTACGATTGTCAGAATTGGTGTCTTAACCACTAAACCACCTCATCCCTATAAAATATTACAAGATGTATATACATGAATGTGCAAAATGAAAATATGCACACTAAATAAACAAAATATTTTGTTTATATATTACATGCAGGGGGGGCATGATGTCCACATGTAGATGTAAAGGGGCAGTCCTCTGGTGAACATTTCCTTCATTTAGTCAGGACTCAGTTGGCAACTGCCAGTCAGATGACATTTTCTTCAGCTGCCCCTAGATGAGTGGTTCTTAACCTTCCTAATGCTGCAACCCTTTAATACAGTTCCTCATGTTGTGGTGACCCCAAACCATTAAACTGTGGTGTCTCGGTTCCTAAGACCATTGGAAATATGTGTTTTCCAATGGTCTTAGGCAACCCTTGTGAAAGGATTCACGACCCACAGGTTGAGAACCGCTGTTCTAGAAGAAGGGCAGGTGGGCAGATAGGCAAACACTGAGGGTGGGCTTTATTGTTTGCCGCTGTGTGTCATCTTTATTTCTTTCGTCCATTACCAAAATTGCTTCTGGGGGGTTCAATGGGATCTCTGGCAAAGCAATGGGCACCAAGGCGAGGCAACATCCATGGCTGGCTCCCCAGGAGGTTTCCAACAAGGTGGTCAAGGTGCCACTACCACCCAAGGGCACATTAAGGATATTTTTAAATAAATAACTATGGAGTTTATCACATGGAGATCAAATTGGTAAAATCCCATGCAGAAACAGGATTTTAAAATCTGGGTGTTCTTTGTCAGATGTGTTGGCATGAAAGAGAAATAACACAAAAATCATCCAAATGGAAAGCTCCTTTGTACTTTGGAAATTTAGGTAAAGTAAAAAGTAGCTTGTGTTGACAAATTGGCCGTCAGGTCATTTTCGCATCATTTCTCTTTCATGGAAATGTCATCTGAAAAACATCCCGCAAATGTGGGTTTTTTCAACTTGCTGTTTGGGTTAACCCTGAATGTAGTCTGAAGAAAAACCTGCAAATGTGGATTGTTTCCCAGTTTAAATTTAGTTTCTGCATGGGATTCGTCCCGTGTGATAAACTCATATGAAACCAACTTCTTCCACTCTCATGGCTGGAATACCTATTTTGCTAAGGAAGCAGGGAAATTGGAAGAGCTGCTGCCTGGAGAGTCACATCATGGGCTTTTCAGTTTCCAGCTCCAGGGATCCAGAATGCCTTCCCTCCCCACAACAAGGACATCCATTTGCCCAGCCCTCTGCCTAAATATGGTTAACGTGGGGCCATGAGGGGGCTGAATTTTTTCCCCCACTGGATTCATCCACTGGAGTGATCCTCAGCAGACAAGAATAATAGTCCGTTGGATGGAGCCATACAATTACCATGGAATCACAGTGTTGTAACTGTGTAGTGTGAAAGTCTTTGGGTGAAGGGATTAAACACCTCCGTTATGCTCATGTACAGGTTCCTATCTAGGAATGGCTGCCTCTGAATTAAAAAAAATTGACAAATGGGGAGCCCTATGGTTTCTGAAGGGACATAAAATTTCAGCTAAACGGAGCTTCTGATACTCCAAGAGAAACACAACCAATTGTATTTGTAAACACAAAAATGAAGAAACAAAAGAGAAAGAACTACTATTTTCAAGGTTCTGATTTTTATTAATTTTGCATTATGATTGTTATTTATTTTTGCCAAGTTTGGTTTGGCAAGTTTTCAAATTATAAGTTTAATTTGATTCCTATGAATCTCCCAAACAGCCTAACAGGTGGCCCCTGCCGGATGCCCAGAGGAAGGCGAAAAACCTCCAGGGTCTCAGGCCAATCTGCCCTGGAGGAAAATTCCTTCCCGGCCCCAAAAGTGGCGACCAGTGCTACCCTGGGCATGTCGACAAGAGCCTTCCTTCTGCAAGCAAAGGGTGAAGCTCCCTCCTTCCATCTCTCCATGTAGAAGGCATGCTGGCATCTTCCAGGGTCCATCCTCATCATCAAGGAAAAGCTGTCCTGTCTGGACAGCGTCATGTTTCTTCTGAATTTTATTTTAAATTTAGTAAACAGTGCTGCTGCTGTATCTAATGATATTTTAGGAAGCAGGATTTTAAAAAAATGGATCAGCAAAATCTTACTGGAGTATCATTTTGCAGTGACGTCTTGCTATACCCCATTTCCAAATCATAAGAGTTTTCTTATTTGGATCTCTGAAGACCTTGTAGCATTTCTCCCTTCGAAAGTGGGCTTCATATTTCAAAACTTCCATATGTATATCTATTATTAATTTTCTTTCAGAAGCTTATAGTTCTCTGCTGAGGTTAACTTGGCAGGCTTTTACAGCAGGATCACTGAAGGCTTACATAAACTCAATCTAGAAAACGATGACACTGAAAAAGGCAAAGACTTCTCATAGCCTGGATCCACCAACAATCAGAGATTGCATTCAAGGAATCAGAAGAAGACTAGGACGGGGAAGGGCAGCTATGAAAGAACTAGACAAGATGATCAAATGCAAAGCTATAATATTGAATACTAAAGAAATGATCTACCATACAATTGTATTTCCCATCGCCCTGTATGAATGTGGGAGATGGACGTGAAGAGAGTTGATAGAAATCAGGAGTGCTGAGGATACCATGGATGGTCAGGAAGACATGGATACGGGAACATACCAAGTCCCCCCGCCCACCCCTCATAAGCCAGGATGGGCAAACTAAGGCTGCCATATTTTGGTCACATTATGAAAAGGCATGACTTACTACAGAAGACAATAATGCTTGGAATGGCAGAGGACAGGAGAAAAAGACATGGACCACATACCATATGGATAAACTAAAGAGGCTAAATCTCAGAGCCTCAAAGAACTGTGCAGAGTGGTTGAGGATGGAGGGGCCTGAAGAGTGTTTCATTCATGGGGTTACCCTGAGTCCATGTCCACTTGAAGGCATTTAACAACAACAGTAACCAAATACATTAATTTTTCAAACATCCTAACTGGTGGACGCTGCTGGATGCCCAGAGGAAGGCAAAAAACCTCCAGGATCTCAGGCCAATCTGCCCTGGAGGAAAATTCCTTCCCGACCCCAAAAGTGGCGGTCAGTGCTACCCTCGGCATGTCAGCAAGGACCACAGACCACCAGCCTCCCAGCTCTTGTTCAGGCCAAACTTATTCCTTCTTACCTTAAGGTTCACAGAATAAGCCCTTTTCTACATCAGCAGGGTTCATTCCTGCATATCACTTACCTTGTGACAGTTTCCTTGAAGTTAAATGTTGTTGAGATGTTTTCCATCATTCTTAAATGTTCTGTATTCACAAGTTGCATCCTTCAACATCACTTCTGATAGTTTCTTTGAAGTTAACATCTGCAGAGATGTTTGTATGAGTATTCAAGTCTGCAAGATGTAGGAGAAGAAGCATCAATGCACAGCTGTTGGTTTGCAGAAAAAAATGGAGGAAGGGCAGGTGGAACCAGATGTGAAGTGGAGAATACTCACCTGGAGGACTGAGTCCACCTGGAAAGCTGTCATCTTTGGGATTAAGGAAAACACATGTTTCTGGGAGCTAAATTCCCTCCCTGATCATGAAGCCAACCCAGCTGGTGCATATGAAGGAACATAACTTCAGCCGTTCATATTGACTGGCCATAAAGAGGGAAGGGTCTATGCAGCTTCACTTGATTGGAGTCATCTCTTAAGTCATGCAGAACAGTAAGCAAACCAGGCTTCAGAGCCGGTTTGAAAGAAGTTTGTCCAAAGGAAAGGAGATGTGGTGTGGAGGTCACAATGGCATTAAGTAAGGAGGAAGACAGTTTGGAGGGAACTTGGAAATATGTTTTTACTGGCACGCAGACCAGTCAAGACTAGGCTGATAGTTTCTGTTCTTAAGTCATTCTGATCCATTTTCTCTAATGAACTTTTCATAAATATAGCAAAAATGTCCCAGTCATTCTCCCATAGGTTTGTGGAGTTCTGTCTTTAACAAATGTTGTCTACTTGACCTTGCCATCTTCTTGCTATCTTCCCTGTTTGCTAGATGTGGCATAATGACAGATCATGCATGACTATTGCAAAAGATCGATCCAACGAAAGGGTCTTCAGGTCAGGGGAAGGAATATTCACTTGTGTTTTACTGGACTTTCCCTTCAGATACTTTGGTGTGGTACAGCCACCCCTTTCCGCGCCGGGTTGGGGACAGGGTAACCTCACTTCATGCCCCCGGACACCCTGACAGGCGCGGCGAGGAGGAAAAATAGGCTGCAGATAGTTGATGGAGCTCACCTCTGTCTTTTAAGCAAAAGTGACTACAAGGGAAAGGGAAGGAAAAACAATCAAGAAAGAAGAGGTGTAAGAATACCTCAGGGAGTTTTTTAAAGGTACTATAATGTCCTTTCAAGCTTGGATGCTCCTCTCTTCTTCTAGACATCTTGCTGATGCATTTTGTCCATGAAAACAGGCTGACGTCATATTCCTCTGAGGTATTATAATGAAGCCAACCACCAAGCAAACAAGGCTGCATAGTTTGGAAGAAGTGAATTGAAAGGAAAGGAGTTATGGTGGAAGAGATCACTAAGGTAATAAGAAGGAAGACAGTTTTGAAGAAACGTGGAAATGTTTTTTTACTGGCATTGAGTCCAGTCAAAGCTTGGCTGATGGTTATTGTTCTTAACCATTCTGATGTATTCTGCCAAAATTTTCATAGATCCCACAAATATTTTCCAGTCATTTGTTTTCATAGGTTTGTGGGCTCTATCTTCAATGCATCCCCAACTATGAAATGTTTTGTTTCCTTGAATATCTTTCAAAGTCCTGTTAACACAGGAAAGAAGAGAACTCCTAAAAACTGAACAGTACCAAATGGATTGAGCTTGTACCAAGTCACATCTTGCAGTGCTTTGGTAAATGTGACATTGTTGTCTGCTTGACCTTGCTGTGTTGCCATCTTCTCCATTTGCTAGATGTGGCATATTCACAAATCATGCATGGATGTTACATGAAATCGATCCAGTGAAAGGGACTGGGGAAGAAATACTCCCCTGTGTGTTAACAAACATTCTCATCAGCTATTTTGTCTCACTGGAGGGAGCATAGCTCTTGAACATAAACTGTTAGTAGGCAATTGTATGGAGAAGAGCCCAGAGGAAGAGATCCTGCTTAGGCTTCCCTTCCTGGCCCTGGTAATCACAGATGACACAGACATCAGTCGTCCCTCCCTCCCTCCAGCAGCACAAGACATGACCTACAGATGTGGTCCTTGTTCCAGGCCTGGGTTGCAGATTATGTGGTTGCTTTTCTTTGCTCACTATTTTCTCCTAGTCTTTGCTTAGAAATGTCTTCATCCTATACTTTGCATTCTTCTGAAGATCTGAATGGATGCTGCAGAGCAAAAACAGATAGATGATGGAGTTCACCTCTGTCTTTCAAGCAAAAGTGACTACAACGGAAAGGGAAGGAAAAGCAATCAAAAGAAATGAGGTGTAAGAATACCTCAGGCAGTTTTCATTCATTTTTATATGTTCTGCATCCACAAGGTTCATTTCTGGAAACCACTCACTTTGTGACAATTTTCTTGAAATTAACTTCTATTGTGACGTTGTCCGTCATTCTTAAATGGCCCTATTACCATCTTCTGTTGCTGTTGGTCGCTGTGTAGTCCCCAGATACTCTTCAAGTCTCTCCGAGCTTGCTGAGACTTGCTGGTTGAAGGAATCTGACTCTATTTCTTGTTGCTGTCTCTTTGGCGGTTTACAGACCTCCCGTTTGGGGCGGCCTGCACCCGTCCCTTTCACCTGTGTATCAGGGCCCCGATCCGCTGCTTTTCAGGCCGCAGGGAAGCAGCAAAAGGCTGCTTCCACGCGGCCTGGAAAGTCTTGTCCTTGGGGCTTGAAGCCCCAAGGACACCCGGCGGCGACGGGGAGGAGGAGAAAGGGGCTGCTTGGCCCCTTTCTCCTCTGCTTCGGTGGCGCAGCCATCTAAAGGCTGCGCCCAGCGATGCAAATGGCAAAAGGAGCTCCATTTTGGAGCTCCTTCTGCGGCCAAGTAAAGGGCGCACTATGGCCGGGGAAAGGGCACACAACGTCATGTCCGCGCTGCCCCGTATAGAGGCAGCATGCTCGTGACGCCATAATGGTGGCGCCGTCTACATAGGGCGCCACCATTTTGTATGGACTGAGTCCGTATTAGGGTTAGGGGTGTCTGGAAGGGACACCCCTTCCTAACCCTAGTACAGACCCAGTCCGTACTTTAAGGCCCGTGTGTAACGGGCCTTTGTGTTACTTCGCTGTGTCCTACCTGCCTCCTGACTGGTAGAGGCATACAAAGATTCCAGGCTTTCCAGCCAGTGAGGATGTCCCCACCTTCTTCCTGCTCCCTGTGACTCTCCACCTGGCCAGGTGTCTGAGTACAGGCCTTCTTTGCACGCGGCTTCCTGGATGGTGCCCTGCATTTGGCTGTACCACTCGGCTTCTTAGGTGCCATATTAAATGGGGGGAAGGGGGTGAATGCCACCCACAGAGCAAGGCAGAAGTAAACAAAGCAGCAATAAAGAAAGGGCAGGGTAACAGAATTAGTGTAGAGGACCCAGAGATGAAGGAGAAAAGTGGCCGGAAGAGGGGAAGGTGTGAGTCCAACAATAACAACAACCAAAAAGAGAGAGGGGGGAAATAAGAAAAAAGGGGAAGGCCAGGCCCCAGTGAGAGGCCTGTGGTAGATGCGGCAGAGTGGCCCAGCAAGAAGGCCCCTCTAAGGGGACCACGCAGTTTCACTGAACAGAGACCAGGTGGGAAGGGTCACAGGAGGGCAAAAACCAGGGGCCCGGCAATTGGCCTTCAGGGTAATGAGGGATCCAGTAAAGACCTCCACAGGGGGCTGCGTGCCCTGAGGCCTCTGCAGAAGCCTGGAAGGCCGGAGAAGCTGGGTGCGATGGCGGTGGTGGCTAGTTGCCCCCAAGGCCCCTGTACAAGTCCAGTAGGCTGGAGAAGGCTAGACGCAAAGGCACTGGAGCTGTGCAGGCAAGGCAATGCCAAGCAATGCCCACGTGCCCTCTCTGCACCCCCGGTAAACTGGTAGGCTTGCGGGAATGTTGGAAAGCTTAGGGGAGAGGGTAGGATGCCAATTGGCAACGGCCAAGGGGGACTGAGGGCGAAAGGGGGAGATTCCCACTCCCGCTGGGAGCTGAGCTAAGCATCAACCACACGCCTGTTAGCAACCTCTGATTTGTTGAAGAGGTTGGGAGCTGGGGATGGATGTGAGCAGCTGACCAGGAAGACTAGCTGCCGCACGCCTACACCTAGTCCCTGAACAGGGATCTCTCCAGGTGACTTGGGAGAGGAAAGAACAGGGAAGTAATAAAAAGGGGGCAGAAATAACTGATAAGGCAAAGAAAAACTTATCCTTCGTTGTCAATGTCCCACGCTGCTCAAGTTGCAAGAGGTCACATGGAGGGTCAGGGCATCTCCCATGTGGTGCAAAGCACCTCTCGCAGAAGACCTCTGGATCTTCCCATCTTCCAACATGAATCCATTCTGTCCCACCAGCCTTTCCTTCTCCTTTACACCAATTGGCTCACTCAATGGATCAAATACCATTGTACCAGCCAAGGCTGACCAAAGACATTTGATGAACAACAAATGCCCTCCTCCATTTCCTAGAGCAAATATAACCCTGCCACTGAAGACAAGGTGGTACCCGAGGCCAAAAATTCTGTGCTTCCCAGAAGGAAGTCTTAAATAGCGAAGACTTGAAATAACCAGCCATTAGCTGTCTTTTCTTGACATGTATCAGCAGTTACCTGCCTCATCTTGGGTACCCGGCAACAGTCTTAACTGCTATAGAACATTAACGCATCACAATGGCAGTCATGGAGCATCATCCATGCTCAGTTTAGGCCACAGTCAGATGAGCATCCTGAAATGTTTCTGGAAGTCAAATATGGTTGCAAATGTTTTTGCATTGACAGATATTCCTATGATGCACCAAAGGTTTAAAATTGTACCTTGTTAGCAATATAACCTTGAGAGAATCTACATTTAAATTAATCCTTTCATATGTCCATTGGGCTGAAATTAAGGGGGGAAACCTTGTTTGCGTGGTGTCCTCAAGCTCTTGAGAGTGAATTATGGCTGTAGTTTTCTGCATTGGTAAATAAATATTCCTAGGACACTCTAAATGCTTAAAATTGTACCTTATTAGTAACAAACCCTTGCAGAATCTGCATTTAAATTAATCCTTTCACTTGTCCATTGAGTTAAATAGCTTCCAAGATCAGATGGGATATGGTGCCTTTGGCGCATTTATCCACATAGAATTGGTGGATTTCAAGGAAAGGAATGGAGCTGGTCCATCAGTTGGTTGATTCAAAGTAGCGGCTCCCTAACTTTGCTCTTCCAGATGTTTTGGACTTCAGCTCCCAGAAGCCCCCCAGACGGTTTGGATGAAGTTCAGGGATTCTGGGAGCAGAAATCCAAAACATCTGGAGGACCAAAGTTTGGGAATCTTATTGATACAAGGGATGATCACTAGTTGGCACCCAAAAACAGGCTACATAGGACACCCAAATGCTTTCATGGGCATCATTCTGCTTTATGCCAATGAGAAGACCTTCAACCATGATCAGAACTGGCTTTGGAAAGTTCTAGACTGTGGAATGACCTGCCAGAAGAGGTTTGACAACTGAATATGCCGCCTGAATTTAAAAGAGCATTAAAAACCAGTCTCGTCTGGCAGATTTATACAGATGATTTTTAAGTTGTGGATTTTAAATGATGAATTTTAAATGTGGATTGTTTTAATATGGGTACTTCTTGTTAGTCCTGAAATTGATGTGTGTTTTAACAGATGTCATGTATTTGTAAATTGTTGTTGTTCCCGCTCAATCCATGGGAAGAAGCGGGTAAGAAATTATTTTTGTTGTTGTTGTTGTTACTGTTAAGTTTGAATACTACTGATGTATACATTTGCAACCTTGGAGATTTCAATTTAGCCTGAGAAGTACGGAACCGAAACTTTTGGAAGCTTGTAGCTTCTGCATTCAATAATGCATATAAGGGTTACTTTGTTGTTAACTTCCACCTAGTTGACTTTGAGTTATGGTGACCATATGAATGAGGCCTCCAGTCACCCTGTCACCAACAGCCCCTGACAAGTCTTACAGACTCAGAGCCATGGCTTCCTTGAGTGAGTTTATCCACCTGTAATGTGGTCTTCCTCTTTTCCTACTGCCTTTTACCTTGACAAGCATTATTGTCTTCTCTAATAAATCATGTCTTCTCATGATGTGTCCAAAGTATGACAGTCTCAGTTAAGTCCTATTGGCCTCTAGGGATAGTTCAGACATCACTTGTTCCATTCATTTTATTCTTTCCTGAAACCAGCTTGAACATCTGGAATTTGTCACTCCATATATTGCAAAAGCCTTTGTTGTAAAAATTTTGACCATCACTTAACTTGAATTGGAATTTTCCAGAAATTGGCAACGCTGCTGGATAACCACCTGTCGGGGATGCTTTGGTTGTGAGTTCCTGCATGGCAGGGGCTTGGACTGGGTGGCCCTGCTGGTCTCTTCCAACTCCATGATTCTAAGATCAGAGACCAGTAATGGAAACCCACTGGTTGACCTTGGGCAAATTGCTGCCTCTCAGCCTCCTTAAGATACATCCCTTAAATCAGGATCTGTGTGTGTAGTTTGGGATGCAAATCTTCACTTGAGTCATTCTTGCAGTAAAGAGTGAATGGTTTCAATTGTTTTCTCCACACAGGCTGAGAGTTTGCACAAGGGCTAACCAGGATATGTGTGTGTGTGTGTGTGTGTGTGGACTCCACATATACATGAAATTATTGTTGTTGTGTCTCTTCAAGCCATTTCTGACTTCTGTGGTGACCATAGAGCAGACCTATCCTGAGTTGTTTTTCTTGGCAGGATTTGCTCAGAGGAGGTTTGACATGCCTTTCCCCTGAGACAGTAACTTGCAAAACCCCATCACAACCCTCCTGTTCCCTCTTGCAACGCACAATAACAACACATTTACACAATCCAGACACCATTTTATTTCATTGTGTGTGTGTGTGTGTGTGTGTAAGAAGAAAGCACAGCGAAACTGAAAAGGGGAAGAGAAACAGACACCCAAAACTCTCCGTCTAAACCGGAAGCACAACTTGAATGCTCTGTAGTGCTCTTCCACTTCCGGGGCGGCGGTTGCTAGGGCAACGACTACTACTACGAGGATGACGACTACGACTAGGCCTCTGTTGCCATGGCGACGAGGGCCTCTTGAAGTTCCGGCCTGCGAGGGACCAAAGAAAGCAAACCGCCGGGCAAGATGTTTATCTACTTGAGCAAAAAGGTGAGGGACCTGAGAGGCCGGGATGGAAGAGGGGTCCAAAATAAGCACACTGGAGATTTAACTCGGTTTGGAAGCGCTTTAACTTGTTGTCTGGCTCGTTGCTATGGAATTCTGGGAGTTGGAGTTTGTTGTGGGGTCCAGAGCGGAGCTCCGCTCTGGACCCCACAACAAACTCCAACTCCCAGAATTCCATAGCCTTGAGCCAAAGAAAGAGTTAAAGCGCTTCCAAACCGAGTTAAATCTCCAGTGTGCTTATTTTGGACCTCTGATCCTTCCTCTTAAACATTGCCTGCAGCACATGGCGTCTTTCATCCGTGGTCTCCCCTCCAAGTACCAACCAGGGCTGGCCCTGCTTAGCTTCCAAGAAGCCAGACGTAGTTCTGGCGCCTAGGTTAAAGTGTTTAGGCTAACAGGGTTAAACGATGGCGAAATGCATGATAAGATTTTGTGTGTGTAATACACACACACATATATAGACACACACATATATATTTAGACACACACATACACATGCACATACATATATAGACACACACATATAGACACACATGTATATTTAGACATACACATGCACATATAGATGCACACACATATATAGACACACACATATAGACACACATGTATATTTAGACATACACATGCACATATAGATGCACATACATATATAGACACACACATATAGACACACATGTATATTTAGACATACACATGCACATATAGATGCACACACATATATAGACACACACATATATATTTAGACACACACATACACATGCACATACATATATAGACACACACATATAGACACACATGTATATTTAGACATACACATGCACATATAGATGCACACACATATATAGACACACACATATATATTTAGACACACACATACACATGCACATACATATATAGACACACACATATAGACACACATATATATTTAGACATACACATGCACATATAGATGCACACACATATATAGACACATATGTAGACACATACATATAGGCACATATATATATATATTTAGACATGCACATGCACATATAGATGCACACACATATATAGACACACACATACACACACAGCTTGAAAATATTCCAAAAAAGTATACATTCCAAGTAGCAAACTTTGATTTTCCATTTTCTATCAGGGACACCATTTTACTATGTATTTAATGTTACTTGAGCATCCATGGATTTTGTTATCCATGGGGGATCCGCTGGAACCAAACCCCAGTGGATAACAAAATCCCACCACACACACACACATGCATGCCTTCAAATCACCTGTCAGCTTATGCCAACACCATGATTATTATTTTTTGGCTGTGAATATATGGAGACCTCATGAATTTCATAAAGTTTTCTCAGGCAAGGAATGCTCAGAGGTTGTTTTGCCAGTTCCTTCCTCTGAAATAAAGCCTGGGATGCATTGGTGGCCTCCTATCCAAGTACTAACCAGAGCTGATCTGCTTAGTGTCCCTAGTTCAGAAGGGATTAGGTGCCTTTAGGGTATATCAGTTGCATATGTGGATCTAAAGAATATTGTGAAACATGGCTTTACCAGTTCCTTCCTGTGAAATATAGCCTGCAGTGCCTGGTATTCATTCCTTGGTGGTCTCCCATCAAGTACTAACCAGAGTTGAGCCTATGTACATATAGGAATTTTTGCCTGTTGACTTATGGGGACCCCATTAATTTCATAAGGTGTTCTTAGCAAAGGAATCCTCACAGATGGATCTTCTGGCGCCTTTAGGGCTGCAACAGACTGTACACATCTCTATCCATCAGTACCAACGTTATCTATCACTTCTGATTCCACCTTCACTGTATTGTGTGGTTATGTGCCTTCAAGTCGCCTATCAATTTATGGTGGCCTCATTAATGTCATAGGTTATTTTTTTTTAACTAACCAGTTTATTTACGTAGCATGTGATGTCTGAAATCTTCACCTAAGGCAGTCAAGGTACAGCTTCAGGAAGCAAGAGGATCAAACCCAGTTCACCTCCAGACAAGATTTTTTTATCATGCTACCATGAATTTTGCAGAGGTTTTAGGGAGTGTGGTCTGCTCATGGCAGTCCTTTGTTTTCCCATTCCTTTTCCTGTCTTTTTATTTACTGAAGAAATGTCAACAAGGGCCCAAAACACACTGCAGAAATAACCCAATTTGAGACAGCTTTAACTGCCCTGGCTCAGTGCTAAGGAATTCTGGGAACTGTAGTTTTGTGAGACATTTATCCTTCTCTGTCAGAGAACTCTAGTGCCAAAATAAACTACAATTCCCATAATTCCCTAGCATTGAGCCAGGGCAGTTAAAGCAGTCTGTTTCTGCAGTGTGATTTTGACCAGGGAGAATAAGATGGAATAAATGCATAGTGTTTCTCGTCACTGGTGTAAGAGGTCCTCTTATTGGAAATGCTCCTTTTGTAGAATCTCTCTCAGCTTAATTTTAATGTTATACTACACCTCTGTCCTTGTTCAAACTTACATAATTCAAACAGAAGCACTTAATGTGGGGTGGGGTGGGGGTAGAGGCTGGGCAACATTACTTTAGAGGGACTGTCATTAACTGTCCTTGTTTAAAGTTTCATAATTCAAATACAAGATGCCCACTTCATGCAATCATAAAATTTAAATGTTACCTATGCAATTGTGCTTCGGATTCTGAAGCATAGTTAGTGTTGGCCAAATAACAAAAATGTTACCCAGTTTTCACGTCTCTGCAATCTCCTGAATTCTTCAGAGCGGGGGGGGGGGGGGGGAGATTTTACCATCTTCCTGCTTGCCTCCATCTCATCTGTTTACCTTGCTGTTTCAGTAGCAAAAGGAGGGGAAGGATTCTGTCATCCCTCCTGGCTTCACCATAAGCGTGGCTTGCTGTTGCAGGAGTGCCATATACCTTAGAAGCATAGAGTTGGAAGAGATCTCAAGGGCTATTCAATCCAACCCTATTCTGCCATGCAGCAATACACAATCAAAACACGCCCAACAAATGGCGATCCAGCTTCTGTGAAGTTGAAGGCTTTCATAGCCGGCATCCATAGTTTTTTGTGGGTTTTTCGGGCTATGTGGCCATGTTCTAGCAGAGTTTCTTCCTAGGAAGAAACTCTGCTAGAACATGGCCACATAGCCCAAAAACCCACAAAAAACAATCCAGCTTCTGTATAAAATGCTCCAAAGAAGGAGACCCCAGCACACTCCAAGAGAGCAATTCCACTGTCAAACAGCTCTTACCGTCAGGAAGTTCTTCCTAATGTTGAGGTGGAGGAAAGGTATCATCTTCTGAATGGAGCCACAACTGTAGCAACCATAGGGTTGCAACAGTTGTGTCTCCATACAGAAAGATGGGTAGTGGGGGAATTAGGCTTCCTGGTTAGATAAGAGGAAGATTAGAGGTACCTAGAGGGTTTGGGGAATGACTAAATCCTGTTATGCCTCTGACTGGGAACAGCATATTATCTATTTTAATTCAAAATGGCTTGCTGTAATAAGCTGTGCAGCTGTGTGTGGGTGGGGAATAGTTTGTATACCTGCATGGCTCATGGACGAATCGGGAAGTGTTCCCTCTTGCCATTTGGAGCAAGGTGCCTGCCTCATTGATCCAAACCACCACTGGCTGTACATATGACAGATCTCCCCACTGTCCTACCAACTTTTAAGTTTTGGATAGTTGTGGAGGAACCATAGTGTTGTATGTAGAAAGTCCTAGTTTACTCTCCAAGATTCTCAGGCATGGCTGAAAAAGAATCCTTTATGAAACCCTATAAGCTGCTGCTGTTGTTTAGTGCAAATACGGGGGGGGGGGGGGGGGGATGTAGGGACGAGAAAGGAGTGACTGTATATAATAATGGATTGGGCAAACATATTAATATTTGGTAAGACAGAGATATTGAAAGCTGAGGTCGAATTTGCAGCCCCTGAAGCCCCCCCAAAGAGCACAGATTCTCCAATTTTTTTTATTTTAAAAACAGTCTAAGGCCAATTTTTTACCCCCTCTAAACCTTCCAAAGTGTTGCTCCAAGCCTCCCCACACATCTTTAAAAGGAAAATGATTCTCCAAAAATGAAACTGGAAGTGTGAGGTATGTTTGGTGTGGTCCATCAGCGGGGTGCAGGGGCAAAAATAATCCCCTACACTGTTGCCCCCCTCCCCCAATGTTAGCAGATTATATGCTCCAAAACTGATGCACTGTTCAGCACTGCTGCACTGTTCAAATCAGATAAAGTAGTAAGATCTTTGGATAATTAAATAATGGTTGGCAAATGATTGGCATTCTAACCTGAAGGATGACTCTCTTTGCTACCACAGATGCGTCCAGCTACGTTGGCCATCTTAATTTAAATTAAATTTATATTCATGAGTGAATATAAATGAAGTTTACATTAGGATGGCCAAAGTGGCTGGAGGCTGCAGGCACATGTGGTTGAATACTGCATAAACTTAATTTATATTAAGATAACCTGAATATAATTTAAGTGAACGTAAGCATCTACAAATACCAGGGTTGTTTTTTTAAATTAAAAAGTACCATTGGTCAGCATTGATAGTGCTGAACTAAGTGAGTTAATGTTTACTATATCACCAACAACAACAACAACACTACTCTGTAGAATATGATGAAGAACATGTGTGTGTTACTGTCAAATCTGTTTATATGTATACTTAAAATGCTAGAACAGTCCATAGTTCATGGTGAACAATATCCTGTTTAATTTCAATGCTCTGTGTTCTTAACAAAAATTTATATTTCTTTCAGATTACAGTTCCTGGCAATTCTAGATTGAAATCTATTTCTTGGAGCAAGGATCAGGGCTATATAGCCTGTGGTGGTCAAAATGGTCTGCTGAAAGTTTTAAAATTAGAGATGAAACCAGGTAAATTATACTCCTATAGTAGGTCCATCCAATCTTTGAAAATAACCAGCACTTTTATTACCATTCCTTGATGTTGTGGCTCTGGGTGGAGTTTTCTATGTGGTATTGGGGATGTTTTTGTATGTTCAGGGGCTGTCCACACCATTGTTTTTTTTTCTGAGTGGGGAGTATAGGGGAGGCTTTGGAGGACTGACAGGGATTTCAGGGGCTGCAGAAGTGAGGTCCAGGGGTTGCATGAGGCTCATTTTCGGCACCTTCCTGTAGAAGATGAAAGGCAGAAAACAAAGCTGAAAATTGCCAAATTAGCAAACATTCTACCTCATGAAGCTGTTCCCAGTCACACAAACTAAACGTAAAGTAAATAGTTACATAAAACAGTCTCTAATTAAAGGCAGAATTAAAGAGAAGTAGCAGGGCCCAAGACAACAGGGACTTATGGGCTTATGGGGCTAACAAGAGGAAAGCCCTTTCTCATATGCCTTTAAACCTGAATGATATGGCAGCCATTCTAGAAGGAATTTGAAAAATACTTTATTTACTTTTAAAAATGACACAGCGAAAGGTAATTTGCCACTACCTTATTCATATAGAACACATGGTAGTTGTGTCCTTGCAAGCAGCTGAATATCAAATTGCACTGGCAAACGCCATGTTGTCAATTGCCAACCTGTGCCATCCCTTGCCACATTACTCATCAGAATATGCAGATTTCCCATCAGCTAGAGATGGCAATCATTACTATTCTGAATGATGGTGGCTGGTGTGCACACAAACTTTAATTCTTCAGTCACCATAGAAATAATATAAAGCCCTGGGATTAATAACTATTGTTTTCTGGCTACATGTAAAATAGTCTTAGAGGATTCACCACCGAGGAATCCAGACAAGAACTTTATTGTCACTCCTAAACTAAAACTCCTGACACCACCCAGATTCAATCAATTTCAAAGTTGCTTACTGAGAAATCCATATAATGACACTATCCTCACAGGGTTAAGAGACTCGTAGAATAGCTACTCAGGAGAATGGAAAAGGAAGTGACAGTTGCTTTCTCAATACACTAGTTTTGATTTTAGGTTAGATTCTAATTTTCTTTCTTTTAGTGAATTTAGGATTTTCCCACCTTCCTGTTTTCTTTGCAGCCCCTGTTCCTAAGCGTAGGAATGTTGTGAGGTATGTTGACCGGGGTGCAGACAGAGGAGGGAGTTTCTTATGCCTATGGAAGAGCACTTTACTGTACCAAGCTATGTCTTAAAATCATGTTTAAACTTTATTTTTTAAAGATGAAGGCAAATTAAAGGGACTTGCAGTACCTAGCAATCTCTCAATGAATCAGTCACTTGACGGACACACTGGTAAGCATTTCTATAGACCTATATTTTAGAGCTCATACATTTTTGACAAGTATAAAACGTCCTTTGGAATAAAATGCTCAGGAACTGCTATGATTTCATTGAGAAACTATTCTCATTTTATGATTAGAAAATTGTTCTATATGTGAAAAAAGTTTTTTTTAAAAAGGAAATAGTTTAGATATGTATTATTATTGAAATACTTGTTTTCCTCTAGCATGTAATTGTGCAGAAAACAATTATTTCAGTTCACTGTGGTTTAGTATTTGCTGCTGCCTGCTGAGTGTTTCAGTGCTGATCTGATATCACACACCTTTTCTTGTTTCCTTGTCCCATCTAAATAACATGTTTGTACTTCAAAATGTGGTGTTTCATGGCACATGTGATAAAGGTGATCAATATGCCTGGAGTTTTGTGTTGGGTTTTTGTTGTTGTTGTTGTTGAGTAAAATATGTTGTTCCCTCTTTTAGATTAAGCCATTGTACCTCTGTTCAACAGTTTATTAAATAAATCAGTTTAATAAAAAAAAAAAAAAGTATGTCAATGCTTTTTAATGTCAGAAAGTATTAGAGATATTTATAAAACAAAAAGTGCACATTCTCAGAGCTGCAGCAATAATAAACTATATTTACAGTCCATATATTTGATTCAGTTGTCCTAAAATAAAAGAGGCTTTGGGGGCTGTAAATATAGTAAACTATTGAAATCTTAACAAATGTTAAACAAAAGTGTACTTTGATAATCAATATCTTGAAATAATGCCTTGAATTACTATGGTCAGCTGGTTATTTGGTAACCATCCTTCTGGTTGTAAGCCTCTCCAAAACTAATTCAAATGGCTCTTGAATAAGAAACACACAGTCTGTCTCTGGTGCTATACTCAAAGCCTTACCAGTAAAACAGGGCAAAGTTTACATTTCCACTTCCATAACCTTTGAGAGCCTGGAATTACCTCCATACCATATTCAAGAAGAGGAGACTTTGTAGAGGAGTATTTGGAAATAATCATAATTGTATGTAAAAGGTGACTGAAGAATTTGGTGAAAATATGCAGCAAAGTACTTCATTACGTATAGAAATCAAAATGTATTTACTGGGAAAATACATACTGTGTAAATTACTGATACATGGTACACCTAGGATTGAATCCAATAGTTATGTTTCATTGGAAACTCTGTCAAATGGAAAGGAAGAGAAAAGTTTGGCCAATTCACCTTGCAGCTTCTAAAACAAGCTTCTCCAAACCAAATGGGCAACTGCAGGAATGTAGAGAATCAGAAAAAAAAAATTGTGTTCTCTCCCCCGCTTCTTATCATGGGAGCCTACCGTGGGCCGAAGCAGATGGGTGGCAACGAGCAGCCTCCGGCTGCAGTCAGCCCAAGGCAGCAGTAACCACCTGACCCACTCTCAAAGTGGGCCGCTGCCGTGGTCCTAAATGGATTGCTGCCAGGAGCAGATTAAATCTGCCCCTTTTTTCCCTGTGGCTTCAAGCCGCCTTTGGCAGCCTCAGAACAACTTCTAGCCACTTCAGGGGTGTGCACAATCTGAACACCGCATCCTCAAAGCAATTAGAAGCCGCTTCTTTTGGCCCATCTGTTTTGGCCCAATGAACTGAAGACACCTCTCCCATAAATAAATTAGTACCATTGGATCCAACCCTTTATTTATTTTTTATGTTTTTTGTTTTTTATGTATGAGTTCAGATTCCACTATAGTATTGTTATGTGTGTGTTGCTTGCTTTTAATATATTCAAAAATTTTGAGAACTTTTTAATTAGGTATAATTAATTTGTCATTGTTGATCCAGCAGTATAAGATTCTGCATTTTCTAGGTGCTGTGCAAGTAGTGACATGGAATGAACAGTATCAAAAATTAACCAGCAGTGATGAGCATGGTCTTATCATTGTCTGGATGATGTATAAAGGTAAGAAATTTGCTTAAGAGAGACTATTTTCAGTTTCTTTGAGATTTGTACTATGTTTTGTTAGACTTTAATTGGAGCTTGAAAGCTCTAAGTAGGATTATTTATGTTTTAAATGCTTATTCTGGATGTTTATGCTAATAGATTTACCCTAAATGGTTAAAATGTTTTACGGCCATTCTTTGTCATCACAACTGCTGAGTCAAAGCTAGAGCTAAGACACTACGTCAGCAGTTTTTAATGTTATTAACGGAGTAGATAAAACATAAAATATCAAAGATAAGATACATCCAAATATAGAAAAATACGCATATAGTTATATAAGGCTGAGCAGCATTCACAGTTAATATAATTTTCATAGTCAGAGGGAACTGTTATATAATTTGTCACAGCTCTCGACTCATTTGTCCTTGGAGCAGGGATGACTGTATCTGAAATCCTTGTTTAGAATCATTCTGTCCCATGTCTTACCTATACAACCATAGCTAAGCTAAAGAGGTTGCCTATTCTTCAATGTGTAATGCAGAGATTTAGTGACATGACTAGCCCAGATAAAAGAATATGAGGGCCCAAACAGACAGGCCAAAATAAAGCTGCTTTGGGTCACTTTGGAGGTATGCTGTTTAAATTCTGCATGCGTCCTAAGAGGCCGGAAGCCACACCAAAGCCATGTTGCAGTCCTAAGTACTAGAGCGCAGCTTCTGGCCTCTTAAGATGTGTGTATTATTTAAACAAAATACCTCCAAAGTGACCCAAAGCAACTTTATTTTGGCCTGTCTGTTCAGGCCCACTGTTAGTGAACTGTGTGTGTTAGGTGGATCCCATAGAATACCTCTTAAAGCATGTTTAATTGTTTTGATGGTTTTCAGATCACATCAGTCAGTAGGAGTAAACTTGAATGGATTTCAGCTACACTTTCCACAAAGGGAATGATTCAAAATATAACAGAATCTTCTGATGTGGAAAAGAAGGTCATCAATTCTCCCTTCTACCACTTGCTCAACCTGCTAGTGTTTCAGACGTCATAGTACCAAACAGAACTCTTAATCCAACCAAATACCAGTTAACCTTTACTCAAATATATCTAGTTTATGTCCAACACAATTAATTAAGGTGAAGAATATCCATGTTCAAAGTTTGGCTGAATTTACATTCTTGACTTCAGGTGCTTGGTATGAAGAGATGATCAACAATAGAAATAAATCTGTTGTTCGAAGTATGAGATGGAATGCTGATGGACAGAAGATCTGCATTATATATGAAGATGGTGCCGTAATTGTTGGTTCTGTAGATGGTAAGGTTAGCTTATATTGTGTTAGCTTATATTGCTGCTGCTGCTGCTGTTGTTGTTGTTAATAGTATTAAGCTTTATTGTTAGCACATACACTGCTTTAAAAGTATTAGGCACCGATTTCATGAAAGAAAAGACTCTTGAAATCTTTCTCCCCCCTGTTCACCATGTATTCAGAGAACTTCTGGAAACAAAGCAGGGCCTGTATACCTCCCTCCCTCCGGTCTTCATTAGTTGAGCAGGAAGAAGTGAAGGGGGAATGTTCATGCTGAGTACATTTAGAATTATCCTCACCACATTTCGTAGTCCATAGATGGTAAAAGTCTTTGTTGTAGATTTTTGTGCCTCGCATTGCTTACATGGGAGATTAATGCAATGCTTACTGCTATCCCTGGTGTCCTCTTTCTTGAGAATTGCTACATATATTGAGCATTTCCAATCTGTGTGTCATTGTTTCGTTTTCCATATTTGTTGACCGATTTTAATTAGAACTAGAGTAGATTCTGTCTCTGTAGCTTGAAGCAGCTTTATTAGTATGTAATCTTTTCCTGACCATTTATTTCTCCCAAGTGCCCTGAGTGCAGCTTCCACTTCACATAGTTCTTCCTTTAATGCTTATCCCATAGCATCCAAATTCTTGCTAAAAGAGAACAATCATTTTAATTCCTTAGATCTTGTGGAAGAGATGTTTTGTTCTTCTGGCTCTTGGTCAATTAGGCTTAATAGTGCAAATCTATTTTTTACATTATCTTTAAATTCTACAGTATTCTCCAGGTTGTATTTTCACTCTTTTATATCAGCAATTCATGGTCTGCGCCACAATGTGCTCCTGGTACTGTTTTTGTAGAGAAAATAGAACTTCTCCACCTCCTGCTTTCAGTTATATAGTCTATTTGATTTCTGTATTGGCCATCTGGTGATATCCATGTATACAGTTGCTTGTTTGGTTGCATGAAGAATGTAGCCTTGCAAATTCCATTGTTTGACCCTAGGCCTAATTTTCTTATAATCTTTGATTTTGCTCTTTTTCCTACTTTTGCATTCCCTTGACATGGCCTATGCTATGATTAACAAGAAGGCCTGTTCTGGTGTATGATCAGTTTCCTCCTGGACTCTGGAATAGAATCTTTCTGTTTCTACCTCTTCTGTCTCTGTAGTTGGAGCACAAACATGTCGTCTTTTCTGTTATTTTGATGGGTTTTCCCTGAAGTCTTATTGAAATGATTTGATCAGACTTTGCATTATAGCCTTTGATTGCTTTTACTAAGTCTCTCCTCACTATATTATAAAGAATAATTGTCTGAGTAAAAATGTCCTATTCCAGTCCATTTCACTGCAAATATTGCAATGTTTATACATTTTATTTCTTGTTTTTGTCTACCTGATTCATGCTTCTCACATTCCATATTCCTATGTGTGTGCAGCTTCAAACTTTTCTTTCACCACTGAGCACAGGTGAACATCCTTTCAACTTGAGCCCAGTTTCATCATCAGCCACAGTTGTCCTCTTCTTTACACCAGTAGAGCCATCCAACCTGGGAGATTCATTTTTTGGCACTAACTTTTGTTTCATTTTGGATTATCTCATCATAGGGTTTTCATGGTAAAAGTCATTCAAAAGGGGTGTACCATGCCTGGTTTTGTGCAGTACTAACAAGTGTTAGCCATGCCATTGCCATTGTCTCTGAAAGATCCTCTGCCAGTCTCTCTCTCACACACACATACCAGGGACGTAACCAGGATTTTAGGAAGGGGGGATCCAGACTAAGTGCCACCATTATAATGGGGCTTGGGTGCGACGGCACAGCAGCATGCACCATTCATTTTTCTAATGAAAGGGGGGGTCTGGACCCCAAGGACCCCCCCCCCCTTTGGCTACATCCCTGCTCTCTCTCTCTCTCTCTCTCTCTCTCTCTCTCACACACACACACACACACACACACACACACACACTCTGCTGCTGCTGCTGCTGCTGCCCAACTGTTGCACTAAACTTCCTGCATTATTCTAAGTGATGTAAAGCTTTATTCTTAATTGTGGGTTGTAGTAAACATATTCTCTGTTGAAAGGGAATCGGATTTGGGGAAAAGATCTGAAAGTGCAACTCCATCATGTTGCATGGTCTCCAGATGGCAGAACTCTACTATTTGGAATGGCAAATGGAGAAATACACATCTATGACAAGCATGGGACTTTTATGGTAAGTTCAGAGATCTGGGCAATGTACTCTACTGCATAGTCTTGTGTGGTTCCTGCCCAGTTGTTCACAGTTAGGTATATTTCTGCATGATCTTCACTGCTGTAACCTGAAGTTGTTGATATTTTTTTATTCTGCAATGACCACACTATGCCTAAATGTCTTACCAATATATTCTTTATTATCTTGTATAAAAAGAAAACAAATAACAATACAAATACAATATCAATTACTGCTCTTTAAAGTCTTCTTATCTTCATAGACCCATATCGATTCTTATATGTCTTCTTAAAATTTCAAAGAACTCACTTTTCTTCTAAAATAAAAGACCCATACTCTCCGATCTGTATTAAACAACTACATATTAAGCTAACAGACATAGATAAAGCAAGATACAACTGTTCATCGAAAGCTACCAATTTTCCCATCTATCTTATTAAAGTATAATACATATATAACTCTCCAATTCTCGGTTCCTATCCTATCTTACTGTATCTTAAGCAGGAGACTCATTATTTCTTCTACTCCCCTGCATTCACCAAAAATATAAACAGACAGAATAAAGGAGAAGCTTAGTATCTTCATTATATTATTATCCAATCAAAAGAGAAGTCATGCCTCAATAAGGTTTAGGTTCAGATCCCATTCCTTTTCTCACATGACTAAAACCTTTTTCCAATCGTCTTCCCTTTTAGTCATATTACAATTTTGAGCATTACAAGATAGTCTGCCTAATTCCCTGTATTCATTAATTTTCTGCATCCAGTTTACCCAAAATTGGGATCGCATCTGATTTCCACAATTTTGCTATTTCTGTTCTGGCTGCTGTCATGAAATATAATATTATTCTCCAACATTGACCTTCGTTTTGAGATTTTAAAACCAATATCATATTTAATAAGTACAATTTGGGATTCATAGGGAATTTTATTCCAAATATTTGCTGAATTGACTCATGTACTACCTTCCAGAATTTTTGTATTACCTCATAACGCCATCAGATATGAAAAATGGTTCCCTTTTCACTATTGGATCTCCAGCATTTACCCTGTGTTGATTTGTATATATTTTTAAGTTTCCATGGGGTATAATACCATCTATTCATTATTTTCATATGATTTTCTTTTAAATACTGCTCAACCATAAATTTGTTTTTTCTATTCCAAGCATTTTGCCGTTCCTCAATTTCAGTTTTGCATCCCAGGTCACGCACCCATTTGACCATAATTTAACTGATTTAAATTTAAATACATTAAATTGTATTGCATGCACATACCATGCTTAATTGATTTGTGGATTGCAGCCAATGTGTGTAGGCAGATTTTTCATTTTTTTTTCTCATAGTACTTTTGTTACAAAAGCATTCCATCCTTAGCTCCCAGTAAGCAGAAAACTATGATATAATTGACTTTTAAAGAACATCTTATTTAATATAAAAACATTTAAGCAGACACTTTCTCATCTACATTTGAACTTATTACATTACTTGGGAGTAAATCTCATTTAACAGAAGGGGTTTTCCTTTCAAATGAACATGAAGAGGATCAGTAAAAACATGTTTGAGTCACTTGTGTGATAGATTTGTTATGCTCATTTTACCTATATATATTAAATTATTATTTTAGATGAAAATGAAAATGAACTGTTTGGTGAATGTAACTGGAGCATTCAGCATTGCTGGAATACAGTGGTATCCTGGAACAGAGGGCTACGTTGAACAAGATTGTCCTTGCCTTGCTATTTGTTTTGACAATGGAAGATGCCAAATAATGAGACATGAGAATGATCAAAGTAAGCACCACCTTGGAATGCCTCTAAATAAAGCCATAAATTCAATTGCTTGAAAGTTCTGTACAGGGCTGATGTATGAAGCCATTATTCATTCAAGTATCTGTGTGTGTTCTCCATGTCATGAAACTTACCTATATATATTTTTAACAACTAGATCCCGTCTTGATCGATGGTGCACTGAATGTTGTGAGTGTCCAGTGGAACCACTGTGGAAATGTGCTGGCTATTGCAGGCTTCCAGAAGAACGCCACACAAGAGAAAGATATAAATGTTGTGCAGTTCTACTCTCCATTTGGTGAGGTAAAGTAATATCTTTTGTTTTTCTGATTGACCCTCTGTACAGTGGTTGACCCAAATAAAGATTTTTGACTGAAACCAAAGTTCAGGAGTGATAGTAGCAGACAAGCTTCTCTGAAAGACATTTTGGGTATTTTCTAGGTTACACTCTCATTGGGATGGAAGTGTGAGTAGTACTCCAAGAGGTATACGTAGCTAGTGTCCTATGTAAATAGCATCTTGGGCTGGAGGTGATTGGAGTTATAGGCCAGCACAAAGGGTGGGTGTCAGCCTAGGAAAATTTAAAATGTGACCTTGCTGTTAAGATGTATATTTTTGTTATGTTTATAATACAGTTCAGTACATGATAGTGGAAAACATCATAAGTGACTAGAAACCTCTCCAAAAGGTTCTCTTTAGATCTAGTATTTCAAATATTGCTTTGCTTATCCTTGTTAGATAATGAATTTTATTTTCATCTTAGCATGTCAGTGTCACTCCACCAGCTTTTCTACAACCAGATATATGATTCCAATAGTAGTGTCTCCTTTGTGTTACTTTGGGATTTCAAGATGAGCGGTGAAGAAAAAACCCAGCAATGTCAAAATAAAATGTATCTTTGCTTTACCTGAAGTGATGCATTCATTTTAAATGGCAGGTGTTACAGTGTAAGAATGATTTAAATAGTAACCAATTATGAAATGATTTACTACCTGTGACTGGAAAAATTATTCAAAAATGTAATTTTGTGAAATATGAGATGGAAAATACAATCGTAAGACTTTTCCCAAATCCTTTTATTACATTTTCAGGAGGACACAAACCTTCCCGAGTTTACTTTCTTTGAGTCATACCTGCATGTTACATTGAATGTACTATATTCAGTAATTCCTGAGTTGCAAATGACTAATAGTTTATAACCAATAACTATATGATGTCATTCCAGCATTTGCGTACACTAAAGGTTCCAGGCAAACAAATAGCAGCTCTCTCTTGGGAAGGAGGAGGCCTAAAAATAGGACTAGCTGTTGATCAATGTATTTATTTTGCAAATATTAGACCAGACTATAAGGTGAGTAACTATGGAACACAGTTTCTATTGGTGGAATGCCTAAAGTGTAATTTCTAAATCTGTGAAAAGCTTGAAGTGCTGATACCAAAAAGAATATTATGTCTTGAATATGAAACAAGTCAAAAGAATAGTTTCTATTTCGAAAGGTGATGCAGGCTTGTAGAAATGTCTGATAAGAAGAAAGAGGAATGTGATGGTCGCAGGAGATTGATAGCAGCTGGAAAGGACTAGGTGACAGCTATGGTTCCAGTTTGATTTCCATCATCCTGGATCATTTAAAACAGTAAAAATGTTTTCAAGAAAGATTGTATGTCTGTGTAGCTTTCAATAGTAGTATATATACCAAACAACATTTTTGTCACAAGGAATTCCTTATCCTCCTTTTGTGTTCCATGCTGATGCTTTTAACTGTTACATATATACATAATACAGTTTGTGCATGTATATGTATGTGTGGATACAGAGAGAGCACACAATTGCAGTATTTAATAAGAAAACTGTTGATTTTGCTAAGTGCCTAGGAATCTAGGGTTATAACAGCTTGAATAAAGGAGGACTGCCCATACTAAAGACAAGTTGGATATGAAGAGGTATGGTGGGGAGGGAGTAGAATATTCAGGTGATAGGAAAGGGAACCCAGAAATGTAAAGCCTATCCCCCTTTCAGATCCAACCCCCTGACTGTGAGAGATCCAAATTGCCCTACTAGTACATTTGCTAATGGTTGTTTAATGCTAAGATGGTCCATGATGAAATAACTTTAGCCAATGATTTGAGGTGTGGTGGACCAATCCGAATGATCTTCTAGAGATCTGTGGATTCAGGTGCTTTCCTGAGATCCCTTGGGGAGTTTTTGGTTGGCATAGCTGGCGCTCCTGCTATGTTTTCCCTTTTGAATGTGGAGATTACTTTGAGAGGTGGCACAGTGGCTGTGAACCTCCTCCCAGCAGATCAGAATTTGTTTGATCTCTAGGAGGCAATGCTTCTCAGCCCCTATTGTATTTTTGCCCTGCTGTCTCCACAGTGTGATGCCTCATTCAGTGGAGACCTGCTACAGATTGGTTGTGAAACTGTTGGGGATCCCACTCTTACGCTCCAAGAAAGCCAGCCTGATGCCTAGACATGTTTTCTGCAGCACAATGCAAAGACAACTGTATTCTCTCAGAGATTCAGAGGAGCAATACATAATCACTTTTTCTCCTAAAATCATGACTGATGTTTATGAGCGCTTAGTCTGTGGAGTATGTTTTCTGTAAATTACTCTATACCATTAAGATTTGTTTCTTTCTTTCTTTAATTATTTTGTTACAGTGGGGTTACTGCACTAATACTGTGGTCTATGCATATACCCGACCTGATCGTCCAGAATACTGTGTGGTCTTCTGGGATATAAAAAACAATGAAAAGTATTTGAAATTTGTCAAGAGTCTGATCTCCATAACAACCTGTGGAGACTTCTGCATTTTGGCAACTAAAGCAGATGAGAATCAACTTCAGGTATAACTGGCTATCTTTATCTGAAGCACTCTGAATTATGAAATGGAATTTCTTGTTGACTTTAGTAGTCAGTATAAAAGATTCCCGTAAAATAGATTCAGTACTCTTTAAAAAAAACCAAAAACAAAATGGGAGCTTGACATTGTTCTTCTGGCACAAACTAGTCTGAAGTTATTGTTGAAACCGCAGCTGGAACTTTAGGTCTTAAAATATAGACTTGCACTTGTTGTTTTTATTAATATTTTAAGTACTAACAAAAATCAGTGATGTAAAATATGTAACACAAAATAGAATAGATTGCAATAGAATTCAACTGTCACATTGAGGAAGGAAAGGGATGAGCATAGAAAGATACTGGAGGAAGGGTGGTAAACTTATTAAGTAATATGTTAAAATGTACATTGATTCATACTTGTTTAAAGCCTTCTATTTATTTTCCCTCTTGACATTAATAGTAAAATGAACACTATTGGAATATGCTGTATTGTTATTACCATTATAAATCGGGGTGGTGAGTCTGTTTTTCCACTGAGACCCACATTACCTCAGGGTCATCTTTCACAGGCACACACCAGCAGTTGACAGTGAGAACCATCTCTCTCTCATTCTCTCTCTCTGACTGTCTGTCCTTCTTCCCCCCTCCCCCTTTTCTTTCCTTTTCTTTTCTCTACTTCAGTCCATTCACTCATATAGGTCCATTCATGGAAGGCAATGGCAAACCTCCTCTGAACAAACCTTCCCAAGAAAACTCCATGATAGGGTCTCCATAAGTCAGAAATGACTTGAAGGCACACAACATCAACAAAAGCTCTTTCACACACTACACAGCTTTTACCAATCATTAAAATAATGCTCTCCACATTGCAGAAACCAGATCACCTTTACAATGAGAAAAGAAAGGAACAAGGCAGAACACAACTTCTCTTTTGCCTTCTCCAGACTTCTCTATCCCAACCACAGTGATATACAACTACAGCTTCAGTCAGACAGCAAACTGACAGCAAAAAAGAGAATGCATCACAGAAAACACTTCCATTGACCTCCTCAAGCTCACTTCCCTCAGACTTGCAGATGAGGATAGGGTACCTGTAGTGTGAAGACAAGAGGCCAAAAGTAGAACCAAGTGTGCTGTAGGCCAAATCTAGCCTCGGGCAGATGGTTTGCCAGTTCGCTTATACAGTATAATCTGCTACTGCTGCTACTTATTATTAATATTATTATCATTATTTCATATCCTGTTTTTTTCCCAAGAATTGTATTCAAGGCAGCTTATAACTTATTAAAAACTATGCAAAAGTATAATAGAAAAATATTATAACAATTAAAGAATTTGTAAAGTTAAAAGCGATTAAAATTAATTACATGACTGTATAAAAACCAGGTAAATAGCACAGGACACTATTAAGAGCCCATCTCAGTCCTTTTCTAAAAGCCTGATGGCATAAAAATGCTTTCACTTACTGGAGAAAATGGAACAAGGAGTGAGGCATCCTAGCCTCCCTAAGGAGGGAGTTCTAAAACCTGGAAGCAGCCCCTAAGAATGCCCTCTCTGTTGGGATAGGATACATTATTATGACTATTATCAAGCAGGGCTAGGGAACCTTTTCTTTATTTCTGCATAGTTACATAAAGAAGTTAATTCTAAGGAACACAACATCTCTTGATGTCCAGAACATGATTTTTTGTTATTAAATTGGATACAGCGAAGAAATATTTTCAAAAGAGGCTCACTGTAATGCAGTCACTAAATAAAAGGAGTATGAGGAAATAATAGCCTTTCATTCAACACTCTTAATATCTTGGGAGCCTGTATTTTGCTTTTTGATATTGTGTATGTTTAGTTGAATTGGTAGTGATTTTGTTTGGATGGATTCATTTTTTCCCATATCTCTTGTACAATGCTTGCAAAGGAGGAACATGAGACAGAAACTATTGGCGCAATGGTAAATCATTTATTTTAATGTTCCCATAACTAGTGGTTTGATCATGGTATGATACTGTTTGATTTACCTTTTGTGTATGTTATGTTTTATTGCCATCTGTTTGTTACTAATGTTTCATTTAGTTGTAATTTCACTGCATCTTTATTCTCTGCTACTCTCTAGAAAGTACATCTGAGCTCTAGGAAGATTTATAAATAAATGAAGTATTTGGCTTGATCCCTTGAGCAAAATATGTCTTTTCACATGAGGAGCAAAAGAGAGTTGCCTACCCCACTCTTTCACAGTTCATTCATGCGTCCACACATGCACACATTTTAATTTTATTGAGAACCACCTTTCATAACACAAACATATGTATATCCCAGAGTCATTTGCAGGAAAAATTATAAGCAACCACATATAATAAAACAACAAGGTAAATACAAACAACAATGGTGTTTAGAAATACAAGGATATGCAATAAAATTAGCATTTTAAAAGAATGCAAATATAAGCAGAGAAATATTGGAAGATTTTTTCCTAATACCAACAGAGTGCCACTGCTTTCCCTAATCAATCCCTGCTTTATTTCTGATGATGGGAATACCTACAGAAGGCCCTCACTAGTAAATTTCTACATCTTGGCAGATTGGTAGGGAAGTCTGTGTTCCCTAACAGACTCATAGAAAGTTTTAAATGGGGAGGGTCAGTGTGTATTTACCCCATGTGAGTTGAGTATTGTGATATTGTGACTTACCGGTAAACATTTATTTCTTACTCTTTGAAAATGCCCCTCTTGTTTCTACTCCTTTTTAATGCACAATCCTTGTTTATTTCTCTTGTAACACTGGCCAAGCTATATCTTGGGACGCGAACTAAAAATTGATGCTTTATATGAAGAATAATCCATGCCAGATTTTTCAAATGTAATGAAAGGCGTCCTCTTTCTAAACAATTTAAATAGCAATTTGTTTTTTATTTTTTTTAAAATGAGGAATTGTTAATGTACAGATATCTAATGGTAAAAGGAATTGTTAATGTACAGATATCTAATGGTAAAATACAGATCATTTGAAAGAAGGTATTGCAAGTTGAAAATCTATGTGTGCCATTGGTCTTCCATCTTGCCATGTAAGTGTACAATAATGTGCTTCCTGGGAGAAATACAGTTAGCCTTCCCTATCCATGGGACAGACACTATATATAATTTTCCCAAAAGCAAATCTTGGTTTTGCCATTTTATACGAGGGGCACCATTTTATTAGACCAAGGGCTCACTGAATAGCCCTTCTCCCTCTGCAAGGAGACAGAAGTCCACCTGCAGAGAAGGTGGCCTGGTTTCATAAACCTCCTTCTTGAAGTTGTGGGAAGGTCTGTAACTAACGCTTCTGAGAAGTTTCGGTTCCTAACGTCCAAGAGGACATCAAGAAGGTCTTTAGATTCAAAAATGTAATGTTTCTCAAAAAAAAAAAAAAAAAAAACACCATTCCTGTGCAGTAGGGTCGAAGTACACCAGCCTGAGAGTATGGAAAACCTGTTTTTTAGATCACAGCTTTAATCTTTTAATTCCAGAACGCTCCAGCCAGCAAGGGGGATTCTGGAAATTGTCATGGAAAAAACAACCCATAAATTTTTTTTCCAGATTCTAACCAGCCCTGGCTCTGGTGCAATTCCTCTTTTGTTTCTCCCTCCTCAATAGCACTGTTTTGTCCATGAAAGCACCAAGGCTTTCCTCTCCCCGCCACTAGGTAGTATAAATGAAGTTGCTTGGTAGCATTCAATAGCACATTGCTTTATTCTTTGTCTTCCCATAAGTACTAAAAAAAAATTTATGAAAAGAAGTGGTTTCTTGCTCATGATAAATATAGTCTCTATGGCCTGTTACAGACTGCCAAAATAAAGCTGCTTCGGGTCTCTTTGGAGGTATGCTATTTAAATGATGCATGCATCCTAAGAGTCTGGAGGTTGCGCCAAAGCCACACTCCATTCCTAAGCACTGGAGTGCAGCTTTGGTGCAGCTTCCGAATTCTTAGGATGCATGCATCATTTAAACAGCATACCTCCAAAGAGAACCGAAGCACCTTTATTTTGGCAGTCTGTACCAGGCCTATGTTATTAATGAAAGATGTTTCCTTGCTTCTTCTTTTTCTAAAGATAAGAGCTACTGTATTATTTTGTTTTCTAATTTTAAATCTCTGACATATTTTCTTACCTAATCCATATATGTTGAGTTTTTAGATTGCAATATAGCATTGTGGATGTTCCTTTTGACAAATATATGTGTTTTTATTTTTTCTATAGTACGTCCTTGTACTTTGCAATTCCATTGGTACTCCTTTGGATCCAAAATATATTGACATTGGTAAGAATATGTTCATTCTTTACGCTTTTTGCTTTCAGATTATTTTGCACTGTAATGGCTCATCAAACTGCCAAATAACAGTTACTTTGCAGAGTAGTCAAAATGTTTTTGTTGTGAATGTCCTATAACATTTTCAAATTATAAACTGTTATTGACTGCTAAATCCACTTGTTCTTTTTTAAAAATGACACAGTACATGCCAGTAAGTAGTAAGCAATGTCCAGTATAAATTATTGTACTGAAAATATAAAAAACAGCATGAACAAATGAATAATACTTTGTACTTCAAGATGCCACGTATACCTGATCACAGTATTCCACATGCTACTATTGCAACAGTCTTTAATACAGACCAACATTTTTATACCCTTTTGTAAAATGAAGGGATGAGACTAAGAGATGGTAGTTAGCTTAATGAGCACCAGCAGACTGTGGTCAGGGAGGGGATGCTTCATGCCACCATTTCAAGATGAGAAGCCTCTCCTATCCAGGGCACAAGCTGCCCCTGTTTAATTAATCCCTGGCTGAGATGAGATACGAAACTTTGATGTTCTAGATCACAGCTTAGTCCCTTAGTTCCTAAACTGTACCAAAACATCTGTTTATATGCCAGTAATATAAGCATACAGAGTTCTTAACTTTTGCTGATCTTTTAAAGAGCTCATAGAACTATACTTACCAGACCAATGTGGAATCTTTCTAACTTTCCCTAATATTTTAAGGCTATTTTATTCATGTAGTTTAAATTTTCAAAATTGCTTATTTCCAAAGTCCAGCAAAGTATTTGAGCCATATTCCCAAACTGACTTTCCAACACAAGTCTCAATTATTTTTAATGATGGGCTTGTATACAGGCTCGTTAAAAGCCAATATTTCCTCATTTCTATAGGAAGAATATAAATGTATTTCACATGCTAGTTGCTTCTAGCAACTGAGCTTTTTAAGGTAGTACAAACACAATTCCCTCTTGATGTTTTGATTTCAGAGTTCTCTAGCTGGTTTGTTATTTGATCTCCTGTGGATATTAAAGTGTTTTCAAAATACATGACAGTTTCAGATTGTTAGGTATTTTCAAAATACATGACAGTTCCAAAGCTGGCCATCAGTCTTAACAGCAGATCAAAAAAGGGATTCAAATATCAAAGCTTCTTATTAATTACTGTAGCATTACACTTATCTTTCATTAACTCATACACAATAGCTTAAAAACAGTAGTCTAGAGATGCAAAATTTTCCACTAATATAATTTTCCATTATTAGAAATGCTTGCTATACATTCTAAAATTAATTTGTAACAATGAATGTCAAACTGGATAATTTAAATGGACAGAATAATACTCATATCTAAATTCAACATTATAAGCAACTTTTTAAAGGTAACTATCTGTGTGTGAGGTATATACATTTTGATGCATGAATTTTCAGAAACGCAGGAAGTTTTTAAAAAGAATGTTTTCTGTCCTGTCTTCCCCACTGCAGCCATCAACATCTCTTCAAAGATTCAGGGATTAGTATGTTGTTTGTTTTCATAATAGCAGAAGAAATGTAGTACAGTATACCCTCAATTTTAAAAGCTTCATGTGTCACTCATTACACCATTAGTCACACTATACACTATTTGTCTTTAACCCAAAGATAAAAAGACTGGAAGCAAAACAAGAAATGAAGTAATACAAGATAATTAAGCCAAGTGTGCAGTATAGGTTTTCTAACATCAGTCTTGCATAATATTCTGCATTACTTCTCATGGTCTCTATAGACCTATGCAGGTGTCCACATGCGCACATGTAGGTCTAAACTGGGAACAAGAATGTGGGTACATGCTCTCAAACATACTGTAATCTAGCAGTGGCTCTATAACCATCTTCAGAGCCCTATAAAGACCTTCATATTCAATGTGCAGAAATCCACGGAGCTACAAGCACATGTCATCATTTGAGACAGGGCTTACACAATGTGGCCATCCCCAGATTAGTCCTGTATACAAGGCTTTTCTCTGTTTTGCTTCTAATATAGCTTTACATTCCTTTTGAATTACTTATCATTACCATTCAGAATCTGATTGTCGGGGTGAGTTTATTGTTTGCTTGTTTTATTTTTTGAATCCCACAAAATGCTCTTGAAACTTATAGTTCGATACAGGGATATTGCAATAGTTTGCAGACTTGAGAATTGTGAAAGGTGCATAAATTTCCCCTTCCTTCAAGAGCTTCGCATCTAAAAATTAAGGCGGGTTATAAACCGCCATAAAGTACGCGCTCCGTGCGTACTAGGGTTAGGAAGGGCCGTATTAGGGTTAGGAAGGTTCTTACCTTCCTGACGGCCCTTCCTCCCAGTACGCGCGGAGCGCGGACTTTATGGCGGCGCCCATCCACATGGGCGCCGCCATTTTGATGTCTTGGACACTGTGCGTCCAGACGTGTCGCGGCAGAAGTGACGCCGCAAGGGCACGCTCCGCCCCTCACGGTGCCACTTCCGCGTTTCGAAAAGGAGCGCCATTTTGGCGCTCCTTTTTCGCTGCGCGGGGAAGCCTCGCGGTCTGGCCGCTGGGGCTTCCCTATGCAGCGAATGGCAGCGGTGGGAAAACGGCCCCTTGAGGGCCGTTTGTAACCCGCCAATGTGATCTATTCCATACAAAAGCAAGCAAGATACACAGATGGTATATTTGCACTGAAGTGAATGGCATAACAGGTACATGAGGTGTGCGTGTCTCTGATATAAAGAGATCCAGTGACATCTTGCACCATGGAAAATGAGCTTATATCAAACCATTTAATGGGTCTGTTCAAACTGTGTTTCTTTTTTGGATTTTATAATAGCACCATTGTTTGTTACGATGAATAAAACCCAAGTGATAGCAGCTTCAAAGGAAGCATTTTATATCTGGCAGTATCGTGTAGACAAGAAGCTCACAGCAATGGAAATTAACCAGGTGGCAAGGACTAGAAAAGAAGGCAAAGAGAGGTTTGTTTCCTGATTTTGTAGTTTCTTTTCCTGAATTGCTTAGTTCATACCAATCTCTTTAATATTTAGTTTATAAGCCCAAGTTGTCATGCCTCCCTCCAGGATGGCAGCAGTACAAGTATATTTGGAGAGGGGCTCAGCACACTTTCAGCTCAGTTGGTGTTACCTCTGCCATTTTCACTTAACAATCACCTTGCCTATATAAGATAAGGCACCAAACACTCAAGAGCCTCTAGAAGCAACATTTGAAACCCACTCTCTGGCCAGCTCAGAGACTGTGTCCTGCTTTATGGACACTTAGAACTGGATCATGGCTACTCTTTTGTGCCTCCCTTTCCCTGTATTGGTTTTCTCAGTTACTGACTGATTCCTTGGCTTCTTGAACTTTGGACTGCAAGTTATGTCTCTCTTCTCCCTGTGAAGTACAACACAAGTATTAGTCACATTCCTAGAAATGTGGGTAATTAATTTTTATGATGCTACTTTTCTGCCACAATTTTCACACACCCCTATAATCAGTCAGTGTCTCCTGAATTTTTCTTTTCTGCCAAAAGAACTGTCCCTCCACCTAAAATTAACATTATCCTACTGCTCAACTTCCAAGGTGATAGAACGTTCTACCCACCCACCCCCATAGCTCTGAAAACCAGCTACAGATATTTTCCAAGACTTCTGGGTCAGGTTTCAGGATGTGGGGTGGTGATGGAAAGAGGAGTGGATCAAATATGTCAGTGTAAAGAAATTCATGGAAGGAAATTCACCCCATATTTTTCCTTCTAGTAATTGCAATGGAAAGGAGAGAACAGAATAATTTTCTTCCATAAATCAAGTTATGTTAGATTACATCTTTTTACAAAAAAGATGCTAGTTTAAAGAATAATACTTGCAGCTCAAAACTGCTTTGCTTTGAAAATTTCTTCCAGTCAGATGATTGTACTGTATCTCTTTTCAAAACAGCAGGTAATTCTTCCATTCGTCTTTGGCTGTAATATTTATTTGTTTTCTTTCAGGATTTATCATGTAGATGATAGCCCTTCTGGAGCAGGTGATGGAATCCTTGACTATGCTAAAGTCTTACAAGTAAGCTCTGGAATTATACAATACTTTGATGTAACAATAAATATATTTTAAGGACTGTTTTCACTTTGGAATGTGTATTTTGCTAGTAGTTTTGCTCTGCAATTGTATTGGAGGGGGTAACTAATTTTGGTGATTAAACTAATGTCATTTACGTGGTTTCAGGGAACAAGGGATCCAATCTGTACAATAACAGCATCTGATAAGATACTTATTATTGTAAGTACCAAAAATGAAATATATTTTTGCAATATTTTTATTATGCTTTTGAAGCACAGTGACTTTCTTTATTCACATAAGTCAGATTTATAGTTAGATGATATTCCAGTGACATATGTAAGACACCAAGTGTTCTCAACAATATCAGAGTGTAATGTCATATGGCTTCTGGCTCTGTTTCCTTGATGGAACAACAGCAGAGCAGTGCATGTCGTAAGGAATACCTATGTCTAACAGTCCTATCTAGCAGGCATTCCTGCTGCAGCAGCCATTTCTCTCAGTAGACAATATCTCCTTTTCTTTTTCTTATCACTCTCAGAACTATAAAAAAAAACCTGTTTTTCAAAAATATTCCCCATCATCCTGCAACTACTATTGCTTCACTGGTTCCAGAGCAGTAATTTCTTTATGTTTCTGTAAGTAATACATGTATAAGCAATGGAGTGTTCCATTCACTACATATTGCTATGTAAGGTTTAGTACGGATTGTGGTCAGTTTAGTACGGATTGTCATCAGAGCAGTTTTGGACACAGTATCTGAGGCAGAAAGTCAGAGTAGTCAAATATAATAGGATAATAATATTTTGGTACCATATTTGAATCAGTACTATATCTGCGGGCAGAAAAGGTAATGGTCACATGACTTTGTACAATTATATATAAAGAAGGAAATGAGTGGGATGACATTCTGCAGTGGAAAAGATGCCAGTGAAATCGTGATATGCAATGAAAACAGATGGTAGTTTTGGAAACATTAAAGTAAGACAGTTTGGGATTTCAACTGAGTTCATTTTGTCTGTTAAACCTATATCAAGCAGCAAGACAACAAATATCAGGCATGGGATCATTAACCTGGAGAAAGTGACACATTGTTCAGTCCGGTGCTTTAGCCACATAAATGACTAGTCTTACACATCTTTCTCCTAGTGCAGAAAAATGCAGTTCAGAAATTCAGAGGTAGAACTATAAATCATTTCCATTCACATGGAGGTCATAGTGGAAACCCCATAGAGAGAATTATTGACACAATCAGGCCATCACATCTAAGAGTAAGAAGCTGAAATATACACAAGTTTTCTGTCAACACCCACAGTCCTTTCTCTTCTCACTTTGCAGCAAGCAAATCAAAAGTCTCTAATTTCACTACAGTATACCACTTCATCAAAACCAATAAAAATGCCCAAGTTGATGTGCTTTCCTTACCTCTTCTGCTTCTTCCTGTTAGAAGTCATTTTTATTAGCCTAACCTATAAAGAACATTGTCTTAAACATTTGCTATTAGGAAGGGAAGAATGCTCTCACTGCCTCAATGAAAATGTTGTTTGTTTTCTAGGGACGAGAATCTGGCACCATTCAGAGTTACAGGCTTCCTAATGTTGGCTTAATTCGAAAGTATCTTCTAAACTGTCGACCTTATCAACTGTCTCTGAATTGCACATCCAGGTAAGGCATTATAAAATAGCTTCTCAATTTTGATTGCCAGATCTTATAAATTGATGCACTTTTGGTTGTTGTTGCATGCATCAAATAATTTTCAACTTATGGCAACCCCAAACTGGGGTTTTCTTGGAAAGATTTGTTCAAAGGGGGTTTGGAATTGCTTTCCTCTCAGGCTGAGCAAGTGTGATACCATGGGCAGCCAAAAAGACAAATAACTTAAAACAAATCAAGTGTGAACTCTCCTGGAAGCCAAGATGATGAAACTGAGGCTGCCATACTTAGTTCACATCATGAGAAGGCATTAGAAAATACAATAATGCTAGGTAAGACAGACAGTAACAGAAAAAGAGGAAGACCAAATGCCAAATGGCTAGATTCAATCAGGACAGTCATGGATCAGAATCTACAGGAGGGATAGGCGGTCTTGGAGATGTCTCATCTACAGGTCGCCAGGAGTCAGAGCTTATTTGAACGCAGTTAATAACAGACAACATTATATTGTATTGAGGATTTAATAGGTATTAGGCAAATGGGGAATGGGACAATAATCAGGGGAGAAGTTGTAGGTGGTGGTGGGGAACGATGGAAGTTGGGATAAGTACTGCTCCTTTTGACACCAACTTTACAAAGGAAGCCCAAGTACTGCTTGTAAAACTGTTGGTGAAATTTTGAGAAAGGTCTTCACAGTACGTTATTTTATTTTTAATGTGTACCACAGTTTTAATAGAACTGCTCTCCTGCCTTGTGTGTGTGTGTTTATCCTTCTTCTTTTACTCTGTTTCTAGTCGTCTTGCTATCATAGACATGTTAGGAATGCTGATTTTCTTTGACTTGGAGAGTCGAGTAACAGATGCTTCAGGAAGCCAAGTGATAGGTGAACAACTCAAACTGGAACGCAAAGATGTTTGGGATATGAAATGGGCCAAAGATAATCCGGACCTATTTGCTATGATGGAGAAAACAAGAATGTATGTGTTCAGAAACCTGGATCCTGAGGTAAGAGCAATAAGCAATAACTATAAAGAGTATTTTAGCTGAACTAAAAGATGGACTCTGTCACTGTTCTCTGTATCTTTTAGTAGCAGGGTGGGAAAGAAGTCAAATGACAACCAGATATGTGTATCTGCTTAGACATTCACACAGAATTCTTCATCAGAAAAAGATTCTCAGAACAGCTAACAAAGATTAATACTACGACAGCCCTTTTCTTCAGGCATAAGAGGAGTAGAGAGAAACAACTTAGAAATATAGTTTCGAACAGACAGGCCAAAATAAAGCTACTTCGGGTCACTTTGGAGGTATGCTGTTTAAATGATGCATGTGTCCTAAGATGCTGGAAGCCACGCCAAAGCCACACTCCAGTCCTAAGGACTGGACCACAGCTTCTGGTCTCTTAAGATGCATGTGTCATTTAAACAGCATACCTCCAAAGTGACCCGAAGCAGCTTTCTTTTGGCCTGTCTGTTCAGGCCCTTAGTTACAAAGGTCTAAATGAAGTGCTTGTGCTTACTTGCTTGTTCCCTGTCTCTTGTATACACTCTCTCTCTGTCTCTCTGTCTTGCTTCTTTCAAAGTGCAAAGATATAGAGGGTCAAGTTACTTTCTTTGTCGTCTCTCGAGCATTTAAGTTGCAGATGTAAAAAAACACAGTAACATAGGATGATGGTTTTGGAAATCTGCAGTTTCTTTCTGTATTCCTCAAACAAAGACGAAGAGCAGGACTGCAGAAGGATGCACAGATAGTTGGGTTCAGCTAAGGTGGCACGAGAGTCACTGATGTTGTACCCCATGTCTGCAGTCTGTATTCTAATGTGGATATGAGAACAGAACCCTATCACTCTCTAGTAAGCATTCGAAAGCACACACAACATAAGTGCTGTTGAAATCAGTGGAGCTTGCTTTTGAGTGAACAAGTGGTGCTCTGGTTTCAGTATAAGTAAGACCAGTCATATATTCAGTCATATATTTATTGATAAATGATTATCAATTACACTGAATGGGAATGTGAACATGCAGCATAGGACTGGAGTAAATGGTTTAGTACCTTGGAAAATTGAATCAAAATGAGGCCAGGGGAAAGATCACTATGTGTTAATTGTATAGAATTCTATAACGTTTTCCATATGTTTTTGGGTAAAGCTCTTCTTGCTTCACTGTAATTAAATAAAATGCATTTATTAATAAACATTTTAGAAGATAAAGATAAGTCCTTTGACATGGATCTAAAGGGCCTTGCATTGTCTCTCCTTTTCAGGCCTGGTTTCCCAGTGCTGACCATTGCCCTTTTGCAAGCACATTCTGCATAACATAACAAACATGGCACACTGAGAGGGCTCTCTGAGTTCTAGCCTTACCTAAGAGAACTAGGGAAACCAACCTATCATCAAATAATATTTATATGTCATATAGTGGTATAAAAAAGTATTCCTATATTTCATATTCAAATTTATAAACAGGTTTTTATGGGAGGATTATAAAGAAGAACCTCAAATACAAAAAAAAAGTTTACACATATTAAATTACACATATTAAATTTATTTTAAGGAACCCATTCAAACATCTGGATACATTTGCAACTTTGAAGATTTAGAAATTAAATCAGTGTTATTGGACGACATATTTAAGGTAAATAATGATCTGTTCTTCTAAGAACATTTCCTCTTTGCAATTTTTAAAACAATTTTTCTTTAAAAAAAAATGAACAGTAGCTAAAATAAGTTTATATTTGCATATTTTGTAGAATCCAGAACATCCAAATAAGGATGATATACTTAATTTTGAAATTAGATCACTACGAGATGCTCAAGCAATTCTTAAGGAAGCTGGGATTGCAGAGTCTACCCAATTCATTGAAGAAAACTCACATCCAAGACTCTGGTAAAATGTCACTTTTTTTTGTTTATGTGTATTACAAATGCATTTATTCATATTAATTTTCTGGTTTAATTCCTGGGTTAATATGACAATTTTTTGTAGCAAAAATAATTAAATCAGTAGCCATCACATAGGAAAACAAACTAGCCAATGAGCAGTTTTAATAGAAGTTCCAAGAGCTGTTAGTTAAATGTCTCACCTATGAAAGTCTGACTGCTTACTAAGTTTGAGGCAGCTTTAACTGCCTTGGCTCAGTGCTAGGAAATTCTGGGAACTGTAGTTTTGTGAGACATTAAGCCTTCTTGGTCAGAGAGTTCTGGTGCTACAAAAAACTACAATTCCCAGGTTTCTCTTGCACTGAGCCAAGGCAGTTAAAATAGTCTCAAACTGGATTATTTCTGCAGTGTGTTTTGGAGTTCAGAATTTCTGTTTGTAAAACCATTCTGCAGCTGTCACAATTTTTGATTCACAGTGTGCTCTTTGCCCTGATCACAAACAGTCAGGATCCTTCAGCAAGCCAAATAAGCCCAGGGAGAGAGCAAATATATAAAAATCAGAGACAGAAGCTGTAGATTAAGCATCTTATTCGTCACTGAAGGGGCTATTTCCTGTTCCCTGGAAGCCAGGAGGGTTATGAGAAACATTTAGGCTGTTTCCCCTGCCACCAACTGAAGCACCAAAGAGCAGCAACCTAGTTTTCCTCTATTAGCTTATTTGGAAAGATGTTAAACTGGGGCATGGATCCCTGCTAAGTCTAAAAAACCCAAAGTATTGGATTTAGAAAACTGATGCCTCTTCCCACCACAAAGGATACGTTGGAATTAAAACATATTCCCATTCACCCTTTGTCAAAGAATCCAAAACTCCTGGATGGATTAAAGTGAAATTTAAGAATAGTTCAATGAGAGTCCACTTCCTTTCTCTCTCTCTCTCTCTCTCTCCTTTACAGGGGCAAATTGAGAAATAGGCAATCATTCTTTATAGTTCATAGAATCATAGAGTTGGAAGAGACCTCACAGGCCATCCAGTCCAACCCCCTGCCATGCAGGAAATCCAAATCAAAGCATCCCCAGCAGATGGCAATCTAGCCTCTGCTTAAAGACCTCCAAGGAAGGAGTTGTGCGCCATTAAGTTGTTTCCGACTTAGGGTGATCTGACTTATGGTAAACCTATCATGAGTTTTTCTTGGCAATATTTACATGGGAGGAAGGTTGCCATTGCCTTCCTCTTAGGCTGAGAGAGTGTGATTTGACTGAGATTGCTCTGTGGGTTTGAGCCCTGGTTTTCTGGAATCCTAGTCCAGCATTCAGATCACTATCCCACACTGGCTGTCAGGTAATTATTATAGGAAGCACTATTCCCTTACCTGTACTACATCTAGGAATGTGGACAAACACAAAAGCCTCTCTCTCCTTGCAAGGGTAGGTGTAGACAACAATGCAGCTCTAGGAGTTCTCACCTCCCTAGAAATTGATCTAAAGCTGACACATCTTTGCTACACAGAAGACTCTTCCCTCACATAGAAGGCGAGATCTAGCAGTTCCTCTGCTATGGAAGCATGAAAGAAGTTGACATCCCTGTCTCTTAACAAAGCTGCTTGTTCTAGGCAAAACATGTGTTCTTTATTCAGGCGTCTGTTGGCTGAAACAGCCCTCCAGAGACTTGATCTCCATACTGCTGAGCAAGCATTTGTGCGCTACAAAAATTATCAAGGCATTAAGTTTGTAAAGCGTCTTCGAAATCTTCAAAGCGAATTACTGCGGCAAGCTGAAGTGGCTGTTTACTTTGGGAGATTTGAAGAGGCTGAAAGAATGTATTTGGATATGGACAGAAGGTAATTGCATAGCATTCCTTTGAACTACTAGGAAAATCCTAAGTGCATGGTAGCAACAGCTGATAGTGGAGAGAAGTGTTTCTCTTGAGTGGTTTGGTTTAGACGTTTGAGTACCAGACTAATCGCTCTTATTTCCCAAGTTGAAGTCCACAGTTCAAAAGTGGAAAACAAATATAATGATGGTTTGCATTATATAAAGAATTAGAATGTTCAATATATTTCCAAATATAGGCTGGCAGCCTGTTAGTGACATGTGCAGGCATAACTGACAGTTATGCCTCTATATGTACCCTTTTTGGTTATGGTGAATGGAAGGATTCAGTGCCTCCATCCAATACAGCTCCCTCCCCAAGCCACTTAACTGTTTTCTGACAGGATACTTTTGCCTGTGGTCATTCAATGGCCAAGGAAGGATGACAGGGAGGACAAGGGATAGCCACACAGCCAGCTGCCTCTGTTCCTATCCACAGAAAGGGGGTGGGAGACCCATCCTTCTGGATCTCCCAGGAGTCCATCAGTGGGCTAGGAGGATGACATCTTCTTAGTGCTGCTGGTTGGAGAAACAGAGCCACGTGGCTACCTGGGTACCCATCATCCTCCCCTGGCTGCTTAGTGGCTGTGGGAAGACTGCAGATGAGTGCATCAAGTATTCAGGGAAGGAGAAAGACACATAGCTACACTTGGTGGAACTTTACAGTCTGCCAGTGTGGGGCAGAATCTCAGCCATAATCTTAGTAATCTTTAAATCACTTCCATAAAGACAGGACACTAATTTTGCAAATAAGTGCTAAGGCTTAGCAATAGTAACTTGTCCAGTGACTTCATGGTTGGGGTAAGATTTCAGCCACAAAACCCTGATTCACAGTTCAGTCCTTTACCAAATTAACCACACTAGCTTTCAAGAATCTTAGAAGTAACTTTCTTTTGTGTCTGCTAAAGTTGTGTGTTTGTGATGACATTTGTAGAGATCTTGCTGTTGACTTGCGACTCAAGCTAGGAAATGGATTTCGAGTAGTGCAGCTGTTGCAGACAGGCTCAGGACATGGAGATGATAATCTTCTTGAGCAAGCACACAATGAAATTGGGGACTACTTTGCAGACAGACAGAAATGGTATGGACATAACTTGGAACCAGAAATGATTATAGGTGTCTCCTATAACATTAAACCTTCATATAATTTTATTTGTAATTTTAATAATTGTATTTGATTTGTAAGTGAAACAAAGAATTATTTCTTTTTAATAATTGAAGCAGAAACATTATCCACTGTTTTGTCACTTTGTCAGTTGTAACATTTATTTATTTATTTTTGCAGCATTGACATTAGCAGATTAAATAAATTGCCATTTTACAGAGTTGTACAGTTACTGTTCTATGTCTGTAGCAAGGTGGTAATATCAACAGATTTTCAGACACTGATGCTCTCTACAGACCAGCCTCAGAGGCCGGTCTGGGGGCAGAGTTGGGGCATCGTGTTCAGATGACGCATGCCCTGACTCCACCCCCAGGGTGCCATGATGCTGCACACCACTCCACACGGCAGACAGCATCATGATACTCCTCCAGCGCTGTGTCCATGTGATGCAGCTCTGAAAGAGTGCCATATAGCACGCCGCCGTGGCTTTTTGTAGCTCCTTTTCGCACCCTTGAAAGGCCTGATTGGGGCTGTGGCATGCAGCTGCTGCAGCCCTGATCTGGCGTGAAAAGGAGCGGTCTGTAGAGCCCCTTACTTCCGGTTTTCTCTTCTCTTTAGGGCAAATGCTGTTCCTTATTATGTACAAGGTAGAAATCATGAACGCTTGTCTGAATGTTACTATATGCTGGAAGACTATCAGGCATTAGAGGATTTGGCTAATTCACTTCCAGAAAACAACAAATTGCTTCCTGTAAGTACAAAAAGTTCCTCATTGTGATTATTCATTTTCAGCTTTAGTCCTACACACACTTAGCTGGGGATAAATGAGATTGGGACTTAATTCTAATGAGACATATGCAAGATTGTATTGTATCTACTTTGCTAAATAGGCAGAAATAAAGTTTTCCCTTTGGGTGAAAAAACCTTGATATTCCCCTTGATTTGATTCTACTGAAAATAGCAATAGTGAAAACATCTATAGAAAGATGACAGTCTTTTGCCACATGCCAAAAGGAATCCCTTTTTAGAGTAACTCAGAATAATCTAGTGTCATCCAATAGCTAGTCACTTACTATAGAAAAGAGATCCTGGATTTTATTCATTCTAAACTCTGTTTCAAGTTTTACAAAATAGTGACAGTGCATATACATCTTCAAGAATATTCTTTTCATCACATATGGTCTTTAAGACAAAAATAACCTTAGATGTAACTAGAGTTCTTTTAAATGCTAAATTTTCAAAATTTAAATGCCAAATTCAAGGCAAAAGAATGTCAACTGCAAGTAAGAAGAATGATGGGGGTGGTATAAAAGAAAGTGCCACACTGTACATCATAGAATAAAATAGCATATTCCAATTTACCATTTGATCAATATGTCAAAACTATGAACAGTAAAATATGGAAAAGATGCTAATGCTATTACAGTTTCCAATAGTTACGCTGCATGACAGCATCTTGTTTCTGCATGCATCTGATAAGGCTGATGCCTGTCACAGTAACCTGTTATTCAGCACATACCACAGTAAATGTGTAAATATTTAAGGTGCAAAATAACTCTATTGTTTTTATACTAATGATTAAGGATGCCATTCTTCTAGAGATTAATGGTACCTTTGATGTCTCTTGCAGGATATAGCCCACAAGTTTGTTACTGTGGGTATGTGCGAACAAGCTGTAACAGCTTTCCTCAAATGTAACAGACCAAAGGATGCAGTAGATATCTGCGTAAATCTCAACCAGGTAAAAGTATAAGCCCAGCGCCGGGGATGCTGCATTGGAAATTTGTTCCATATTATTTCAGTGGTTAATTTTAATATAATTTTCTCTTTGCCCTTCTAACGATCATTTATCTGGTAGCCAAAAGAGCTATTATAAAATAGCAACCTAGGGGTTTATATTGCAACCTAGCAGTTTATATCCTCCTGTACTGTGAGTCTGAGGGCCAAACCACAAATGATATAAGAGATCTGCAATTGAATCTCATAGTGTCTTTTTATTTTCCTAAAAGCAGAGAGTACATTGGGGATAAAATTTGGATCACGGCCATAGCATCCATTATTCTTTCCCTCTTTGCTGAATCCCAGGTGTAAATCACACACGTTCTGAAGCTGCTATTAACCAAACAAGGCAACACACAAGCATTAGTCAGAGAACAAACATGGGTAAGGAGCTCTGGGAGGTGAGATTCCTTGATCTGTTTCACACTATTTCTTGGCTTGCATCCAATTGAATCCTGGGATTTGTAGAATTCTCTTTCAGAGAGCTCTAGTGCTATATTTGTGTAGTGTTAAAGAAATCCCAGAAACGGGTGTCCTGTCCTGTCTCACATACAGTTTGGTCCTAAGAAGTAAATAGTAGCTGGATGAAGATAACATTTATTAAATATTTCCAAGGTTTGATCAGTTTTTCTTCTATTACAGCCACACTTAGCACAGATTTAAGAAAACATAAAATAGTGTTTATTATCATTTTATTTACTATTATATGTCTTTAGCAACATTGTCTTGGGTTTAAGTTGTTTCATACGCACTTCAAGGGATTTGTGTTTACTCACAATCTGGCTACAAACCCCATCTCCAACAGTCCCAAAAGTCCAGTGCCAAGGAACAGGCTCTGCCTGTAGAGTAAATGAGGCAATGGAAAGCCATCTTACGTGAGCTCTTCTTAACTCAAGGAAGGATAGGATTCAAGCCATAGTAAATACTGACTTGTTCAAGCGATTACAAATTGTATTAATTGGTCATTTCTTAAATAAGAACATAATTCCAGTTTCTAGTCATCATATTGCACAAGGGGTAAAGAATATTCATTCCGCCAAAAGCTCTATCTGTCAGGACTCCTTCAGTCCTGAACTAAAATTAAAACTTCAGCAGCAGACCACATTTATGCCCATGCTATTTTGCTAGTGCAAATATCAGTAGTTTTCTCTGCCAGGTCTGAATTCAGTAAATCAGTACAAATTGGGATTTATTAGTGGCCTTGAAATTGTAAGGCCTAAACTATCCTCTCCCATGAAGAACATACTTTAGCTCAAGATCCTAAGTTTTTATATTTTATCTCATATCTAATTGACTAATGGTTGTTGCCTTTTTTTCCAGTGGAGTAAAGCTGTTGAACTAGCTAAGCAACACAATATGAAAGAGATTGGTTCCCTTCTAGCTAGATATGCTTCTCAGTTACTGGAAAAGAACAAACCTCTTGATGCTGTTGAGTTGTATCGGAAAGCCAACTATTTTTTTGATGCTGCTAAGCTCATGTTCAAGGTATTGTTACACTGATGTATATGCACTGCATCTTTCACCCAGTGAAGAAATTTAATATGTAGTAATGAGCTTCTTCTGATTATTCAAGCATGCACATTTGTGTTTTCTCAAACAGTTTTTCTAGTTTGTATCAAAAAGACAGTAATTTGAATTCTGGGTGAAAGTGTTATGGGTTGCTTCCAACTGACCTAATGTGAGCCTGAGGAATCCAAATGCTAGGGAATCCACTGTTCTCTGTACTCTGCTGCACTTGAAAAGCCTCCTGAGAGTCAGAGAACTCTTGGCAATGATGTGGCTGTTCAAGGAAAAGGAAATTGCTTAATGCACCTTGGATCTCAGTGGAGTCTAGTATAGCATCCATCAGCTGGCTAGAGCCTATTGACTCCTTTAAACTACTTTGAAGTTTGGCTAACACCATTGGAGAACATAGTGTTTTGACAGAGATGATCCACTCAGTTGTGCCATGCACCTTCATGCATTGCTATAGACCTCTCCCCCATCAAACAATTGGAAGGCTGTTCATACCCTTGTAGTTATTATCAGAAGCTGCAGGTGGCCACAGATCAAATGTGCAATCCATACCTTAGCGAATCCTCACTCCAACATGAATGAACTTGGAATAGAGCATTGTTCTTGTCCTGGTTCTTTGTTCCTACTCTGAGCTGGCCAGATGCCTTGATTCAGCAGCAGAGAAACACCAGTGCTAATACAACTGCTCCCTTGGTCTATCTTCCAGTTCCCGGCAAAGAGAGAAAGGATTCGTAGCAAGACTAGCTGATTATATTAATGGAATATGCGACTGTATTTTGTTTTGTTTTTGTTCTATTTTATGAGCCACAAGTTGTAAACAGAAAACATCTTCCTTTTTTTCTGTTACCATATTTTCTGTCTTATCTTCAAAAGATTTCAGATGAGGAAGCTAAAAGAAGGACCAAACCATTGCGTGTCAAAAAACTGTATGTTATGTCAGCTTTACTTGTGGAACAGTATCACGAACAAATGAAAAATGCACAGAGGGGAAAAGTGAAAGGAAAAACTTCAGAGGTACCTTGTTGTAATGCTTGATCGCTCACCAACATGAAATCAAGTCGGACTTTTCGAGATGATGTTACAGAAAATTCTCATAGTACAGATGGTAACAAATAATTTATTTTTTCTCTCAAAATGTGCTATTTAGAACATTGTTTATAAAATATTTATACAAAAGTATAAGACCAAGGCAAAGGTCTTAATAATCGTAGGCAGTAATCTCATAGGCCTTCCACAGCCTCCTCTTCTGATTAAATCTCCTTTAAAAATGGAACAAAATTCACTAAAAAGATTTGCAGCAATGAAAGCTTGGAAGCAATGTTTTAGAAGTAAGAATAGTATCTTCAAGTGCCTTAAGGATAAAGAGGGAGCCGCAACATATTTTTGAAAAATATTGTCACGTCTAATATTGGGGGGGGGGGGTGGCATAAGTTTAAAAAGTTCAGTAGCATTTACTGTTACTTTTCAAACATTTGGGTAGTCATTTGGGGGATTTTTAACATTTATTTTAAGGGTTTTTTTAATTAATTAAAAACTAATACATTTGAACCATGTTATTAAGGCACTACTTTTAAATTAACAAAGTGTAACACGTTAAACAGAGTTAATTAAACAGCGTTTTAAAAAGTAACACTACATTTTTCTTTATGATACTTTAAACAGTAACACTATTTAATGTATTACTAAGAAAAGTGTCATGTAACTTTTGAAGAATAGTAAATCAAACTCCGCTAGTAACATTTAGGAATATATGAGGTGAAAGGAAGAGAACTAAAATATATGAGGTGAAAGGAAGTAGTTTTGGTTAGTATGGCTTACCATTATTGGAATAAATAAGGGAGCTATTATGTGCATCAGAGCACCACATTTATTAAGACCATTAAGACCTTTGCCTTATACTTTTGTAGAAATATTATATAAGCAATGTTCTAAACAGCACATTTTTAGAGAAAAAATGTGTTGTTTTAGGATGCACATAACTTGGTAAATTTGGGTTTGGAAAAGATAATGTACTTGCTTTTGAAAGCTTTACCTCTTATGTGTATTCTGTTGCTATAAAGTTGACTCCACACATCTGAAAAAATGTACATTATTGCAGTGTATGAAACTTATTTTTCGACTATCCAAAGCTCTTAATGAAGGAGATGAAAGGCATGGTACTAAAGTGCAGAGTTGTTGGGGGAATCACTTTTTTGAACTATAAATCTTATAATCCTCCAAACTAGCCAGTGGTTGTAGTCCAAAAAATAAAATTCCCAAGCTCTGCTTAAGAATAGAAAAAAACTACTTTGCTTTCATGCTTTTTCTCTATTATATTTTATTTCCAGGCTACTTCAGCATTGGCTGGTTTGCTGGAGGAAGATGTTCTTTCTTCAGACAGTCGTTTAATTGATCATGCTTGGCGAGGAGCTGAAGCTTACCATTTTTTTATACTTGCCCAGAGACAGCTGTATGAAGGTTATGTAGATACTGCAATGAAGACAGGTGGGATTACATGGTGTTAAAAACTACTATTTCAGCTTCACAGCCCACTATGTTCCCAAAGCTTAATCTCAGTCTTTATATGCTTTCGATCAGTGTTTCTTGAACTATCTCATGTAGACTGGCACTTTTCCCTCAAATATTCCAGGAACTAATACAACGTTTGGGCACGTTGATCACAGTTTTTCCAGAAAATTCTCCACAGGCTGATGGCTTGTGGTCCAACAGGAATCCATGGAATACCAATTTGAGTAGCATTGAAGTAGACAGCTGCTTCTTAAGCAAACATATTCAGTTTCCCTTTTAGGTTTTCTAACTCAGGGCATATTGTATGCATATTAGAAAATCCAATCTTAAAGTGCAATGCAAATTTGAGGCCTCTGTTTTGCACAGCAGCTGCTTCAGGCTAATGCATTTACTAGGCCTGTTCTGACTGCAGAAAACTATTTCTTTAAGAGTGGACAGAACTTTATGTGCGTCTTAGTGCGGAAGAAGTTGACTGAGTGTAAAATATTAATAATTGAATATTGTAATAAGGGCATTTATTGTGGCCTCCTCTTCTTTACAGCCATTCATTTGAGGGATTATGAAGACATTATTCCTGCCGTGGAGATCTATTCCCTGTTGGCTCTCTGTGCATGTGCTAACAGAGCATTTGGTACCTGTTCAAAAGCTTTTGTTAAACTGGAATCTTTAGAAAACCTTACCCAGGAGCAAAGGCAGCAGTATGAAGAACTTGCTCTGCAGATATTCACGAAACACTACCCTAAAGATAACAAAAAGTCAGAACTGGATAGCCTTCTTGAAGAGTAGGTTTCCTTTTTTTCATTCTAGTTATGATTGTAATTGAATATCCCTTGTTTGGGTGAAATGCAACATTTTCCATCTGCCACTGCTGAATGAGACCTCCCCTTCCCAGCACACCTTAAAAATCTGCACATGAAGATTTGTGGAGTGTAGGAAGAGGAGAGGATGGGGAAGCTGTTACAGAAGTGAACATTCATTGATATGGTATTGGATACTGCCCTTTATATATTGCATCTTTGAACTGAGTGTTGCTAAAAGAAACTATCAGCATGTATTACGCTTAGTGTTAAGATATTTACAGAATGTAGAGCTCTAGCACAGATGGAATATTATGTGATTCACAACTCTGTTCACAAGTCTGAACATAACTGCTTCCATGTTCATTAGTCGTAGGTCTGTCCTATAGTGCTGACACGCTAAGAGACACTTTTCAAACTGCTTTTCTTTCTTGTGTTTAACAGGGGAGAAGGAAAGCTTCCAACATGTGTTGCTACAGGAAGACCGATTACAGAGTATCAGTTCTGGATGTGCAATATATGCAAACACTGTGTGCAAGCCCAAGAAATCAGCAACTACAACTTCTGCCCTCTCTGCCACAGCTCAGTAGCCTATTAATCATAGAGAATACCTTTGTGTTGGTATGCATAACACACTGTTCGTGGTTTGAAATGTTTAGAAACCCTATTAAGATGCTTACAGGGAGGCCGAATCCCTAAAATAAAACCAATTTAATGTGCTGTCCATGCCTATATAAAGAATCTGAATCATTTCTTCAAAATAGCCTCAATATGGAAAAACACTGTTTTCAGTACAATCTCTGCCCTGCCGTTCTTTTTGTTTACTTTACAGACAGTCCTCTCTGTTTCATAAGGTTGGCATCCTTCAGTTTTATACATATACATAGAACTGTTTTTAGTTATTTTGGAGATGGTGATGGGCTCTTAAAGGAAATAATTTTGTGACAGCAACCAAAGTTAATAAGCACTAGTTTTACAAAACCTAATTTCTCTCTTTGGCATTTTACACTTAGATGGAAAGTCTACTTACATTATGCATAAAATAATTATGCAGATGCTACTTTCTGAGCACAGTACTGAAAAAAGGACATGAAAAAATAATATCCAGTTATAGGCATTCTGATCAAAAGACATGTGCACAGATCAGTGATAAGAGCATATAAAGCCCTTTTTAAATTGTTGAAATCTGTCCAGTCATCTGGCTGGTCAGGGGGAAGGAGGAGGAAACTAGGGGTCTGAATGCAAGCCCATACTATATGTCCTGAAGAATAGATTGGTAAGCAGAATATGAGCTTTGAAAGGTTTATATTCTACTTCGCTCCAGATTTTGTATTGAGAGGGAGGACCTGCTAGATACAAATGCAATCTGGCATCCCACCAGATGGGAACCCCCTCACATAGGTTGTTAGCCAGTGATACCTCATGATATGAGGAGAATGTGCACTTCCTCTGGCCAAAGCAAGATAATTCCCATCTCCTGACAATGTGCCACTAGTACTGTGGTTGACTGAATCGGTGTTACAGAAATTACCTTCTCCCAACAAGTTCTGGTCCACCTTCTGACAATATGTATGATCATCCAATTCTCTGGTGTTTTTCTCCCCAACAGGTAACCCTGCTGGTTTGCATCCTGAAAGACCTCATTATTTTTTCCATTTCTTTAACTGATAGTTGCATCACCAGCAGTTATGCAGAACTGACTACAGTTAATGATTGAACTCCATCAGTGTAAACAGGAGAAACTTTATGTTAGATGGGTAAATTCTTTCTCATCAGAGAATTTGTCAGAACCTTGTTTACTTGTAAAAAAAAATTGGATCCAGATTTAGGATTTGGTAACTGGAGTGGCAGAAATGTATTTCCCTCAAGCATGCCTTTACACAGAGGTTAGGAAACTGTGCTGAATGGGGTGACTTTGGCATGATGGAGGTGCCTTTAATAAGCTTAGTCCTTCTGTCCAAAGAAGGCAGATCCCGGATTTATGAATTCTATATAAATAGGAGTTGGTTTCATCATTCTCATGTTTTTGTATTCAAAAATGTAATGAAACATGTATGTTTTTATATTTAAGTATAAATATAAGCTTCCTCTGGTGTGATAATATGGTTAGTGAAATACACATGTATAAAAATAAATGAAAATTTAATTTGTTCTGTCCCATTGTTATATATTGCCTTTCCCCCAACATGCACTCAAGCAAGTTTTATAACAGATACAAACGTATTTAACAACTACTTGGTTATATATGCCCCCCAGCCCACCTGAACAGCCCTTATCTGCACTGGACAAAGAAGATCTGTTCATCTGCTGATCAGGGCACAAGCAGGATGACATATCCAGTCCCTCTACACCAGCCAGTGGAGCTGTGACAAAGAACTGCAACAAAGGTTGTGCTTCTGAATATCACAGCCTCACTTGTTGGTGGAATTGAACTGGAAACATCAGTCTTTTGCTCCCCGATCAACAGGTGAACAGAACTCCTTTGCTTTCTGTGGCTGCTGGCTGTTAAGGTGGGATTCAAGGTGGCAGTTACTATGTAAAAATACAGTTACAATAAGACTGTGTAGCCTTATTGGGTATGGAGCAGTTACAGACCCATAACTTGAGTTTATAAATCTATAGTACAGAATGCCAACTCTATTAGAAAAAGTTAAGCAAAATATACAACAGTGTGTGGACAAAGAGAACTGATAGATGGAATATTACACATGTCAACATTTTTATCGGTAAGAATAAAATTGTGAATATATCTTGTTATTTTCAAATAGATACATTTTTATACTGCATTGTTTTAGTATCAACTGACTTGCATCAACTTTCAATAAACTAGACTTTATGAATGAGAGTACTGGTGCATGCATTCACAAAATGAACAGATGCAGTAATTAAAAACAAGAAAAACAAATTGTATCTACCACTTCTTCTTCCACCTGTAAACCACCCAGACAACCTTTGTCATTGAGCAGTATATAAACATTTAAAATATGGAACAAAATTTTAAGAGTAAACAGTGGCAGTTCAGGGTTGTGAGGGGAAGATTCTGTGACTACAGAGGAGCAGATTATAGAAGAGGAATGCAAACTGCATCTGTACTCCATATGAGTCAAATATTGTACGATATTTCTAGGGCTAGCCTATGATTGCTAGATTATTCTTTCTGTTTTCTAATTATTAATGTTAGTCTCAATATAATGTTCCATCCAAGGAAGTCCACAGCTCTGGGAAAAAGTCATTTGGCACACATGTCACAACACAGTATTTCAGAAGAGGCTTTCCTTTTTGTCAACTGAAAAAAATTAAACACTTAATAATCTAAGTATGATAATATTAATAATTTCTGAAGGAGATTACAATATTTTTTTAACCATAGGGATGATGGGGAGTATTATGAGATTAGAAAGAGTATGCATATCTACATATCTAAAACTATATTGATAGACAAGTGAAGTCAAATTCTTGACAAATTCTTCAAGGCACTCTCAATTTTGAACACCTACCAATCTTTTGTTAATAATAATAATATAATAAAACTTTATTTATATACCGCCTTTCCAAGGATCAAGGCGGTTTAACAGCATAATTAAAACATCCAAATACAATAAAATCAGCAATAAAATAAGCGTAAAACATAGTTTACATTGACACCCAAGAAAAATCTCAAGCCAGCTTCCAATGCTGCTGAGAGGGGAGGGGGGAAGTATTTCAGGGGGGTTAGGGGTATGTCTGCTGGAACAGGTTAAACCTCCCATATGCCCATAGACATCCTGAAAGAACACCTTATTATTCATCACTATGCCCAATGCATACGCTAGGAATATAATGGTTAATTCCATTCGTGAAGGAAATTAGAAATGATTTTAACAATTTTCTTCCCTGTGCAAGAAAGTCTGTGAAAACTGCATAGTTTTTGAAGCCTATTTGTAGTTCAGGACTTTGTTCAAAATTTGCACATTTTTGTGCAGGAAACACCATTGTTTCATGTGCACACATGAAAACCCCCCACATGCATTTTTGTGTGTGTGTGGAATAGGTGCTGAACTGTGGAGATTCTCATCAGTCCAGGGTTCTTCCCATCAAGGGTTGGTGACACCTGATTTTTCAATCCCTTTTTTCAAATATTTTCAAATGTTCTTTCCCTCCCTAGCATATTCTCACATATAAGAATGTTTTACTCTTCCTCATCTTTCTTCCTGATGAATACAGTCACTTAATTCAAGTATTGATTCCATCGTAAATCTTTCACAGTGCCTGTCTTTGTGTATCTATTCAGAAGTAAGTCTCATTGAGCAAAGTGGATTTATGTTCAGCTAAGTGTATATCAGAGTGCTGTCTTAATAGTAAGTATATATCTAAAGGTACACCATTACATTTTACATTTTCTTTTCTTTTTGGAAACAGCATACCAGTGTGAAACACACAGTCTAATCCCCCACATGGCTGTTCAGAAGTAAGCTTTACTGAGGGTGCAACCACACTGCAGAATTAAAGCACTTTAACTTCCATGACTATTCTCGTAACATGTTGAGATGTGTTTTCAGGTCAACTTTCTCTCAGGGTGACCCAATCACTCATTTTTTAAAAGCAAGATTTATTTAAAGGGATTGTCATTGCCTTTATAGACTGCAAGAGTAAAACTTACCAAAGTCCCCCCAGTGAATTTTCATGGCTGAGAGAAGATGCAAATTTTGGTCCAACAGCCAAACCACTACACCATGTTGGCACATTGTACTTTGTCTATCACTGCATAGACGCTGGAAAATTATTATACAGCTTGATGCCACTTTGACTATCATGGCTCCACCCTATGGAATTCTGGGATTTGTAGGTTTCATGAGAGATTTAGCCACCTTTGTCACACAGCTCTGGATTCCATAGGATGGAGCCATGGCAGTTAAAGCATTGTCAAACTGCACTATTTCTGAAGGGTAGATGCAGCCTATGTTTGTGAAGCTGAATATATAATTCTTAAGAAATTAACTGGTATTTGGCATTATCAACATACTACAGTGGGTTTTTTCATTGCAATTAGTTCCCAATTCATTTTCATGCTCAGTCCAAAGTACTTGGTTTAATTACATAAAACTTTACGTGAAGTGGGGCCTCCTTGCTAAAGCAGGGATGGGAATCATGTCACTAGACTGGCTAGACCTGATGGGAGTTCCAGTGCAACAACACATAAAAAGGGCCACACATTTCTCACCTCAAAATTAACTTCTTCCTGTAGCCCTAGAATAATCAAAAGAGGTCCAGAAGAATGTTCTTTTCTGAGAAGCTGATAACTTCGGAATGCTATACCTGTCAAACCTGGAGAAAGCAATTCATAGTATCAAATATAATATTTTTAAAAAATATAATACTAGAGAACAGACTGAACAAAAGTGTATGCATAAAGTAACTAATAAGTATATACTACATACACGCACATATTGAATACATCTAGAAATTTTAGTTTTAAAAAATTACACACACACACACACACACACCAAAAAACAAGGTTAATTTATGCTCAGGTCAATGTAGATACTGTACCTTAACTCTTATCAAGAAAGAAAGAAAAAAGGAATCATCCCCTTCTCTGAGTAGACTGGCAAAAGTTGAATGCTTAGTCCGTCCTGGGAGCCCCAAAAAAGGAGCACTACCCCCTCTCTTTTCTCCACTTCAGTGCTGCTTATGACCTTCTTGAATGCCTGGGTGGGGAAATGGTGGCAGTGGCAGGTTTTCCACTCAAAGGAGTGCCAAGAGAAATCAGACTTTGAAGGATTTGCATATGACATTTTGAATCTGTCAACTTTTCTGGGTTACTTACAATCAGATTTGGAGCCTGTACAAATGGCCTTAAAAGGGTGGCTTGATCGCAGCCACCACATGCCATGGCCCCAATCTGGCATTTTTCTGGCCCAAAAAGAAGTCACAAAATGCCACTCCTTTGGGGGGTGAAAAAAAGGGCAGCTCCCCTAAATGGCGCTGGCTTTGCAGCACTCCTCCAGCATGAGGCATATAAACCACTGCATATAAACCAATGCTGCTCATGGCCTGGGTGGGTGGGCAGTGTGACATTGGCTTGGGGGCAGCATTGGGGTGTGGGTCATCCAAACTCCATGCCCCCAGGCCTCCACAAGCCAGCATATTGTGCTAGTCTGTTTTGCCCCACAATTATCACATGAATGTTAAAAAAAGACTATAATCACTGCTGAGGTATAGTTGCCATTTTCTTTGTTTTGCCTTCTCACCCCTTTTGACATGTATGCATTTTCTTAGCTCTGCCTGTGTCTGATTGCTTCACCGACACATTGCACAGCCATGATTTACCATAATTCCCTCCTCATCCCTCTAGCCTTGGTATGTCTACCTGAATTTCATAAGTTCTTTGACACCATTTTTTTTTTTTTGCTTCATCCTTTACATCCTGTGTTATATGCTTTACCCTCAACTTATCCACAACTCAGTTCAAAATACATAATTTTGGCCCTAAACTTGCCCTCGACATATACATGAAATAGACTTATAGTTGAGTATATGCAGTAAATAAATTAATTGCATAACCAACTGTATTTTATTCATTTATGAAGAATAAGATATTCACACATGCAGAAAGTAACTGACAATATTAAGTGAAACTGACTTAACTAATGAGTTATCCTTATAATACCATACTTGGCTGAAATCCTGTAGTAGTAAATAGAAGTCCATGAACAAACTACTATCTATCTTATCCCAAAGTCTTCAAGTTTTGTATCCAGCCATGTTGATCACTTTTCAGACACAGGCCAAAAGAAATTTTGTAAATTCATTTCAATAACACTTGAAACACTAATATGGATATTTGCTTCCTTGTTTTATGGAATGTAGGATGTGTTTTTGTCTCTTTGTGATCATGTTGTATAACGGCAACCAGCATTATGCTTACTCTCCATATTCATTCTGCTTATTTGGTTTTATTGGAGGCTAGTGTCTTGGGGCTGCATCTGATTATATCATAGATTTTGGTATGAAGCTAATTGACTGTATATTAGATTGTAATTTAATTTAATTCAATGAACATAGTGCAATCAACCAATAATAAAATAATCTAACAAATGCATTTCTTTTGGAAAGGAAAAGCAGCCAGTGTCACAAGAAGAAACAAACACCATGCAAGATTCAACAGTGCATCAATCCTTCTGCATAGATAATCCCCCGGATATATAGTCGTGACAGTTTGTTTGCTTTTGCACTTCCAAGGCAAAAGGGGAAGAGTATTTATGTACTCATAATTACAGTCCCTACCATCTAAGCGGAACACTTTTGGTTTACTGTCTGTCAGTGTTTCCATTATACACTCCCATTTTTCAGAGGTCAATAACATAGCCATTAAAAAAGCTGCATCAGCAGGAAATGTGATATACAGGGCTACCTCAGTCTCTTAATTTGTTTTCATCCAAACTCCAGCAAGGAGGAGAAACATTTCAGTGCTCGGTAATTCATGACAAAGTTTTGTCATCTGCTATCTTCAAATTGGCTTGCTTCCTGAAATTAAGATGTTTCAGGCTGTCTGTCAGTAGAGAAGCAGCTAGAGAGAGAGAAAAAGAGAGATGCACACACAGAGAGAGTGTTTAATTATTTAACACTGAAAACACAATAGCTTGTTGAGCGGGCAGTCATTAATTACATAGGTTACACATCCTGCAATCAAAAAATTTAAATTAAGCTTTCATTTAAAAGCTCCAATTAAATTCAAACACAGTAAAGGAACCATTACTTTTCCCCTTACACTCCACTGAATAGATTTTCCACTTGTTAACTTAATTGTCTCCACTGAAATAATAACTTTAAAAAACCCTCATAGCCAATAAATCACTGAACATCACAGCCATTTGTATCTTTTTCCCTCCGCTCACTGTTGACATGCTAACTCCAGAAACTTTAAGAAACAGGATTTCACATAACACAGGTAAGTAAAATATTCATGCAAAGTGGTTCAAATTTAAATGGGCTGCAAGCATACATTGAAAGCCATTCAGTGTAATAGTTGTTCCCCCATGATAGTGAATAGCATGGTGGAACAGCAAATGAGGCAAAGCCTGGAAAACTACTTTCAAAAGCAATCAGTTGCATGTACAGTTCTAAAGCCCAAGAGGAATTTATTTGCTATTGGTTACAAAGTAACTCATAATTTCCCCATTTTTCTTAAGCAGCTAAATAATTACTTTGTAGGGTGATGTCTGTGGGATACTGGTTTGAGCACTGGACTATGACTCTGGACGCAAGGGTTTGGATTCCCATTCAGCCATGGAAACCCACTAAGTAACCTTGGGTAAGTTGCATTCTCTCAGCCTTAAAGGAAGGCAATATCAAGCCCCTTTGGAAGAAATTGTGCCAAGCAAACCCTGTGACAGGTTCACCTTAGGGTTGCAATAAATCAGAAATGACTTGAAGGCACACAACAGCAACACAGGAGACAGGCCTTGGTGGTGTTACAATGATGTTGCAAGGAGCAGACTGGTGATGCCATTAAATGTGATACAGTAAGCAACAACTACATCTGCACACAGTAAGCCACTGAGATTTTTAAGAAAACGCCAATGTATTGAGGCAAATATGTACACACACATTTTTCAAGACCGCACTCTCAGCCTGAGATTCCTCCTTCTTGCCCTGAGAAACACAGAAGAGGTTTCAGACCCTAAGGCTCTGCCAGGCCCTGAGACCTGGAAAATCTGTCTCAGGTGAAGTCCCCTGCAAAACAACAAGATAAGAATATGAGTTATGAATTTCCACATGGAAACCATGCGCCCAATAACTACAGTCCAAAAACAAGAGGGTAATATTTGAATTTGCTTGTTTCTACAGTTTGGAAAATTAGAGATAGATAGATAGATAGATAGATAGATAGATAGATAGATAGATAGATAGATAGATAGATGATAGACAGACAGACAGGCTTTTGGACCACAGCTCCAAGAATCCGCCAAACAGCATGTCCAGTGGCCACCATCATCCTTCTACAAATCAAAAGGGCAAGATTGATTGATTGATTGATTGATTGATTGATTTACTTTGGATGCACTCTTTTTTTGGATTGTAGCACCAAGACCCTACCAAACAGCATCTCCAGTGGTCATTTTGGCTGAGGGATCCTGGGAGTGGTAGTAAAAAATAATAACTTGATTATTTTCTTCATAGTGCATATCCCTCACTCCTTGCTTTTATCTTCACAGCAGCCCTGTGAAGTAGGCTAGGCTGGTTGTGACTTGGCTCACTGAGCTTATGACTGAGTCATATATTTAACAACCTACGGTACAAAAAGAAGAGGAGGAGGAGGAGAAGGAGGAAATAAGCTGAAACGTTTTTCCCCAACAGAGGTGTTTTCAAGTACAGTCTGGGGACCTAAAGCAGCAGTTACATTCTGCCCTTGAGCACTTCTGGATCTTAATGAAAAGTTCTCCCCAGTTGACATCACTTCCATCCTCCCACAAATATTTACCAAGCCAATGTAATTCTTCAAACCAAAGGTTAATGGAAACAGCTTCTTTACCGTTCCCTCAATCCTGATTGATGATCATCCTGCCAGCCGCTGAAAACTCAAAGCAAGCAACGGAGGAGGTGGGAAAGGTTCTTGGCATTTTGGATGGATGAAGAAATAACATTATTGTGGACTTTTGGGAGGGGGAAAAAAGATAAGAAGAATGCAAGCCAGAAAGATAAATGGATTTCCAGAATATTCCTCACTGGGAGAGAGAGGGTACTGAGATTTGTTGTCCACAAAGAAGAAGCCCAACTTTCCAAAACAGTTGTAGTGTGAAGATGTTATACATACCCTTTTCAATAAAGTCCAACTTCTCTCCAACTTGTGGAGCAAGAAAATAGTGGGGGGGGGGGGATTATACAGTGCAGTAAAAAATAAATTTCCAGTCTAGTGAATACTATAATGTAAGGAACTAGAATAAGAATTAATGTTCTGTTCATCTACCAGGGAAGGAAATGATGTTTATTGCATCATTTTCTATCCATTATCTAGAGCTAATTGGAAAAGGATTGTACAAACATTGTGAATAAATGCCAGGAATACATTATCAAAAATTGCAAACTGTAATCATTTTTTTCCAGCCATTTCTATTTTTTGAACCCACGAACAGAAATATGATAGTGGAATGTGCATGGCCATAACCTAAATCCAATTTCCAGTCCCAACTAGTTTTAGACCCATTCAACTGATGGGATTTGATTCAGCTGAGCCATTCTAGTTGGGACTAGCAATTGGATGGATGCCCATAGAGCCAGGTGGCTATTACAGAAAAGATTGCGAGGAGAGAGATGTACCGACAGTCAATTTTTCTTACAACAATTAACCTGACATACCTGTGCTTGCATTTATGTTAGCATTTCCCCTTTAAATGTGGTAATATCAAAAGGGGCTGGAGAAAGCAACTTAGGATCTGGTCCTAATTTTGCATGTTATTGTTTTCCCACAACTAACAAGGATCAGGAGTGATTTAGCTGACTGAAACATCCTTATTCTCACCTTGACATGTTACTACAGTCTTGTCGAGATTGATGCCATGGTTCGTTTTTATGTCAGGATCACCGGTCTTCACTGTCTGTGATGCTACATCAATGGTATGGCAAACCACCTGCATGCCACCTTTTGCCTTGTGTGGTAAGCAAGGAACACAAGCTACCATCACCCTTTGTATCCTCCAATTCTGAAGTTAAGGGTCAAAGAGTTCTAGAGCTATAGGCCTTTTTCCCAACGTGGGGCAGATTTTGTGTGGATGTATGTGTTTCAGGCAGCCTGAATCCAGGCTACCTTATAGTGAATTTTATAAATTAAGTAGGGTTTCATTCCCTGTGCAGCCATGAAACACACTGGATGTCCTTGGGCAAGTCACACTGTCTCAGCCTCAGGGGAAGGCAACGGCAAACCCCCTCTGAAGAAACTTGACAAGAAAACCTATGATAGGTTTGCCTTAGGGTCACCATAAGTTGGAAATGACTAGAAGGCACACCACAGACACAAACACAGATACAGACACACAAATTCTGAGGTAAACATGCTTACAGTAGAGGGATCAGAGAACCAGAATAACTGAGGGCATGTCTACATGGGCCATTTAAACGACCACCACCCCACCTTTGGGTTGCCCTATCTTCACAATGCATGTGATCTATCCATTATCCGGAGCTAATTGGAAAAAGATCACCATGTGGCACCTCAGAAGGAGTGATTTGTGCTAGTGGCAGTGGCACTGGGTGGCACAGAGGGACAGGCATGTAGACAACCACTTGGCATTGCTTCAGAGTGCCCAGGTAATGGGGATTTGGAGGCAGTTTTGGGGCCAGAATACTTCGGGGGCAGCAGAGGAAACTGGAGGCTAGGTTCAGCACCTTGTACAGTTGCTGGAAAGGTAAGACTAGGGTTGCCATACATTCTCCTTTCCCCAAACATGTCCTCTTTTTCAGAACTAAAATTTCTGTTTGAGCAGATTTTTTAAATTTTTGAGCAGATTTTTAAAATGCCTGCCACTGCTTTGGGTGGGTAGGAGAGAGAAGGGAGACCGACCTGGAATGGGAAGATAAGCTAGACAAGCAAAGTGTCTCAGGAAGCTTCCAGCCACACAGAGCAGCTTGATGGAAGAAGCTGTTGGAAGAGGAGGGGAATGGGGAAATCATTGTTATTTAAATACAAGGAAAGTTATGAATATTACTCATTATCCCAGCTTATATAGGATGCTGAGACATCCTGAATTTTAGAAACTGGAGGGGGGGGGGGGGTACAAGTATTCTTTACATCCTTATTCCCAGGTAGATAATATAGGGCTGTGACCTATCATTTTTTTCCTGCCTAAACTATTTTTTTCATGATTCCTCATTACTAATTGATAAGCCACTTAAACAACCATCAAGGGGGGAAAGAGATCAGAATTTACAATATGAGACTGAACATTGTGACCTTTAACTCGTAATACACATTCTGGAGTCATTATATTTTAGTTAATAGCACTCTAATTTATAGATGGGTAATATTTTGTGGTACTGCAAGAGAATTAAGGGAGAAAGGTGTGAGAAAGTGGGCCCAGGACTGAATGGAGAAACCGTTCTGTTTGGAGGAAAATATGCAAACATTCCCTCATCCTCTGAACTAATAAATCTGACTATCCACTGCCTGAGATGACATCCAAAATCTGCCTCCCATTAATGCCTTCAAATAATGATTGACTACTTGCCCTGTCTGTCCCTAGTCAGCTTCTCAAACTGGTGGAGATCCTACATTGTCAGACATGTATCATGTCAGTGCTCTGTACTCATAGATACATTTCCCAGTTCAACCTTCCTGAACTCATCTTAGATGCCAGGCAGCTGCACCAACTGAAGAAGTTTGGAGGTGCCAGAGAAAAAGGTGCTGAATGATGACATGTCCACCCCTCTCCCACCGAGAAGGTACATTGTGAAAAGAAACACAGGGATGTCTGTGGTATATGAACACGATTGCTTTTCACACCATTCTTTGCTGGCAGGAGAGAGTTGGACACATCATCATTTAGCACCCTACTCTCTGGCATCTCAGGATACCTTTGGTTGGTGCGGCTGCCTGACTTCTAAAGAGGGTTGGAGGAGGGTTTTTTTAGTCATTGCATGAATGTTGGACTATGACTCTGGAGACTAGGGTTCAAATCCTTATTCAGCCATAGGAATCTACTAGATGAGCATGAGCAAACCACACTCTTTCAGCCTCTGAGGATGCCAAAAGCATACCCTCTCTTGCCAAGAGAACCTTATGATAGGTTCGCCTTTGGGTTGCGATAAATCGTAAATGACTTGAAGGTGCACAACAACAACAATAACGTCTGGCTTACAAAATTATAAATAGTGATCAGGATGCAGCCTGACTATTTTTTGCCCTTTCAAGAGAACCCCAAATCTGCTGCCTTCAAGCAGACACCTCACTCTTCCTAATGCTACAGTGGGCCACAATGGCAATCAACTGATTTTCTTGTTTGTCTGAATTTGCATTTGTTCCTTCATTTTTCCAGAGTTACAAGACTGTCATACCTAATAGAACCTTTAGGCTTAAACATTCTTCCCAGCGTTTTGCCTCTGTCTAGTTTCCTTATTATTCAGAGCAACATACTCTGTTGAGCAGGGACACTGTCAGGGAGAAGATGCAACCCTTTAGGGTCTTTTGGCTGGCCCCAGATCTCCTGGCAATTGCTGTTGTACTGGGGGAGACTCGGTTATTAGCATTGTATCTGCTATGCAGTGAAGGTACTTCTTGTTCTTCTTTTTTTAAAAAAACTCTTGAGCCAAGGCAAATGGTCAACAAAACTTTTGCTTGCAGCTATGCTCCATGCTGTGCTCTGTGGGGGCACCTGCTGTCTTCTGGAATGCCACTTCCTTTGTGAGGAGTATCTGCTGTTTGCAAATTTAGTTCTCATTGGGCACTTCCAGATTAGACCAATGTGCCAGGATGTTGCAGCATTTGTTGCTGTAGTTCTCAATTTTTTAAAAGAACTATCCAAATTACATGTTTTGCTGTCCCTGATTATTTCTGGCAATTCCCGGCACCAGCTGCAACATTTTGTTCCCACCCTCAAGTGTGTTTCTTTTTAATGCAGCACATATCAATACCGTATGCTCCCTTTTCTTCTACTTCTTCCCTTTTAATTTTTTAGAGTTATTGTGCTATAGCACATCAGTGCAACATTGCCTTTGCATATAACTCTATGATGCTATTATTATTATTATTATTATTATTGATGAAAAAATTGCCCTTCAGCCCATAGGACCACCACAGCAAACCATGTCCTGGTTGTTGTTGTTTTAAAAAACAATGATTAGAAGAACCCTAGAACAGCCTCCCATAGAATGAAACAAATGGATATAGAGGTGACAGTAACCACAAAATTCAGCAAAGCCTAAAGAGCTGTATCATGAGAACAACAGGTTTTTTTGACCAATTTGGGAGAACCCAGTGCATGTAGATGGAAGAGGAGGAGGAGGAGGAAGAAGAAGACCATCACATGTGGACACCTTGTTTCATGGTCAAAATCTCATTCTTATCATAATTGAATACATTATTATGTATTTGGGCAATCTTTGATTTCAACTCCCACCCCCACCCCACCCCCTTATTTTTATGGTCAATAACAAATCACTGAGACATAAAGATTTAATCTGTATTTTCTTGATTTCATCTTGCTTAGAGATTTCTAGATATTGGGAAACCTTTGCAGATCGGAGCATTTGTACCAGGCTAAACTGTATATGGACATAAGCACTTAGTGAAAAACTCTTCAGTAAAACAAAAACAATAAATGACACAGAGAGAGTAGATCTGTTCATGTACATAGGGTTTGTTTTCTCTGAATATGTAAAAGACAACATGTGGACCATGGGCCTGCCAATGGATCACAAGTGATTTTGGAAAGATGTGAGTTAGCTTACATCTTGATCTGTATAGCTATACTAGACCCTCGTGATAGGAATAACATGCCATTAGGCAACATATTCAGCAACTCTGTCGAAACACCCCAACAAAAATTGCAAGAGAAATAAAAAGAAGCCCCAATCTATATTTCTATCAAAGATCGTTCACCAGAATCCTAGATCATATTTTACTTAATGTAATTTTACATGCATCAGGTACTTTGCCAGCTCTGCTATGTAGTAACATAACAGCAGCCCTCTATTAGATTTCAAAGCTGATCGATTCTAATTCCTGCAGGCATAACTTTACTTCCAAAGATGTAACTCCCCAACAGGATTCCAGACATTGTTTCCAAACAAGACCCTGCAGCCAAAGCTTCACTTTTGAAGTAAGTTGTTCTTTTTTACATTTGTTCTTAAGTATCTTACATGAAACAAGTATGACAATCTTCACCACAATTCAATAACAAAAAATAAAACTTGTGTTGGAGCAGAAGATTCTCCTCATTCTCCCATAACCCAGTCATGGTTAATGAAGTGATAATTGATGAATGGAGGTAATCAAAGAGAAATTGACTTTGCAGTGGGATCTCAATTATGTGAGTGGATAATTAATTGAAGCTAATGGATAAATTAATCCAACAGATTTCCATGGGGGTGGGGAGGTCAGAGTCTATGGTAGATGAAGCATTCCATTTTAGAAGAGCGATTGAGAGTTCCTGCATGGCAGGGGGTTGGGCTGGATGGACCTTGTGGTCTCTTCCAACTCTGTGATTCAGTCAGTGTTAAATGTGGCTTCACGCTCTGACATGACTTCCTTGGTGGTCAAGGGGAATAAATGTGGCACGTAAAATAGCTAAATCATACTGCACTTATTATTATGATTATTAAGATTTATTTATACAGCTCAGTAAATTTACACAGCGCTGTACATACAATCAATTAAAATAGATAAAATGAACCTGCCTATGGCATACATACTACAAAAATAATTAAATATAATACACTTGCCACTGTTACAGAACAAATTTGATGAAATACAGTAGGAATGTCCCTCTCTCGATGTAAACCAAGCTTCGAAGGTATTGCCAAATAAACAGAATGCTAAATCTATAGAACCAAAGTAGCCAAGTTAAAATTGGTCCTGAGCATCCATTGCAACAGGAACAAAACAATTACCGTGAAATTGCATCTTATTTTTAACCTACGCTGAATAAATTATTGAATACTACGGCACTTGCACTGACTAAGGGAAACATCATAAAGGGCAAATATTTGCTCTAGAAGGCAAGGGGAATATTGGCCACTGCATTGCAGGTGAGGATGTGAGCACCGTAGAATACAACAATCCATAATGTCACAGCGAAAGAAATTCTGTTGTGTTTTTTTTAATGCTAGAATCAATCACCATTACCTGCAAAATGCAGCCGCTGAACCATTTAACCCACAGATGTAGCCTTATGTAGCAACTGCAATGTAGCTAAATCTCTGCAGTAATGTATATTTGATTACATAACTCATCTTCATTAGAAATGATGGGCAGAAAAGCAGTTAAAAGCAGTGTTTTCCAATGGAAAAGAAAAAGAAAAAAGAAATGGCAGTTTCATGATCATTTCTGTCTGGAGGCATTTAAAAAGACTAACAAGAGATCAGTATTCTTGGCCTCAGCAAGGGATCAATCCAATATAAGAGTCACAATCAATATCCACCAAGAAATCCAGTTATGACACAAGCAACTAAATCTTTATCATAAGAAAATTAGCATCTGAAAGTGACTGAGTGGAATATTAGCAAATTCTGGGACATATTAAAACAAGGCTGACTTTTAAAAATCTGATTTTAGATCTTAGATGTGAAATCATCATAGCATATAGTACACTGGTTCCAGACTTAGAGTAACTCACCCTAAAGGGGAATGAATATTACCTATGATCAATTTAACCTCCCATAATGGGATTTCCTCAGAGATATATGACTCAGTAATCAGCCTGTTGTTATCTTCCATAGATCAGTTACAGAGGAATGCACATTAAGTGCATGATACCTAAGTGAAGAAAATCACATGCTATGATTGACAAATAACTTTCATACCTTGGGGAACCAGCTTTGCAAAAATATAATAATCTAGTTTGGGTTGGTTTGATCTTATTCATACTTAGAACCATTGAAATCAACTTGTCATTACCAACTTAGGGGCTGAGCTAACCACTCTAAGGGGCAGCCTGTAGCCGCCACTTTTAGAGCTGGATCGAGGCTGCGGCAACCGCATGTCATGGCCCCAATCTGGCCTTTCTGCAGCACAAAAAGAAGCTGCAAAAAGCAGCTCCTTTTTGTACCCTGGAAAGGGCACCGTAGCCACCATGCCGTGGCTTTATGGTGCTCCTTTGGTGCTGTGTCATCTAAATACAGCACCAGAGGAACGCCGTGATGCTATGCACAACGTGGTGTGGCATGCAGCATCACACTGCCATGGGGGCGTAGGCATGTGTCATGTGGATGCCATGCCCCAACTGCATCCCCAGGCCGGCCTTAATGGCCGGTCTGCACAGGTCCTTAGTCATTACAGACGACTGGTTTCATTAGATTACTCTATAACTCTATAGAGATCCCCAAAGGGGTTGAAACAACAAGTGAAGGGAGTGTGCTACAAATCTCTCTAATGGTTTATCATATTGTGGGGACTTTGCGGAATATATCCCATACTTGTGATTATTTCCCCATTGATTATTATAGTGGCAAGAGACAGTATCCCAAATTCTCGAGCAGTTTCCAGAGTCCCAGCACCTTCAGCAGGGTCTACTGTTCTCTTTTGCCCTGGCACTCTTTTTACGCCCTCCAGCCAGGCACTCTGTACAAAGACAGGCAATTTGGCACACTTAACTTTCCAACGCCATGCTGGGGAACTGTGTTTACCTCCCATAGACCAATCACACACACACACACAAGATACATAAGTAAAGCACATGCTATGATAGACAAATGACTTTTGCATTTTGGAGAGCACTTTTGCAAAAATGGCAATCTAGTATAAGTTAGTAGTCTAAAGCCAGCCATTGTGCACTGCTTAGAATACCAATGTCTACTGCTTCCACCACACATGGTAACCTTGGCAGGGCCCTCCAATACAGGGAAGGGGTACACCAAAAGGCACTTTAACAAGGGCTCTACGAACAGGAACCCAACTCTAGTAGTAGTTCTAAGCACAAGAGGATTTTATGAATATAGTGGCCCACACCACAATCTTGTCAACGAAAGTAACTCTCATACCTAATTCATGGAAAGTAGACTTACAACCCTGGCAAAGGGTATTCGTTTAAAGCTGCTGCCTCAGACATAAAGTATTTCCTCCAACGTCTTTTCAATCTTTTCACCGTCTATAAATCTCCACCCAAAATGGGAAGGCACAGAAAGCTAGCTGTTCTTGGTATATTAAATTCCCCACTAGTCACTGACAAGTAGAATAAAGGTGCCATAAGCAAAGAGCTCATCCATACTTGATTTGTACCAATTTATATGGTACCATTCCATTTTGCTTCTTGTCACTTCCTCATCCAAACACTCTTCTTTTTTATATAAAAAAAAAAACCCAATAGGACAGCAAATGTTTGGTTCTTTTTTTATTTTGCTAGTGATGTTAGATGTAGATTGCCACACTGAAGAATTAATGCAGTTTGACGCCACTTTAACTGTCATGGCTCCATCCAATGGAATCTTTCTGTCTGTTGCATACCAATTCTAAGCAGTGCTTTAAACCAAGGCAAGACTTTCTGGGTGGAGGATAAATGTCTTTATGATATTTATGGAGCTATAAAATACACAAATTATTCATAATTTTTGTTTTATTGCAATTACGTTGCTCTTCAGCCATGTAACCTTTAATTTATAGTAAATGTCTTTTGAAAGAACATTTTGAAATGGGACATGAACAATGCTTCCACAGAAATGGAGGGGGGGGGGGTTGTCAAGTAGACAAAAGTAACCATTTTTGTTCACCACTTGTCCCCAGTAAACAAAAGTGGGTGCATAGGTTACAGTGGTGGCATTGCTGATATGTAGTGGGTCTGGAAATGTAGCTTGGAATTGATGGGGCCCAATAACAAGCCTGGCTATTGTTGCTATTGTTGTTGCTGCGTGCTTTCAACTCAAGACTGCTGCAGCCTCTCCTATCTTGTGTGCTCTTCCCCATTAAAAACCTTTCCCATCTTGACCATACTATGATGTTGCTTGGCCACATGTGTTCCATTTTTCATTTGTGAAGTGTTGGAGGATATGCTCATCATGCATTTTGGGACGTCTTGTTCTGCTTCTTCAGACTTCAGTGTACTTCCCTGTTGGCCACAGTCAGCATCAGGGATGAGCATCATTGAAAAACTGTAGTGACTCACATGCCTCCAGTCACTCACATGCCCCCCCATTAACTCTCAGAGCACCATGTTTTATATTCCAGTAGTCCTATAGAAAACTAAAGAGTTAATTCTCCAACAGAAGTTTGATATATGCCCTTTTTAGTGTCTTAAATGGGTTATATAAACCTTGCTTCATTTGGTTGCAGAGTGTACTACTACATGAGTGCTATACAGCTGTGTTTTTTCCCCAAGGTCATTCTATCATTTGGTTGTTATCCAGCAGACTTGTTAAATACCTGTTTTATTTAAGTTTAACTTTCATGTGGCATGTTTTCATATTTTTTAGCACAGACATAAAGTGCAAGACAAAATATAAACATATCTGTGAATGAATGCCTGAATTTCTTTATTACAGACATAGACGAACCCGGGTAAAAAGGTACAGTATAAAAGGTACAATATATATTTTAAAAGGTAAGTTAAAACATATTTAAAATCATCCCATCAGGTTGCATTTCATCTAGACAAGTTAGATATTAATATCTCACTTTAATAACAGTCTGCAGTGTTTTAAACACAGTTGCTCACAATCTGTCTACCTTATATTAAAGTGGGTATCAGACCACAATGAAGAAGTATACAAAACAAAACAAAAAACCAGCCCCCTTGATGTTTGTGCAATAAAGGTAAAATGAAACTAGCTCAGATATCTCTATGGAATGTGCACTGTAGTAGAACATGCTCTTTAGTTTCTATTGCCCAGAATCACAGGGGCACAATCTGTCCGCAAAAGGGATCTGCTTATATCGGAAGAGGGATGACACCCAGTTTGGCCTTCTTCCTGCAGTGGGGTAAGAGTGCCCCCTCCTGGTTCCACTGCCAAAGAAAAATAGAGGGCTGAGAGTACCCTTTTGGCCATCACTGCCCCCAAGTAGACACCTCACATACTTATTGGGTGACACCAGGGGTAGTGATGCCACTGCCTGGTTGTTCACTTGTCTCTTCCAAGCCGTGCCAAAACTGAGCTGTCTTGCTCTGGGTCTTGGTATGGACAGGGCCCAGAAGGAGAAGAAGCAATGGAAAATGTTACCTTTATTGGACTGCAACTGCCAGAAAGCCACAGTCATCCTGGCAGGGACATAGCCAGGATTTTAGGAAGGGGGGGTCGAGACTAAGTGCCACCATTATAATGGGGCTTGGGCACGGCAGCACAGCAGCACACACCATTCATTTTTCTAATGGAAGGGGGGGTCCGGACCCCAAGAACCCCCCCCCCTTGGCTACGTCCCTGATCCTGGCCACTGGATATTACAGTTCCAAGCTTGAAGCAAGAGAGAAAGTGTCAGCGATGGTAGAAGTGAGAAGGAGGTTGGCCCATTCATGATGACAAGGACTTAGGACTGGAGCGGGGCTTTGGTGTGGCTTCCAGCCTCTTAGGACACATGCATCATTTGAACAGCATACCTCTAAAGTGACCCAAAGCAGCTTTATTTTGGCCTGTCTGTTTGGGTCCTTAGTGAATGCCTCTTGTAAAGGGACTACAAACTCTAAAGCCAGCCCTTGAACTCACAGCTCTGGCATGTGACTCACCCCGCTATCCAACACAGTGACTGTGTAAGAAATAAGCCAACTTAACTGACTGTGTGAATTCCCTAGCAGTGAACCCCTGGGGGTCTGTTCTGTGCAACTCCTCTGCTCACACCATAACTCTCTTTCACTAAGTTATATTTACACCTGACCTGCTCTGGCCACAAAGTTTTGCTTAGCTGCTGCTGATTCAGTATATAAATTATGTAACTAAATCAATGGTTCCCATTATTTGGATTGTAAGCCATTGATTCTTCCCTCCCTCATCCCCCTTCCTCTGCCATCTTCTCTCAGATAATTTCAAGAGGAGGAATTCCTTAGAGAAGGCGGTGAGAAATGAAGCAGGGGAGAAAAATTGCTGCTCTCAGCTCTTGCATGCCAAAGTTAAATAACACATTGTCTTCATCCCCAAAGCCTCTGAAAGGGTGTCAGCAATCACTTTCTCGATCATGTCAGAAAGTTCCGATGACACAAGAGGAACTGGGAACAATTCACATGAATGTCACGTGAATTCCATGTTTATCAAGTACTGTCCATTCAATTATATTCCTAAAGTCCTGTGATCACTTGTCCTTCATTTGCTCCCAATTTTTGACCCAGATGTTGAACTTGTATCACTTTGAGTCCACCCACCCCCTTTTCTGATACATAGTTTGTGAGTCATCCTAGGGGTTTGAAAGTAGCAGGACAAAAAGCAAACAAATAAATAATGTAATGTTTTTCTATTCTTGAGGGGTTTTATATATATGGCTTGGAGGCAATTATTCTGAAGCATTTTTAGCTATTTTTTCAAAAATGTACTTTTGGTAGTGTGGTTCACCCATAGAAACTCACTGTGTGACCTTGCTCAGCCATGGAAACCCACTGTGTGACTTGGCAAGACACATTCTCTTGACCTCAGAGAAAGGCAAAGGCAAATTGCCCCTGAACAAACTTGCCAAGAAAACCATGTGATAGGGTCACCATAAATCAGAAATGACTTGAAGGCACACAGCAACAATATTTAGATACAATTTTTGAACCATTGTCAAGAATTCTATCTAATTTATATTGTGCTAAAACCATAAGAAATAACTAGGCATCGAATAGTATCACACAGTAAGTTGGACTACACTACTAAAAACCAGAATTAAAAACAGTGGTAAATATATGTATCACTCAGGGATCAGGGAAAATGTGAGGGGGGAGTTTTAAGTGAGCAATGAAGATGCAATAGTATGGCATCTGTGTAATATTCATCAGTACGGGGTCTCCTGGTACTGCCATTGTAAATGCTACAGCGCAAATCCCATTTACCATTCCAATTTGGCTAGCTTAATTGAATCAGTTGCTGAACTGTGAGCCAACATCTATAAAAATCCAATTGATTTGATGTATCTACTCAAGATGAGACTAAAAGTAGGGTTAACACCTTAACCCAAAGGTGGGAATCATGTAACCTTTCAGATGCTGGACTGCTACTCCCAGCAATCTCCACCATTGGCTCTTCAGAGTAGGCCTTCTGGAATATGCAGTCGAACAAAATCTGAAAGGTGGCTTGATTCTGTTTCAGTCCTTAGTGGGCATGAGACAAATAGCATGTAGTACTATCAATAAGGATTCCAAAACTGAACAAAATGATGAAATCAAGGATATATGCAATAAAGCTGTTTGTGAAGTAGGCTAGTCCCAATTTAGGGCTTGACAATCAAGCTTGAATATTGCCCAGGGCTTCAACAGGATCACCTGCCAAAGCAGCAGAAAATTCCCTAAGAGCCATCAAGAATCCATCCAGACCTATAAAACAAACAGCTTCATTTATATACCACTTTATACTGAACTGTGTCTAAGCGGTTTACAACTGTAAGCTAATTGCCCCCAACAATCTGGGTACTCATTTTAGTGACTTCGGAAGGATGCAAGCCTGAGGCAAGCTTGAGCCCTTTTGCTCGTATTGAACTCGCAACCTTATGGCTTTGAGTGAGTGGCTGCAATACAGGCATTTAACCACTGCACCACCAGGGCTCATACAAGCCTCCTGGGGTGGATCATCTTGAATCCCCCACCCTTGCGGAGTCTCTGAGTTCCAGCAAGTCTAAACCTGACCAAGAAGTGATCTGTCCATGACAATGGAATAACAGATAGGTAGTTCCTACATTCTCAGATCACCATCATCCCCTCCTGTGCACAAAACAAGGTCTAGAGTGTGCCCAGCAACATGAGTGGGGCCAGTTTGGGCCAACCTATGGTTGTTATGGTGGACATGATATCCTGAGCTAATCCTGGCAGAGTAATCTTGGCATAGATGTTGAAGTCCCTCAGCAGCATAAATCACAGAGACTCCAACACCAACACAAAGACCATCCTGGCTAGGTCAAGAAGGGAGACTGCTGAACAGCAGCATGGCTAGTACACCAACAGAATCTTTAGTCTGTCCCAACTACCCATCTTTAAAAACACACATTCAGGCCCTGCAAACTGAGAGATAGAGCACCTGGTTATTATTCCAATAGGCCAGTGCAACTCCAGCTCCTGGTAAGCAAAGAGATTACACATACATCCCCCAGTATTAACCAACCAGGTCCCTGTAATACATGTCAGGTTGGGATGTTCATCTAGGATCAAGTCCTGAATGCCAGACCTGGCATGTGTTGTTGCTCTTAAGTGCCTTCAAGATGACAGTGATGTATGACAACCCTTTCAAAGGATTTTCTTGGTAAGATTTATTTAGAGAAAGTTTTTTCACTGCCTTCTTTTTAGCCTGAGAGAATGGGACCTGCCCAAGGCCCTCCAGTGGGCTGCTATGGCTGATCATGCATTTGAACCCTGGTCTTTTGGAGCCCTAGTCCAACACTCAGACCACTATACCACACTAGCTCTTAGCCCTTATTGTCATCATCAAATAAATCTTCAGTCATCCCAAAGAGCATGCTGCCATTCAAGCCAATGGGGCTTGAATACTGAATATTCCATTTTCGTGGGGTGTGTGTGTGTGTGTCTGGAATGGATTCCCCATGAAAACAGAGGGGTGACTGTACATCTAGATAGACATCTAAAACTCTCATTATTCATAGTACCCTTCAGTGGAGAAACTACATGTATTTCCATCCATGCCTGAGGCTACTAAATTCTAATTATTACAAAAGAATAAAAATATTACCCAAGATGTCCAAAGGAGCCTTCTTTGTGAGGAATACAGGAGGTGGCTTTAACAACTGCAGAGGTCTAATACTAACATTGAAGGTTATATACATCTCAAATAATACAGGTGTTCCGGTTGCAGGCACTCCTGGTGATTGAGCGTCACTTTCACCATCCAAGAGAGATTGCTTTCTTCTTATATATATAAAAAAGCAGATTTATTCTACAATCACCGCACAAGCAGGAAGAGGCTAAACTGCAATCGATCTCTCCTAGTGGCAGGAAACTCAGCAACCTGAGAAAATGGCCACTTCATTTGTTAATGCTTTATTCTCCCTTTCCTTTCTTTTCCAAAAATGAATTAGAAAATAAATGGTTTTTCAGCCCTCTGCTGTAGAAATGATAAGGCTTTGAGATGGAAAGAGAATACAAAGCGTAAATGAGTGATACTGCAGAAGGAACTTTAATAGCCTGGAATCTGAAAGGAAATTTCTGTTAACACATAGCATGCATTCTAGGCACTCTCTGTTTAGTAATGATGCCACATTTGGTTTAAGTCATTCAGTAAATGGAGTTGACAGGCCAGTTCTACACAATGGCCATAGAGGAGAGGGACAATTACAGAAGGAAAATCCCTTGTCACAGAAATTACTGCAGCTCTTTACTGATCTGTTGGGTCAAAACCACTCAGGTGCTACTCCATTTGGGATCAAAAGCTACACAGAAGTAAGACTAAGGACATTATCACACAAGCCCCATTCTCACTGCAATTGTGCTTGTTTTTTAAAAAAAATGGAATTAAACCTGTTTTTGAGCAGCCATTATCGTACGTCTTCTCAGTAGCATAACTGGGGCTACTTCTTCCATTGTATCCTCTTACACACATACCGTTACCCCTGCCTCCGTGCAATATACCCTACCCAGCATGCCATTTATATATTTATTTATATTTTTACTTTCTAATGCAATTCCAGATTCTGCTAATGTGATTTAAGTTTAAAAGAAAAGGAATAGAATATCAATCTCTTTTCTACAACTAGTTTTCAACAGGATGGTAGAATGTATGAGAGGAAGCATGTAACATTTAGATGAATGTCTTATTCTTGTCTCATTGTGATGGAAGATGAGTTTTGTGGGCCTTTGGGTACAATATCATTTGTGGAAGAGGAAGAGTATGCAAACTGAGAATGATCTTAAACTGAATCCTGTTATACCAGATACTTGGAGAGAGATCTTGTAGCACCTTTGAGATTAACTGAAAGAAAAGAAGTTGACAGCATGACCTTTCATAGACTAAAGTCTACTACCTCAAATGCATTTGGTGGCGTGGAAGCCAGGGACAGACCTATATATGCCATTGGTGTGTGAGAACGTAATTCAAATTCAAAATCCTTTGTGTATGGAAATGAAGTGGCAAGGCTAGTTTTAACTATGGTCATTTGTGAACAGATACTTAGAGTACAGTTAGTATGGTGGTCCCCTTGCTGACCTTGGGGCCTTGGTAAATGCCCAACTCTGCCATAGTTTGAAGCCAGTCCTGGTACACAATGGTGGCCTGGCCTTACCCAACCAAAGAATCATTCTTGTTCAGTCATGATGGACTAAATGGATGAGAGTGACAAAAGCATCCAGCTTTGTGCAACATGTGGGGAAGCCAGGAAAGCTGCCTATGAGTGAAAGTGAGTTCTTTTACTTAAGCTAAGAGTGAGTAGTTTAAAAAAAATAATTTGCCATGTTTTAATTAAGTTGTTTTATGTTTACCGTACTTGTTTTATTTAATGTTTAATCACCTTAAGGAGAGAGGCAGGGATCACCCCTGGTCTGGAAAAGGCTGCATCCTCTAATTCATCAGGCATTTCAGTTAGAAATATAGTTAGCCCTCTGTGTCCATGGATTCTTTATCCATGGATTCAACCATCCACCACATGAAAGAGTGTGTGTGTGTGTGTCTGTGTGTGTATAAACTGCAAAAAGCAAACCTTGACTTTGCCATCTTATATGAGGGGCATCATTTTACTACACTGTAATATATAATAGGACTTGAGCATTCACATATTTTGGTGTCTACAGGGAGTCCTGGAACCAAACCCTAGAGGATTCCAAGATCCCACTATCTTCCTGCATGGTCCTTCATGACTATGGACAGAAATATTTTAGTTTATCCAGGTTGAGTGGTATATTGGTTGCACCCCTTGATGGACAAGAAAGATCTGACCACAGTGACATTTTCCTTAGTTCATGTTTAAACTACAACAGTATACTCAATAGAGGGTTGCCCCCGAAGAATGTTCAGAAACTACAGTTGGTACATATAATTATTAATGTATCTGATGAAGTTGATAGCAATCCATGAAAGCTCATGAAATAATAAATCAATTTTTCTTAAAACTGCTGCATGACTCTTTGTTGTTTTGATATACAGCCAGCTGTTTCAGCTTCCAATCTATTTGTAGGTCGGATTCCAGAAGATGGTTTGTATCTACAAAGTCTTCAATAGCTCAGGTACAGATTATCTTGCAGATGGGTTCTTCTCATATGAACCAGTCCATTATGATCTTTTGTGGTGGCCTTTTTCCTTATCTCATTGCCGAAAGAAGTTAAGTTGGGAATGCCAGGCAAGCTCTTTTCTCTGGCTGAATTGGACAACTTGTCTTGAAGGAGGTTAAATTATCCCCTTTGTTGTTTACTTTGCAGAAGACAGTATAGGCATTCCTGTTCTGCTCAACATCTGTTCCTTCCAAGGGATCACTCTTGATTTTACTGTTTTTAGTGCTTGGCCTGTTTAAAATTCTTTTCATATTTGTCTTGTACACCGCCTTGAGGGAGTTAGCTGAAAAACTGTCTATACATGATGATGATTTCTCATTTCTAGACCCAACTCCATAATGATGCAAATGAAATGGCTCTGTCCTCCACATTGCTCTACCTTTTTTTTGTTGTTGTTCTTCTATTCTTCACTTTCAGAAGTACTCTTTTGCTGTTTCTGTCAGAGGTGAAGGGATCCTGAAACTATCCTGTATTGATAGCCATAAATTCAGTGCTAAAATATTACATAGTTAGAACGCACAATGAGAACAGCTAGGCAATGTTTAGAATGCTTTTCAACTAATACATACTAACTTCCCGACTGTGCTTGTCATAGAGTCATAGAATCATAGAATCATACAGTTGGAAGAGACCACAAGGGCCATCCAGTCCAACCCTGTTCTGCCATGCAGGAAATTTCAGTCAAAGCATCCCCAACAGATGGCCATCCAGGCTCTGCTTAAAGACCTCCAAGGAAGGAGACTCCATTACACTCCTAGGAAGTGTGTTCCACTGTCGAACAGCCCTTACTGTCAGGAAGTTCCTCCTGATGTTGAGGAGGAATCTCTTTTCCTGGAGCTTGCATCCATTGTTCCGGGTCCTAGTCTCTGGAGCAGCAGAAAACAAGCTTGCTCCCTCCTCAATATAACATCCCTTCAAGTATTTAAACAGGGCTATCATATCACCTCTTAACCTTCTCTTCTCCAGGCTAAACATCCCCAGCTCCCTAAGTTGTTACTCATAGGACATGGTTTCCAGACCCTTCACCATTTTAGTCGCCCTCCTTTGGACATGCTCCAGTTTCTCAATGTCCTTCTTAAATTGTGGTGCCCAGAACTGGACACAATATTCCAGGTGGGGCCCGACCAAAGCAGAATATAATGGCACTATTACTTCCCTTTATCAGACACTATACTTTTATTGATGCAGCCTAAAATTGCATTGGCCTTTTTAGCTTCTGCATCACACTGTTGACTCATGTTCAACTTGTGGCCTACTTGGACTCCTAGATCCTTTTCACACGTAGATTCATTCAGCCAGGTGTCCCCCATCCTATATCTGTGCATTTCATTTCTCCATCCTAAGTGCGGTACCTTACATTTCTCCCTGTGATGTAACTGGACTCTGTATTAAATTTCTCTTCACATCAATAAAGATTTCCTCCCAGAACACGAAATAGCTAGACAATAAGAGCATCTTAACAAAGGAAACAATTAACTGGAGGGACACTACTGCCCCCCCCCCCAAAAAAAAAAAACACATGAGCTTTTCAAGCAAAACAAGGCAATGTTGAAATGCATCAAATAAGGGATTAGACTAGTTAACTTAGAAGATTCATTCCAAAAATATGATTGTGTGTTAGGCTGATCTGTACTGGCCAGGTATGAATGGCACACATTAGACCTGGGCTGAGAAACTAGATGTCCTCCAGATGTTGTAGAACTCCACTTTCCATAGCCAGTGGGGCCAATGGTGAGGCTGAGGCAAGATTGAAGTAGTACTTCACCAGTGCCTGGAGAGCCACAGACTGTTTGCCAAATATAGGTTTATTGCTGGACTTTGCCTCTGCTGCTCCTGATCCCAACAAGATCTACATACCATACCCCTTATGGATTTCTTGAGGCCCTTTGTTGTTATGTGCCTTGAAGTCAATGCTGACTTAAGGCAACACTTTCATGGGGTTTTCTTGGCAATATTTATTCAGAGGAGATTTGCCTTTGCCTTCCACTGAGGCTAAAACTGAGAAACTTGTCCAAGGCCATGCAGCTTGTTTTCCCAAGATCCTAGTCCAACATTCAAACCACTACACCATGGGCCCTGTTAAGATACTAATATTCTGTATTTTAGGAATTAGTAACTCTAACTGGTGTTAATCTTACAGAGAGCTTGAAATATGATCATGATTAAGGCTTCATCTGCACTGCTGAACTAATGTAGTTTGATACCACTTTAACTGCCATGGCTCAGTGCTATGGAAGCCTGGGATTTGCAGGTGGTTGTGGCACCGGAGCTCTCTGACAGAGAAGGCTAAATCTCTCACAGAACTACAAATCACATAAATTCATAGCACTTGGCAGTTAAAGCAGTTTCAAACTGCATTATTTCTGCAGTGCAGATGCAGCCTAAAAGGGAGCAATCAGTGCTCAAATGTTGGGAGAAAGGATTGGGGATCTTTGATAAGATCTGGAAGCCTGTCTTGCCCTGTCAGCCAAATTGTGAATTTTCTCATCACTTTTAAAAAAATCTGTTAGCTAAGAGAGGACCCACAACATGTAAAGAAGTCAGATCCCTTCAAGACTTTTTCCCATTCATGCACTGGGCACAATGTGTGTGTCTTTTAAAGCCCAAATGCTTTTGGTTTTAAAGTATGTTAAAAACTAGTGGAACTGTGCTTTGTCATACCAGACCTTTTTATCTGTATTGCGATTCTAGATGTTGACTCTTGCACTTTTAAATTCATTTGCGTGTTCACAGCAATATATATTTTTGATGTTGATGAAAAATAACTCCTCTCGCCAATGTAACATTAATGCCAAACAGACAAGGAAATGACAGGCTGAAAACTTTCAGCCACCCTTAAACCAGCAAAACCACTCTAACAAGCCTTTTCCATTTAAGATGTTAGTAGAAACATAAGCGGTGGTGAAAATACATTATTTGTATTGAAGGCAGAAACAAAGCTGTAAACACTTACTTTTGGCTTCTGGGTTTCAAGGGTCATTAACTTGCTTATATATTGTAACACCTACCATGACATTTGACTTAAACTTCTCCATTTGCAGCCACCCTTACAACTTCATGTTAAATCAAAAAGCCTGCAATGTATCAGTCACAAGGTTAAGGAGGGTAGAGACTATAAATCCTTTTTTCCCACCCTCATCGCCATCTACTTAGATCAGATAATATTTTATTTATATCAAAAGCTGACTTTGCCACTAAAGAAAGAGTTATGTATATCAATGACAAGGCAGAAGGAATGAAACATCAAAAAGTCTGGGATGATACACTTGCCACAATCTGAAAGCACAGCAGAGGTGCTAAGACTCTTGCAGTTGGTGACCTCTTTTGATAGCCATTAACTGTGAAAGGTTTCATGCAATTTACTCACTAGAGCTAATAATATAGATAAGGCAGTAAATAAAAATGCCTGAAACAAGGTGAAGTTAAATGGTCAAGTTGTAATGGCTGACTTAACAGAAATACAGGGGCTAACAATGAAAAAGCAGAGTGATGGATGCTTCTTTAAGGCTCCAAAGGTGTTTTCATAGTGGGGAAATGAACAATAATCACTAGTTCACATGGTGAATCCATTCTCCTTCAGAGAACCTTTGTAAACTAATTCAATGGGACTCTATAAAGTTTGATCGCTGCTAAGCAGGATGATGGGAATGAAGTTGTCAGCTAAAAGTTTGGAAATGGCTTGAGGATGAAAGAACTGACAAATACACAGCTGAGTATTCCTTGCTTCACAAAACTTTACAAAATTCATGGGATTGTCATAAGTTGACAGGCAACCTGAAGGCACATTCAGATGTTAGTAGTAGCACACCTTGGCATTGTACCCAGCCTGCAACATCTTTTCCATGTGCCACAGGTGAAAGAAGTAAGTGGGAGGCAAATCCATGCCCTATAAGTAAATGCTATAGTATATCACCTCTTAATGCAGGAGTAGGGGACTGTGGCCTTCCAAATATTTCTGGATTACAACTCCCACCATTGACTGTGCTGGCTGGAGCTGATGGATTCTGGTGTCTAGAAGGCCACAAGTTCCCACCCCCCACTAAAATTTATTCTGTAATATTAAGACAACAAACTTACATGATACGTGTACAAACTAAACAAAGAAGTCAAGAAACCTATGTGGGGTGTTGGTTTGGGTGTGATCTGGTATTTGAAAGATCCCCTTTTGGTCCCCTTTTGGCCATGATACTCACTTTGTGGCTTTGTGCTAGTCACTTTCTGTTTGACCGATCCAACTCACAAGGTTGTTGCGAGAAGGAAAAGAACCTTGTATGACACTTTCAGCTCCTCGGAGCCAAGGCAGGATATAAACAAAAGGAATTAAACCAGAAAGAAAAACCTGTCTGGCTGTGAGAAAAGGCTACAACCTTGGAGCAAGGTCTGCAACAAATAGTGGGCAAAGCTTAAGGCTCATAAAAGACCATTTGTTTTAGGAAAAACAATTGATGACAGAGGAAATGCTTCAAGCACTTAAAAAAAATACAAGAAGCAAAAATAAGGGGAGAAAGGAACAAAATCAGAACCATGAATGCTACCATTCAATGATTAGTGCACAATGACAAAGAGAATTACTACAACAATCAATGCAGAGAAATAGAAGCTGACAACAAAAAAGGAAGAACAAGAGACCTCTTCCACAAGATCCAGGCATTTAAAGAAAAAATTGAGCCAAGGGTGGGGATGATCTATGATCAGAAGGGGAACATAATACACAAAAGATTTCAGTAACTGCAGAACCATTGCACTAATTTCCCAAGCAAACAAAGTCATGCTTAAACTTCTTCAGAAAAGACTCCTACCAAGCTAAAACATAGAAAAAGGAGGAGTGAAGATCAGATTAAGGGGCATTAACAACCTAAAATATACAAACAACACAAGGCTACTAGCAGAAACCAGCGAAGACCTGGAGCAATTACTGAAGAAGATCAAGGTAGGCTTAATGTTGAAAATTAAGAAAATAACAATAATGACTACAGAAGAGCTACAAGAGTTCATTCTAGATAACGAGAAAATCAAACACTGATCGGAATGGAGACTGCAGGCAATAAATTAGAAGACTAGGTTTGTGAAGGGCAGCTATGAAAGAACTGGATAACATCCTAAAATGTAAATATGTAAATCTGAACACTAAAGTGAGGATTATCCAAGCCATCATATTTCCTATCACTATGTATGGGTATCAGAGATGGACAGTGAAGAAAGTCAACAGTAAGAAAATGAACTTATTTGAGATGTGTTGCTGAGGAAGAGTGCTGAGGATGCTGTGGAGAGCCCAAAAGACAACCAAATGTTTGGTTCAGTTGTGTACAGATTCATAGCCACAATGAGCTTCACACAGAGACATCCTGATTTGTAGTCTCTTAGTCCCTATGTGGTTAAAGAGTTTAATAGATTCTCCAACAAATTACATTTTCTGGCATCCAGTCCAGTATCAATCAATAAATAAACAAATCAGTAGAATTTGAATGGATGTTAACAACATGTTCATTTTCCCCTTTCTTTTCTCCTGTTAATAAAATATCCAAATTACCTCTGTAAACGAAGGAACTGGAAATTTTAAAAGACAGTATAAGATATCTCAAAGAAAGCAATAAGCAGTTACCAGTGAAATTACAAAGAACCTGGTACTTTGGCATTTCAAGTCACCTTCAAAGGTCAAAAATATATCTATATCTATCTGTAGTCAGGCAAGACTAATGTCATATATCTAGATATGTTTCAAAGCAGCGGTGTCAGTGTAGGGCACTGGCTCATTAGTTTTCCATTAAATACATACAATTCTCCACTGTTCTTTCAGAAACAGGGATTAGGACATTCAGCCACCCCTCACTGCAAATACTTGAGTAATCTCAAGTACTGTGGCAAACTGTTCGTGTATGTCTGCTTTTACATCATAATCACTGTTGTTACTATTAGTCATAAATTATGGGTGTACAGTACAATTTTGTCATTCATAGAAAGGAAAATGAAGAGGCTATCTTAAGTGGAGTGTCCTTTGAGCCTTCATTCACACCAATTCATTCCCACAAAGGAGGAAAGAGTTTATAAATGGAGTCTCAGCACTACTGATAATTAGATTTGTCCCCAGTTCCAGCATGCTAATCTAATGCCTATTTGGATGTCTTCTTTTCTTTTTCATTTCAGTGAGGTTCTACAGTCTCTGAAATCCATTTTTCATCCAAATGCTATTTGGAATTTTTTGGAATTCTTAAAACATATTACAGACAAATGGCTAGCATTTTAATTTGAATAAATATTGTGGCATCCTTTGTATATGCAATCAACTGTGTTTGCAATTATTCTAATTCTATCAAAAGTATCCACGTTAAGAACCCATTACTCCCATCCTCAGCCTATTGCTCTCCCAGTGGCATCACTTGGTGGTGCGAGGGGTGCATACGCATACCGCATCAAGTGACACCATCAGAGGGGGTGACACTGAGATGGCTGGGGCTGAGCAGGTGATTTTGCCTCCCCAACCCAATAATACTTTTCCTGCCGATGATGGTGTCTCTGCCCCTGCCTTGAAGGGGAGGGGAGGAGAAGCCACTGATCAAGTACCTGGACTGTGCTGCCTCTATATAAAGACCTGCCTGGGCTCTTCACTACAACCAAGTGTGCCCTTGCCCTGGCCAGCCACTCCTTTCCACCAGTGCCTTCTGACAGCAGTGACAGTGCACTGAGAATGGAGCACCCTCTTTTTGCTTCTGCCTCCTCCTTATCTTTACCAGACCCAGACCAATCCAACCTTGTCTAGCCCAGCCCAGCCCAGCATAGTTGACCTTAGGCCAGCCCTATCCAGCCAGCTACCACTCCTGCCCACTTTGACCCCAAGTGGCAGCAATGGCAGGAGGGCTCTAGCAGAAAGCTGTTCAAGTTGGGGTGAAAATCATGGCTAGCCACCCAGCCCACCTGGCACAAATCCCATACTGTCCTATCTTGGAGCCAACTGGAATCAAAGTACCAAGAAAAGTCCATCAGAAAGATGAGACAGTAGCAGCCCCAGTCATATATAAGAGTTTACCAGACAGGCGTATACAGTTTTCTAAATCCAGGCAGTTCAGATCAGTAGAGTACAGCAATAAATCCAAGGTATTAATTCAGGGGAGCATTGAGTAGCTTGGTCAGCTTATGATGCAGGGTCTAAGGTTCTTTGGAAACACAAGCCAGGAATCAAATGGCAAAAGTGTACTTGTGCCCCTCTGGTTTTCCTCCTTGGAATAGATTCCAGCCCCTCCATGCCACCCTTATGACTGTCCTCCTTCCTCATGTCACTCTCTTCTATATTCCCTGTTTTGGGGGCAAATCAGAGCTTCAGGGAGAGCTGCTGCCTCAGAATTCATGAGTTGAGGATTACAGCTGGGCTTGGGGTACCAATGGTCCTCAGCCCCTCAAATTTCCTTTATGCCTCCTTCACCCCTCAGTATTTTTGGCTTGGGTGACTGCAGGAGCGAGACCAAGAAATTTCCATCTCAGCAGCAGATGCTGCTGCCACTGCTGTTGGGTCTGGAGTTTGGGAGCATTTCCCTGCCACCCTTGGCATTTTCTTTTTTTCTTTTTCTGAGACATTTTCCTCTCTTGAGGGGATCCATGGGTGGTGACACCATGAGTTGCCACATTGGGTGATGCCAACCGTACTGATTCCACTGTGCTCTCTCTCTTTTATTCTATATCAGTGGTTCCCAACCTGTGGGTCAGAACCCCTTTGGGGGTCGAACGACCCTTTCACAGGGGTCGCTAAGACCATCAGAAAACACATATTTGCACATAGCAATGAAAATAATTGTATGGTTAGGGGTCGCCACAACATGACAAACTGTATTAAAGGGTCTCGGCATTAGAAAGGTTGGGAACCACTGTTCTATATCCTGGACTCTTTTTCTTTCATGATGGCCTTTCTTTCTCTGCTTTCTGATATTCAACATGTAATAGCTTTGAAACCCTGTCCTTCCCCACTCCACCCCAGTGCTGATTATTTCCTCACCTTTTTTCTTTCTTATAACTTTCTTCTATCCCAGGGCTCGTTCAGGTTTTCTGTTTCTTACCTCTTTGCCCTCACTCTTCCCAGGCACCAAGAGTTTCTCTCTTGGGGTTGCCATATTCTGGTTCCCCAAATCCAAGTATCCATGTTTGCATATTATACAAATCATTTGCTCATAACAGAAATAATGCAGCATGACATAATGCAGTGAAAAGGTTACCCAACACACAAACCCCCAACACAGTAGTTTCTTTTTCATAAAGACTCCTTTCAAAGCTGCTTTATATACAGGAAATGTATAGATGGAAAATATCATTTCTCTGAATGGCCTACAGTCCATATGAAAGAAGTTCCTATATTTTGATATGGTATAAATTAATGCAGGTTTATTTGAAGGTAGCTGCATGAGATGAACAGTTCCCAGGAACCATAATTCAAATAATAAGATGTGGAGTCCTGCTGAATGTGTATTCTTTTTCTATATCTGCATAAATGTTTTAGTGGGTACAATTGGAACTCTGTCATTATTTTTAAAAACACCATCCAAAATCTTTTGCCTGACTCAGATGTTTCAATATTTCACTGAGGCATTAAAGTACCATTGGCTGACACAAATGCTTTGGGAACAGGAGAAAGATTTTATTTTGTACATTTCCAAAGAGAGGCTTTATATAATGATAGGGATATTTTAAAATTTTCTATACACTTACATAGGCTGCATCCACACTGCAAAAATAATGGAGTTTGACATCATTTTCACTGCCATGGCTCAGTGCTATGGAATTTTGGGATTTGCAATTTTGTAAGATATTCAGCCTTCTCTGTCAAAGAACTCTGGTGCCACAGCAAATTACAAACCCCAGCATTTCATAGCATTTACCCATGGCAGTTAAAGTGGTATCAAACTGGATTAATTCTGCAGTGTGGATGCAGCCATAGGTGACAAGACAGCCAAGTGGGATAAGACAAATTGGGATTTGGGAGATACAGTGTAAATTTCCAGTCAGCCAAAAAGCTCACCGGATAAAGTTAGATCTGTCATTCTCTCTTAGTCTGACCCACCTGACAGGGTTATTGGCTTTATCTCTATAATAACCCTGTCAGGTGGGTCAGACTGAGAGAGAATGACAGATCTAACTTTATCCGGTGAGCTTTTTGGCTGAGTGGAAATTTACACTGTATCTCCCAAATCCCAATTTGTCTTACCCCACTTGGCTGTCTTGTCAACTATGGCTGCATCCACACTGCAAAATTAATCCAGTTTGACACCACGTTAACTGCCATGGCTAAATGCTATATACAGAAATATATATCAAAAATCTTCTGGTGGCATAGAAAAGTCAATGTATGCATAGCAAAGGAAAACAGGAATTGGAGGAGCTAGCCCAGTTCTGCACTGGGGCTTAATCTACACTTTAAAGCAGTTAACTAACATGCTGAATCCTTTATCCATCCATTCACATTCAATGCCTTGGATAGCTCCATTGAAGTTCATATTAAAAGCATAAGTGGGTTCACTGCCCCACTGGAACAGTGGGGTTCACTGCCACCAATCTCAAATCTTTTTCTTTCTTCAGAATTGGTCACTAATTTATCAGTGCCAGTGTTTTTCACAGAGATGTTCTTTCATGCAGAACTATGAGTCTGCTTCCGGTCCATAATTTTAAGGTATAATAAACAGGGGAAGGAAAACAAATGCTTTTTCATATATTATCTGCATCAAAGGTGCTTATGTTTAAAAGTGGGAGAGACAGCTTTATTTCTGACAGTGGTCATGACATCATGTAGCTATTCTCAACCCTCAATGGCTGTGTTGTCCTTTCCTACCTAATGCCCTGAAGATGTGTTGCAATATATCTCTGCTCATCACCAGCAAACATGGCAGGGAATGGTGAGAGCTTTAGTCCAACACATCTGGCAGGCACTAGATTGGCCAAGGCTCATCTATGGATTAGATGTATTTACATGACTTAGGTTATTTCCAAAATGTAAATATGTGATGCAATTCTATATGTAGGAATTAAAGAGGACTTACTTCCAGGAAGGTTAATGTAGGCAATGCATACATATTCCCATAATTCTTTAATGATGATGAACGATGATAATACAGTAAAAGAAAACTCAACTCTATACATTTCTGGCTCTGATTTTCATTTCCAATTCAGACATAACAGCTTCCTTTTAAAGTTTTCCCTGAGGCCAAGCAAAAACATCTCATGGAGTTTCCAGATTTATTATTCTTTCTTTTATTTTACTCTCTTGAAGGGATCTCTATCTTTTGATTATTCTGGGCTGCTTTCAACAATGCTATTAAATCTTCCTAAAATACAGGCCAGGTTTACCAGGTAGCTGGCAGAGTGGGAGAGAAGAAAATTTAAAACTGCAATTACAAATCTCCTTCCTGTGCCATCTATAAAGCCAAAGCTCCCTTCAATCTCCATCTTTTATTTTTATGGAGTAAGCATCTCTTTACAATAGCTGGTGGAGAGAAGGCTTTTAAAATGGCAGCCATCTTGGACTGTAAGCAGCTGTAATGTTTCCTAGAAGTTGGGGATTTGAAGACACTTCACTCCATCTTGGCTGCCCACTGCCACATTGGTGCAGAGTAATATGGTGAGGATTTAAGTCCTTGGTAGCACTCCTTATATGAGAAGATGAAGGTGACTAGCCCAACAATATGGGGAAAGCTTTTCCAATCCAATTAGTAGTCATTTGGTTGGAGGCAATGTTGTACATAAGTGCTATCTAACAGCCACTGGTCTGCCTAGCAAAGTTGTTGCATAAAGTGATGCTGGAACCATGCCCTTACTTACCAGAACAAGCAGATCTGCTAGTGTCCAAATGATTCCCAATGCCCCCAAAAGATTCCAGTCCTTATCATAGGTAGCAACATCCTTTCCCCAGAAATTTCAGGGCCAAAACCAGAGTCCAGGGAGAAGATCCTTGTGATGTCACAGGGCAGACAACGGCTTAAGGCCAAGACTATAACTGGAAACTGCTGTACAACCCAGGGCCGGATCCTGGATGAGCAGGCTGATGTTGCATGTGTATACCTGGTTAATTGAAGAGGGCAGGGTATCAAGTTGATTCAGCAGTATCCACCAGGCTTCTGGATACAGTAGCAGTCAAGATGGAATGGAGAAGGAGGTGGGGTTGCAGTGATCTATCATGAGCCCATCCCCTATTAAGGTATCCTGTCTGGCCATTTGCAAAGTTTTGAATGCATTTACCTAGTTGTAGGGCAATCAGACAGAATTGAGAGTCTGTCTCTCTGGCTCAGTTGGCAGATGTGATCCCGGAGATGGTGTTGATCTCCTCCAAGCTTATTGTGAGGCAGATGTCAACATTCATACTGAGGACTCCTCATTTGGACCAGTTCAGGATTTCATGGCTTCCATGGCAAACATGGGGCTGTCTTAGTTAGTATCTGGCCCTTCACGTGCAGCAGGCAACACTTGATCTATTTTCTGCTGGCCAGAATGAGGATTATCTGTGGGTATGGAAGTTTGAAAGAACTCCATTGTCATTGACTGAACACCACCTAATAGTATTTAGATTTGCTGGGACTTCTAACCTTAGAGGGATCTACTAAATTGGTCCACCCTCTGAGATTAATGGTTTCAGAAGGATTTGTGAATAGTCTGGGGTATCATCCAGCAATAAAACTGGCAATTCTGTCAATGCCCTGGTTGATCTGTGGAAGAAGGATATGACCAACACAATTAACACATTTGTTCCTAAGTGTCCTTTACATGGGTGCAGATCACAGCCTGCCTAACTTTCTAATGGGCTCAGAGCAATGAAGTATTTTAATAGATGGCTAGAGAGATGGCAGAGGAAGACCCAGGATGAATCCAATCAAGTATGGGTTAGGGCCTGTTTTAGAATTTACTGTACAGCAGGGAAGGCAATGAAGAAGCCATTCTTTGCTGCCAGTATATCCATAATCCTGCTTAGAATAGTAGTTTAATATAGTTAAGAGTATATTACAATTTAGACCTCAGACTGCTGAGGAAGAGTCCACAGAAATGTGCTGTGCTGAGTTATTAAATATTTAGCAAAGAAAATTGCTTGGATTTGTTTTGACATGGACTCCACATTGAAGGTAGAGTCTGGGGAGGTACCTGAGGTATTAATTGTCTGGTTTGGATGGATGAGTTTCATTTTGTTCAACCTGATGATGTGGCCATGTTTCTTGGGGAAGTGAGGCCAGCCACTTGTCTATTACACCCATGTCCATCCTGGCTCATTAAAGTTGCCGTAGGAAGTATGCCCACTTGGGAAGTGGAGACTAAATGCTTCTTTGAAAGAGAGCTGTATTCCAATCCCTATAAAAGAGGTTGTAAGACTACTTTTGAGGAGGCCTTTGCTGGATTCCTCCACCTTAAGATAATTATCAGCCAGTTACTAATCTCTTTTTTTAAAGGAAGGGCTTATATTGAGTGATGGCAGCACAAGTTCAGGCTTGCTTGGAAGTGGTGGAATATGTAGATCCATACCAGTCTGAGTCCAGGTCTGCTGATGGGACAGAAACAGACTTGGTCAGCTTGGCGGATGACCAATGCCAAGAATTGGACAGGGATAGCACTATGTCTTTTTGGGGTGAATGTTTCCTAAAAGATGGGGCTGGGGTGCTATTGTTTGGCCTCCCAGCCATTAACCTACAGGACTCAACAGGGCTCAGTATTGTTCCCTATGCTTTTTAACATCTACATAAAATCACTGGAGGAGTCATCTGGGTTTGGGGGTTGGTTGCCATCACTTTGGTGACAAATGCCATCTCTATTTTTCAACTGATGCCAAGGGGACCGTGGAAGTCCTGGACTGCTGTCTGGATGCAGTTAAAGATTCGATATGGGTAAACACAGTCTCAGTCCAAATAAGACAAAAGAACTGTTAGTCAATAGGAAAGCTAACCTGGATTTAGGATCAGAACCTGTTCTGGATGGGACTGCATTCCCTGAGGGATCAGCTTCACAGTTTGGGGGTGCTCTTGGACCAAGTGCTATTTCTGGAAGGCCAAGAGGCTGTTGTTATGGAGAGGAGTGCCTTTGCCAAGTTTTGGTGGTGTGCAGCTGTGCCATTTCCGAGGGAAGAAAGACCTAGGCAAGTGGTTCATGCCTTTACCATCTCCTGATTAGACTATTGTGATGCACTCTACATGGGACTGCCTTTGAGAAGTGTCTGGAAGCTACAACTAATGCAAAATGCAGTGGCCAGACTGTTATCTGATGTGTAGACTGTTATCAGGTGAGCATTTCACAGCCCATGTGTCACCAGACTTACAAGAAGTACACTGGCTTCCAGTTTTCTTCCTGAGCCAAAGGGCTGGATTTGACCTAAACAGCTTGGGGCTGGGATATCTGATGGGTCTCCTCTTATATGAACATCTCCGAAATCTAAGGTCATCAGTGGCAGTCCTACTTTGTGTCCTACAACCCCAGGAGGATAGGCTGGTGGGTACATGTGACAGGGCTTTCTCTGCAGCAGCATCTCAACTGTGGAACCTTCTCCCAAGGGAGGTCAAGCTGTGAGTTTCAGGTGGGCAGTGAAGATTGTGCTATTTTGGTAAGATTTTGGATGTTAAAATTAGGGGAAAGTCTCCTTTGGTTTCCTTTAAATACTATTTTTAGATCTGTTTCTTTTTTAAAAAGCTGTTTTAAAAATGGTTTTTAGGGGTACTTTTTAAAAAGAAGGCTTGAGTGTTTTTATTTTAATTTTTTAAATTATTTATTGAATATTTTTAAAGTGTTTTTACCTGTTGTGTATTGCTGCGAGGATCCTGTGGGCACCAGTACAGAAAAGAAAGAAAAGGAAAAGGAAAAGGAAAAGGAAAAGGAAAAAAAAAGAATCAGCCAACTGTAAAAATAAGCATGTGGCCAAACCATCCAAAAGGGTCCAAATTCCAGGTAAAACCCAATTTTTCAAGTAATATGACAACCCAGAAGCAGGACAAAGGTGGGGGGGGGGGGGAAGGTTTTGAAGCATTTTTGGCAGCATTGCCAATGCAGCCAAACATTTTTACTAAAGTTTGCATCCCATCTAAACTCACCTGCAGCACACATGATATGTGGGGAGTTTTTTCAGGCTCTGTCTTGCTGGTGAAAATGGCTATCTAGGTTTTAAAGCCACCTGACATACAATAATTCTTAAACCTCTAACAGTGCCTTTTAACCTGAGGTATGTCTTTACCCCTCAAGACCTGAGGAAACAGATAAATTCCCTGAATTTTTGTCAGTACCCTGACATCTGGCAACTGTACTGAATCTGCATTCCCCTCGGCTGCAATCCTGATCACCATTCATAACAATGTATATATGCATATGGCCAGTTCTATCATTAGACAAAGTGTGGTGGAAGCCTCATCCAACTAATTCTGGATTTGGTGAAAGGGCACTCATAGTTATTTAATGTATCACTAGTATACTTTTTATTACAATAAAAATATGGACCTCCTCAATTAAAAAAAAAACTTTTATGAAGTCATTTGGTCCCACGAGGAAGACAAATTCACTAGTACTATCCCCATCTCTCTGTTGTCACTTTGTTCCCTCATGTCATTTCTGATTTCTGAGTCCCTACGATAACCCTATCACAGGGTTTTCTTGGCAAGATTTGTCTGGGGAGGTTGCCCTTGCCTTCCTTTAAGGCTGAGAGTCTGTGACTTTCCCAAGGTCACTGAGTGGGTTTCCATGGCTGACCAGAATTTGAAGCCACACTCAAACCACTACACCATTTAGTTTCCATACTTTAAAGGAGCTAGCCAATGTTCTGCACCTATTTTAGGAATAAAGTTCAGGACTCTAGATAGTTCTTGAATGTTTAGACCCAAACCCAGAGTAGATTAATGGTCCCTGGCACAGAAGACACCAACCACCATTTCACAGTAAGAATACAAGAACAACAAGCATGTTGTTGCTCTTTCATGGCACCCAGAGAAGCTGCTGCCTAGATCAGATTCATCACTCTGCCTGATGGCAGGACACAAGAAACTGGTCATATTCATAAAGAACAGCCTTTCGTAGTCCTTTTTGTGAGAGACGCAAGTGATGAATTATCTTAGCCTCACCAGAGTGTTTTGTCACAGCAATAACATCTCACCAGATACAATGTAAACCATTGGGAATGGCTTCTTTATTTATTTATCGTATTATTTACACTTGATCTTCTGTCCTGTTAAGATTTCCCAGGTGAAGGACAATACAAAGGACAATAAAAAAAGGAATAGTAAAAATGAATTAGCAATAAAAGAGCAGCAGAAGAAATGAATAAAACAGCAGGAGCAATGGCATCAAGGAAACCATTCAATATCCATTCTCTTTTTTAAAAAATGCATTTTAAAGCAGTGTCATACTTTTAAAAAGAAACTTTAAAATAATCAGAAAAGCAACAAACAAGCTTAATTAGAAGACCTTTCCATAACCTCATTGCCAGCATGGAGAATACATTGTCTTCCATGTCCAGAGATGGCACATTTCAAAGGGGATATAGAGCATGGCATAGATCTGGATGGGCAACTATGGGAAGCTAGAAGGCTACGTTATCCCACAGAAGAACTGGGAGGATCACACCTCCTATCACATCCCAACACTAACAATTAAAATATATTTTGTCCCCAAATGGCCTCCAAAATGACCCAGAGATTGGAAATGCTTCAAGAAAGCGGACATTGGAGAGTTCAGTAACCAGCAGGCCATTGGATTAATCTCTCCCACAAGCAAAATGATGCTCAAAATTCTACCACAAAGACCTTTACCAGGGTCAGAAGAGGAAAAGGCATGAGGAACCATATTGCAAACATACTGCATATACTCATGTATAAGTCTAGAAATTTTAGTCAAAAAATGAACCCCCCAAAAACCTGACTTGACTTATCCATTGGTCAATGTAAGTACTGTATTTTAATTCTTATCATACAAGGAACCTTCCCCTGGTGAAAGGTCTGAGTGTAATTTTGGAAGTACGGATCCTGCTCTAGTCTCTCATCCATCCAGCCTTTAGTGTGAGCACAAACAGTAATGACTGCTGGAATTTTGTAAATGTTTTGGTTTTCACTTTCCTTTGCTTTGACATTTACATTCTTTGTTGCATGCCCCTAGGTTTTACCCTTGGCTAATCCACGGGTCATATAAAAAAATCCATAAAATTTGACTCAAAACCTGCCCTCGACTTATGCAGGAGGTCAACTTATAGTCAAGTATATATTGTATATTCAGTAATGGAGCTTAACAAAGAATTTCAGGAAAAAATCAGATTGTGCTTTATAGCTTATAGCAAAGCCTTTAATTGTGTAGATCATGAAAAACAATGGATTACTCTTAAAGAAATGTGTGTGCCACAGCATTTGACTGCCCTGATGTGCAACCTCTACTCAGGACAAGAGGTCCCTGTTAGAACAGAATACAGAGAAACTGAATGTTTTCCAATTGGCAATGGGGTCAGGCAGGGCTGCATCTTATCACCCTATCTGTTTAACTTGTATGCTAAATGTATCGTATGCAAAACCAGATTAGACTCAGAGGAAAGAGGTATAAAATTGGAGGATGAGACAGCAACAATTTAAGATATGCAGCTGACACCATACTGAGAGAAGAAGATAACAAAGGATTGGCATAACTACTAAAGAAAGTCAAGGAAGGAAGTGCAAAGGCAGATTTATAGTTGAACAATAAGAAAACAGAAATTATGTCCAGAGATGATTTATATAACTTTTAAAGAAGACAATGAATACATTAAGTTAGTCAAATATTTCCTATACCTTGGCACAGTCATTAAATTAAAATGGAGACTATGGTCAAGAAATCAGAAAAAGCCTTATAAAAATTACTTATAAAATATGCAATTTATAAAGAAGTAAACAATATATAAATTGGAAATCCCAAGAGGCAGTGAACCAATTTCCAGCCCTATCTCCATGGGACCTGAAGCCTCATCCGATCCGTTTTTCACTTAATAATATCTACTAATACTATTTATAAGCATAATCATAAGCACAATGCATAACCGTATTACATTCTATCTCACTCCCACAACTAATATCACTCTGTATTGCATCTGAAAAAGTAGATAGATATCCATGAAAGTTCACGTAAAAAGGAAAGGTGTGTGGTTAGATTCCATTTTTCCTCCCCTTCTCTTTCTCCCTTTTATGCTGCAACTGACTAACACAACTATTTCTTTGAAAATTTCAGTCTTGTGGCAACTGTTTGTAACAGGACTCTGTTACCATAGGACACCAATGGATTACTGGGGAACTAAAACTGGATTCAAAATAGGTCATTAACAAATATGTATTACACCCTTCAAAAAAAAAAGCATTAAAGGGTCCTCCTGTCAAGAAAAGTGACTAGGTGCATTATAACCATATAGGCATCTGTTCAGAAGTAAGCCCCATTAGGTTCAATGACATTTACTTCAAAGTAAGTAAGTATAGGATTGCAGCTTTAAAGTCTTTCATCAAGTCCAATTGTCTCATTTTAACAAATGGATTCATGAATAATGCAATCTACCTCAACTGCTATTACTTGCAATTAGATTTTTTCCCCAGGACTTTATTTTATGAATATTTAATACTGTATAACCTTGATGGAGCAACTGCAATCCAGAAAATCATAATGAATATTTAGAAAGTGATCTTGGCTACAAATTGTAAGTGAACATCCAGTAAATCCTTCCATGCACGATGCAGTATGTCTGCAGTATGTCTGGAAGGATGATGCAGCTTGTTTCCATTTTTTGCTTGCTTCGCAAATGTCTTTATGCCTCTGAGGCAAGACAGTCAAAAAGGCTGAGTCACACATTCGTGTCTGATGTAGAGAAGTCAACACATTGAAGCATCTCTCTGCTATTCTTATACTTTAAGCATTTTGTTCTGCATGGCCATATTTGTGATCAAAGCTCATTGTATATTCATTCTCTTTTGGCTTCCTTGTCCCACTCTTTCTCTCCCCCACCCCTGAATCTGTTCTTCGCAGAAAAGGGATTTCGAGAACAGTGTATGACTTACTATGGTGAGACTGAGTGACAGAGAGAAATTGGAGTGGGGAGTATCTTGCACAGTTTTTTAAAAAGTATATTTTTCTTGTACAAATTCTGATTCCAAACCTATGTTTCAATAGACCCCCAACTCCTCTAAAATGTGCAAGCCTTAAGTCTCATCATATTCGTTGAAGAAAAGACTAACAAAGCTTTGTGCAAAGAATAAGGAAAACCGACAGTGAGCTATGGCCTAAATGCACCAGATCCAATCTAATCTTGGAAGCTAAGCAGGGTCAACCCTGATTAGAACTTGGATGGAAGATCATCTGGAAGGAGCTGGCAAAGCCACTCAAATATTTCTTGCCTATGAAAACCCTATGGAACTCATGGTGTCACCATAAATCAAAAGGTGACTTGAAGGGACACAGACAGTGAGCCACAGTGATGCAGTCAGTTAACTTGACTTGAGGGTTTAACCTTCTATTTTATATGTTCTGTTCTCTCTGTTACCTAGACTAATCCTCCTCAAAGTGGTGGTATATGGACCAAACTTCTTTAAGATTAAAATTTACACATGTGTTGAGTTAAATATTGAATTTATTTAAATAAATATGTTCTAATTTGAAAGATGTAATTTTGTTATAAAATGTTAAAATATGAATATACGTGAATGCAAAAATGAAAATATGCACACTAAACAAACAAAATATTTTTATTCATATAATACATTTAGGGAGGGTCACTATATCTGCATATGGATGTATATGTAAAGGAGATCACAAGGGCAAAAGGTTTGAGAACCACTAGTGCATGTTTTCCTGAATGAAAATTAAGACAGAGATCTTAGCTACAGCAGCTCTTTCCAGATCAAATGAGGGGATTCTTCATTCTCACTTACTCAAAGATACAGGGTAAGGAGCATTTAATCTAGGCTACATGCTTCAAGCTGAAAGGTGGGTGTAGAGCAGAGAAGAAGGTGTCCCCTGGCATCACAATGACTGGAAGGGAAGGAAGAAGCTAACTGAGTAAATACACTGACTCCCTTGGAGAGCCTTACATGTTGCAACTACAAATCCATTGAGGCTTAGAAACTGGAGCAAACTGGGACTCTAATGGTGAGGTGGAGATAGGCACAGTTCCAGATATGCCTGGAACGGAGTCCCTCAAAACTAGAGAATCTGTACTCTCATCTCCTGCCTAGAAATGACCCATGAAAACTGGAGACTCAAGGCCAGGGCTTGTAATGTGGCAACCCTACACCCTGCATTAACTAATCTAGAAAACCACTGCCTCTGGTTCTATCTGCAGTTGCTTATGCAGCTTAAAATTCCGATTTCACATATAAACGGTCATTGAGTTTCCAACCATATAATTACAAAGTGTTAGGAGGCTTACACTAACTGATCTCCAGTGTGTGCCTTGTCTTCCACTCAGACCAAGGTGCCTGACCTTGCTAAGTGGAAAAGGGCTGGGTTGTGTTTTTCCTACAGAATTTGTATTTTAAGTTGAAGAGAGAGGAAAAAATGATAATCACATATACACTAGAGCACATTCAGATTAGAATGCTCATGGCATTCACTAACAATACATTAAAAATGCCTTTGGGTTTTGATGCATAGTAGTCATTAGCAAAAATGTTTGTATTTCTTCAAGCTGCTCATGATCATTGAATCATTAATGTATTAGCACATCAGTTTTGTGCAGGACATGGCTCCCTCCTAATAGATATGTCGGTTGTTCGTAGCCACATTAATCATTTCCCAGAGGTACAATGAGAAAGAGAAAAAGAAAACAGATGTTAAGAACAAACCAAGAGAGAACACCACAGGCCTGAGGACAGAAACAAAATCATTGTTACATCCAGTGGATATCATTTTTAATCCATGAAGATTTACATAGAAGAAGAAACACAGAACAAAATTAAACCAATACCTCTCTTTAAATTCGAATACCACTTCAGGTGCCACTGGAAACCAAGAACTGCAGTACAGAGATATAAACAAACAGGTCAATGTAGATGCTCATGTATGGCTATTGTGAGAAACCAACCAACAGTTTAATAGTATCAATAATAGTATAATAAGATACTATAATAGTGTATATAATAAACCATTATAATATAATTTTATATACACACAAACATACTAGTATTTTTCAGGCCTTATGTTTTCCTGTTTCATTAACATCACATCTCTATTCTGTTTTGTCAGGATTTGCCATTATTCCTTTTCTTCTTACCTCTTTGGTTCCCGTTTGTATCTTCCTATTCACTCTATTCTTACAAACATTGTAGCTACAATGTTACACTGTCCCCGCCAATCCCAATTTATTAGGAAGCAGCTACTGTGGTCAACAGGAGTCTGTTCCCCTGCTGCTACTATTAGGAGGGAGCCATTCCATTATGAATGTGTTAAATACATTGGTCAGACTACTTAGAATGCATAACCTAGGGGATTATCACACAGAGGCGCTTACCGTCACTAAAATGTTGGTAAAACATTCCTGAAGTGTTCCTGAAGACACAAAGGTGTAATAGCCGGTTGAGCTTCTAAATCGTCATTGAGGCACCCCGCTTCTCTCCCATTCTCAAAGCGTTTGCAGAGCAGCCATTTCTTGAAGTTCCCATTATTCACGAAATGGTTGCTCCGCGAACACTTTGAGGACAGAAGCAGGATGCCACAATAATGATTTAGAAGCATGACCGGCTATCACACCTTCACACTTCAGGAACGTTTTACCGATGGTAAGCCTCCATGTGATAAGAGTCATTGACTTTTGCACTTGTGACTATTTTATATTCACGATCCCAACATAGCCCCTGGTTTAGGGGCTACATAGGGACTATGAAAGTCCCCCAGTCTCCACCTACAAGGAAACCACTGCTGCAACTGATGGGGTCTCTTCCTCTCAATCAGGAAGCAGCTGGTTGACCATTCTTTTCCTTCTTCCCTACATAAGCAATCTCCAATGCAAGAGGCAACTGCAACAGGGACCCCACTTCTGCCTGTCACACCAGAGATCATTCACAGGATGGAGTGGGACCACTAGTTAACTGGTTCCCAATCCACAGGAGAACAGACTCCTGTCGATCATAGCAGCCGCTTCCTGGTAAATTGGGATTGGCAGGGACTGGGACAAAATTCACAGTATAACGTTGTAACTTCGTTGTTTATACATATGCAAATCTTCAGCAGCATTCTAGCTATCTTTTCCTTCGTCAGACATCTAAAGGCGAATCAAGAGGAAACTAGATCTGGGGGTGGGAGGTACACAACTGGGTTGCTATTGCTCAAAAGGCCTTGCTTCAAGTGGCTACCAAGCTTTCCTCTCCAAGAGGAGACCCTCAGATGACTAACACACAAATACTGAACAGGTTCATACAGAATCTATGTAACAGACATCATATACCATCATTTACAGGATCTGCCATCATTGGGCTATCCACAATAACCAAAATAAAAAGCAGAATACAGTAATTAATTATGTATTACATTGCCATTTCAAAGATAGGCTGACATTCTCTTAGGCATGAGAGCCAGTGTGGTGTAGTGGTTTGAGCGCTGGACTACAACTCTGAAGACTAGAGCTTGAATCCCTGCTCAGCCATTGATACTCACTAGTGACCTTGGGCAAGTCACACTCTCTCAGCCTCTGACTAAGCAAGACAAAGGAAAAAAGCCTTCTGGAGACAAAGCCAGATGCTACTGTGACCTATCTCACTCCCTGCCAGGCACAGATTGGCCATAAGGGGAAGCTTCAGGAAGGTTGTGACCTGCCTTGGGTCCCTTTCTGAGAGAAAGGCAGCATAAAATAAAAACAGATAAATAAATACAGCAGGCCTGGGGAATGGTAAATGGTTCAGAATAGTGGTAGAACTATACTATACTATACTCTTCGCTGAGCTATGTTGGATTGACACCATAAAATAACACCCAGAAACGAAAAGATAACATCTATCGGTAGAATGCCAATATTTACTCAAGCTGAATGCTACACTGCTCCCCCCCCCCCCCCGAAAAAAAACCTCTTTGGACAATAATGTGCTTCAGCCCCCTTTAAATTCAGTGGAGTCGTCATTCATCTGCATGCATTCATCATCTATATTGATTCCTTCTCATTGTCCTCAAATGTACCTATCCAGCTGCCTTGCAGTATTGTGTTTGAACACCTTTGGCATCTTACACATACTGCTAAAAAGCCGCTTTTGACATCTTTTTGTCTAGGTATTGAGACATCCCTCCACTCTTCTGCAGGAGGGAGGTCAGGAGGTCACACGCTGGCAAGATTAGATACTCCTTCCAAAGCCTGAGACTGCCAAAAATCAATGAGAAGGGGCTTACTCTGTGACAGAGCACAAGGAACACTTAAGGGAGGACACAGTTGAATGCAAATGACTCTGTGGCCTTGACTGAGCTCAGTAGTTTCTATAGCAAAAGGCTGAGGGAAAGGCAGTGAAAGAAACATTGGCTGGAATTCTCTGTTGAAGTCTATGTTATGTAACTTTATGCATCTAAGCTATGTAGCAAAGGCACTGAGAAACATCCCTAGGCCATGTCTGCATAGGCCAAATGCCATGTCCTCTTCTCTACCCAGGTGAGTAGTCTGGTAATCCAATCACCATTTGTGGTATGAACTATCTGGATAACATCCGGCCAGTTCCATACTGGAACTGATTTTTAATGACTCAACTCTTTGGAGGTATTCAGCTACACTAAAATGGGCAGCGGCCGAAGAGCACAGGGTTCCTATACTTTGAAAAGCTGAGAAGATGTGATGTTTCAGTGGGCATCCTTGGCATTACTAACTACATAGGATAAAAGTCTTTTTTTCCCCAACACAAATGTTGAAAGCTATTCACTATCAATTAATTTCTTTCAGTGTCAGAGATGAAAGACAATTTTTAAAAAAAAATTTATTGAGTTTTTTAAAACAAACATATTTAATACTTTAAAAAGATATAAGCAAATATACGTCCATCCATACATACAAATCATTTAGTTATCTAATGAACATAGTTGCTGATCCTACGATCCTACAAACCTATTCAACAACAACAAATTTTATTAGTCAGCTGTACGTATCAATAGAAGACAAAATACAAAATATAGAATACAAAATCTAAATGTTAGAATATCCAAATACATACAAGGATAAAAAAATTGATCACGCCTAAAAACTCGTATAAAATTAACTAAAAAGTTAAAACAAATAGAAGTAAAAGTTAAATAAAAGCAAATTATGTAAAACAAACTACAATCCTATTCATTCACCGCTCTTACGCACCTACCACTCTTTGATTTGACTGCACCGTTATTGATCCTACAATCTTATTCCATTTCTTATCCATTTGCCCCATCTCTATTCCACTTTTTTACCTTTCCTTTACTCTCTTTTTCTTTACTTACCCCCTTGTTTTCCCTCCTTCCTTCCTTCCTTCCTTCCTTCCTTCCTCCCCTCATTTTTAAGCTTCTCCTACCTATCCTACCTTATCCTCCTCTTTCACTCCTTATTCCTTCCTTACTCCTTCCTGTTATTGGGTTCTATATTTGAAATTTCGCTTTGTACCTCATCTTCTCCTTACCTTCTTCTTAATCATCCTTCCTCTTTTATTTTCCTCCTCTCCAGAGATGGAAGACAACTTTAAACAAATGACTTATTAAGTGCCAAATATTATCTAATGACAAATAAGTAGTGTCAAATACAGATTGTTTGGAGAGCACTTGACAGATGGATAGTCACTTAATATTCAACACCCAAATCTGCAGATGGTATTTTTAAAAAGATGTATAGGGGAATGATTTCACCTCTAATTGTCAGGAAGAAAACAGTAAAATAAAATAATTAAAATACTTTCATTTATTGCCTTTCTTCCAATGATCTGAAAGCAGCATACATAACTTTATACTCACAATAACCCAACAAGGTAGATCAAGTGGAGAGTGAATGAATGGACCAAAGTCACCCAATGAGCTCCACTTGGATCATCCATCGCTCTAACTGTTCCACCACACTTTGTGTAAGCATTTACAACATGAGTTTATTTTAACCACAGTTTTGTTGGCATTGGCCTCTCAAGAGGATGGCAAAAAGAGTATGGTATATAGTGTGTGATTAAAATATTAGTATTTAAATATTTTCTGCTTATTTTTTGGTGGCACTGTTACTAGGACAGTATCTAAGAAAACTATAGGACAAAAACAAATGGAATAATTTGGAATGACAGCCTTGAGTTTCCATTATGTGCTTTGGGGACACAAATCCCCTGCCTATATCTTGAGCTCAGTGGGGCAAGCAGACAGTTTGACAACAGTGATTAACTCCGCAGATGCTATTGTCATACCCATGACAGATCTGACAAGGAGAGGCTGAGATCCAAAGCTCCCATCTAGGTCTGAATCTCTTTTTAAAAGCACAGGGATAATTTAACACTCTCAGATACTTTGAGTCATTGTCACTCAGCAAGGTTCTTTAACATATTGCATCACATTGCTAATACAGTGGGCCCTTGTTATCTGCTGGGGTTTGATTCCAGAACCCCCTGTGAGTAACAAAATCCATGGATTTTCAAGTTCCAATAAATACAATGCATAGTAAAATGGTGTCCCTTATATAAAATGGCAAAATCAAGGTTTGCTAACTGGAATTTATGCTTCTTCTTTTTTAAAATACTTTCAAGCTGTGGATGCTTGAATCCATGCATAAAGAATCTGTGGATATGGACGGCTGACTGTACCTCCCAAATGATGCTGAATCCTTGGCACCCTTATGTGGGAGTAAAAGCCACTGAAACTGTAGGACTTTATCACATGAGCCTCGTTCCTGTCTCCATTGCTTTAGTAAAAGGAAATGGATACTAATCTGTTTGGAAGCTTTCCTTATTGCACATCCCTTCACTGTCACAACAGGGACTGTTTCTGCCATCAGTGGTTGCTTGCATTCGCTTTTGCACCACCACTCCCTTAACCTTACCTCTCTGCCCTACATTCTACTCAATATTCCTTTTGTGTGGTTTTTATTTTTATTTGTAACTCAATTCCAGAGTTATGGCAATGCAATTTTGTGAAACAAAGATGAAAGAGGGGGAAAAGAAAGTGAAAAAAGAAATGAAAACCAGTTTGTTTGGAAATAGCAAGGGGGAACAGGACAGGAGACTGATGCCATGTGACTGCCTAATCTCAGAACTGCCCTGGGAGGAACTTATCACACTTGAGGACTAATAACACAGCAGTATGATTGGGAACTTATTGACGGGTTTTCCTCATCGATGAAAAGGTGCGCTCCAACCATGCTTCTGAGACACAGCAGCAATGGGTTGGAGGTGACATTGTGCAATAAGTATCACCAAAGTGCTATTTTCCAACTTTAATTGCAGTTTCGAAGTCCCATGTGATAAAATCCATAATCTCAAATATGAGAAAGCACTCTCTCCTACTTCCTGATGAACACTGAAATGTCATCCTTGAATCTATTTTTAAAAGCTCATGTTTCCTTGGAATGAATAAAAGTTGAATTAATATTGGGTAGATAGAGAGCAGTGTCAAGAACTTGCTAATTAAAATCAATTAACCTCAATTAAGTTAGATATTTGCTAATTAAAAGAGGTGACTTTAACTTGGGTGAAGCTGGAATTTCAGCATTAATTTAATTCCAGAATTAAGTTATCAGTTACCTGTTTGATTTTTGTTTAGCTAGATGAGAGACTGAGTTAAAGAACAACACCTTTCCCATTTCCGAGCTAATTCTTTACACAAAACCTATCTAAGCAATAAATAATTTGTCATCATAGTCCTTCTGAGGTTTTGAAGAATTTCTTCTTGCTTTTTATTAGTCCCTCAGATTTGGAGAATTACAATGTTTAGATTGTAGTTCAAGCCACTGCAAATGCAAATAGTTATAGAAATCTTCATTTTGTTGTTGTTCATGGTTAGAATATGATATATTAGTTATTACCATGGATAAAAGGTTTTAGAACAGCTAGTAGTAAGGGAATCTTGGAAGTGGGCCTTTAAAGTGGTCTTCTTTGTATCCAGATAGCCCTCCTATTCTGTACATTGAACACCACAAGGCTCCTCATCTATACCAAGAAACAAAATATTGAAGCACTTTTGCTGAGGTCCACTTAAAAATGATTAATCTAAAGAAAGAGGGAGGGTAAGGAAAAAAGCGAAAGGGAAATAAGAGAAGGGATTTTGGTTGGAGTGTTTGAAAAATGGGATTTTCAGAAATTCGTACAACTATTTCTTTCTCTTCCTTGCTCAAAATGGAGACAGCAAAGAGTAAAATTACAAAAGGATCTTTTCAACTTCATTCCGTAATGGTTTTAGTCAGGATTTAAAATTAAAATAGTAATTTAAAATAAATGCAACCACTAACTCCTTCCCTCTAAATGAAATATCAGGATCATGGTCCAGACATTATCCTGCCATACTTAATTGCTGTTTTTTGCCATATGTGTTTTTAATATAGATGATGGGTTATATTATCCTATTGGTGATGTTGGGAAATAAAAGATTGTGCCTGGGATAATGAACATATGTGTGGGGAGGAGCTGGCAAGGGGGAGAGAAGGAAGTGTGAGACCTGGGAAGACCGTATGTTTTGATTTGCTGACAAATGAGATGAAGGTTTTTGTTACGGGTGAGTTGTGTGAACTTTAAGTACGCTGTGTTACCGAAAAAATTATTCAGTCCTGACAACAACTACATACTGTGGTCTACACTGCTAACTGAATAAAACCTTTCTGAATCTACTGAAGACTTGTGTTCCTGGAGTGGAGTTAGTCTGTACATTACATGAATTGATTTTTTAAAAGCTTATTAATGATTATCTAAATGCATTAACCCATTTTTCTATTAACTTTCTTATTTCTGGTAGGTTCCTAAATAAGGTTAATACCACCTGTGGTCAGTTCCAAATATTCACAAGTATACTATGTGCCATGCTTTCAGCCTCAAGAGAAGGCAGTGGCAAACCTCCTCTGAACAATATTGCCAAGAAAACCCCATGACAGAGTCACATAAGTTAGAAATGACTTGAAGGCACACAGCAACAACGAACAATAAATCTGTGTGTCTCCAAAGACTCACAAGAATACACAAGGATTGTTGATCTCTATCTTCTTCAATGGCTTTGGATCCAAACTTTTTGCCTTGTAGGACTGGGAATGAACAAAAGTTACTTCCCTCTTCTGCCAGCAGCATCCCATTCATATGTCAATAGTTTTCTGCTTATGGAAGAAATCCTTCCCTTAGTGGATGAAATTTAGAAATCCAGCCCAGTGTGTTTTCCTCTGTTTAATGGTTAAAAAATAAACAGCCCTCATGCTCTCAAAGTGCTCCATTCTAAAGGCATTCTATACTTTATGAAGAATTCAAGTATACACTTTCCTTTCTGTATTAAAATTGCCCAATGAAGCCTAAATTGGTTCAGCTTTTCAAAAATGGTTGTAGTCCAGTTAATAAGACTTGTTCTGCATGGCTTACTGTGCAATCCCATGCAAATCTACTTAGAACAAGCCTATGAGTGTATCCACACTACATAAGAAAAGCATCAAGGCATCTGGGCTGGACTGGGCTGCCTTGGTCCCCGGAGGGCAAGAGAGCGCAGGGGCTAGGACATTGGGGGCCAAGGATGTCAAACTTCCCAGCCAAGATCAGCACCAGGACCAGCAGCCCTGAAGACATTTCTAAGCGAAGTTGGAAGAAAGACTCAGAGAAAATAGCCAGCCAGAAAAAGCAACCACATCACCCCCAAACCCAGGCCTCCTAAGTTTCCATCTGGAACAAGGACTACATCTGTAGCCCACATCTTGTCCGGTTGAAGGAAGGAAGGAAGGAAGCCTGTGTCATCTCTGATTACCAGGGCCAGGAAGGAAAGTCTCAGCAAGATCTCTTCCTCTGGGCTCTTCTCCATGCCATCGCCTACTAACAGTTAATGTTCAACAGCTATGCTCCATCCAATGAGACAAAGCAGCTGATGGGAAAGTCTGTGAACACACAGGTGAGTATTCCTCCCCTAGCCCTTTTTGTTGGATCGATACCATGTAACAGCTGTGCATGATTTGTGAAGATGCCACATTTAGCAAAAAGGGAAGATGGCAAGAACATGGCAAGGTCAAGCAGACAACAACATCGCATTTACCAAAACACTGCAAGACATCGCTTGGTATGAGCTCAAGCCATTTGGTGGTGGTGGCTGTTCAGTTTTTAGGAGTTCTCTTCTTTCCTGTGTTAACAGGATTTTGAAAGATATTCAAGGAAACAAAACATTTCATAGTTGTGGATGCATTGAAGATAGAGCCCACAAACCTATGAAAACAAATGACTGGAAAATATTTGTGGGATCTATGAAAATTTCAGCAGAATGCATCATAATGGTTAAGAACAATAACCACCAGCCTAGCTTTGACTGGACTCCAGTAAAAACGCAGTCCCATGTTTCTTCAAAACTGTCTTCCTCCTTATTACCTTGGTGATCTCTCCCACCACAACTCCTTTCCTTTCAGTTCATTTCTTCCAAACCAGCTAACTAAGGAGTTTATCAAATGAAGGAGATTGGGAGTTTATCCCGTAAATATCCTGGAAAAATTGCAAAATTATGCAATTTCACACGACACCACACAAAACCCACCATTAAAGTGGTCACAAAGAAGCATTAATGCACATCATTTTACTTTTGGAATTTCAGCGACAATGCATTTTTGATATTACTTTATTTATGTAATTGCATGTGATAATCATTTGTGCAATTACTCGCCATTTCTGCTTCATTTGCAGGATGCTTTAAATGCGCTTTAATCTCTCTTTAATGTTGAAATCAGCCCCAGTGAGATAAACCTATCAGAGAGGGTTCCAATCAAGTGAAGCTTCATGAAACCCTTCATGGCTGGTAGAAATGAACGGCTGAAGCTATGCACCTATTAGAGCCACCAGTTTGGTTGGCTTCATTACAGGGAGGGAACCTTGCTTCCCAAAGGCTTTCCAGGTAGACTTAGTCCTCCAGGTGAGTATTCTCCACTTCACTTCTAGTCCCAGCCACCTTCCTTCAGTTTTTCTGCAAACCATCACCTCTGCATTGATGCTTCTTCACCTCCATCTTCCAGGCTTGGGTGACAACAGAAGGACTGAAACTCAAGCATGCAAGAAAACTGGGAATATCTGAGTGCAGCATCCCATCACTCACTATAAGGTGAAGCAAAAGCTTTGGTTCTAAAAATTCTGGAAGTCATTTGCAACCTCACCCTTTTCTTTTGCATAATAAATTGTTTTCTTTCCAGTATATCAAGTGAACCTTCATGAAACCCTCCTCATGGCTGGTAGATATGAATGGCTGCAGCTATGCACCTATTAGAACCACCAGCCTTAGGAATATCTATCAATGCAAAAATGTACAGCCAAATTTCACTCCCAGGAGCTTGAAGACATCATGCAAACGTTGAAAGGGCTTTTTATCTTAATTTTAACTCAATGGACAAATGAAAGGATTAATTTATATGTAGATTCTGCAAGGGCTTGTTGCTAATAAAGTACAATTTTAAGCATTTAGAGTGCCCTAGGAATATCTGTCAATGCAGAAAGATACAGCCATAATTCACTGCCAAGAGCTTGAGGACACCATGCAAACGTTGAAGGGTTTTTTCCCCTTTAATTTCAGCCCAATGAACAAATGAAATGATTAATTTAAATGTAGATTCTCTCAAAGGTATATTGCTAAATAGGTACAATTTTAAGCTTTTGTCGTGTCATAGGAATATCTATCAATGCAAAGAAGTTTGCAACCATATTTGACTCCCAGGAACATTTCAGGATGTTCATCCAAACTGTGGCCTAAACAGAGCATGGATGATGCTCCATGACTTCTATTGTGATGCGCTTATTGTTCTATGGCAGTTAACTCCACATCTTCATGACCCAGATCATACTTGATGGCAGACATTACAGTGGCTGAAGGAGTCTCTCTTGAAGTTTCTGTAATACTAGACTTAAAGCAAGATGAAGACCAGTTTTTCCATCTTGATCCTTATGTAAGATTACTCCATGGATTCCTTGCTTAATTTCTGCTCGATGAATTCCAATATCATTTCCAGTTACAAGAGCCACCATGTAATTCACTGCTGAAGGCTGTAGCAAGGAACCCAGGATGAGGCAGTGAACTGCTGATACGGGCCAAGAAAAGGCAGGTAATGGTTGGTTATTTCAAGTCTTCGTATTATTATTATTATTATTATTTACCGAAACACTACAAGACATCACTTGGTATGAGCTCAAGCCATTTGGTTGAAATGGCTGTTCAGTTTTTAGGCGTTCTCTTCTTTCCTGTGTTAACAGGACTTGAAAAGAGATTCGAGGAAACAAAATGTTTCATGAATAATAATAATAATAATAATAATAATAATAAGTTTATTTGTATCCCGCCTCTCCCAGTGGATCAAGGCGGCTTACATACATGAAATATATAATATTCATAAAATAACAAATAATATACAATTAAAACCCTTTTCTCCCTTATCCCAACCAATCCAAGAACTTAATATACAATTTAACATAATAATAAGATTAAAATTTTTAAAATCTATAAAACCATTTAAACAATTCATGACAGAGCTTCATGGGGTATAAAAAGGGCAATTTATAACATTAATTTTAAAACATAAGTGCTGGACAGTCAGTCAGGGAAGGCCCATTGGAAGAGATCCATCTTGACAGCCTTTTTGAAGCTGTCAAGATTCGTAAATTGATGGATCTACTCTGATAGGCCATTCCATAAGTTCGGAGCAGCCGATGAGAAGGTCCTCTGGCTGACCATAGCCAATCTTTTTTTAGTGGGCTGTAATTGATTCTTCCCAGAGGACTTAAGCGTGCGCCACGGATTATAGGGAAGAAGGCACTCCCTTAAGTAGGGTGGACCCAAGCCATATAGGGCTTTATTGGTAATTACCAACACTTTGTACTGAGTCTGGAAACTAATAGGCAGCCAGTCACAGATTTTAGATTTGAACTTATATGGTCAGTTGGCCAGTTCCCAACCTGGCTGCCATATATTGAATTAGTTGGAGTTTCCGGACCTGGCACGAGGGTAGTCCCAAGTAAAGCGTGTTGCAGAAGTCAAGGCGGGAGGTTATCAAAGCATGCACCACTGTTTTCAGGTCCTCTAACTCCAGGAGGGTCACAGCTGGCATATCAGCTGAAGCTGACAAGCGTTCTGGCCATCACGTCTACCTGAGCTAACAATTGGAGAGACGAATCCAGGAGTACTCCCAAGCTGCAAACACCGTCCTTTAGGGGAAGTTTGACCCCCTCTAGGACTGGTTGACATATCACCATCCGCAGAGTAGGGTTCCCTACGATGAGTACTTCCGTCTTATCTGGATTCAGCTTCTATCTGTTTTTCCTCATCCAGTCCATTACCGACCTAAGACATTCATTTAGAGGAGATATGCATGCCTTCCTTAGTTAATGCTGTTTTCCAAGGCATGGATAAATATATCTGGATGTCATCGGCGTACTGATAACACCCCGCCCCATGTCTCTGGATGATCTCCCCCAGCAACTTCATGTAAATATTAAATAACATTGGGGACAGTATGCCATTTTGAGGGACACCATATTTAAGTTCCCTTTTATACAAACAACTGTCCCCAATCACCACCATCTGGAATCTGCCCGAGAGGTAAGAACGAAAGCACTGAAGTACAGTGCCTTCGATTCCCTACTCTGCTAGGCGTTCCAGAAAGATACCATGGTCGATGGTACCAAATGCTGCGAAGAGATCCAGAAGTACCAACAGGGTCACACTTCCCCTGTTGATACTTAGGCGTAGATCATCCACTAAGATGACCATGGCAGTCTCAACTCCATATCCCGTCCTAAAGTCAGTTTGAAATGGATCTAGATAATCTGTTTCATCCAAGACTGCCTGGAGTTGAAGAGCAACAGCCCTCTCGATCACTTTACTCAGGAATGGTAGATGGGACGCTGGCCTGTAGTTATTCCTGTCCAAGGGGTCTGGGGAAGGCTTGTCCAGAGTTGTGGATATGTTGAAGATAGTGTCCACAAACCTATGGGAAAAAATGACTGGAAAATATTTGTGAGATCTATGAACATTTCACCCCCCAAAAAATGCATCAGAATAGTTAAGAACAATAACCATCCGCCTACCTTTGACTGGACTCCATACCAGTAAAAACGCATTTCCACGTTTCTTCAAAACTGTCTTCCTCCTTATTACCTTGGTGATCTCTCCCACCAACACTCCTTTCCTTTCAATTCATTTCTTCCAAACCAGCTAGAAATCCTGGTTTGCTTGGTGGTTGGCATAACTAAGGAGTTTACCAAACGAAGGAGTTTGGGAGTTTATCCTGTAAATATCCGGGGGAAATGGCAAAATTATGCGTAACAATTTCACACAGCATCACACAAAACCCACCATTAAAGTGGTCACAAAAGAAGCATTAATGCACAACATTTTACTTTCGGAATTTCAGCGACAATGCATTTTTGATATCACTTTATGCAATTGCATGTGATAATCAGTTGTGCAATTACTCACCATTTCTTCTTCATTTGCGGGATGCTTTAAATGCGCTTTAATCTCTCTTTAATTTTGAAATCAGGCCTAGTATAATAAACCTATAAGAGAGTACACCAATCAAGTGAAGCTTCATGAAATCTTCCTTATGGCTTGTAGATATGAACAGCTGCAGGTATATACCTAGTAGAGCCACCAGTTTGGCTGGCTTCATTACCAGGGAGAGAACCTTGCTTCCAGAAATGTGAGTATTCCTTAATCCCAAAGGCTGTCCAGGTAGACTTAGGGACTGCACAAACAGCCTGACAGGGGTGGCTCTATGCCACCCTTGAAAGTGCTGGGTTGGAAACGCAGCAACTGGATGCCACGCCCCCAACTTGGTGGAAATTAAAACCGCGAAATGCAGCTCCCATTTCCACCACTACAGGGACACCATAAGCACCATGGCACATTGCTATGATGATCCTCATGCACAGCACCGTTTTGATGTTGTGCATGAGGGACATTATCATGACGCACTGCATATAAATGGGCACATGCCAAAATTGTGCCCCAGCAGAGGAAGAAGGGCTAGGAGCATGTAAATGCTCTGCCCTCCCTGAGACCTATCGTGCACACAGGCCGGCATAAACTCCTGATCTGTATTCTCCCTTAGTCCTCCAGGTGAGTATTCACTTGTAGTCCTAGCCACCTTCCTTCAGTTTTTCTGCTGAGGAAGGGTGGAGAATTTTCATGCTTCTTCACCTCCATCTTGAAGACTTCGGTGAAAACAGATGGACTGAAGCTTAGCATCTAAGAAAGCTGAGAACATCTGAATGCAGCATAACGTCACTCACTGCAAGGTGAAGCAAATGTTTTTGTTCTAAAATTTCTGGAAGCAATTTGCAAACCCACCGTTCCCTTTTTGAGCACTATAAACATTGCATAATATATTGTTTTCATTGTGGTATATCAGGCTCCTGCCCATACAGAAGCAGCTCTGCAGTGCCTAACATCTTGTTTTGCAACAGCTGCAGAGCTCTTTGGACTGGAAGTCAGTCTGAAGAAAATGGAAGTTCTCTACCAGCCAGCACCACAGGAAGAACACTACCATCCCAACATCGCTGTAGGCACATCTGTTCTCAAGTCCATCCAGCAGTTCACCTACCTGGGAAGCATCATCTCCTCAGACGCCAAGATTGATAAAGAGATCGATCACAGATTAGCAAAGGCATATAGTGCATTCGGAAGGCTTCACAAAAGAGTCTGGAGTAACAAACACTTGAGGCGAAGCACAAAAATCAATGTGTATAGAGCCATTGTACTGTCTATTCTCCTCTATTGCCAACACCTACGACTCCTTGAATGCTTTCATCAGCGCTGTTTACGCACAATTCTAAATATACACTGGACTGACTATGTGACAAATGTTGCTGTCCTTGATCAAGCAGGGATCACCAGCATTGAGGCCATGCTATCGAGGACGCAGCTGCGTTGGACAGGACACATTTCCAGGATGGAGAACCATCGCCTCCCAAAAATAGTATTCTATGGTGAACTTGCCACAGGTCAGCGTAAGAGGGGGCCCCAAAATAGAGATACAAGGACTCCCTGAAACAACATCTCAGACTCGGCCAAATTGATCACCAACAGTGGTCTGCTCTGGCCTCGCATCAGGAGGCATGGAGACGCACTATCCACGATGCTGCAGCCTTTTTCGAAAGCTCACGGCGAACGAGTCTCGAAGAGAAACAACAACACAGAAAGAACTGCAACCCGGAAACATCACCCAAGGAGACTTTCTGTTGTGCTTTCTGCAACCAGACCTGTTTATCCCGGATTGGCCTTTTTAGTCATCAACGCGCTTGTACAAAGCGCGGGATGAGTCTTTCCTGAATCTTCGTTCGCGGAGCAAAGCCAGAGAGAGAGAGATGTCAGGCTCCTATGCATGACTGAAGAGAGGTCATCAAGAAAAACTATGAATTTGTGTAAACATCTCGACTGAAGTCAACATCAATTAAAACCATCACAAGGTAAGTGATGTCCAGAAATGAATCCTGGGGGTGCAGAACAGTTAAGACTGATTGAAAAGAATGACTTCTTTCCCTCCATCTTGCAGACTTGGGTGACAACAGAAAGACTGAAGTATACAAAAAGGACTTAGAATACAATAAAGTTGGAAATGTCTGCACAGCATCCCATCACTCACTGCAAGGTGAAGCAAAGTTTTGGTTCTAAAAATTCTGGAAGCCATTTGCAACCTCACCCTTTTCTTTTCAGGCAATATAAACATTGCATAATAAATTGTTTTCTTTCCAGCATATCAGGCTCCTGCAAGTGAATTAGGAGAGGTCATTGTGAAAGCCCATGAATTCATGGAAACATCTCAACAGACGTTAACTTCAAAGAAACTATCAGAAGATAAGAGACATAGAAGGATGAAACCTGTGAATGCAGAACGTTTAAGAATGATGGAGAACATCTCAACAGAATTTAACTTCAAGGAAACTGTCACAAGGTAAGTGATGTCCAGAAATGAACCTTGTTGATGCAGAAAAATTTGTGAGCCTTAAGGTAAGAAGGAATAAGTTTGTTCTGGGCAAGAGCTGGCAGGTTGGTGGTCTGTGGTCCTTGCTGACATGCCCAGGGTAGCACTGACCGCCACTTTTGGGGTCGGGAAGGAATTTTCTTCCAGGGCAAATTGGCCCGAGATCCTGGAGGTTTTTCGCCTTCCTCTGTGCACCCAGCAGCGTCCACCAGGATGTTTGAAAAATTAATGTATTTGGTTACTGTTGTTATTAACTGCCTTCAAGTCGACAATGACTCAGGGTAACCCCGTGGATGAAACACTCTCCAAGCCCCTCCATCCTCAACCACTCTGCACAGTTCTTGAGGCTCTGAGCTGTAGCCTCCTTAACTTAGTCTATCCATCTGGTATGTGGTCCCTCTCTTTTTCTCCTATCCTCTACCATTCCAAGCATTATTGTCTTCATAATGTGACCAAAATACAACAACCTTAGTTTGCCCATCCTGGCTTCTAGGGAGGTTTCCAACTTGATATGTTCTCCTATCCATGTCTTTCTGACCATCCATAGTATCCTCAGCACTCCTCTCCAGAACAACATCTCAAATGAATTGATTTTCTTTCTATCAGCTCTCTTCACTGTCCATGTCCCACATTCATACAGGGTGATGGGAAATACAATGGTATGGAAGATCCTTACTTTAGTGTTCAGTATTATAGCCTTGCATTTGATGATCTTGTCTAGTTCTTTCATAGCTGCATTTCCCAGTCCTAGTCTTCTTCTGATTCCTTGAATGCAGTCTCCGTTCTGATGGTTGATGGATCCAGGCTATGAGAAGTCATTGCCTTTTTCAATGTCATCATTTTCTAGACTGAGTTTATAGAAGACCGCAGTGATCCTTACTGTTGTAAAAACCTGCCAAGTTGAACTCAGCAGAGAACAACAAGCATCTGAAAGAAAATTAAGAAAAGATATACATAGGAAATTTTTGAAATATGAAGCCCACTTTCGAAAGAAGAAATGCTACAAGGTCTTCAGAGATCCAAATAAGAAAACTTTTACCATTTGGAAACGTGGTATAGCAAGACGTCAAATATTATTCATTGCAAAATGATACTCCAGTAAGAATTTGCTGATCCATTTTTTAAAAATCCTGCTTCCTAAGATATCATTAGATACAGCAGCAGCACTGTTTACTAAATTTAAAATAAAATTCAGAAGAAACATGACGCTGTCCAGACAGGATGGCTTTTCCTTGATGATGAGGATGGACCCTGGAAGATGCCAGCATGTCTTCTACATGGAGAGATGGAAGGAGGGAGCTTCACCCTTTGCTTGCAGAAGGAAGGCTCTTGTCGACATGCCCAGGGTAGCACTGGTCGCCACTTTTGGGGCCGGGAAGGAATTTTCCTCCAGGGCAGATTGGCCTGAGACCCTGGAGGTTTTTCGCCTTCCTCTGGGCATCCGGCAGGGGCCACCTGTTAGGTTTTTCAGGAGATTCATAGGAATCAAATTAAACTTATCATTTTAAAACTTGCCAAACCAAACTTGGCAAATAGACATAACAACCATAATGCAAAATTAATAAAAATCAGAACATTGGAAATAGTTCTGCTTCTTTCTTTTTTGTTTCTTCATTTTTGCGTTTACAAATATAGTTGGTTGTGCTTCTCTTGGAGTATTAAAAGTTCAGAGAGAACAACATTTGCCCTCCATTTAGGTGAAATTTTATGACATTTCAGCAACCATGGGGCTCTCCTTCTGATAATTTTTTTTTTAATTTGGGGGCAGTCATTCCTAGATACAAACCTGTAAATTAGCATAGTTGGGGTGTTTAATCCCTTCAATTAGTTACAACACTATGCCCTTTCACAGGGGATGGATGGCTCCATCCAATGGACTATTATTCTTGCCTGCTGAGGATTGCTCCAGTGGATGAATCCAGTGGGGAGGAAATTTCAATATCTTCATGGCCCCAGGTTAACCATATTTAGGCAGAGGGCTGGGCAAATGGATGTCCTTGTTGTGGGGAGGAAAGGCATTCTGGATCCCTGGAGCTGGAAACTGAAAAGCCCATGATGTGACTCTCCAGGCAGCAGCTCTTCCAATTTCCCTGCTTCCTTAGCAGAATAGGTATTCCAGCCACGACAGTGGAAGAAGATGGTTTCATATGAGTTTATCACATGCGATGAATCCTGTGCAGAAACTAAATTTAAACTGGAAACAAGATGCATTTGCAGGTTGTTTTTCAGATGCTGTTCAGGGTTAACCTGAATAGAAAGTTGAAAAAATCCTCATTTGCGGGATGTTTTTCAGACGATGTTTGCGTAAAAGTGAAATGATGTGAAAATAACCTGAAGGCATGGTCATTAAAACCAGCTTCTTTTTACTTTTGCTAAATTCCAAAAGTACAAAGGAGCTTTCCGTTTGGCTTATTTTCATGTTATTTCTCTTTCATGCCAGAGCATCTGACAAACAACATCTGGAATTTAAAATCCTGTTTCTACATGGGATTTTACCAATTTGCCCTCCGTGTGATAAACTCCACAGTTGTTTATTTTAAAATATCCTTAATGTGCCCTTGGGTGGTTGTGGCACCTTGACCATCTTCTCAGAACCTCCTGGGGAGCCCAGTCATGGATGTTGCCTCACCTTGGTGCCTACTGCTTTGCCAGGGATCCCACTGAACCACCCAGAAGGAATTTTGGTAATGGACGAAGGAAACTAATATGATACACCTCTAGAACATCGGTTCTCAACCTGTGGGTCACAACCCCTTTGGAGGTCGAATTACCTTTTCACAGGGGTTGCCTAAGACCATCGGAAAACACATATAACTGAGACACCACAATTTTATGGCTGGGGGTCACCACAACATGAGGAACTGTATTAAAGGGTCACAGCATTAGGAAGGTTGAGAACCACTGCTATGCAGTCTGAGCATTCAGGAAATTGCAGTTCAAAACAACAAAAAAGTATTTTTTTCCAACCTCTGATTGCAGCCTAAAATGTTTGGAATACCAAAGGTTTTTCAACTCTAATGGGGAAGTTATTCCTGTTTACTTTAATACATTTTACTCTCAGATAATTATATACAGTAGGTCTCATTGAACTCAGTGGAGCTTATAAGACATTATAGGACTACATTTTTAAAATAGGAAATGTCAATTTCTATCCCAGTGGGAAGTCATGGCAATGCAATAACAGACCTGAGAAGATGTTGCTGTACTTTTTAGTGGCCTTTATTCATAAACTGTGTGTCACATTTGCAAATGAAAACAGATGACATTGGTGAATAGGCTCCTTCCTTTGATACTGTGCACATTAATATTCATTCTAAACTAAACCAGATTAAAACTGCATTAATTGAAACTCCTGACTGTGGACAGAAGTAGATAATTGTATATTTTTATTTTTCAAACAAAGAGATGTATTGCTCATTGCTTGTTAAATCAACTCATTAATGTAATCAGAAAAAGTAGTCAAAGGAACTTGATGACAAAAGAGCCTACAATGCATTTCTATTTCATTTCCAAATCTAGAACGCATTTGGGCCAGGAGAGAATCTGCTGTATTTTAAAAAGCAATTATTCAGCAAAAGCCATAAAGAGGCACAATGACCACAGCCTTTTTAAATCCATTAATGAGACTACTGCCTACATTCACTTCTAGCCAAGTCAGTAATCCTGTCTTTTGAGAAAGGATGCCTACTTCAATCTATTATTGAAGTCAATGGCAATCAATAATTTATCCTTTATGGAAACATATATGCTGATTTACATGTAACAGAGCAATCATAAAATATTTTAGTCCTTGAACTACATCAACAAGTGGATCCCTCACCTAACCACCAAAACCAAGAAGCATAATGCCCAAAGACACCCAAGGGCAGAAACATTAAATCCCACAAGCACTGGCCAGGCTGGCCGGGGCTGCTGGGAACTGGAATCCAACATCTGGAAGGCTGCAGATTCCCTGAAGTAAGTAATTATTTAGATGTGATCAAAGGGTATCCATGAGGTAGGATACTTAATTCAGAGTAGCACCACTATAAAAGGTGCCTTTTTAATGATTTATGTACATAAATATTCACTTCCAGTTAGAATACCCGACAAAAATAATCCCAGGGTTCCTGCCCCAAACAGATGCAATTGTATGACCATTCATTTCCTTAGTGTTAAAATAATGAATACACCCTGACTGCTGCTTCTTTTGTGCTCTTCAGATTGTGAGCACATTCCAGGATCATCATGCCAAGTGTTTTTAAATTGAACATACAGTGAAAGAACTGTGTATGTTAGTCAGATGCGTGATCAAAGTATTTATAGAATGATGAGCCGTTATGAAATTCTGCATTTTTAATAAGCAAACTACTTTTGGTCAAGCAGTGATCTTGAGAGTTTGGGGGTTAGTGGGGGTGGAAGGAAGCTGTGGTCACTGCTTTATTGCTGCCATTAGCAGCAGGAAAGGAAGGCTATCAGTGACAGTACCACAGTCATGGTTATTACTTGACAGAAGCTAGAAAAAAGGTGTCTATACCCCATGGGTTACTTATCTCTGTTTAAACTCTATGTATTCAGGTGCATCAATGTCTGTTAATGACCAAAACTGGAATCCTATACCACCCTCTACTTAAAATAACTTTACATATATTTAGCTATGTAGCAGAGGTGCTAGGAAACCCTGTCAGTGAACTGCAAAGATATGCAACTGGACAATAGCAAGAACATCCCAATGCACAGCAAGCTCTTCTGATACCCATTGGTACGCCCTAGTAAATGTCCCGATGCACATTAAGAGCAGTGAGCATCAAGACTGGTCCTTTTGTGCAGTAGTCCTGTTGTGCTTCAGTTCCAATACACATAAATCACTTTGCTGGCTCCTCTAGGTAGCTCTGTAACAGCAGTCCTTTGATGAATATGGGCATTACAGAACTGCCAAGTTCTAATTCCTGCATACGTGTAAGTCCTCTCATGAAGGTGTAAATCCCATACAGGATTCTGGCCCATGTTTGGAAATAGTATTTGAGTTTGCTTTAAACAGCCTCTGATTTCAAGGAATGATTTCTTGTCAGAATAGTTTTACTGAAATCAACAGAAGTTAAATTAGCAATAAACTGCATGAGGGTTTTTTTCCTTGCAGTGCTACCTCCAGTTTACTTCCAATGCAACTGAGGCGGGTTACAGACCGCCATGAAAGTACGTGCGGAGCGCATACTAGGGTTAGGAAGGGGCGGTGCTTCTGCACCCCCCCAACCTTAGTACGCGCTCTGCATGTACAAAATGGCAACTGCCGTTCCACACGGCCGCTGCCATGATGGCGTCATGAATGCGCCACCTCCAAATGAGGCGGCGTGGAGGTGACGCCATTGCTCCGCGTGAGGGCGCTTAATGCGCCCTTTGCGCGGAGCAGGAAGGAGCTCCGTTTCGGAGCTCCTTCCTGGTTTGCGTCGCTGGGCGCAGCCTTCAGACAGCTGCGCCCAGTGACGCAAGGGAGAAAGGGGCCAAGTGGCCCCTTTCTCCTCCTCCCCGCTGCCGCGGGGTGTCCTTGGGGCTTGAAGCCCCAAGGACACCCCTTTCCAGGCTGCGGGGAAGGGGCCTTTTGCCGCTTCTCCGCAGCCCGGAAAGCGGCGGATCGGGGCCTCAGCGGCTGCTGTTCTGACCACTGAGGCCCCGATCCGGCAGGGAAAGGTGCGCCTACAGTCTGCCCCAAAGGGGCGGTCTATAATGCGCCTGAGTTTCTTTCTCAGTTTTCAGTTCAAATGGGCAGAGGTGAAGTCTTCTATTGAAGATGTACACTGATCAAAGTGATGGTGTTATTGGGAAAAGGGAAAGGGAAAGGGAAAGGAGGCGTAAACATGGTTAGTGAACATAGCTGGACTACCATAACATAAAAAGCAGCACTATCTCAATCACATATAGTATTGCTAACTGAATAATCAAATACATCAATTCCCTGATCTACCAGTCAAAACACTGTGCCCAATATCCTGTGTCACACTAGTAGACTGTAAAGTTCTGCCAGGCATAGTTATGCCCCAGTCAATCTTGCCTATCAGTTTCCTGCTGGGTGCCCTTCCCTGTGAAGTCCAATGGTATGGAGAGGTCTGGACAATAGAGATGAGAGACAGCCAGTAAACTAGTCATCTCCCTTCCTGAAATCGACTGCAGGAAGATGATGTCCTCCTCCTGGACATCTCGGGGGCTACTAGGAGTCACCTGGCTGCCCCATATTCATTGCTCCATCCTCTCCTGACTGCTAAATGGCTGGACTGGGGCTGGAAGAGTCAGAAAAAATGTAAGTAGCTCGGGGAGATTTCTTGTGGGTGGAGGGACTGAATTCCTCCATCTGCCATGGCTGGCAAGGTTACATACCCATAACTGAAAGATATGCCTTTGTATGGATCTAACAGGATGGCAGCCTTTGTACAGGGGGCTTGGGTGTTGCGGGGGGGGGGGGAGGAATAATTGTGTAACATTGGCGGGATACAAACGGGCAGGGGAAGACGTCTTGGAGGTGTATTCTGCTGAATACGGAGCCTCCAGACCGCCCGCCCCGGGGGCGTGGCTCAGGAGATGGGGCTTCCACATGGGGGGCAGTGAAGACGCCTCACCTGGGGCCATTTCTGACCCGCAGTTTCCAAACCGCCACCTCGGAGGACGCTGCAAAGAGAGAGGCAGCTTCCTCACCGGCGGCCAAAAACGGGGCTTTTTTTTTCCTTTGCCGGCTGGCAGCTGCGCAGCTGCAGCGCTAAGCAGCGGCGGCAGAAAGCCTATGTGCACATTTAAAGTGCCCAAGCCCCTTTAAAACTTTTTCCCCCGCTCTGCCCAAGAACAATGGTGGTCTCCTGCCAGCTGGTGATCAGCTGGTGTTGGCATCCTTGTCCTCTTGCACTTTGCCAGTGTCACCAGCATCATGGATGCCTCCTCTCCTTTGGTCCCCGCGCTCTTGCTGAATCTGCAATGCACAGCCACAGCTGTCGCCGCTGCCACCGCTGTCCCCCTGCCATCCCCCATCACCTCCCTTGTACATATGTAAATATTTACAGTTTTAGCGGTTTTTATTGTTAGGTGAAAATGGCACAGGAATGTGTGTAGGGGTTCACTTTAAAGTCCAAACTTTCCAAGCAGCGCATGCGTACATGTTGCTCTAGGGTTAGGGTTAGGGTTAGGGTTACGAGTCTTAAAATGCGCTGCAGCTGTGCTGCAGCTTCCACACCTGCATGGCAGCTGACGCTGCAATTAAAGCCTGACTGCAAACTGCGCATGTTCCAGGACCCCGACTCATTATGCGACGCAGCAGACACGGAGCTTTTAAATGGGCAACTTAAATTAGCGGCGTAGCAATTCTGGCGTACCGGTGCAGCAGCTTACAGACGGAGCTGCGCAGCTGCGCATCAAACGGAAAAGAAGCGGAGAAAAGCAGCACCTTTTTAATGCCGCTTCTTCCCGCTTGGGGCGTGCGGGGGGCGTGTTCATGGCGGCATTCAGGTAAGGCCCGTCTGAAGGCTCTACCTTCATGACGTCATGTCGCTTTTAACGTTAATCTTTTGCAGTGGTTGTCACACTATTCTGCACTTCCATCCTAGCAAAACCCTTCCATTTCAACATTTGATTTGTGATTTCATCTACAACTTGCTCCTGATTTAGGTGTCTCGTATCTCTGGTGGCGAGAGTCACAGCAAGTTGTAAATTACAGGCTTAGCACGGGGAGCCACCATATCATAAGCCATGTCAGTTTATGATTGTTGCTCTGCAGAAGTAGATTGGAATATATCTTCTTAGGCCACCCTCATAATGGGGGTAAAGGTGGGGAAAAGATAGAAAAGGAGATAAACTGTTACCTTAAAGGTGGGGGAGGCATTGGGGGGTCCCCACCAGTGATGCCAGAATCTCTTTGAATTTGTATGGAAATTATAGCTCAAAAGGAGGCTCAAGAGAGGAGGGTATCTTTGGAGAGCTTTTCACCTGTATATACCAGTACTAACTGCAGAGAGCACTCCAGTTTCAGTGAACAGAAAGGTTTTACTTAGAAAGGTGCAAGGATGCATGTGAACATACAAAAACCAATGTAACCTTAAGAACTATATAAATCTATCAAAAGAAAGGTGTGGAAGGTTGTATAGGGAGGAATCAGGAGTTGAAGAGGGCAATCATTACCAGTCTTGGAGAGAAGGCCACGGAAAACAGATAGTCTCAAGACAGCATCTGAGGGTGACACAGTGAGAGTGGAATGGGGTCCTGGTCTGTGAACAGAACACCTGTGAACAAAGTGGCTAGGGCTGGGGCAGATATTTATATCACATTTCAAGCCCGTGAGAAGTGTTTGGTGTGATATTTGGTATAACAAAGGTCTTCATGACTTTCCCAAGGAATTGACAAAAGGGATTCAGATCAACTGTTGATGTTAGTTCCAGAAAGACAAAACACTGATTAGATTGGGGACAATTCCTGGATGGGTTTTTGTGAGTTTTTTGAGCTATGTGGCCATGTAGTAGAAGAGTTTATTCCTGACCTTTCACCAGCATCTGTGGCTGGCATCTTCAGAGAAATCCCTAGATGGTCAGGCAGAGAGGGTGAATAGGAACATGTCAGGAGTTGAGGTGAATAGTATGGTCTGTGAATGCTTTGTGATGGGCCTCCCTTCATCTCCACTGCGAGAGGAAATGCAAACATACGATAGTTCCTTGTATGTTTCCTTGTATCTAGGGACCCCATCACATAGGTTTAAAAGAGCTGCTTACCTTTCTCCAATTCAATGCTAATTTGGGGGGCAGCTGGTTCCTATCACACAGAAATCGCCACCTAGGTCTGTCCCAGATGCAGCCTGGGTCGTCTAAGTCACTTTCGCAGCCCCTTTTTGAAAACCAAAGCTTCCGACTTCTAAAAATGGCCACCGAAGCGGCTTAGACGACTCAGGCTGCATCTGGGACAGACCTGGGTGGCGGTTTCTGTGTGAAAGTAAACAGCTGCCTTCCAAATTAGGGAAAGGTAAGCCACTCTTTTAAACCCATGCGATAGGGTCCTAGGTCTCACCCATGTCCTCAGGTCAGCATGGTTATATAACTTTGTAATTTCCACAGTTATAATGAGACTGAAACATACCCAAAGCTAGATATTAATTAAGAAGCCCTATATTCGGTGGGAGGGGTTTAAGCTATGCTAACAACACCCATTATCAATATGCACTTCAAGTGTATGTTGGAGACGGGGTCAGAGATGCAAGGAGTTGGGTCTGGGTTTAACACTGAGAGTCATCGTATCACAGTGTCAGTACCCCAATGAAATAGATCAGAGTAGATGGTTCCTGAGAGCCAATGTGATGTAGGGGTTTGAGTGTTAGACTACAGCTCTTAAGACCAGAGTCTGAATTGTCCCTGCTTGGCCATGGAAACCCACGGGATGACCTTGAGTGAGTCACACACTCTCAGCCTCAGAGGAAGGCAAAGGCAAAGGCAACCCCCCCTCTGAACAAACCTTGCCAAGAAAACCCCATGCCTTAGGATCACCATTAGTTGGAAATGATTTGAAAGCACACAACAACAAGATGGCTCAGTGGCAGAAAGATATGGAAATCTGGGAATTGTAGTTTTATGAGATATTTAGCCTTCTCTGTCAGACAGCTCTGCTGCCACAACAAGCTACAATTCCCAGAATTCCATAGCATGAAGCTGTGGCAGTTAAAGTGGTATCAACCACTTTATTTCTGCAGTGTGGTTGCAGCCCTAGTTACACATTCATTACTAAATCAGTGATCAAAGATCTTGGTCCCTGTTGTTTTTTATTGCATCAGTCTAAAATGCTTCCACTCTGGGAGTTAACTGTTTGTTTGTTTGTTTGTTTGTTTATATTATCAGTTAGAAGAACTGAACCGCCAGCCTTTCTGCGTCTTCCTTTGCTTTCAGTTTAATCATATGACTGTTTCCAGAACTTAAGTGCAGCTTCAAGCTTTCTAAGATTTTCATTCTTCACTTTTTTAACCTCAGCTTTCCAGAGTAGAGTTTTGTAGTGATCTGCCTTCAAGATATTAACGGACATGATATTAAGTCCAAGATATGTTCCTGATTTCATCTGAGGGAATCTAGATATCAAATTCCCAGAAGAGTCGGCATTCCCTTATCGTGAAGGCTTCTGTCTGACACCTGTTTATTCTACTTGCAGAGAAATAAATTTTGTTCCTGGTGAAGAAGCTTAAAGCTTTTGAATTCTGAGGTGTTCTGTTCTGTGAAATATAGCCAGTGGCATAAATACAGATGGGGAGAGAAGATTATAAATCTCCACAAGGAACATAATGTATTCCTTTTTATGAGAGGGAAATGGAAGAGAAGAAAATAGCATATTTTGTGTTTCTGCAAACAAAAGAAGCATAAATGAAAATGTAAATTACTCTTTTTTTTTTCATCTACTTCCATCTGTTTTGAGCTATGATCATTACACAGAGATGGCTTGAAAAACTGGACTTTAAATTTTCCGGCAAAAAAACCCAATGCCTTGTAGCATTGTTCCTAATGTAAACAGTTCGTTTTGAGGTTTGTTTGTGTGTTTTTTAAAAGTCAGCTAGGATTTATTACAGTTGTTTATTGTTTTGAGGTTGTTTTTTTTAAGTCATTGAAGATTTATTGACTGCAAAACACTTTCTTGTAGATAAGGCATGACAGTCATGATCCACATATCTTTAAAAATGAAGTTAAACAGCTCTCTGATGTGGTATGTTGTTGTGTGTCTATAGGATCTGTCCAATGTAAGGTAATCCTAAGGAAAACCTATCAAAGGGGTTTTCCTGGCAAGATTTATTCAGAGACCGTTTGTCATTGCCTTCCTCTGAGGCTGAGAGAGCGTGGTTTGCCCAAGGGAACTTCCATGACCAAACAGTGATTTGAACCCTGGTCTCCCAGAGTCTTAGCCCAGCAGTCAAACCACTGCACCATATTGACTCTCCTTATAGAGGTATATTACCTAGAGATTATCCACATTTTGCCCTCTGAGTGTTTTGGACTTCAGCTCCAAATATCTTTAATCATTGATGATGTTGGATGGGGTTGTTGTCATTGCTTTGTGCCATCAAGTTGTTTCCGACTTATGGTGACCCAAAGGCGAACCTATCACAGGGTATTGTTAGTACATTTCTTCATAGGGAACTTGCCATTGCCATCTAAGGCTGACTGGAGTTGAAATCCCAAGCAAACTGGAGGACCAAACATTGAGAGCTGCAAGGCCTGACCATCGTTGCATATGACAGCGATATCCATCAACAAGCTGCATGCATGAATATGGACCATCTCAGACCTCATTTCTTTGTTCGTGCCTTCAAGTCATCTGTCGATTTATGGTGACCCCATGAATCTCATAGGGTTTTCTCAGGCAAGGAATAATCAGAGGGAGCTTTGCCAGCTCCTTCCTCTGAAAAGTAGCCTACAGTACCTGTTATTCCCATCCAAGAATTAACCAGGGCTGACCCTATTTATCTTTCCAAATCAGATAGCCACAGACAAAGCTCTCACCTTATCTTCCAATTGTTTTTTTCCCTTGAAGTGTAGTTAGTTCACACTTGTTTGGGGCTTATTTACACATAGCTGTTCATTGCTGATGACCACATCAACCAGTGATGACACACATGTGTGAATGTGCTATTCTAGGGATAAACCCCCACAGATGTAGCTTGCATTTCACATCATCTCAAGCACAATGCTTTTAGATGCAGTCTGGGCACTCATTAAACTACTCGCCATCAAGTGCCAAGATATTGTGATCTGCATCCAAGTGTGAGTCAACCATGAAGACTCTTAATATATGAATCTGACAATCTGTACTGAAGAACATTTTGTTGAAAGTGATATATCTGGAGGGAGGGGGGGGGGGGAAGCCAGGAAATAAAGAGTAGGCCTATGACTGGAAAGATATTTGAGACCAACCCATTACTTCTCAGAGCTTGAAACTAAACGGCAATAAGTAACTAGTTATTTGCAAATAATTCATCTTTCATGAATTATTTACGTCATGAGTCAGAGTGGTATAGTGGTTTGTGTGTTTCGCTAGACACTGGGAGACCAGGGTTTGAATTCTTGATCAGCCATGGAAACTCACTGGGTGATCTTGGGTAAGTCACACTCTCTCAGCCTCAGAGGAAGGCAATGGCAAACTCCCTCTGCACAAACCTTGGCATGAAAATAAAAATGCAACAGGAGGCAAACAGGGCAGTTGAAGTGGAATAGCAGCACTATAAGAGTGTAGTGATTTTGTTTATTGGTGTTTGTCTTGGATTGTCATTTTACGTTTGAGGGTGGGTGGGTCTTTGGGTTATAGGGCTTTATGATATTAATTATTATTTTGTATTTTAATGTATTTTAATACTGTTTTAATGTTGTAAGCTGCCTCGATCCAACTGGAGAGGCAGGATATAAATATATTATTATTATCATTATTATTATTATTATTATTATTATTAAAACTCCAGGATGGATTTACCTTAAGGTTGCCATAAGTCAGAAATGATTCCAAGGCACACAACAGCAACAACCATCACTGTAACTTAATAAGAGATAGAAGCACTACTTTTGTTGTGTAAAAGTAACATTTTAGTTACTTTTAGTAGTATACGGGGGTGGCTTTATTAAATATTGAAGGAATATTATCACATGCTTCATTTGCAGGAGTAAGCTGTGCCTTGTTTTTTCTGTGGTGTGGATGGTGAGGGGACAATGAGGTTAAAGGGAAGAGTGAGATATTTGCACCACAGACAAGTGGCTTATATGTAAATGCTAACCATTTTAGACCTCTCTGAGAAAAGAAAAAGAAAATCCAGGCAGAATTTAAAGTGCTGGTTATTACCTATAAAGCCCTATACCAGGGGTTCCCAATCTGGGATGGTTTGTGTCCTCCTTGAATGACAATTCACAAATAATCACTCAATTTTTTCTGCATAAAACATAACCTAACTGATCAATTTAGATTTGCATTTTATGTACTGATTTAAAAGCTTTTTTAAAAAAATTCAAAAACCTAGCTGTGCTAGTCTGGAAAATCAGTATGCAAAGGACTTTGCATACCTTTGAAACTAACTGATAGACGTTTACATCTATCTTTCAGTTATTTTTTTAAAAAAATGTTCAGTTTGTTGATCCGCAGTATTGTACGTGGTTTGATTTGTGGTTCAAAAATTAGAAGTTAGACTTCTTTATCGTCAATTGTGAGATTACTTTTTAAGGGAGTACAAACATGAATCAAACATTTCTTAGTAGTGCGGGGCATAGAAAAGGTTGGGAACCACTGCCCTATATTGTATGGAGCCAGACTATCTGAAAAACAGTATGTATTGATGAGAAAATGTCAGAAAGTGGTCATACAACCAAAGTAAGTTAGAGCCATGGCTTGCCATAGAAAATGTTGCAAGTTATTAGGCATCCCTTCCTCTCAAAAAGGCAAGTTAAACATGCATCCTGATTCCTGACTCATGTTCTCAGATATCTTGGTGCCTCCTGCTGCTATCAGCTAGAATATCACACTTGCAAGGAACAAGTCTGATATGCATTAGTTAATTTATATTACTGCCATAGCCTTTTCATAGACTAATTCTTCTTGGGCTGCAGCCACACTGTAGATATAATGCAGTTTGACATCACTTTAATTGCCATGGCTCCATCTTATGGAATCCTGGGTTTTGTAGTTTGTTGTGGCACCAGACCTCTCTGCAAAAGAAATGCTGAATAGCTCACAAAACTAAAAATCCCAGAATTCCATAGCATTGAGCCATGGCAGTTCAAGCAGTATCAAGCTGCACTGATTCTGAGGTGCAGCTGCAGCCTCAATGCATACTTTTGCAAGAATGTGATATAAATTTGCTGTAATTTCCTGTTTGCATGCCAGACTTTGCCCAACACTGGGTCTTTCTAAATAAGCCCTTACTTCAGTTCACCAAATCTCCATTCACTGAACCCTAAAGGGAGAATTTCCCTTGGAATATGTATTTATAAAACTGACAATAATGGCAGCAAAGCAAACATAAAAACAGGTCCTTCATATTGTTAACCCAACAAATTTTTTGTGCTGCTGGTTCTATTCTGCTTTCCCACTGCTGCCCCTGGGTTGCACATTAATTTTGGAATGAATGAAAAATTGAATAAAATTGGGCCCTTTAGTTGGAATAGTCATATGTTTCTAAATGAATGCATTAAGTAATAAATGGGCAACGGTCAGTTCTTTTTCATTATTCTATTTCTCCCCATTTGTTAGTTACCAGTAACTTTTCTCCTGCTAGCAGTGGCAGCAACAGAATCTATTTCAGTAGTTGCAGCTGCTCCTGCCGACATTTTATTTTTCCAGAATCCCCTAGAAATTGCACTTTTCTGGAGTATTTGAGGCAAAATGGCTGCAACTACTGGTGGCCCCTTAAATGCACTAGAACATTATCATACTATATGGAAAAAATAAAACATTTTCTGCTGCTTCTGCTGGTACAAGTAGCCAAAACAAGCCACTTAAAATGTGTTGAAAGGAGTGCATCAAAGCAAAGGGACTCCATACAGATTTATGGTGAAAGTCATTTCTCCCCCAAGTGAAGCATGAAATGGATGTGATTTTTTAAAAAAAATAAAAACACTATATGCTTAATTCTGAGAACCAGTGTAGTGTAATGGTTGGAGTATTGGACTAGGACTCTGGAGGCCAGGGTTTGATTCCCTGCTTGGCCATGAAACCCACTGGGTGACCTTGGGCAAGTCACAAGCTCTCAGCCTCATGGGAAAGCAATAGCAAACCTCAGAACAAGTCTTGCCAAGAAAACCCCATGATAAGTTGCCATAAGCTGGGAATGAATTGAAGACACACAACAACAGCAACAATTACTAATACTGCACCCCTAATCCTGCCCTCAGTACAAGGCTCATCCATTTTATAGGGGACTTTCTTTCCCCACTTCAGCTTCTTCTGCTCCATGGAAAACTAAGCTTGGAAAGTTTAGTTGTTTCTCCGCCTATGAAAGGATTCTGTCAGTTGTAGTTTGTCTCTGGGTACTTTTCTTGTGTCACAGAACTGTGACATTCCTATGTGTCAGAACTGTGATGTAGTAGCGAACTGCCAGTCCTTAAAACAAAGATGAGCAACTGGATGGGGGCCAGGCACCAATTTTCCTCCCAGCCACTCCTGTGGGCCTCACGCCCGCATAGCAAGGCCAATACCTTTATTATTCTCTGTGGTCTCTCTCAAAATATGAACAGAAAGTGACTTCGCATCTCATCATTTCCTGTGGCTCATTTTGAGAGTGACCACAGAGGAAAGGGGAGATATTGGGAGGTAAGTACAGGGTTTGGGGGTGCTTGTGTGCTCGACTTTCCATGTGATTTTCACACATTTTCATGCATTTACGGTGCAGGGGGAGGGCTTTCTGATTGATTTGGAGGCAAAAGGATGCCAAAATTGGAGGAGATAGAGGACTTTGGGGGACGATTGGCTACAAAAGGGGAGGCCAGCAGACTGTGTCAAAGAGACACAGCTGCCTTGAATCCCATTTTGGGAGAAAGGCTGGATATAAATCCCATAAATAAATACAAATAAATAAATAATTAAATAAATAGAGCTTTGCTCTACCCAGACACATGAAACAATTCATTTCCACAGGCAGCACATAAGATTCAATACATGATGGTGGTGAGAACATCTGGCTGTCATCTCCAGGCATTGCTGGCTCCAATGTCAAATAGAGAGAGAAGTGTTTTTCATCCCATCCCATAGCTGTCACTGATTAAACCTCTTTGCTTTTAACTGAGACCCTTCCATTTTTATGCGGAGCCTGTAAAATGCATCCATGACAAGGGTTTCTTCCCCATAGGGCTTTTATTTTCTAATTAAGCACTTAGGAGGAAAACAAGAACTAAGCTGATTACATCCGCTGCTGTCACTGCTTTATCCTTTCAAGCCGCATCATCAAAATGACTACAAAGTTAATGGGTTAAGTGAAGAAAAAATATATATTTTAGACAGTCGGGAACGGCAACAAAAGGAGGAAAAGGCACATATTGCAAAATGAGTCAGATACTGTAATTATTTATCATCTGCTAGCATCATGAAAATTCAGAAATGGAAAGGAATTTTCAATTAACTGGTCATGCACCAATTGCTTATGGCCATGTTTCATAATCAACCCAATACAAGTTTTGTTTGCCTGCTGTTTATGATCCATGTGACTTTAAGACTAATATGAAACTCAAATAAAAGGCCAGAGAAAAAGAAGAAAGAATAGGAGATACAAGTTCCTCCTGGGCAACAGAATGGAAGAAATCCAATGGCACACAAGTAGTCTTCTGTTCCTTCAGTGGAAACTTCTCTCACTCCTCTGCTGCTCCCAGTACCTCACCCCCATCTGCTCCGAAAGGCCTCCAAACTACATTTTGAAGATGGAATTGCCTCTTCTTTGTTCCACACATGGAAGCCATTCTATCAATCAGAGGAACTTTTGGCTTTAACCAAGGAATTCAAGTCTCCTGAATGATACCAATTGGATAATGTGGATGTGGCAAAAATGTATGCCTTGGGAATTTGGGTATTTTGCAGTTAAGCTTATGTAGATGGGGAAAAAAGTGTTGTACAAATTACCCTTTTCTCAGACAATCCTGTGGAATCTCTCCCAGCCTTCTTCTAATAGTGTTCCATGCACAGAAAATGCTGTTTTCTGAGCAAAAATGCCACATGGTCATTTTGTACAGATTAAGTCTCAAATTGCAAATAGTTTTCAAAAACTGTGCTTTTTGAAGAAGTTGTTGTTGTTTTGCAGTGGGAAGTACATTGTTAATGTTACTTGTTGCTTCCTTTGACATTAGAATTAGCAAAGATCCCTACTCACCAGCATGTTCGGATGACAGAACAAGAATCTAATGTATGCTGCCTACTCTGTTCTCCTTAGGTTGGGGGATGTACCACAAGGTTGACTGAGAAAAAAAAAGATTTATACATTTTTTCACCATTTGTGCAACTACATAAAACCAATATTCCCTGAGTCATATATGTTATTTTTTATTTATTTTTTTGGCCACATCCAATTACTAAACAAGCATAATTCAGGAGGCTTTCACTCCTGTATTGCACCTGAAAGTTGTGCAGAAAATGATTTTTTCCAAAACAGAAAATGTTGCAGTTAAGGATTTAATTAGTTGGGAATATATTCTGCACAAAATTAGGATGTGGTGTTTTTAATTAAAAACAGCATTTTTGTGCAACATTTCAGCACAGAAACATTGCTCAGTCTTCTGCATCAACCACTTGTTACTTGTTGTGTGCCTTCAAAGTTGTTTCAGACCCTAAGGCGAACCAATATTTCACCAGAGGTTTGCCATTATCTTCCAATGAACCTGAGAATGTGACTTACCCAAGGTTATCCCTCCATGGCATCTGTCTCCATCTGGCCTGGGAGGGAGTGAAAAGACAGGCCCAATGCCCTTCCTCCAGTCCATCTGCCTTGGTCCAGGCCTCAGAGGGAGAGAAGAAATGCTGGACATGATCCCCTTCCCCACCACCATTCCCTTCTCCTTTTGTGTTGTGTCTTTTTAGATTATAAACCTGAGGATAGGGAACTGTCTAATTAATAATAATAATAATAATAATAATAATAATAATAATAATTGTAAGCCACTCTGAGAACCTTTAGGGCTGAAGAGCAGGGTATAGATACAATAATAATAATAATAATAATAATAATCCATTGGGTTTGCATGGCTGAGTAGAGATTCGAACCCTGGTCTCCAGGCTCCAGATTCAGCACCCACACCATTACAACACACTGGATCTTAGGGGTTGTGCAGACCACCCCTGAAGGGACGGTCTGCAGCTGCCTTCATCTTCCCCAGATCAGGGCCCCAGCAAGCACATGCTGCGGCCCTGATCTGGCCTTTCCAGAGTGCAAAAAGGAGCCGCAAAACGTGGCTTTTTGCACCCTGGAAAGGGTGTGATAGGAGCAGTTCTAAAGCACTCCTTTGGCACTGCATCGTATAAACCCAGTGCCAGAGGAGCACTGTGCAGCCACATGCTGTGTGGAGTCACATGCAGTATCACACCACCATGGGGGCAGAGTCCAGGCATGCATCATATGGATGCCATGCCCCTACTCTGCCCCCAGGCTGGCCTTAATGGCTGGTCTGCAGAGCCCCTTAGTTAAGTATATTCAGTTATCCTCGCCTGTTGTAAATACTCCCCACAAAACCTGATGGATCACCTGTGGTCTGATCACTAGCAGAATGACCGTCTTTCCCCCCATGCAGCTGATAAAATATATTGGGGGTGGGAATAGTGACAATAGCGTCACAAATGTGACTAAGTAGTAATCATAACTACAGAACAGTTACATAGATTTACTTATCTATAAATTTTGTTTGTGTAATGGAAATGCCTCTAAGTGTCCAAACTGATGTTTAAATGGATTACTATTTCTGTAGCAACCGAAAATGATGACCTCGGGTAATTTACATAACTTTAAAGTGAATGATGAAGACATTAAAACAGTTAAAGATGTTTTCTACCATGCCTTTGTTATTAGTCATAATGGAGAATGTAGTCAAGAAATCAGAAGAAAGATAGGATTTGGAAGGGCAACTGTGAAGGAGCTAGACAAGATCTTCAAGTGTAAAGATGTGTACAGTAATTGAATACCACAGTTAGGATGGGCCATGCCATTGTATTTCTGATTTCTTTGCATGGTTGTAAAAAAATGGACAGTGAAGAAAGCTGATAGGAAGAGAATCAACTCATTTGAAATGTGGTCCTGGAGGAGCATTCTATGGATATCATGGGCCAAATGCATTACACCAAATCAAGCATGAACTCTCGCAAGAAGCCAAGATGACTAAACTGAGACTGCTGTACTTTGGACATATCATGAGAAGACATGACTCACCAGAAAAGGCAATGCTGCTTGGTTAGGTAGAAGTCAGTAGGAAAAAAGGAAGACTACACATGGATGGATTCAATCAAGCATGCCATGGCCCTGAGTTTGCAAGACTTGGATATCTCTCATTCATAGGGTCACCATAAAATTGAAGTTGATTGATGGAAGGTAACAACAGGATTTTCTGTGTTTGATTTATTAATTATTATTTTAGAGCAAAATTCCTTGGTCTGGTATAACTTCAAGAATAACAGAATAGCCACAACTGGGGGAAATGTGTTCTTGCAGTAGCTTCATAAGTAGCCAATATTTGGTCACATACACATTATTAAAGTCTTAAACATATATAACCAGATGAAAGTGATTTCAATGGTACTTACTAGCAGGTGGACTTTCCTGCGATGGCAGCCCCAGCCCAGTTGTATGTTACATTCAACACTCAATGCACAATCCAGGTAAGCTATAATATATTTAAATCTGTATTTTTTAAACGACTGGGCAAATTTGATTAGGCCACCTTTCTGAAACTCTGGTCACAAAGTGTCAAATAAATGGTGCCATTTTGTAGTAATAGATGCTTGCCATGTTCAGCTCCTAGTAATCACACTCATCCAGGAATTGCACTAAGATTCCCAGGAGATGTTCATAAATTGCTTTTTATCACATTCAAGCAGTCATTAAAAGAGCTTGAGAGCAAAGGAAGGTTGAGATCAATGGAATTGTACTGTGGAGCCATTGTCATTAAATGTGCCAAATGCCTATAGCATGGCTCATTTGTTCCTTTAAAAAAAGTAGATGAATGAGTCAAAAAATTATTACCCAAAATGACCCAGAGAATTTAGCTTCCTACAGCCAAATAAAATTTAAGGGCCAAGCATGAATAATCTTAATGTATCTTGGCTTGCTATCAGTGTTTCTCAACGTTTGGCCCTCCAGACCTTTTGGACAACTTCCAGAGGCTTCAGCTAGCAAGACCAATGGTTAGGGCTCCTGGGAGCTGAAGTTCAAAACATCTTCTGCTTTCTCTTTATACAGTATTTTTTGTACAGTACTTACATTTTCTGGCCTTCTCAGAGAAAAGGCAGAAACCAGATTAATGGGCAAGTAAGAAAGGATAGGGACAGTTATGGAGTATTAGAGTGACAATTGCAGAATTCTTGAAAGACATACATCACCTACATTCATCACAGCTAGATTGAGAATACAACTGGTTTAGCACCTTTGGTCAAGGTCAGTGTTTATTAAACTGCCAACTCTGAAAATATGGATGCATTTTCTTATGTTCCAACTCTCAGAAGTCAGGGTAGATCCTTCAGAATCTGACAAGAGCTGAACACATCATTACATAGTCTAGTGATCTTCAGCAAACGGTCTTCATCAATTTGCTGCAGGGTAATCTAGTACTGCAATGGATGAAGTTCCTGTCATGTCCATTTGTTGCCACAGAAATTACTTTTGTGCCACCTTCACAGCCACTGCTTGCTTGCAGGAGGAGGAGGAGACAAAGATTGACATGTACAACTTCCACCTCATAACTTCCCTCAGTAACCATGTCAAGAGGAGAGGCACATTTGACATGACCAAGAATTTCAGGGCTGACAAATTATGAGTCAAAAATAACTAGCCAAGAGTGCATCAGGAGACATAAGCTTTGTCTGCATGGGCCACCCCCCTCCCCAATTTTCCTGTCATCATCTTCGGATGACACACAGCCCAAACACTATTCTGGTGTGGGCAGTCTGGTTGACATCTAGCACTTCCCACATCAGAACCAGGGCATAAGAGTTAATACGGAGTAAAGTTATCTGTTGCCCCAGGTCTTCCAGGAAGAGCCAGAACCCTACGTTTCCATGCTGCAGCTGCTGTCTGCACAGGTGTCCCAATGGGCTGCCTGGTGCTGTCACCATGTGACCACCACTGGGCACTTTGTTGTGACCTCAGACGTGAGCAACCTGCAGTGGTGGCAAACATGCCAGGTTGCCCAGTGGGATGCCCATGTAGGCAGTCACTATGACGTGGAAACAGAGGCCAAGGTAATGGGGTCAAGTCAAGGCAGCTCCGAGGCCAGGTTATTCTGGGCTTCCCCTGGAGTATCCTGACCAGTGCATACAAGGTCTCATCTACAGAGACATTGCTATAAAATAATGCTACACTCCAAAATTCTATCTTTGAAACCTCATAGTTTCCTCCTCCAACACAGACAATTCTGGAGTTCTGAGAGTGGGGCAGTGTGTCGTGGGGCTTGCAGAGGCAAGCAGCTTAAGAGACTCTAGCGGGGTCTGCTGAGGCACTGTGGCATCTGTCTGTCTCAGTGTGTTTTACCACTGGGAGAGGGCTGGATATGTCCTTATCTACCATCTTTCTATGGAGCATCTCAGATATAGCTATGGGAGGACAGCTTTGAAGTTTCAAATGTAGGACTTGAGGGCACTTTGGGTCATTGTCATTGTGCAACAAGACAATGATTTAGCTGCAAAGTTTTAAGTCAGGCTTTTGACTAGGTAATTACTAAACAGGAAATTAGCCAGCTGTCAGCAAAATTGCAGAATCATATAGTAGGAAGAGACCACAAGGGCCATCCAGCCCAACCTCCTGCTGTGTAGGAACACAGTATCAAAGCACCCTCAACAGATGGCCATCCAGCCTGTCTTTACAAACCTCCAAAGGAGAAACCACCACACTCCAAAGCAGTTGTTCCCTGTTGAACAGCTCTTACTGTCAGAAAGTTCTTCCTAATGTTGAGATGGAATCTCTTCTCCTGTAGTTTATATCCATTGCTCCAGGTCCTGTTCTTTGCAGAAGGCAAACTTGCTCCATCTTCAGTATTACATCTTTTCAAATATTTAAACAGGGCTATCATATCACCTCTTAACCTTCTCTTTCCCAGGCTAAACATACCCAGATCCCTAAGTCACTCTTCATAGGGCAGCATTTCCAGACCATTCGGCATATTGGTCACCCTCCTCTGGACTCGCTCCAGCTTGTTAAAATCCTTTTTGAACTGTGGTGCCCAGAATACTAGATGCAGGAATCCAGGTGACGCAACAAGCAAATCTCTAGTGAAGTGCTGATGGCCTGTGGCAAGTTCCCAGGAACCACTACAAATATGATAATAATATGGCATACATATGTTCAGTGTCATGACAGATGGGAGGAGGGGAGTACTGGTCCACCACGTTAGATATTTGAGAAATACTGTGCCATGTTTGCTTCAAATGTACACATCCAACTTAAAATGGACAAATCTCCCCATTTTGTTTTCTCCCCATCCCCCCCTTTAAAAAAAAAATCTCACATTGCTTCCACCAGACCTATGAAGAAATTTGAAAAAATTGTAAAGCTTTTTTCCAAGAATGAATAAAATGATATTCTCAGCCATTTAAATCCTTGAAATAAATAACTAAATAAATCTAGATGGTTTAAACTCATCAAGCACAATGGTTCCCAGTATAGAGAAGGCCATATAGTCCTGTCCTGCCATGCTAAACTTTGAAAACATTATCAGGATACTTCTATTATTTTTTTAAAAAGACATGATCAGAAAAATCAGCACTGCAAACATGTATCATTTTAATTTATAAAGTTAATAATGAATGAGATAATTAAATTAACTGATTCATTTTTGGAGCCGGATCTAGTAGGAAATTTCAAAAGTTAACTGCAGGTAACTTCCTCCCCTCCCCATATTCACCTCTCATTTCTTTCAGTATTGGTGTTCTATTAAATATTTGAAAATTTCCAAAACGTCTTTGATTTCATGTGCATGACGAAAAGTGTTAAAGACAAATAGCAATAGCAGCTTTATTTATATACCGCTTCATACTGCACTAAGCAGTCTCTAAGTGGTTTACAATTGTAAGTGAATTGCCCCCTACAACCTGGGTATTCATTTTAGCAACCTTGAAAGGATACTAGGCTGAGTCGACCCTGAGCCCCTAACTGGGACTAAACCACAAACCTTGTGGTTTGTGAGTAAGTGGTTGTAGTACCGGCATTTGACTATTGCGCCACCAGGACTTTTGCTTTAACTTTCAAATCACTTTTTCATCATACATCTATGCTAACATAACACCATATTGACATCAGCCTATTTCCTATAATTCATACTTCTTTTGAAAGGGGAAGAAAATGGTTAATCAGTCCTCTTTAGGGGCTCTTTCACATTTTACAATTATAATGCTGTTCTATATAATCCTGGGACTGGCAGTTCAAGGAGAAATATTTAGCTTTCTCTGCCAGATAACTCCTGTAGTGCCTAGCCAAGCTACAAATCCCAGGATTCCACTGGATGTAGTCATGGCAATTAAAGTGGAATCATGGCATAATGTGAGAAGGCCCTAGGAATTAGCCATCTATAATGTCTTCTCCATTTATTAGGAAGGGGACACATGCATTTTCATATGAAGCGCATTATCTATTAAATACCTGTGTAAAGTCACCCTCTGAGACTAGCACACGTTATTAGCTGGGGAGAGATTGGTCTGGGTATGCATTATATACATTACTGGTTATAAAAATCTGTCAAGAATACACACTCACAACAGTACATGGGTAATGTCAAAATTTTATTGGTGTTGAGGTAGCCTGCCTTATTGTGAAGTAGTTAGCCGAGATTAGTTGCACAGTTGGCCTACTGAAGTTTTCTTTTTTTAAAAAAATTAAAGTTCTTTAACAATAACAAGCAAAGGAGCAGCAAGCGATATTAACTTTAGGTCACAATACACTGTTATCGTCATCATTATCATCATCATTCAGCAGCGGAAGTAAATGATGGCAACTGTGAGAGGAAGCATTCGGCAGAGTTAGGCAGCACCAAAGGGACTGATGCTTTGTTAATTAATGGGAGAGGGAGGACACAAGAAAATTAGGTCATATGGATAGGTGGTTCTTATATAAACTCTCTTGCTAGCCAAAAAAGTATAAAATGAGGCTATCAATGGCATGTATGGCTTCTTTTGGGTGGAATGGGGGATTGGTGTGAAGCTGTAGCAGCAAATGCACAATAAGCCATAGCAAAATCTGTCATTACTGCCTGATGTTTTTTGCCACTTACTGCTTCTGATTATCTCCCCTAGTGCTGTGTGAGAGAGAGAGCTCCTTTAACCATTTCTGACTTAGTTGGGTTGCTGAAGCATCTCTTCACTGTGTGTGGATTCATTTGGCTGTGCTTAGTGCCAGAGTGGAACCAGCAGACTACAGGTCCAGTCACAGGTGGGTCTTCGAAGAGACTAAAGATGCACGTTCTACATGAGGGAGACAAACATACATCTTTTTAAATATATATATATATATATATGGCTAAGGCTTGGTTGCTTCAAAAATCAATTCAGACTTCTTTTGTACATGGTTCCACAATGTATTTCGAAATGATGGAGTGACATTACTTAGCACCAACATTTTCTGTCTGTTGAGCATCCCTGAAGAAGCAGCATATTTCTTTTTTTTAAACCTCACTTTCATTTTCCAAATGGGTTTGCTTTTGAGGTTACAAGTGTACAAACAGTGCTAGAGGTCTCAAAACCATTATACATTGGGTGAACATACTTAACAAACAGGCAAAGTTGCATTCTTCTGTTTCCCATTCCACCCTATCCTCTCTCCTCTCCCTGTACCTTAGCATGACAAACGCCAAACACAGCCATGGAAAAATCAGCCATGAAATATCAATGTTGCATTTCTTATGGTTCCAGAAAATCTTGATGTCTTTTTCTTTTAGCATTTAATTGCTTTACATTTCTTCATGGCAGGAACATTTATGCACATGACCATCATCATAATATTATTGTGATAAAATCAATACAATCAAGGCCACACAGAGGTTTCACAGCACCCTGCTGTCATCTACTTGTACACAGATGGGCAAAAGGAGCAGCCACAGGGAAAATGAATGGTTTGATTGGGTCACCCATATCCTCAACAACCCCTTGCTCATTCCAAGGGCCTGTCACTAGTTTGGGGGGTGACAAAGCTATTCTTGGTTGTATAGCCATTGCTTCTGCAGCTGCACCTGGATGGCTCCTGAACAACCCAGAACAGCTGAAAACTGAGAGTGGATTCATTGCATCAACAGCAGAAAATCAACTGGTCACCCCTGGTACTCAGAGCAGCCTTCTCCAACTTGCTCACCCCAGATATTTAGGACAACAGTTTTGATAATCCCTAGCCAATGTGATCCATTGGTTGGGGAAGACTGCTCCAAATCTAAGTACTTGAACCAAGTGGATGATGGATGGAGATATGAGAGGCAGACACGGACCTCTCATTCTAATGGCTCCTAATGTGCATTTGTCTGCACACCCATCTGTTTGCATATATAGGAGACAGGAACAGAATTTTACTGTTTTACATACTACCTGAAGCCATGAGAACCTGTTGTGTTTATTCAATAAATTAAAAAAAAAACATTCAGTTTAATGTATATATTAAGGGCATGGTCAGTAAAACTCCAATATGCCCCATCCCAGATGAAGCTGTTGAGAGCCACGCCCTTTATAGACTCATCGTTTAGACAATATGGATATGGTATGATACTCAGTGCTTGGTTACTTCCAGCCTTACCTGGGCTTGGATGGCTATCAGTGATAATCTAAGGACTAGATTAGGCTTCTCACGAGAAAAGACATAAAGAAATTTCTGTGAGAGGTTATCATGCAACTGGGAGCTAACATTACATATTACAAATCCACAGCTAGCAGCCAAATATGATTTCTTAGCAATTTGGAGCTTAAGTAAACCTAGAAAAGGATGAGAAACTGCATTTTGAAGCAGTGGATGTGGACAAGAAGGAGTGAAAACAATTTTTAAAAATATTTGGCCTTTATGGGTATTGAATCTGGAACTTTTGATCTTAATAGTATTATACTTTAAACCGGAGTTTCTCAAACCTTCTAACTTTAGGACCTGAAAATCCCTGAGGCCCACTATTATAAAAAAAACTGCAGTGCAGGGAGCAAATCACAAAATAGTGGGAAATGGAGTGTATTATCAGATAAAAATGTTATACTGCTATTTAATTTCTCTTTGGAAATTACTAAATTCTTTCCCACTGTGACTTCCTTGTAGCCAGGATTTCCTAGATTCCATGTTGCCCAAGTTAAGTACACACATTGAGAGACATCACGAAAATATGGAGTTCCAGAAGTTGGTGTATTCAAATTCTACTAATGTATGTTCTTGTGTGAAAACAATGCACCTCTGCACTTTACTAAATATACCATATATACTCAACTATAACTTGACCTCATGTGTAATTCAAGGGCAGGTTTTGGGGCCAAAATTATGGCTTTAGATATGACTCGTGGATTAATCGAGAGTAAAATTTAGGGGTATGTAACAAAGGATGCAAAGGATGAAGTAAAGGAAACAGTGCCAGAAAACGTACAAAATTCCAGCAGGCATAATTGTTTGTGCTCATACTAAAGGTTTCATGGATGGGAGAATATAAAAGGGGTGTTAGTGCTTCCAGACCAGATGACACTCTTGCCTTTCACCAGAGGCTAGTTCCTTTTTTATAAGAATTAAAGTACAGTACAGTATTTACACTGACCCGCGGATAAGTCGACTCAGGTTTTTGGAGTCAATTTTGTGACTAAAATTTCTAGACTTATACATGAGTATATACAGTATATTTAGAGGTTATTCTGCAATAACCAGATCAAAATATTTAGGGCTAATAAAAAATATGTACACAGACCAGTGTAACAGCATAAAGAAGTAGGTTCATATCTACCTTTCAGATTTAAAACATTTATCCAATCCTAAAGCAGAACAAACTAGACCTTCTTCCTTGCATTATTTCCTGTCTCTCTAAAAATGAGCTTCACTCATTCTCATTCTACCCCTTCATCACACAAATAAATTCACTAGATAGGCAATATGTACTCAGTGCATGCAGAATAGACTTAGGAGCTCCAAAGTCTAAAATGATCTAGGAAACACAATTTAAAAAGAAGCTACACCAGGCTTGTAAGCCATATTCAGAGGAAGGCAATGGCAAACCTCATCTGAATAAATCTTCCCAAGAAGCCCATATGATTGGGTCACCACAAGTCAGAGTTGACTTGAAGGCACATAATAAGAAACAAATACTGTGTCTTATACAATTACAGTTGGCCCTTCTTATACAGGGATTTTTAATACACGGATTCAAGCATACACGGTTTGAAAATGTTCAAAAAAAGTATAAATTTCAAATATCAAACCTTGATTTCCCACTTTTATAAGGGACACCGATTTGCTATGTCATTATATTTAATGAGACTTGAGCATACACGGATTTTGTTATACACAGGGGATCTTGGAACCAAACCCCAGCGTATAACAAGGGTTCACTGTACTAGCACATACCACACATTTTTCTTACCTAACCTGAGAGATGCTGTACAAACAGATAATTCAAATGGCAAATTTAACTGTAGGAAATACCATGGGGAGCAAACAGACAGTGCTATTCAAACTGTTCAAAGTACTGTAACACTGAACAGGCAATTATTATTTTTTTGCCTTTTTATTTCAGCATTGGCACATCTCATCCCCCAATAATGAACAGGTAATGTTTTTAGCTTTTTGAAATTGTTTAATTGTTTTTTAAACTTGGTATTTTTATTGTTTTTTACTGTTTTTAACTTGGATTATTTTAAATTTTCTTAGCTGCCATGAATCCCTGTACCGGGAGGAAGGTGGGATTTAAATAAATAAAATACATTTCCAAGTTTTAAAAAATCCATTGAGCTCTTTCCTGAGAATAAGGCATAGTCCCTACCCCTCTTCCCCCCCCCCCCCCCATATATACACACATTTCCATTTTGAAGCGAACACATCCTTGGCTTATTATACAGGATTAATATGAGAAGGCATGATTCATTGGAAAAGATAATAAGGCTATGAAAAGTGGAGGGATATAGAAAGAGAGGAAGACCACATGCTAGATGGATGGACTCTATTAATGATATCATGGGCATGGATTTGCAGGACCTGAGCAGAGTCTTGGAGATGTCTCATCCACAGGGTCACCATGAGTTGAGATCAACTCAAAAGCAGTTAAGAACAATAATTAAAATGGTATTGTCGTCTGCACTGGGTACAATCCAATCCAAAGTAAGCACACTTTTAGTTATGTTTCAGAGGGACAGTTCACTGCATGGTTTAAATTTCTCCCAATAAAATAAATTGGGCTTAATCCCTACATACAATTCCGGAATCAATGGATATAAATATTATCCCATGAGCTATTGTGGCATAGAGGTTTGAGCACTGCATGATTGTTGTTGTTGTTATATTTTCTTATATCCTGCCTTTCTCCCAATATAGGGATTGTGACTATGCTCCTGGAGACCAGGGTTCAAATCCCTGCTCAACCATGGATACCCACTGGGTGATGTTAGGCAAGTTACACTCTCTCAGCCTTAGTGGAAGGCAAACGCAAGTCTCCTGTGAATAAATCTTGCCAAGAAAACCTCATGATACTTTCTGTAAGAAAAAGCAACTATATACTCATGTATAAGTCTAGAAATTTTAGTCAAAAAACTGACCCCATAAAACGGATTCAACTTATCCATGGGCCAATGTACAAACTGTACTTTAACTCTTACTAAAAAAAAGAAAGAAAAAGGAATCATCCCCTGGTGAAAGGCAAAAGTGCAATCTGTCATGGAAGCACTGATCCCCTCTAGTCTCTCATCCATCTAGCCTTTAGCATGAACATAAAACAGTTATGCCTGCAAGAATTTTGTAAGTTCTTAGGCATTGTTTTACTTTGCTTCATCTTTTACATCCTTTGTTACATGCCTCTAGGTTTTACCCTCAAATTACCCACAAGTCATATTAAAATTTTGTCCCCAAAACATGTCCTCGACTTATACGTGAGATCAACTTATAGTCAAGTATACACAGCATTTTTTAAAAAATAAATAAATGTGTTTTCCTTTACTGGTTTGACTCTTTATCAGATTATGTTTCAATTTCTATAAGACGCCTCATGCCCCAATGCTAGGAAAAAATGGGATATGAAATAATAATCATTAGCAGCATCAGCATCGTCAATATTTTTAGATTGTAAGCCGGAGGGCAGGGAACCGTCTAATTGAAAACATTGTATGTACAGTGCTGTGTAAATTTACAGCACTATATAAATAAAGTGCTGTTTATATTTATATAAATAAAGCTTAATAATAATAATAATAATAATAATAATAATATCTTGCTAATGTCCTATACTTTTACAAATCTGTCTGCATTCCTCCTCCACTCATGAGAGAACTATTCTCCAGCAGTGCTAGGAGTGACACTATACAAAATCTGAGCGTGTCAGATAAAATGATTAATCTTTAAGCAACTTTACCCTTGAAAGAAAAATAACCTGTAAAGGCTCATACAAATTAGCACTAGTTCCCTGGTTTTCAAAGGATCTATTAATGTCTTTGTAACATCTAGGAAAATTTCATGTCCCCTAACCAATACACATCACACTAATCAAAGGTGCAAAGAAGTGGGTGCAGGCGATGCAGACTGCACTGGGTGACACCAACCTTAGCGACGCCACTGGTGTGAATGTTCTTTTAAGTTGCCTGTTGATGTATGGTGACCCCGTGTGTTTCACAGGGATTTCTTAGGTAAGGGAAGTAGTTTTGCTAGTTCCTGCCTCTGAAATGTAGCTTACAGCACCTGGTATTCATTTGTAGTATCCCACCCAAATACTAACCAGAGGTTACCCTGCTTAGCTTCCAAGATCAGACAGGATCTGGTCTCTTTAGGGTATATTTAGGTCCTCGTATAAGCACAGAATAATCAGCACACGTTATTTGAAAACAACAACTAAGTATCAGTAGGTGGAGGGAAACAGAGATAAACCCTCAAAGGGTTAGACTAGAGCAAAGAACCATAATAACAATGTAATTTTGCAAGGACACAGCCATTATGGGGCTATGTGTATTATCATCTTCATAGTTTAACAAGAATTTTATCCAATACAATCTATTTTTCCACAAGCCGAACCAGATAAGATAAACTTCACAAAATCAGCAATTGCATGAATGGTTCTTAAGAAGCAATAGTAGGTCCAGGATGTCTGATCGGGATCAGGAAGCATGGGGAGCCTCTAATCTTTTGCCATTATTCCATTACTCTTGCTGGGTAAGAGCTTCAACTTTTGCCAGTCCTTGCTCTTGTGCTGCAAGAAAAGCTTCCATTGATGCAAATTGGAGCTATTCTTCCAGTGTCACTAGCAGGAGCAACCCATCATCAATACCATGTAATTGTTGTTGTTGTGCCTTCAAGTCATTTCCAACTGATGGCAACCCTAGATGAACCTATCATAAGGTTTTCTTGGCATGTTTCTTCAGAGTGGTTCTGCCATTGCCATTCTCTGGGGGTGAGAGTGTGTCGCTTGCCCAAAATCACCTAGTGCCAAACAGGGATTTGCATTGCCAAACAGGGATTTGAACCCTGATCTCCAGTGTCATAGTCCAACACTCAAACCATGGTATTACACTGGCTCTCCATCAATATCACACCCTTTACTATTTCAGAGATAGAAACCAGGACACATGTGGGCAAGCAACATCAGAGGGTGGTCAAGATTGCAAAGTTATTATTGAGAAAGATCAAAAAACCTAGGAGATGCTACAGCAATTTTCTTTTTCATTAGACTACTGGGAAAAGCAAGATTCTGGGCGATCTCTCCTCTCCCCTGTTAGATAAACTAAATGCAAGCTATTTTTACACTTTGAACTCAGTTTGTAGCAACTGACTGGATATTAAATACTAGAAATGGTTAGCAATAGAATATTTCAATAAGAGTAAAAACAAATACTTTGGGGAAATATTGAAAAAAAATTAAAAACTAAGTTATTTAAAATTATTGGAGAGTTGTATAATAGGGAAACAGAGGAAGAAGAATTAATTGTATTGATAGGAAATCAGTATTGGATTCATGTGGAAGGGATAATGAAATCATTAGATGAAATAAAATCAAATATTTTAGATCTGAACAAATTGTTAGAAGAAATACAAAAAAATTAGAAAAGGATTGATAGGGAAAATTTATAAGAAAAAATTTATAACAAATTTAGAATGATAGGGGGATTGGCAATGGATTGAGAAAAGATTTATTGATAGAAAATGGTTTCAATAAATTGTGAGAAATAAAAATAATAATAATGTAAACGAATAAGCTTATAATACAAAAAAGGAACTTTTCAAACTTTGTGTTTTCCAGGCCGGGGCCCACCTCTAAAACTGACTCAGTCTTATGTCCAACTTTGCTTTTTGTACATAAAAACAACAGCAACAGCCACATTTGATACCCCTAAACTTTTTTCTAATATTCATTTTTCAAATGGATTGATGGCTCCTATTAATCTTCACACTTCATGCAAACTGTTTAACCTCCAAGTACCAAGGAAAGTACTGCAAAAGAGGCTTTCTTAATCACATCTGTTGATAACCACTTAATCATAACAAAATTTGTCCATTATATAGTATATATCCTAATGTAATGATGTTTCCAGATTCTCCTTATCTCAAAGGTTTCAAGGTCTTCTGCCAGGTATAGTCCTCTTGGAAGGTAAAGAGAAGGACTGACCAGTTTGGGCCGCAGCTCACAGCTTTAATTAAATTATTCAAAATCATTGTGATTTAGTCATGCTTGCAGTTGTTGTTGTTGTTGTTGTTGTTGTTGTGTGCCTTCACATCATTTCTGACTTGCAGCAAGCCTAAGGCAAGCCTATCATGTTTTTTTCTTGGCAAGATTTGGTCAGAGGGGGGCTGGCCTGGCCCTTTGCCTTCCTCTGAGGCTCAGAGCATGACCTGCCAGTGGGTTTCCATGCTTGAGTGGGGATTTGAGCCTTGGTCTCCAGAGGCATAGTCCAGGGCTCAAACTACTACACCACACTCGTAGACCACAGAAACTGGTGAAGAATCACTTACTCATTACTAACTGAACTCCCATTGGTATTTATATTCCACTGTGATACAGTGGTTAGCATGCTGAACTAGGACCTGTGTGCCAATCCCTATGAGACCCACTGTGCAGTCAATATTTCCCAAACTAGAATCATAGAATCGTAGAGTTGGAAGAGACCGCAAGGGCCATCCAGTCCAACCCCCTGCCATGCAGGAAATCACAATCAAAGCATCCCTGACAGATGGCCATCCAGCCTCTGCTTAAACACCTCCAAAGAAGGAGACTCCACCACTCCCTGAGGGAGTTTGTTCCACTGTCGAACAGCCCTTACTGTCAGGAAGTTCTTCCAAATGTTGCGATGGAATCTCTTTTCTTGGACATTAGGAGGAACTTCTAACTAATAATAAAATCATTGAAGTCAGAAGGGACCTCAAGAGCCATACAGTCCAACCTCCTGCCATGCAGGAACACACATTCAAAGCACTCCCAACAGACAGTCATCCAGCCTCTGTTTAAAAACCTCCAAAGTCCAGCCCTGCTACTCAGGGTACAGGTCAGTGCACACTAAACTACCTGTGAGGAAGCCCCTCAGAATACAACAGGAACCCCCTACTCCTGAGTATACATGCACAGGATGAGGAATTAAAACCAGCCAAAATATCAGTTGCTTTGAGGGCAAAATAGGAAGAAAGACTATGCATGTTGGTTCAGCTCTTGAGAGGAAAGCTGGGATATCAATGGAACAAATATCATTCATTTTCTATAGCTGCTTTCTATAGCAATATGCATGGTCCTTTTCAAATACAACCTGATGTGTGTCTACTTGGAAGTAAGAGTCACTGTGCCCTAGGTTGCAATCCTACACAATTTCCATCCACAGATGGCAAATCAACTCTTCGTTTTACACCTACTTCTTACTCTGTCTTGTATCGGAGTTGTGCAGGGACACTCTCACACTGCAGAATGATAGGCAACATCCCAGAATTTGCTAGCATTGAGCCAGGGCAGTTAAAGCAGTTTCAAACTGGATTATTTCTGCAGTGTGTTTTGGACCTGTTTACATTTTCAAACACTCTTCACCATCACCACCACTGCAGAAAGAGAGACTCTAGATACCCAATATTGTTTTCCGAACAGAAACTGTGTGTGTGCATTCATGGGATCACTGAAAGTTGACAGGTTACTTGAAGGCATGCATGCATACACACACAAAAGCCTTCGTGTTGCCTCTCAACTTAGGATTCCATGCATTTCACAGGATTTTATTGGGCAAGGAATCCTCAGTTGTGGTTTTGCCAGTTCCTTCCTCTGATATATAGCCTACAGCACCTGTTATTCATTGGCAGTCTCCCATCCAAGTACTAACCAGGCCTGACCTTGCTTTGCTTCCAAGATCAAGTGGGATTTGGTGCCTTTAGGGTATTTAGGCTGAGCAAAATTTACACTCCACTTAAGTTCCATTTCATCAGATACATTTACTCCCAACCAATTTGTTTTCATCCATTTTTACTCTATTTCCCTAACAATCTTTGGCTGTAATTGTGCACGAACATATACTGATGAAATCCCCACTGAAGGACAAAGAAGACTGAAAGTCAGTATTGGAAATGGACATGTCTCATGGCCAAACCCATAAGTTTAATGATTTGTGGGAAACTGTTGCATAATTTTTGAAGGGGAGAATTTAACAGAAAATCAAACTGGTATCTGAGCCAAGCTCGTTCTACCTCCTATAGAGGCAGCTGCCCGATCATTTAAAAATGAAGCTGCCAAAAAAAAAGGCAATTACTAGACATAAAATGAGATTCACTGGCAATTATTGTAAATGAATCTTATCTTCTAAAGAAACCAAGTGCATGCTTGTGCATATAAATGGAAGCTTTACAAATGCAAGTGTCTGTTTTAGTCTCAGATTCCTCCTTCTGATTGTGTACGCCCTCTTTGAAAACACATAATGAAATTGAGATGGAGCAGTTATGGGTTGCCATTTTAAAAATATATATTGCAGTGAGTCTGCACATTAGAATGAAAACTTAGTATAGCTTCAGCCTAAAAAAGGAGATAAATCATTTTGAAATCTTCTGTAATCATGTCCTCTGTGAGTATGTCTCCTCACTTCTTTGTTACCATTTGTGCGTGAGCTATCATGAAGTAGGCTAAGATAACAGAGTATCTGGGAGACCTAGGATTTTTCACTATGAAAGCCTCACCTAAATACTCCAGAAATTAAGCCCTGTTTTTCTCTGGTTTGAAAGTCACCAGTAGCAGCCAGTGGAAGTTTTCCTTCCAGTACAAGCAGCAGACATAGGAAAGGTGAAATCCAGGTTGGAACAGCAGCAAAAGCACTAAAGCCCACCCTGCACCTCAATAATCAAATTCTGCTCCTCCTGGCCATCTCTCTGTCTAAATACTACATGCAATTGCTAATTGCATAAATAGTACCACTTCTATATTTGACCACTTTTCTCTTTAAAAATTAAGCACAAATTGACTGCTCTTGGTTGTGTGGGCTTCAAAGAACCTCAGCAAATCTGAGATCTATTCTTGATAGTTTTGACACTTAGGATAATTGTGAAAGTTGGAATGACATTCATGTTCAGACATCCTGGTGGAATGGTGAAGAGACACAGATAAATTCATACTCTTCGGTGGTACCATCTCAAAATACCATAAATTCATTTTAGGAAGTAGGCTCAAATCTACAAAAGCTCATGCTACCAACTTCTTACTTTTCAGTTTAGTCTCAAAGGTGCTGCAAGATCCCTTTACATACTGATTTTCCAGACTAACACAACTATATGTGTTTGAATTCAAAACACCATAGTTTGGAATATTTAAATAAAACATTTAGAGGACCTCAAGATCTATTTTGATTGAATTTATAATTAGAGAGCATTTTAGCACATTTTAGTTACTGGATAACATTAAATGGAGAGGCTGTATCTCCCTAGATGAGCCTATTGAAGCTTTAAAAACTTAGGGAGAAGTCCTTCACTCTGTCCGACTAACTTCCAGACACACTTGGTGGAAGCAATAGAGAGTCCTTCTCTGTGGCTGCTTCCAGACTTTGGAGCTCCTTCCCTAGGGAAGTTCAGATGATGCCCTTCTTGCTGTCCTTTCAATGGTGAGTGGAAACTTTTCTATTCCGACAGGCTTTTAGAGATTGACTGCAATGGTCTTCTAATGACATGGTTTGTTGTTTTTTTAATAGCTTGTCTTTTAATAAATTTTAAATAGTTTTAACTCTACAGATGGTTTCATTGATGCCTGGTATTCATTTTTTAATAACACACACTGATGTTTTTGCATGTTTTTAATCTGAACTGTTTTAAATTATTTATGAAAACCGATTGGGTGACCTTAGGCAAGTCACACTCTCACAGCCTCAGAGGAAGGCAAGGGCAAACCTAGTCTGAACAAATTCTGACAAGAAAACCCCATGATAGGTTTTCCTTAAGTCAGAAATGAATTGAAGGCACAATACAGCAAAGGTGTCTTTAGTTTGAAGAAGAGGAAGTTTGTTGTTGTGTGCCTTCAAGTCATTTCCTACTTATGGAAACCCTAAAGTGAACATATCATATGGGTTTTTTGGCAAGATTTGTTAAGAAAAGGTTTGCCATTGCCTTCTCCTGAGGCTGAGAGCGTGTGACTTAGCCAAAGTCATCAATAGGTTTCATGCCTGAGATGGAAATTGAATCCTGATCTTCTGAGACACAGTGCAACACTCAAACCACTATGCCACATTGGCTCTCCTTAGTAGTAATAGTAGTTGTTAAATTATTGAACACAATCTATTTGTTCCTTTAAATTGGCTCTTTTTGTACTTTTCAGTTGTGGTCCCAAACCTGCCAGTTGGCTTAGGAGGGTGGGATGTGTAGCCCACACATTTGGGAACTGCCAAGTTGGAGAAGGCTATCCTAAAGTGTGACTAGGCATTGATTACATTTCATCATTGATTTGTATCTTTTTTTTTCTTTCCACTACCACACCAGCAGTATATTTGATCTTCTCTCACTCATCAAACACTGGAGTGTGTGTGTGTGGTGGGGGGGGGGAGTACAATTACTACTGGAGTAGACCCATTAAAATAAATAAATGCTAAGTTAATACAGAAACCTACTCGGCATCCTTGAGTAAGCCAAAGCTTCTAAGCCTTAGAGGAAGGCAAAGGCAAACTTCCTCTGAACCAGTCTTGCCAAGAAAATCCGGTGATAGGTTTTCTTTAGGAGTTTCATAAGTTGGAAATTACTTGAAGGCACATAACCATCACAACAAGCCAATATTAATGTAAGCTGCGCTAATTTCGTAGGTCTACCATAGGTGGGATGAATAGATAGATATTGTGCGATGTTTTTATTCCCCTTAGAGGAGACCGATCCAATACAATATGAACTGCTGGACTACATTAAAAAGGCACCTTTTTATGGGGAAGTAATAAAACGTATTCCAAAGAAAGTATCGCTCCCACAAGGTCTGGGCTTCTCCTAAACTTTGCACGTAGAGAACACCCACATATTTTCTCATCCTTGAAAGAGAAAGTATGTCTCAACAGACTGAGAAAATTGTCAACCACTGTGAGATGTTTTACATTTCAGGACTTTCCTTGCAAAAAATGTTTTCTGCACCAAAATGTTTTTGTGCCCCAAATCCCCACCCTAGGTTGTTGCAGAGGCTAATTGTTCACAACAAAATTTCAAAAGAGGGTGTCACTAAAGATTATCAACTCTCTTATACTGTCCCAGTGAGAGAAAAGTTTTCAATTTACTTGTTCTTGCATGCAAATAAACAAAACGAAACAACTGCATCTCTTTCCTATGTAAGGAAGCAGCCAACAGTAGTTGATCCTATGTCCAACTGAGACATTTTTCTTAATTCTTCTTCCAATAGCCCAGACCAAAGAAGCTCAGAGTAAGCAGAGCAACTTAAACTACCTCTGCCCTCCTTTTCCCAGCAAGCAAAGACTTTATTTAAATTTGATGGATGCATGCAATATTTTTATCTTTAATATTTTTAGAGATTTTACACTTTTTAAAATTAAGGTTATTTTAACTGATATTTGTTTAAATGTGTTTTCAGTTTTTATTATCATGGGTTTGTGGGGTTGGTTCTCTCTCTCTCTTTAGCTTATTTGTAAGTCACCTCAGGTCTAATGTTCAAAGGTGGGTTAGAAATATATTAAATAAATAGAAAAAAATATAACTCTCCAACCAGCACTTAAAGTTGTGGCTTAGCAATGTTTTTGGTCTGACATTACATTAGATATCAATTGCAGTGACTTCTTGCACTAATTGGCTGAAAGTTAGTTAATTGTGCAAATAAATTAATAATGAAATGTGTCTGTTCAAAGCTTGCAAAATGCATGACCATTAGATGGTGAATAACAATATCTATTTAAACCTAAAGGAGCACTATTTTCACTCACATGAAGAGTGTTTTCATGTTTGCACTCCAACAGGAAAAAGAAAACAGTGGCAGAAAACTTATGTTTGTTCAGAGGAAAAAACAAAAAAAATAGGCTTTTTTAAAAAAAGAACTTACTGAACAACCCACACACTCATTCCTTTGAAGATCTACTACTTGCAAGCATTAGAATAACATGACTTAGAAGTTTGAAAGCTCTATCAAATAGCACCAAGCATCTCCTTAGCAGCAGCCAAATGCTGTCTTGTGTTTCCAAAAATGATGAAAGGGGGAAAATGCTAATGGCTATTTTGGCATGATCTGAAATTAGGGTAGACTCCAAAATGAATCCCACAGAGCTGAAGATCTGCAGAAGATGCCATTGTACTACTAGAAGCTTCAGCATCAGCAGAAAACCCAGAACATCCTGAACAACAAAGCTCACAATCCACTTTGCAAAGCAGAATCACAGGTGTGCATGCACGCTCATACATATTCCTCCATCCCCAAAGTGTGTACTACTATGGACATTAATGGAGATGATCTCTGTGATGAAATTTCAACAAGTTTCGAGAACCTGAAGGGAAATCTGGTTCTGGGGATTATCTTTACATTGGTAGGCATGAGGAAAGCACTCTCCACTGCACCTGACTGAGGGCAGCAGTCTAGGTGAAGGTGTGCAACGTGGGGTGTCCTCCAACTGAGTCAGTCCCCTGCACTGCCAGCATCTGCCATTAGAGGCAACTGCCTCACAAGTCTGGAGATTTTCAGATGGCTGGGAGGAAGCTGGGAGTAAAAGGCATATACCCAGAATAATCATGCGGTGGTGCTGAAGATTTTCAGACAAGGATCTATCTAGTGAAGATCCAGGAATGCTCCAGCAAAAAACCATTCATGCAACTTCCCCGTAAATAGTTTGTGGCTGGAGCATTCCCGGATCTTCACCAGCTATGTCCTGGATGAATGCAATGGGTCTGAAAATATTCCACACACTTGCACGATTATGCCAGGAGTATGCATTTTACTCCCAGCTTTTTTTCCCTGGCTGAAAATCTCCTACCAACTATAGGGCTGGTCTTAGATCAGGAATGTAAATCAGAATGGGAAGCCAAAAAAGTCTTGTCTTTACCAATCTGTTCCCCAATGTGTGGACAGTGGTGTTGAGGGCAGCTGGGTCACAGTGATGTTGGCAGGGCCAATAGTTCAGCCATGCTCTCCCTCTCATATGTGGTAGTCAATGCCACAGATTGACTGATCTGAGGAGCCAAAAAAAGAATGAACCAACGAATGAATGAAGAGTTGCTTGGTTTATTATTATATTATTATTATTGCATGAAGTGATTTTCTACAGACATCTATCCTACCCCACCCGAAACTGCTGTTTACTAAATCTGAGCGTGGGCAAGTCACACTTTCAGCCTCAGAGGAAGGCAAAGGCAAACTGAACAAATCATGCCAAGAATACCCTATAGTTTTTTGTGGTTTTTCGGGCTATGTGGCCATGTTCTAGAAGAGTTTCTTGCTGACATTTCGCCTTAGATCCAGGCCATAAGTCAGAAATGACTTTAAAGCACCTAGCAACAAATCTGAGAATATATAATGTTAAAAATGATTACCATGCCTCAAATAATGTTTACAAGATGATGTTTTCCAGGCCGTGGAGATAATAGCCCTCTAAAGCTCTTCTCACAGGACAGTTTTTCTCTTCAGAAATTAAACAAGTTCCAAACTTGTGGGGACTAAGATGGGCCACTTCTCATGGTGCCTTCTACAAAGTCAGCCACTTAGAGAAGGCTGTGGGCATAGCTTCATGAGTGTACACACAGGTGCCATGCCCACTTTAACATCTGTGGAACCACATCAGTAAATGGCATTGAGACCCATCAATACCTCTGCTATGTCAGGTGAAAGAAAGCTAACCAATAATATACTGAAGGCTCTGTGATCTTGCCCAAAATGCATGAACAGTGTTGTCAAGATCTCTGTACAGCACAGCTGGGCAACAACATAAAGGCCAAGGGCCAAATTTCCTCTTCAGTCCTTTTCAAAATGGCACCAGAAAATAAGATTGCATCACTTTCTGTTGCTATTTTGAGAGAGAATGCAGAAGAAAATGGAGATATATGGGAGCAGTACAGATTTCTGGGGTGCTTATGGTATGAAATTGAGTGTTTTTCTATGCTTTCATATTTTGAGGTTTTCTGCATAGTTTAAAAATTGCTTGAAAATCACATCTTTTAAAAAAAAATGGGGCATGGTGACCTTGGAGGACCAATGGAGGGCTTGGGCCCCACAAAACTGGGTTTTGGAATTACAGATTGTGCAAGGTAGGCCTGATCTAAGAGGACACAAGTATCACTTTTAAAAAACAAAAACTCTTAAGGCAATGAAATTCCCTTTCCATGTATTGATCATTACTAGCTTCCAGAGAGTGAGCCAGGATGGTGTAGTGGTTTGAGTGTTAGACTAGGACTCTGAAGATCAGGATTTGAATCTTTGCTCAGCCATTGAAACCCAGTAGGTGACCCTGGGCAAGCCACTCTCTCTCAACCTCAGGTGAAGGCAAAGGCAAACTCCCTCTGAATAAATCTTGCCAAAAAATCCCCGTGATAAAGTCACCTTTAGTTTGTCATAAATAAGAAATTACTTGAAGACACACAATGACAACATCAACTTCTAGAGCAGTTTGTTTTGGCAGCAAACTCTACACTTCTAACTGTAATCTGTATTTCCATTCAATTCTGCATTTACAGAATCACTCAATATTTGTTTTAAAATATGCAGACCCCACTTCCCACAAAATATATATCCAGGATGGTTAAGAAAAATAACTTTTTTTCCAAAAGGGAGGGGGAGAGAAAAGCCTTCACAAGTAAATATTTAATGGAGTAAACCAGGGGTGGGAAACATGAGGCCTTCCAGATGTTGTTGGACTGCAACGTCTAGCATTCCTCATCATTTTCTATGCTGGCCGAGACACTGGAACCAGATATATTTGCAGGTCCCCACGATTCCTACTTCTGAATTAATTTATCAGGCAAAATGTTAGGATTAAAGTAGTCCCCAGGGACTGCTGCTCAGAAACTGTTCTTCCTTTGCAGCTAGCATTAACTGTAAAATTTCTTTAGTGTTCCAGCAACCACTTTACTAAAGAAAATATAAGACATCAACACCTCTGACCAGAAGCATCCCACATTCTCCCCACGGAATCCAGAGAGAGCAGAGCAGCATTCCAAACCTAGAGCTTGCATCACGATTGCCTCACAAAAGAGCTTAGCATGCGCCACACATTCCTGTAATGCAGCAATCCCATATGCATTTCAGGGCACAGTACATTAGTAGGGATTAAGCCTGGTGTCAATGTTTCTTAAGGAAATGCAATAATGTTATGACAGCTACCCAATCAGCATATATTGTTCTATAACTGGCAATATAACATTACATGTATTAGCATTTCGTGGGGATGAGGGAAGGAAAATACTAAGAAAAATATCAGAACTGAATGGTACCAGCTACTGACCTTGCCCTTGCTGCTGATCTCTTTGAAAAGTTAGCTTATTTAGAAATGGGACACTCACTTGCCCCTGCCAAAAAGAATAATTAGTTGCAAATGGTGTTGCATTTAGTAGGACTTTATCACACCAGTCTGCTGTCCCACCACAATCATGCTAGTTTAAAAATGGAAGTATACCAGTTAGACATCATTTCTTATCACATTTCCCCCCACAATAGTGCTTTGGAGATCCATGGTCGTGTGATCAGTTTTCCACACTGGCAGACACTGCCTTCCAGGAAAAAGCATGGGGATGAGCAATTGCAGCCGCCAACTAAGTCCTGAAGCTGGCTACTGTGTAAATTTGCACACAGCAGCCAGCTTTCGAAATCTGTTGACGATCACAAACACTGCAAGAGAGAGAGGAGCAGAATCACACCTGCTCACACCACATGGCTGCCTGAGAAACTGAACTGGAAGGCTCCTATTGTAAAAAGGCAGTAATGGAAAAAGCAACAAAATTGAGGGACTATTGATTGGTGTTGCCAGTCAGTGAAAAAGTGCACTACAATAACTAATGAATGCAAGGCAGCAGCAGGACAGACATGACATTGTGTGACAAGCACTGGCCAAAGACACTTTTCTCTTGTAAAAATTCCACTATTTAGCCTCATGTGATAAACTCCATATATTTAGACAATGAAAGTTTATGCTATCAGCTTCTTTCTCTGTTAGTCTCAAAGGTGCTACAAGATACAGTAATCTGTGTATAGTTCAAAATGTTGAAGAAGGTCTAAACAGCTGCTGGATTCTATGGATATGATTATCATAATCTATTGTGAATGGCTTTGAGGACCAAAAGGTGAGATATAAATATAAAGAAGCAACCATGTTCAATGCAATGTAAGAAATGCTGGTAAAAATGATATTTTGGGACTACATCTCTCAGAATCCCTCAGCCAATGTGAGGGTGCATGAAGACTAGAGGATTCCAGGAACTGTAGTTCAAAATAGGCTGAGATTCTACATCACAGTGTAGGTTTCATAACTTGATGGATCCATAACAAAATTGCAGAAATACTACAAAACCCTTTTACTGAATTGTGAAGATGCAGTTCCAGGCAAGAGCAATCCGACATGCATTAGGTGCTTCTGATGTTCATCAGATGCTCTTGATGAGCATGAAGCATTGCTGATGTGCATCAATAATTTCTGGTGTAAATTGGACACTCCTGGTGCACTCCAGCATTTCCTAGCCATTGTGTGGATGTGCATCAGGAGTGCCTCCATGTGCATTGGTGCTCATTGTACATTAGGGCTGTGGCCCATTAGTCACTCTGCTGGCTACCTTTGTGCAATAGCTGCCCATGTGTTGTAACTATGTAACAACAACTATATAATCATAGTAGCCCATACGTGCATATGAACGCTGTACAGGGTGACCAGATTACCTCCTTTTCCAGGATATGTACCACATTTCAACCTTCTGTCCAGAAGGAATTTCAAAATGTCCTACATTGTGATCACGAGTAAGAAGCCCATTGGGTAACAACATGTTTGCTGTTTCCCTTCAAGAAATACATTTACTTAACAGTCTGTACTTGCCACAAATAGGGCACAGTATGGATCCTTCTCCCTAGGAGGAGCAGCAAACAAGACTTGCCCCCAGAGCTCAGATGCATTTGTTTCTTGGAGGGGAAAAGGACAGCAAACAATGTTGAAAGGGTTTTTTCCTCTTAATTTCAGCACAATGGGCAAATGAAAGGAATAAATGAAATGTAGATTCAGTCAAGGGTTTGTTGCTAGCAAAGTACAAAGTACAAAATACTGTACAGTTTAAAGAATTAGTCTTGCATAGAGTTCTATAAGTATATTGCAAGCCAACCAGGCATTTTAACAAAGATAAGTTTAATCAGAAAAATACAGCTGACACATAAAAAATACGGTATATGTGATATAGCTGTAAATAAATCACATGAAATGAATGTATATTTACAGTAGTATTTTTAGCTTTTATTTTGTAATACTCTACATTTTTCTTCAATGTCCTACATTTTGTGGTGCCTTGTCCTCCTTTGCGGTTATGACATCTGGTCACCCTGACACTGTGAAACTACTTGGTCCTATTTCCTAAACATGCAAGTCCATTTACAATAGTACAAGTACCATGCTGAATTCCTTTTTACTTTTCACAGCTCTTATCATAGCTAAATTTTTATCTGGCATATTCCCAAGGATGTAATAAGTCTGGGGAGCCACTGTCAACCAGTCATAAACCTTACAACTATTTACCAACAACGACAATGTAAGCCTTGCACTGTGTAAAACCATTGGTCCATGTCACTCAGTATGGTCAACAGACTGACAGTGGTTGTCAAGGTTTCAGAGAGGTCTTTCCCAGACCTTCATAGAGAAACAAGGGATAGCACGCAAGTTCTTTTGCAGGCAATGCATGCGCCCAACCATGCGCTGTAGCCCTTCCTTTGGGCACTGCAGAGGAAGCTATACTGCAATGATCTCTTTCAGTCTCACTCCCACCTGTCCTATCTGAGAAAGGCAATGTAAGAGGCCATAAATAACACTTCACTGTCATTTCAGGACAGGACTTGGAAACTTACTTTCAAAAAGAATGAATATAATGACATGCCAAAACCATCCATAAATGAGCAGTGGTAGGATGATGCTCTGAGTCCCACAGTAAAAGCAGAACGATGCTTTAAAAATGCAATATAGGCACCTTTGCTTATTTTTCATAATTTATTAATGTCGAGAACTCGGCTGTTCTTGCTCAACAACTTTTTTTTAATTTGAAGGACAGAGTACAGGCAGCTCCAGTTAAGATGTGATTTGCCACCTCATTTATCAGTGGCAAGTCCTTTTAACTTTACCCCAAGGAATAAAGCCTGGCCTTCTTGAATTCTGGTTCGAAGACAAATTTGATTCTCTTCCTACTTTTAACATTACCAAGATTACCATGCTTTAAAGGAAATCCAGCAGAGCAGAAATAATTTCAGTTAAAGCATCAGTTCCTGCCAAAATTTACCCATCCCGGGTATTTTTCCTAATGTATTATGATCCCAAATGAGGTCTGCTGACTATGTGATTTAGCATGAGCTCCAATCATAAATAACTTTTACTGGCACATATGAACTCCCCTAGCAGTTGCTTATCATTGGTTAAAAATGATGAAAAACCTCTTTCTTGGATGCCATCCAGCTTTATATCACCCCTGAGTCTTTCAGACCCATCCTCTCTTATTCCAGTCTTTTAAACCTAAAGGAATTACACCTTCAGTGGCAGCCCTAATTCATAACTCTGGGAGAGAAGAATCCCAACATATTAAGTCTTTATCTGATCTCAATCTCTAACTGATATATTCATCACCAGAAAACAACAACAACAACAACATTTTAACTTTAAGCAAATTCATTTCAGTTATGCTTGGACAATTAAAATCCAGTGTGATGGATCACTGAGAATAGAATAATAGGAGTGGATTCAAATCAGAAATGTAAAACTTCCAGTAACTATTTTTCCTCAAGTTTTTCCTTTATTTTTCCAGGCCTTTATATCTCTAGTTGAAATATGTGCTTAGTCCCTGAACTCAGGGACTAAGGTGTCTTTCTCATTGTCCAGTTACAGCACTTTGATACCACTTTAGAGAGCCAACATAGTGTAGTGGTTTGAGCATTGGACTTTAACTGTGGAGATCAGGGTTCAATTCTCACTTGGCCATAGGAACCCACTTTGTGACCTTGGGTGAGTCACATATTCTCAGCCCCAGTAAACTCCATGATAGCTTCACCTTAGAGTTGCCATATGTCAGAAATGAGCTGAAAGCACGCAACTACAATAAACCACTTAATCTACCATGGTTACATTCTATGGAATCCTAGAATTTGTATTTTTGTGTGGGATTTAGAATTGACTGCCAGAGAAATCTAGCTCATAAAACTACAAATCCCAGGCCTCTATAGGATGAAGCCATGGCAATTAATGTGGAATCGGAGTGCTATAACTGTGTAGTGGGAAAGATCCTTAGCATATCCTACCTCAAAGGGATACTATAAAGGGGAAATAGATGGACAGGGATCAGGTTGTGCCATTCTGAGCTATTTATTTTAGGTCAGCAATGACTATACTGCTATAAAGGATACACAAGTTGCTTCATGACTAGTGCCAACCAGTCTATGTCTCCTCAGATGTAAGGGCCACTGCATTCAACAGGAAATCCTCTCATGTAAGTGGCTCTAGGATTGCAGGCTCAGACCTTTTTCCAAGATGGTACCCATGGCCATCATGGCTGTGTGTGATCAGTGCTATACACATTGACCTGGAGTGCAAGTTCCACTAAAGTGGCAAAACTTTCCTGTAGTTGACTTACATAGGATGACTTTTCATTGGTTAATTAAAAAAAAGCAGGCTTACTTCTTGTTAGGCCTGGGAGTATTTTGAAGGCTCTGTCCAGACACTTTCCTATCCTGACTATCCTTCTGAAGACAGAAGAGGCATTGCTTATATACTTAAGCCTGTAAAAAGATGCTACAAGATCCCTTCGCACATGGAAAGCTCAATGTGAGTTACCACACACTGCCCAGCTCCTGTACTTCTAGAATCTTTTGTTATTGTAATAAAACCTCTGAAAGAAAAATATTGGGAAAGATTTGGTATTCTCAAGATTGCATCTTGCACTAAGAAGAGACTGGTGTTGGCTATCAAAACTCCAGCTACCCAGGAAGTAACATGCTCTGTTTAAATAACTAGCACTTTGCAACTTCCATACATCTCTTCCTGGAAACCAGCCTTGTCAGTTCTTTGCAGAAAACTGATGCAAGCTTCACTCCCTGTGGTTTTAGCCAAGTGAATGCCTGTGTGGAAATATGATGTCTCAACAAAAGCGCCCAACCCACCCATTCACATATTGTTATAGCCTTGACACCCAGAACACAAAATGTCACAGAACCATAGTGTAGGCAAGTGACTCCAGTCCAATTCCCTGCCAAGGTAGGAAGTAATCTTCATCTGTCTAATTTTTATTCTTTGTTCTTCACTTGATTTTGCCATGTGGAGTTCCCCCCCAAGAACAATATCGGCTTTCAGCCATAGGAGTTTATCACACGGGATTTTTCCTGTGCAGAAATGGAATTTAAAACAGGGAAATCTTGCAAAAGCGAGATCATTTTCACATGCCACCACGTATTAACGCGTACACAAAGTGAAAAAAGCCTGCAAAAGTGGGATCATTTTCACACGATGTCGTGTGTATTGAACGTTAACGCAAAAAGAAACCATACAGAAAGTGGACAAAATCGGCTGCTTTTTACTTTTGAGATTTTCCCAAAAGTAAAAAAATGGCTGATACTGTCCATTTTCTGTGCGGTTTATTTTCGCGTTAATGTTCAATGCCACTCATGAGTGTGAAAACAACCCCACTTTTGCAGGATTTTTCCTGGATTTAAATCCCATCTTTGCATGGGATTTTGGCACTTAGCCTCCTGTGTGATAAACTGTATAGTCTTCTTTGCTTATGAAACATGACCCGTAAAGGAGTGCTCTGTGAAATACTACTGTTAACAACCTCTTTACCAAAAAGGCTGCTGAACTCTGAATGAGTGAACATAGCTGCAGAGGGTAGCAAGAAGAAATGTAGGAGATGGGAGAGAAGCAAGGAGAGGAGAAGGAGAAGGACAGTAGCAGAGAAGGTGAGGAGAAGGAGGAAAAAGAAGAGAAGAAGAGGGAGAGGGGGAGAGGGGGAAGAAGAGAAGGAAGAGGAGGAAAGGGAGAGCGGGAGAGAAAGAAGAAGAGCAGCAGCAGCAACGATAGTGGGGGACGAGGAGGAAGATGATGATACTGAAAATGAAGAAGAGGAGGAATCGTGGGGAGGGAGAGGAAGAAGAGGAGATAGAGGAGCAGTGATGGCAGTGAGGGGAGGGGAAGAAGTGAAAGAGAAGGAAGACGAAGAAATTGAAGATGAGGAGGAGAGGGGGAGAATTATTCTTGTTCGTTCAATGATGTTCCTTAAAAATCTCTATCTTGCACTTCTGTCTACCAGATCTGTATAGATATCAAGAGTAGGCAACTTCAGCAAGAAGAGGAGGAGGATCCACTATGGGCTATACTCCTCCAAAAAGGGCATTTTTATTTATTCATTTTTTTGCCTTTTTTATCAAAATTGGGAGAAACTGGAAGATTTCTTCTGGTTCTGACCCAGAAAGAGAGAAGAGAGTCTTCTTTAAAGGAGAGTCACTCTCTTAGGAGCTTTTTGGAACCAAGTGATTTTTCTTGGGGGGGGGGGGAATCTGTAGATTTAGGGCCACAAATTGGTAGGGTACCATCCCTCATATACACACAAACACACTGCAGTGGTATACAAATACCACCACATGCCATACCCTGGAAGAAACAGTGTTTTAAAAAGCATGTGTGTGTGCATGTTTGTGTGTGTATACATACACACACACACACACACACACACACACACACACAGTTAAAATAACTAGCCAGAAGAGTTTGCTCTATTGGCACTAATATCCTCTTTTCCACATTAATAGAAACGTGCAGGATTCTTGGAGAAGAACAAATAGAGGAGCAGGCTGAAAGGGAATTGGTAAGTACGGAAAATGCCCTTTTACTACAGAGTGAAAGGAACAACTGTTTCCGAAGATGTAGGGCATTTAAATAGCTTTTGGAGTCTACTATAATAGAGGGTAAAATCAGGGGATTAAAAAGGCATTTCCCTGACAAAGTAGCGCAATCGCGGCAAAGAATTTCACACACCTTGCAATCTGAGAGGGCTTATTCCGGGAAGAACCAGGAATGCTCCAGCAGCAAAACATTCACTGAGAAATCCTGGTTTCTTCCCAGGATAAGTCCTCTTAGATAGAGATATCTGAAAATCTTTGCCACAATTGTATGACTTTCCCAGGAAAATGCCTTTATAATCCCTTGATTTTCCCTATATGATAGTCTCCTACCTCACTCTAGCTGGCCAGAATGGCTGCCACTTCCCTGCGCGTTTGGGGAGTGAAAAGTCCTGGTGTTTGTGTGTGTGTACAAATGCATGCACATGCCTGTGTGCACTTTCAAGTTGCCTCTTGACCTATGGCAGCTCTATACTTTTCATAGGGTTTTCTTAGGCAAGGAATCCTCAGAGGTGGTTTGGCCAGTTCCTTCCTTTGAAATAGAGCCTACAACACCAGGTATTCATTTGTGATCCCCCATTCAAGTACTAACCAGAGCTGACCCAACTTAACTTCAAAGATCAAAAGAGGATCTTGTGCCTTTAAGGCAGTGGTTCCCAAATGTTGGTCCTCCAGTTGTTTTTAGACTTCATCTCCAAGAGGCCCCAGCCAGCTGGCCAGCAGACAGGAATTCTGGGAGCTGAAGTGAAAGACATCTGGAAGACCAAAGTTTGGGAATTGCTGCTTTAGGGTATACAGGCCAGCTAAAAAGTCACGACAGCTTAAACAAATTCAGAATACTGTACTGCAATATCATTACTGTAAACTCTGAAGTGTCTGCTCATTGGAAGTCAAAGTGATGGTTTCAAATGAAACATGAGCAAGAATACATAAGCAACCCACTTCAGGGCCTGGCCAAAACATTTTCTTGCTACAGGCAAAAGTCAAGGTGATGCGTCCCTTGCATCCAATTTAGAGGATCTGTCAGTTCAATCTAAATTTAGCACTCACAAGGGGCTATGGCTGCCCATAAACAGCTTTGGGCACTGAAGCCCTAGTTCACCATGAAATCCAACATTTATCACCACTCCTCAAAATTAAAATGGGAAAACACAACAAATATATGCAAGCACCACACTGGAAGAGTGAGTGAGTCAGATATATCCTTTATATAGTGCTACCCAAGCTATGGCTAGTCAACCTGTGCCAGTCAATAAGCATCAACTGCCAGGGCAAGTTTCCAGGAAAGAAAGAAACAGTTGTAGCCAATGAGTACCAATATGGTACTGGTCCCTGTCACATTAGGAAAGGGAAAATGAGTTCCTCACATCAGATAGCCTGAGAAGCACGATTTTAGACTACTGATTAAAACTGGGAAACCGCCATTAAAATCCCAGAAAAAACACAAGCAGGAGGGATAACTCATATGGCACAGAGAGATTTACAGAACTATTAACATACTCATCTTTCTTTCAGCTCTCTTTCCTTTGTACATCTTTTCCTTTATGTTATTGACACAAGCTGCTTTAAGATACCTTGTTGACTAAAAAGCAGGGGAAATAAAGTATTAATAGATTGGTGGGGTCCTAATAGAGGGCCACAGTGTGAGAGGGGCACAAGACAAGTGATAGGCCTTGCCCTCCAACATCTTGCAATCACTAGACACTTCCTCAGCACCCTGCCTGGCATCCACTCAAGCTAACAACGTGATGACGCAGCAGCAGCAGCAATACCAACCTGTGCCATATGATCAAAGCCATACCCTTTTGCAAACATGATGCCTGCTAGACAGTCGGGATCAGGCTGGATGCCTCTCCAGGGGAAGACAACTAGGTGAGGCCAGGTCAGGATCACTGTCACCACAATGCTGGTTCAGGAGGAATGGCTAGGAAGCTCAGACCAGTGCTACTGGTAACTACTGCCTGAGGTAGCTACCACACACTCTAATAATACAGTGAGTCCTGACCATCATTCTGCATTATGAAACCAGTACAAATGTGAATAACATCAACATACCTCTGAGTTTTTACTGTGGGAAGGCAAATGATATGAAGGAACGGAGGGAGCTATTAGAGCTAGCAGAGGAAATCCAGTTCTTAAGGCTCCTTAAGTCTTAAGTGACTTGAATATCAGTGAGGAGCTATAAAGCAGAATCTACACATCAGCATTCGGAAATCTAGATTGTCAATTATAGGAAAAGACTTTAGTACTGAAGTAATCAATATGATGTGTGTCTGTGAATCTTACATGAATAAAGAGAAAAATAACACCTCTCTGATCCATCTCTCCAAAGCTAAGTGTTTCAGAACTTGATATTATGCCTCACAGCAAATTGACCACTTTGGGCAATCAAACATTTTGCTATGAATTGCAGATGTAATGGTTAATAATTGGCTCATTCATATTTAGGCAACAGATCTCATCCAAGTGCTTTAGCATGGATTGATATCACTTGTGTGTACCACTGAGGCAAGTAGGTCTGTTCTGAACACTTTAAAAAATGAATCCATCAAGCCCAATTAAAATGGAGACTTTGGAGAGCGATATTGTTCCATTTCTAGGTTACAAGTCCAGTGATGATATTAAAATGAGAACTGGCTAACAAAATACAAACAATAACAATGGCTGATCGATGCAGGGACACCTGAGCATTATCTATGCACAAACATACACGAGCCAGCCTAGAAGGTAACTATGAAAAGAAGTTAAAATAATGCCAAAGATGTAGCCTGTCAAAGCTTTAAGAGCATTCCATCTGATAATCCAAAAATTTCTGTTGCTGCTATCATAATCTGGAGCATTAGAAACTCAACATGAAAAAGCTGTGCAGGCTTTGCTATATATACAACTGTGCCATGTTCACAGCCCTTTCTGATCAGGCTTGCTGGAATGATCCCTTGCACTCCACCACTGCAGATTGGAACCTGTCCATTGTCAATTGTAAGTAGGCAACACCAGATTTAGCTGTGGCCCTATACAACCAAACTAACTGAATTACAGAGTCATCAAGTGGGTGATGAGGGCAGGGCAGAATAAGGGATTTGTTTCTAAAATAAAGGATCATTCCCATATGAAAATTGCATAGATGCAGTAAAAAAGTTCCAGTGCTGGTTGCCTGGCTTTAACCATTCAGTCAGGCTAGGAGGGAAATTATTTTGTATTCATTCTTCATCATGTCTTTTCTCCAAGGAACACAGGACAGGTACATGTTTGCTCCTACTCCCACCCATCTTCATAACAGACTTGCAAGGTAGGTTAGATACTGACAAGTTGGCTGCCCCAAGGTCATCAGGTAAACTTTTCAGTTCAGTGAGCATTTCAGTCTGGGCCTGCTTGCCGAAATCCATTGCTCTAGCCACTATTTCAACCTGTCAATACACCAGTTAGGGTCCCATTTTGAGTCCATTTCCTGGATAGCTAAAAACAAAGCATCCTAGGAGGCAAATTTCCACACCCATTTTGTAATTCACCCCTTCAGGGAAACAGAGTGGGAAAGATTAGCATTCTGCAAATCACACTTTACATGACTATTTTGCTTTATGCACACACACACACACAAACTGTCAACAGTTACTCAGCTGGCATAACCATGGTTGACAGTAACGAAGGCACTGCTACTCCAGTCATCACTGGCAAAGATCATTAGTACTGTATCTTCCTTTAAAGTCCTTACTACAAAGCATCTAGACAACTTGGGGAAACACAGTCCCATTTAACTTGTGCAGGAGAATGTTTTTCCTTGGTTTTGGATCCAAGGCTTGTAACTATGAACATACTGTATTTATCTGTGAATCAGAAAGTACTCTCCCCAAAACACCTGTACTTCTGAGGCTTTTTGTGCTGCATCTCTGCTGTTAGGTTCTGCTGCTCTGAAAGCTTTTGCATACCGAATGTTCAATTTCATATGGTAATTTAGCATCCTGCAGGTGATTACAAGAATTCTTATCCAATTTTTTTTGTTGGCTGAAATTGAATGCCATCGGAATTCTTCTTTGCAATGTCATGGACAAACAAGATAGCACTACAACACCATTTATAGCAAGCGGTGATAAATCCCTTTAACAGCACTTGCAGAGAACAGGCCTAATGCGTCATTTGCCTTGCCATATATCCTGTCAATATCACCAAAACAAAGGAAGTACACTAAGTACAGAAACCTGAGTCTAAATGCACGAGAAATCCTTGATGTCTCACCAAAGATTGCAAAGACAGCTTAACATAGCCCATGGCACTTGTGGAAGGGGGGTAACTGTGCTTTTTCCAAACCAGAAATTAAAATTAAATTGAAGATTTGAAAGAAATGCTAATTAAAATACATGCAAGGATGGATCTGATCAAAATGTCACAGGATTGTAGGGATGTAATTCCTGCTAATTTCATTCTTGAGGGGAACAACAAATAATTTTGGCAATTTTCTTCCCACTTCAAGATTTTTTTTTCAAAAACTAGGCACTGAGAAACTCTTCAAAAATTATTATGTGGAAAACTGACATGTGGTGTGTTTTTTTGCAGAAAAAAAATGCAATTTTTGCTTAGGTTTTTTGGCATAGAAAATAATAGACAAAATCATATATGTCCTTTCACACTACATGACCTTGTGTGCACTTAACTAAGTAACAGAGGCACTAGAAAACTCTGTTACTGAATTGTGAAAATGTGTAACTGATATCCATCAGGTGTGTCCAATGCCCATCAGTCCCTTTGCCAGCACTGCAACTGAGGCTCCATACAGACAGGCCAAAATAAAACTGCTTCAGGTCACTTTGGAGGTATGCTGTTTAAATGATGCATGCGTCCTAAGAGCCAGGAAGCTGCGCCAAAGCCACGCTCCTGTCCTAAGGACTGAAGCGTGGCTTTGGTGCAGCTTCTGGACACTTAAGATGTGTGTGTCATTTAAACAGCATACCTCCAAAGTGACCCAAAGCAGCTTTATTTTGACAGTCTGTATGGGGCCATAGTTACAAAGCAGCAGCCCTCCACTGAATATGGATATTGCACATCTTCACAATTCGATTTTACACACGTCCACTTACAAGCATGAACTGCCCCAACAGGACTTCAGCCAACATTCTTAATATTTCTGCACATAAATACAGCAATATTTCCTTTGCACAAAATTCTATATTGGGGGGGGGGGCTTATTCTCTGTGCAAAATTCACACTGTTTGCACACAAAACATCAGAAACAGCATTTTCTGCACAAAAATAATATTTCTGTCCAACAATGATGTTTTCTGTGCAAACAACCCATGTGTAAATTTGTGGCAGAACACATGCCAAACTGTGAAAGATTCTCTTCAGTCCCGAGAGATGTCCTCATCAGGGTTTTCCCAATGCTCAAGAAACATAGAATCATAGAGCTGGAAGAGACCACAAAGGGCCATCCAGTCCACCCCCGTTTTTGGAACATTTTAAAAAAATATTCAAGTATTCCTTCCATCCCTATCATAGACACAGAAGATTACAGTGGCTCTACAGAGGATACTGGTTGGCTGAAGTCACCTTGAACCACTGTACTCTTGTGGGGTGTCCTTTGGGACCTTTCACACTTCATGATTATAGTACTATGATTCCACTTTAATTGCCATGGTTCTATCCTTTGGAACCTGGAGTCTGCAGTTTAGGAAAGGGCATTTACAGTCCTTAGCCAGAGAGCAACTCTGGTGTCTCTGACCAAACTGCAAATCCCAGGATTGCATAGCAGGCAGACATAGCAGTTAAAGTGGAATCATAGCAGCATAATTGTGCAATGTGAATGTGCCCTTACATTTTGATCATGAGACACTGCGATCTGGGTTTGTTCGGTTTGGTCAACGAATTTTGTGTCAATGTCTAGGGTCTACGGCGTTTTTGTTTCTTCCAACTTTTCTCTATTAAAAAGCATCAACTGACACAATGAGTTAGAATGAATAAATATTGCTAATCAATTGCCCAACTGAGTGCCTTGTTTCTGCCTTGTTTACCAGACTGGTCTGTGGTGCAGGTCAGCATCAGAAAGCAACAAAAAAGGGAGCACAACCAGGGCCTGGAAAGACATCTTTTGAGAGGGCAACAACTCCCATAAAATCCCCTCCAGACAGAATGGAGGATTCTGGGAGATGCAGTCCAAAATGTAACCTTATTGACCTCTGAGCTGTGGCTGCCCAACGGAGCATTAATTCTTACATCTCCTTGACAGTATGTAGAGAGATCTTGTAGCACCTTTGAGACTAACTAAAGAAGAAGTTGGCAGCATGAGCTTTTGTAGGCTTAAGTCTACTTCTTCAGATGTATTTGGCATAAGTCTATGAAAGCTCATGCTGCCAACTTCTATCTTTAGTTAGTCTCAAAGGTGCTACAAGATCTCTCTACATACTGATTCTACAGACTAACACGGCTATACCTTTGAATTCTATCTCCTTGACAGAAAGGCATGTAAATTCAATACACATATGATCAGCAGAAATCTCCAATAGAAACAGGCAACCTTGTGTGTGCCAGAGAATTTAAACAACTCCTCCCAGCCAGCTTAGTGAAATATGATAGAATATGGGACCTGTAGTCTAAAAGCAATAGAAGGCACCAAATTGAGTGCCCTTCATCTGCACTTTGCACTGTCTTTTGCTGCATTCATTTAAAGCTTGAAGTTTCCATCACACCAAATAAAGCCCAGAGGAACTGTAGCTGAGAAGTGAAAATGCATGCAAAGCTATCTCTAGCTTCAGAATGTACTGAATATTAACATCAGATGCTACTAGCTCCCTAATTTGGTTTAGGAATATTTGATGTCTTAGTGAAAACCAGTTCATTCTTATGTGCTTTTGTTGTTGTCATTAATACTTACACATAGGAATTTCACCTTTTTGTGACACACTTCCTATCTGCTAATAATTCAACATTTCTTGAAAAACAATCAGTTCAAGCCACACATTCTTTAGAAGGTTATCAGTTCTGGCTGCAGGAACAAACACACAATATCCTTTTCCTAAGTCGTGTAAAGACTAAACCACCACGCACAGCCTATCTATCCTTAAGCCCCAACTAAACAGTAAAGAATGTGCGACATCTTGAGAGCAAAGAATGCCCTAATATGGCAGAGAATTAAATACCCTGAGAATTAAGTGCTCTTTATCAAAGCTGTGCTAATATTAGAAGGAAACAGTAAAGAAAGAGATTCAACTCATTTTCCTGTACCATTCTGGAAAGATGTTGCGTTATAAACATCATCAAGATCTTGGATACTGGAGGCGTCTGTTGAATCTTGATCGTTGGCTACAATTCCTACAGAAGAAAGGCTAGAAATAAAAGAGTGCATCCTTTTTGCATAAATATCCCTTATATTAAAATAAGGGAGCTCATTTGTTTTCTCCTTAGGGTCATTGTTGCACTGGTCCACTTCAATATCCTTCTGCTTCTGGTAGTATTTTGAAAACTTGTTGAAAATGATGGTGATGGGAAGAGACACCACTAGGATTCCACAGATAATGCAGGTTGTGCCAATAATCTTTCCTGCAAGAGTGACTGGGAAGGTGTCCCCATAGCCAACAGTTGTCATGCTGATTGTGGCCCACCACCAGCAGATTGGGATGTTCTGCAGCTCTGATGTATCATCATCTTTTTCCACTGAGTAGACCAAAACAGAAAAAATAGAAATCCCGACAGCCAGGAACAAAAGCAGAAGTCCCACTTCATGGTAGCTGTGCCTTAAAGTTGCACCCAAAGAGCGGAGTCCAACAGAGTGCCTAGCAAGCTTCAATATACGGAATATCCTCATTAAGCGCAGGATCTGAACCACTTTCCCCATGTTTTCAATATCTTCGCTCTCTTCCTCCTTTGTGTCCACAGCCAAAGTGGCATAGAACGGAACGATGGAGACAAAGTCAATAATGTTCAAAGGGTTCTTCCAGAACTTTTTTTGACTTGGAGCAGCAGCCAACCTGATCATCAGCTCAGAGGTGAACCAGATGATGCATATGATCTCCACAACTTCCAGAACAGGGTCTTCAATCTCTCTTTCATTGGCATCCAGCTTTTGGAATTCTGGCATGCTGTGGATACACATGGTCACAATGGAAGCAAGCACCACACTTAAGGAAGAAACAGCAATCAGTTTGGCCGACAAACAAGATGCAGGGTTCTCCATGGTGACCCATATTTTCTTACGCAAGTCCCCAAACCACTGTTTATCAAACTTCTCAAGTTCCTTCTCAAAAATTGATGACTCTTCATCAGAAGAGTCCAGGCTTCCAGCATTGCTTTTATGGTCCCAGTCTTTATCTGGGCACTCTTCTTTCTTTTCTTGATACCTGTTACTGCAGCAAGAATCAATGAAAAGTTCATTGATCCCCCAGTATTCTATTTCCTGACAGAAGGAGAAGACACAAAGCTCTTCCATAACATGGAGCTTACCCGTGTAATAGAAATTCAGCACATATCTGAACATTGAAGGATTCCTGTCAAAGTAATACTCCTTGTCCGCAACACTGTAATCATCACACAGTTCCAATATGGCCTCTTCTGAATGGCATTTGAGCAACTTCCCAAGTCTTGTATGGGGGAATCTGAGTAAGGTACTTTGGCCAATTGACTGTTTGAAGCCACCTACATTCAAATTGACAAGCTCCTCGTCTTGTCCTGGTCTGTGGAAGAATTCACCAAACACCATTTTGAACAGTGCAAGATCTGTGGCCTGCTTGCAAGGCACATTAATATTCCACTGCACCTGAAGAACAATACAAGATATACTTAAGTAATTCAATCCACTCTTGTGCTCACTGTAATTACTTTTGATCTCTACTTACTGTGAAAAGGTTTATTTAAAAACAACAACGATGAAATAAAAATGTCACATGCAGCTCTAAACATTTTCAGTGAGACAAAATTAAATTACTTACAGGATTTATTAAATCAGACTTAGCAAGCTTGAATAAAAACAGAGTCTGGTTTACACTCCCTCACTTCATCACCCCATCCGTCCCAGAGTGAGGAAAAGATGCTTAATTCATTAAGCTTGTCCTGTAGTTGAATCATATTTAAATTAATGTCCATTCTTCAGAGAATTAAAGCATTCCTCAGGTAGGCTGCTCATAATGATTCTCCTTAGAAAAGAAGATTATTTAAGACCAAAATTATTACACATTTATCTACTTATTTTCCATAAATAGTATGGCTCTGTTCAAATAATTACCATGATGTCAAAGCCCAAATCCAATTGCTAGTCCCAAATGTAGACACACTGAATCAGTTGAACTTATGTAAATCCAGTTTGACTTACCAAAAGCATATTGATAATGGAGGTCTGCTCTTGTTGGGGCTTGTATTTGATTTAGTCTCAAGTATATTTCCTTTGGTGAAAGGGTGTGTGGGTGTGCTATATCTCAGCCACACAGCTCTCATGGAATGTAACATGAGAGCTGCAGACCCAGTATTTGGGACCTCTCTCTGGTGTTGCAGATCCTGCCTTTTGACTTGTCTATGTTTTTCCTTTCTGAGTGCAATTTTAGTTTTAAACTACAACCCTGAAATAAGGAATCCTCTCCAAACCTATGCCAAATTTTCCAAATGTTTTGCAACAAAATCCTTGTGTTCTGCAATGTCCCCCAAACTAAGACATGTCCACTTGGTGTTCCTAGTAAACATCCCCAAACCCACCATTGCCTAATTTACTCCAAACCTTGTGCCAAAGTTTTGCAACTATTTCTCTCCCACAAAGAAGACCTTGTTTTGCAAAACCCCAGAACTCAGTAATGTGTATCTCAAACCAGGTTTCCTAGTAAATTCCAAAATTCCAAGATTGACCAGTTCACCCCAGTCCATGCCAAAATAATAAACTAAAATGAATAGTTGAGACATGGACATGTGCCATCATCACACTATTGTATCACTGCAGACATATATATGGGGAAATGTATCTAGCCTATGTTCTCCCTGTTCTTATAGCTCTACCTAAGAAGGTAGAATCCTGCCTAAATACTCTAAAGGCACCAGATTCTATCTGATTTTGGAAGCTAAGCAGAGTCAGCTCTGGTTAGTACTTGGATGGGAGACAACCAACGAATACCAGGTGTTGTAGGGTATATTTTGAAGGAAGGAACTGGCAAACCACCTCTGAGTATTGCTTGCCTAAGAAAACCCTGTGAAGTTAATGGGGGTCACCATAAATCACCAGGCGACTTGAGACCACATACACTTACACACAAGCAGGTAGATCACAGTATTTGCAAACAAGTTTTTATCCATGCACCATGTGTTTCTTTGTGTCAGGAACACAAAATCAGTTTCTGATTAAGTTTCTAATTTTCCCCCCTGTACATTCACTTGTGCAAAGATTAATGGAACCATCAGCAGAATTTCACAGGTCCCAGAATACTATGGCAATAAATGCATATTTAAAAACAAAATACTAGGTTTTTGTGGGTTTTTCGGGCTATGTGGCCATGTTCTAGAATACTAGGTTTGCTCAACTTAGTGAACAAATTTACCAGAGATGTCAGTTGATACATAGGAGGATTTAATGTCTGCAAAAGCTGGGTTTTAGTACATTCTTAATAAGAGTAACATCTTATTATTTGCACTATGTTATCAGACTTCCATATGCCAAAGTCTTACTTTACACCTGGAAAAACAAACCTGACACAGTATATCACTATTCAGGAGAGTGACTGATACTGGGTGTCTTTCCAGATGAGGGCTTTATTTTACAATTGCACACGTTTTTAAAAAAATCTCAAAATTTTATGAAAAGTCCAGGCAATATTATCTTTGACATATTATCTTTGATAATATTATCTTTGAGTTTCTGACTAAACACCACATACATGCACACGCAAACAAATTTCTTAAAGAGGGGAAGATAGAATAGCAGCACAATTCTCCAAAGCAGCCTATTCCACTGTTGAACAGCTCTTAGCATCAGCAAGTTTTTCTTAAAGTTTAAGTAGAGTCTCTTTTTCCTGTAGCTTGAATCCAATAGTATGCAATATTGAATTCAATAGTAAAAGCAAATTATTAACATCCTTTTCTTCATTTTCCTTTCGTTTCCAACTAGCAACAATAGGTAATTAAATTCATAATATTTCACTACTCACCAGAAGCGATACAGAGTCTCTTCTTAAGGCAGATGCCAGTTCCGGAAGCATTTCTTGTTGTAGCTGATTATGTCTACAAGCATATTGGGGGGGAAATTGAAATGACTTTTCTAGATAAGGACAGCTGCCAGCGGTACTCAAGTTCAGCAGAATGACAGGGCACCTGCAGGCAAAAGAAGCAATGGCTATTTTATCATTGGTACTCTTTTAGGAAAGACTGGCCAAGAGCACACAGCTTTTACGGAAGTTTTATAACTAGCATCTTTTTGCCTTCCTGCTTCATTGGGTATAGATCTGAGAGATCTCCACATGTCATTGGCAGGACTAATCCTCTGTTGATGGAAAGAGAGACTTGAACTGAGTTCTCTATAATCAAACAGGTGATCGGCTCAGTCAAAACTGAGAGTAACAACCATCCCTTAAAAGGATAGATATATGATTCCAATCTCACAGTACTAGAATTCATAACAACCAATATAGTCACTGAGAAAAATGGTTACACAGCACATGTCTGATGCTGAATCCAGGGTAGAAACTAAAGAAAGCACCCTTAATGCATGGAGGTCCAGGGTATGATATGTACTTTTAGCCTATTCTATGAGTAGCAAACAATTTGCATTCCTAATATTAGTATATGCTAGAATTTTCCCTTGATCAATCCCATTATTTTTGTCTTTGGCATATTTTCATGAATTTCCTTTCTATACAGAGCAAGGATAAGAGAAATCTGGTTTTGCTGATAGATCACTAGGTATTTGCAGCAAGTAGATCAGCAAGAGAATTCTAACTTCTAACTGTACAACAACTGCAGCCACAAAATGGCACCACACAGTCACAATTACAGCTGTGAAATGAACAAAGAGTATTGTGGGAGGATTTTTGTGAGAGGGAGTGAGAGCTCCACTGACTTCTGGTACTCAAAGTCCTGGGCTTAGGATACTTTCTGTGCATGTTTTTTGCACCAAACTTTGATGGATGGAACTCAGAGGTCCAGTAGCAAACAAAGTATGTCCTAGAAACATACCTTCCAACATTTCACAGGTAGAAACTGGGAGACATGTGACCAAGCAACATCAGAATGTGGTCAAAATGGCAAAGGATATTAATGGAGAAAAACATACAAGTTAGGAGATGCTGCAGCAGTTTGTTTTTGCTTGAGTCTACAGGGAAGGGCAAGTTTCTGTCTCCTCCTCTCCTCCCACTGAGTTAATTGAGTGCAAACTACTATGCAGCAATTGAAGTATGCCAAGGACAGAGGCAGAAAGCAGAAGTAAGAGAGAGAAACTGGGACATTTTAAAGTATCTAAAAAACTGGGATGACAGAGTACAGTACTAAACCAGGATGGTCCTTGCCAAATTGAGGCATTTAGAGGGTATACAAAAACTTGAAGTCTCTTCACTCTACCTCTCCCAGATTTACAAGTCAAGCCCAGACTAGCTCCCAGTCCCATATGAGTCTACCAGGCTTTGAAATTTTAGGGAGAGGCCTGCCCTCAGAGGCACATCTTGTAGGGATTTGAAAGGCTTTCTTAGTTGGTGCTCCCAGGTTGCAGAATTTTGTTCCAAGAAAAACTAGATTGATTCCCCCTCCCTGTTGTCCTTTGCTGGCAGGAAAAAAACCTTTTTATTTAGTCAGTCTTTCGGTAATTTCTTGCTGAGAAAGGGGCTTTTAATGGGTGAGGTGCTACACCTTTTGTTCTTTTAAAGTTGGTCCTTCCCTGAACAGCTTTGTGTTCTCTGGATAAACGTGCTGTTTCTTTGGACTTGCAGTTCATATCTCTAACTCCTTTCTAAGCTAAACCACATCAATAACAAAGACTTTCTGAAGATTATGTGTCTTCAGTGTTTGTAGCTCCTGTTGCCTTTTTCAGATGTTCATTCTCAAATGAAAAGAGCCTATAGGACAATTCAACAAATCTTCCACTGCTACTTATTTGAACAATCATGTAGGATTCAGCAAAATATGGAACTTCCCACCAGTACCCAGAAAAATTAGTTTTCTGATTTAGAAAACAAACCTGGGCCTGGCCAGAACCTGAAACAAAAACTGCTTGGGTTACCATAGCCAGTGGCATCACTAGGGGGTGCGGGAGGTATGACCACACCAGGTGACACCCTAACATGGGGTGACACCACTGCTCCTCAAACCTTTGCTTTTAGGCAGAAAAGGGCTGTGGCATTTGCCTGTGTTCTTTTAAAATACTGAACAGATGGTGTGAGTGGGGTGAGACTTAGGCCCTACACAGAAGGGACGAAAAGGCCGGCCTGTGGGTGGAGTTAGGGCGCAGGATCCTGATGCTGGATGCCCTGACTCTGCCCCAGGTCATCATGATGCCATGTGCCATTCCAAATGGCGTGCGGCATGATGGCGTGCCTCCAGCGCTGCATCCACGTGATGCGGCGCTGAAGGGGTGCCATACAGTTGCGCTGCTGCAGCTATGACACCCTTTAGAGAGCACAAAAAGGAGCCGCTTCTTGCGGCTTCTCTTTGCACCCTACAGAGGCAGATTGAGGCCGTGGCATGAGGTTGCCGCAGCCCTGATCTGGCTAGGAAAGGGATGGCCTCCTGTCACTCCTTAGGGGCAATCTGTAGAGCCCCTTAGTGGAAGAGGAAAGGAGAAGATGCCCAAGATTTAAAATTAATTTTTTAAAAAATTAAAAATTGTAAAAATTAAATTTAAAAAAACCCAAAAGATTTTTTAAAACATCACATTTTACCAAATTTTCACTTCAACCACATGACACTATGTATATGTAAATGCATTTAGACTGTGCATATTTAGGCTGTGCATATGATATTGTAATTTAAAGATATAATTTTAATTTTGCTAGTTGTTTATGTCACAACTATTGCCATTACATTCAGTAATATACAAGAATTATAATTAATTAGTGTAGAGAAATAATTCCTACGTGTGCATTGTTTGCGCACCCATGCAAACATGCGAAGCATTTGCCTATCGAATTAAACGGAAGGATTTCCTATTTGCCAGACAGAAAGATAATCTGTCTCTTCTCTGGTAAATTACAAAGTTAACTATTACCAGGATCAAATTCAAAAGTCAAGGCACAGATGATTAACCAGGTAAAAGCACAAAAGTGTTGCCCTAAACCAGAAAGAACGGACTAGCAAAACAAAAAAGTCTAGGGAAAAGTGTCAATAGAAAAATGCATCCGAAGTGTTCAAAAAGTAGTAGTATATTAGCAATAATTCTCTGACATTCAGGCAAACCGTATGTATTCAAGGCTGTGCGTTTTGTCAGAAGATGGAAGCAACAAATAATATACAGTGTCCGTTTGCATACAGAATATAAAGTACAACTAGACTTTTTTGTTTTGCTACAGATGATTAACTAACCATGCTATGATTAACCAAGCATCCTGTATTTCTCCCTACCTGTTTGTCTCTGTCTTTAAAAAGAAGTGGACTTGCCTAGTTCGTTGTCAATCGTATTGGCCACATTGTCCATTGAATTAACCACAATGTCAATTGTATTGGCTACAGGCATCAACTGAATTGACCACAGTGTCAATTGAGTTGGCCAGGATCAATTAAATTGTCTGTACCAGATGGCCACTGTCTTTGTCTGATTTCTCTACAAATAAGTAACATTAGTACAAAAAAACATTACTGAGGATTCTGTATGGTGTGGTATGAGAGAAGATCAGTGTGGATGGGTGGGGTGACACAATGATTTATTATGCCAGGTGACACTGAACCTAGTGACTCCACTTAGCTATATATCCAGTTCTGAATTTCTTTGGGAAGGACAGATGTAAAGCCCCAAACTGAGAAGAGTTTAAAAGAGTCAACCTCCTATTTCTTATTAACTAAGACAGAACTGAAAGGGGTGAGTTTTGGGCTGTGAAATAGATTCATTTCATCTAGAAAATCTGCATATACAAATTTATAGAAGTCATAGAGTCATGACTTCTTTAACAACATGACTTTAACATCATGAGCTGTTAAAGTCAATTTTATTACAGGAAATATTCAGGGCTCAGCAGTCTTCTGGAACACTAGGCTATGATTCACTGTTGAGACTGCATTAATACCAACCATTATTGATTGTGGAAATTTGGCTTACCTAGTCTGAATCATCCATTCAATTAGTTAATGGATACAAGTTTAGGCAACATGGAAAAGTTCCTTTCTTCTAGAAGTATTATATATCAATATGCAGTGCACCCTACTGAGAAAGTCTTAAAGTCTTAAATCAGATCGGCTTTGTCTGAAGGGTATCATTCTCATTGCTGATCAATGGCAACTTCCCAGAACAAATCTTCAAGAAACATGAATCATAATTACAAGGTTTACATGACCAGACAAGAAAATGTGAAATCTTCTCCCCTGTTTGAGATTATATATCTGTGGTTGTAAATATGCCATTCATCAAAGTTATGTACAAACAGGTCATTAGTAGCTGTTGCAGAATCTTGAGAATGTCTTGACTTACCACATGTACTTGATTATGTCAACCTCATATTTAAGTTGAGAGCAGGTTTGGGGGCCAAAATTATGGATTTTGATATAACCTATGTATAAGTTGAGGGTAAAAGTTAGGGGCATGTAACAGAGTATGTAAAGGATGAACGAAAGTTAAATGATGCCAAGCTATTTTCCCAGCCAGACCTTCAAAAAGGCCAGGAGCAAAAAAGGCCAGGGGAGAGAGTTGGTGTTTCTTTTAGGTTCTCCCAAGATGGACTAAGCTCTCACTTTTTCCTATTCTACTCAGAGATGGGGATGGTTCCTTTTTTGATAAGAGTTATGGTACGTTGATCTATGGATAAGTCAACCCAGGTTTTTTTGGATCATTTTTTGACTAAAATTTCTAGACTTATAAGTGAGTATATGCAGCAAGGTTTTTTTAAACACACACACATAACATTCTACTCATAGAACTTATTACAAAAGCCTTCTAGCTTTATTCTAGCCACTGTCTTAATCATACTTAGTGGAAACCCACTGAAATTAATGAGCTTAAGTTAGGAAAGACATTTCCTTGAAAAATGTCTCCGCTTGCCTCTTCAATATCTGTGCACCTCATTCACCCGAGGGAGAAAACTATCCTAGCTACAACAGACAAATAACTTTCATATTTCTAATTACTGTAGGTTCTATCTTTGTATTTTCCCAATGGTCAGACACCACAAATTACACAAGGTTACTTTTTTCCTCTTGCATATGTTTTCAAAAAAATAAACACCTAATCCAAATTTAATAATGAACTTTACAATTCTATAGCATGGCAGAAGGGTTTCATCATGTATGTCCTTATTTCTAACAGTTATCTTAAAAAAGCAAATTACCACCACAATTTCCTCCCATTACAGATGGGGAGGCTGAAACATAGTGGCTTAGGTGAATATCCCAATGTTAGCTAGTGATTAATGGTTCTACCAGGATTTCCACACTTAAATCTTAACACCTTGTCTTGGTCAGTACAGTTAATGTAGCTATGATTACTTGCATTAAAGCTGTTGTTGTTGCTGCTGCTGCTCTTAAGTGCCTTCAGTCTGACTTTTAACTTATGGCAACTCTCTCATAGGGTTTTCTTGGCAAGATTTGTTCAAAGGATGTTTGTCATTGCCTTCTTCTGAGCCTGAGGGAGTGCAACTTGCCAAATGTCATCCAGTGTGTTTCTATCATTGAGCAAAAGATTGACCTCCCACAGTTCTAGTCCAACACTCAAATTACTAAACCACGCTGGGTCTATGTGTTCAATTTATACCTTCTTTCTAAAATTCATGACCGATATGAATTTATCACATGAGAAAGAGATCGAATTTGCTAGGAAAAGACCATGTTCCATGCAAATTTCTCAGTTGAATGTGAGTGTTAAACAGTTGAATCTGGATGGTTTCGACCTCCTAATGTTCAATATTTGGATGTTGGCAGATGAGAGGAGGGAGTAGAGAGGTGGTTGTCTATTGCACAAATGCTTAGAAATGAACACAGTGTATGTAATAAGAGGCCGGCTCCCTTCAGGCCACCTTGTTCAACATGAAAGTTTGAATGCCTTCATTAAATTAATCATGATATAATATAATACTAAATTCACACTGTGGCAACTATATCTTCTTATTTTCCCACTTTAAATAAGGAAACACTTGCATGGAGTAGGCAAGATTATATGCACTGCCTTGCCATAGATGGACTTTGGAAAACTTGCATCAGGCTGCCCCCACAATGGGATAGGAAAGATCATGCTGTGGTGACTCTGACATACCAAAATACAATGTGAAGAGCCTCTGATAATAATAATAAAAAAGATTTGTTTGTGTTCCAGATATCCTCTTATAACTGAAGGGTAATGGATTGGTAAGCAGTAAAATAGACAGAGGAAAAAATGTAACAGGGCATAGCCTGTATAAGACTATTCATTACATTAGTATAGGGATCATTAGCTTTACATTTTTTTTAACCTCTAAAAGTGCAAGGTTGATCCCATAAAATCTAAAATGTATGAATTTGGAAGATGCATGCCTGCAGATTTAAGGCAAATATATAAAATAAAAGACACACATAAATTGGATCTTGTCTTCAATTGCTAGAATTGTCATTTTTTAAATGTATAAGGGACAATCATATAAAACAGTCCCAATATAAAATATTTCTATCTCATTATAAACAACATTATTTTGTTTGAGCCATGCATGCATTAAAGGGAAAGGGAACCAAAATTCATTGGCACAGGAAAAAAAGTTTATAATCATGAGATCATATGCTTAATTAGAAGGATAACATCACATTCTTAAATAGAAGGATATGAGAGAATACTTTAAGAAAGCTGGCTATCTCATTACTTCAGAGAGAATGGTTTCCTAATAGAGATATCATACGACTTATTCCAAAATTTGTTTTAGGGTGTGGAGCATAGAAATTTTTATTTCTTTTTCAGTTTATTACATCCCTTGCTAAGTCTACTTAATTTCCCATCATCTGTGTTCAAAAGATGAGGGCTTGCAACATGACTGAACAAAAGGTTTCCAAGACTTTCCATCTAGCGGCAACTGACAAAAGGGATGGAAGAATAAAATACATTCCCATCCATTGCCTGCTGCATGAAGAGGGGTCAGAAAAGCTGTTACTCTGGAAAGCAGAGTTCAAATCCACTGGGTGACTGTGGACACGTCCCATGCTCTTAGCCTCAGCAGAAGGCAAAAGCAAACCCACTCTGAACAAATCTTGCCAAAAAAAAAAACCCATGATAGGTTCACCTTAGGGTCGCCATAAGTTGGAAACAGACTTGGAGGTATGTATGGCACACAGCACATTGCCATTTGCTCCAAAGGTGACTCTTGCATAGGAAGTCTATATGGGCTACTGCGTGGTATTCTGTTGTTAAGGGTTATTAGCAGGGAAATAATGTACAACTAAGCCATCAACATTCAAAAGACTTGACTGTGTGGCATGCAGAGATATATACAGATATAGATATTTCCATTATGGAAACTTCAATGCTTTTTTTCCTGAAAAATCCAGATTCTGGAATAAAAATAGCACATGCTACATCTGCAAAGAAAGCAATGAACATTTTAAAAGAAAACTAAATTTCTCTGAGTTTGAGAGGAGACATGCAGGCCAGAGCTCTGCCTGTTTATGTTAATACAAGGATGGGCAACATGTGAGTCTATTGGAGGCCTGTATTCTGCCCCTGGCACTCTCCAGGGGCCACAGAGACTGCCAAAAAAGATGAAACAAAATCTGGAAATTGAGAAACTCAACTCCGGGTTTTGAAAAACAGGTAATTTTTTTATGTTAAACAGAGCAGGATGGCCCTGCAATCTATTTACAAAGGTGAATCATCTGTCTTGGAGCCTTGCAGGAGAAACAATTCACAACACTTTTATGCATGGGGGGGGGGGGGGGCAGGCAGACAAAGGATGGACCCATGAAAACACAACACTCTCTACCATTACGGTCAGTATAGTACCCACAATGTTTCTATTCTATTCATTCTATTCTATTTCTATTCTATTTCTATTCCTGAGCCAGAGAAATAAATGATACAAAGGGTCACCAAAAGGCTTCACTTGAGTCAAGGGATTGATATTTATTAAGCACAAGTTACCAAAGACATAGAACATTCCCTCTGGTTGTTGAGGGATCAGAAGTTGTCTAGATGTTACTAGACCCCCAGCAGTCCCAGCCAGTGGAGACAGATGATGGGAGTGGGAATTCATTAACATCAGGAAAGCCATAGATTCCCCAGCTCTGCTTTAAGGGAGTTACCCTAAACACACAATTCATCACACCCAGTATTGTAATTCCTATTACTTTGCACCCAGAATCCCCATTGGCCAACTATAAGCATTTTGGTGCCCCTTTGGCTGACATGAATTTTAGAATCAAATAGTATTCATGCTCAAGGAATGGGCACTACCTGCTTTTCTTTGATTGATTCATAATGTAACAATGTGGGAAGATGTGACAACCAAACAAACCATTTCAATTAAATGTCCACAATTTTCTGGCCCCAAAGGAATCCTTTGATAGTGTATCCAGCCATAGAAGTTTTTTAAAGGGGGAATCAATTTCTGACCTGTGACTGCTGTTCGAATAGCATGTAGCTTTTTGGCATCCTTCTTTGCTTTATTAGTGAGGTGAGACATTCCATACAAAAGTACAGAGTAGTCTGTGCTTTCAGCAAAACTTTTCCTGGACAAGGGATTGCTTTTTGAGAAGACGTTGTTGTTGTTGTTGTTGTTGTTGTTGTTGTGTGCCTTCAAGTCATTTCCAACTTATGGCGACCCTAAGGTGAACCTATCATGGGGGTTTCTTGGCAAGATCTGTTCAGAGGAGGCTTGCCCAAGGTTACCCAGTGGGTTTCCATGGCTCAGCTGGGATTCAAATCCTGGTTTCCAGAGTTCTAGTCCAATGCTCAAACCATTAGACTAGGCTGGCCCTCTAAGGAGAAGAGTACTTAGGCTCAAATAAGGATAAGAATACTTATGTTCAAATAAGAGTACATCACTGCACCACACGGTTACATTTATTTAATTATTAACTATGGCCCGGAACAGACGGGCTTCTGAGGTGCCCTCATCACGTGCGCTTGGTGGGCGGAGCGCCCACATGCCTGGCAACCCTTGTATGTGACGAGGGCGCCGCACCTGCGGTACACCCACCAGACTGGGCACGTAATGATGATGTCACAGCTGTGCCGCTTCCAGACGGGGCAACGCAGCTGCGATGTCATCATGACGTCTCTCGTGCTTTGCAGCGTTGCAGCGACGCCACTAAAAGGAGCCGCTTCTGGGCACTCCTTTTTTGATCCACAGCAGCACCGCGCAATTTGGTTGCTGTGGCACTCCTGCAGAGCAAAGAGAGGCACCTCCCCGGCACCTCTTTCTGGCGGTCTGTACCCCGCCTATATTAACACATATTTAACTATCTTGGTTTCATCTTTTGGGATGCTGGGATGTGTACTTTGGGGATGTATTTGGAATTTTCTGGTATTTAATTAATTAACTGAATTTATATCCTACCTTTCTCTCAACATGGGACAAGCACAATATAATTTTTAAAAACTCCTAGCACAAAAGTTAAAACACAGTTAAATTACATTTCTATTTTAAAAAATACAAGTTGAGAACAACAGTAAAAGACATTTTAAACATAATAAAATAAAAACATTAATACTCTCCCCATTAAAAGCTTTACCTGCCTCAACACACTAAAAACCAAAATCTTCCATAAATCAAAAAGGTCTTTACCTTCCAGCAGAAGGACAGCAGAGAGTGGGCCAACCGGACCTATCAAGGCAGGAAGATCCATAATTTGGAGACAGCCACCCAGAAGGCTCTCTCTCATGTCCTTTCCAGACGTATCTGGGATGGTGGTGGGACAAAGAGACAGCCTTCCCTTGAAGATCTTAGAGAAGGGGCAGGCTCATATAAGGAGATACACTTTTTCAAACAGTCGGGATCCAAGCTGTGTAGGACTTTAAAGATCTTAACCAGCGCTTTGAATAGAGAGCTATAGTGCTGTAGCAGACGCGTTTCCTAGGGAAAGAAGTATGAATGTCTGCACTCACTTATACAGTAGAAGTCTGATACCACTTTAACCACCAGGGCTCTATCATTCTGCAGACTCCTGTGATGTGTAATTTGGTGAGGAAAGTGAAATTCCTTGCTAGAGACAGTTAGAATTGTAGTTCAAGGAAGAGAGCTACTGAAGCTCCCAGTCAGAGAATTCTAAGTACCTCATTACACTACATGATTGCATAGAATGGAGTCCTGAACATTAAATTAGAATCAAGCCTCTATAGCTGTGTAATGTAGAAACACTTCTGTCCACTTTACACAGCCCTTCTCCATTGCCCTGGAACAATTTGTGTAGCAAAGCATAGTCTTAAACCTTGCCTCAGCAGATAAACACAATAAACATGAATCAGAAAAGCTGATAGGTATTTTAAGTGAGCTATTAATGGTGGCTGTGGATAATCATGTGTCTATTAGCCTACTAAAGGACCTTTGGCAACACCTCCAGCTCTACTAGCTTTGGAGCATTTTTCGGTATTTTTTTTATTCTAACTAGCAGTGCACAGCAACATTATGGGCAATAGTAACCGGGGGATTTAGGGAGCTATTGTCCAAAAGATTGCTCAGGTGCTCTCCACATTACAGATGGATTGATTCAGTAAAGGAAACCATGACCCTGAGTTTTCAAGACTTGAGCAGGTCTGCTGATGACAGGGTAGAGATCAGCTGAAGCTGATTTCGTGGCAAATAACATCAAGTCCAAAGAGAAATATTTCCAGTTTTTCCCAAATTCTGTGCACTTGTCTGTGCAAAGGTCCATTTAGGACATGCTTCCAGGCATGAGCGGGTAACCCAGTGCACAGTTTTAGCGTGGCTAAAACCACAGGGCTCAGAAAGTATATATAGATATCAAAGGTGGTGCTTAACTCAACTCAATATTAGACTTTTCCTTTGGTGCAAGGAATGGGCACAGTCTACCTGACAGCTATTTTATTTCAGGGTTGGGCAAGACAACCTTGAGTTATTATCATTAAGGCTGCAGACTAAAAATATATTTATTTAGGACCAAACACACTGAACTCAGTGGAACTCACTTCTGAGCAAGGATGCTAGAGACTGTCTGTACAACTTCTGTCCAATGCCATTACCTCTCCCCTGCAAATCAAGTATGTAGTCAAAGAACTACAGCCTGCTTACACTTCTGTGACCATCCCATCAAGAAAAGATTTCACCCTATAATTAGCTCCAGAAGAATCAATAAACCCAGCTTCAGTTTATCTACAATCCTCCCATGCGGTTTCTACAGATGAAACTGAAAGCTGGAGCTGTTGCTTGCTTATTATTCTGCTGTGCTAGAAGAACCAATTATTTGAGCTGCCATTTTCATAGTCCAAGCCTAACTTATAATCCTATTTAGTTTCACTCAAGATGCAATAAAGCTAACAAAGAACTACAAGCCAGAGAAATATAGTGTGTTTTACCCTGAAGCACACGCTTTCCATTTACATCAAATGCGGCTGTGAGTGCCATTAAGGCAAATGTTACCGCAGCATTAAGGAGTCAGAAGAACTTGGATTTGCGCCTTTCAAATCTCTGTGGGTCCTCTGCCACTAGAAGAGAGAAAGACAGAGAAAGAGAAATTGACTAAAGGCTCATCCAGACTGGTTATTTCTACTAATATGCGCACACCTCATTTCTTGTTGTTTCTTTTCACTTCCTTATCCAAACACCCTTCTGGTTTTTTAAAAACACCTATTGCAAGGGGCTGACGGGGATGTGACCTGCTCCACCTTCTCCTCCTGCTGCTTTGCTCACTTGCCACCTGTCCCCTGCCAGAAATGGAAAGGGCATCTGGGCAGCAGTAGGAGCAGCACTCGCCCCTCCACCACCACCAGAGAGCCAGAGAGGCAGCAAACCCACAAGGGGAATGCTCACATACAGTCAGACCTCCATATCCATGGATTTTTTTTTAATCCATGGATTCAAGCATCCACGGTTTGAAAATATTCCAAAAAGATATAATTTTTACAAAGGAAACCTTGATTTCGTCATTTTATATAAGGGACACCATTTTACTATGCCATTGGATTTAATGGAACTTGAGCATCCACAATTTTTTTTAATCTACATGAGGTCCTGGAAACAAACCCCAGTGGAAACCAAGGGCCCACTGTACACCCCACAGGCATTAACATCCCAGAGAAGGGGTGACCCGATCAGAGCCATCTCTTACTGGATTTCAACTATTCTCTGGATTGTTAACTAGTGCAATCCGTATCTCCCATACCCACTTAGTGATGCTGCTGGATTCAAACCCTAGTCTCCTGGAGTCCGAGTGCAGCCCTCACAACACTATACAATGCTGGCTCTTGATACATGCATGCATATGTACATATACGCAGAGAGGAAGGCTAGAATACTGTTGGTGAATTCAAAGCCTGTGTACATACTTTTTAATTTTAGGTAAGACAGGTAGACAGACAGACAGAATTATCAAAATATAAATATATAAACTTTAAATGAGAGAGGGAGAGAGGGAAGGAAGGAAGGAAGGAAGGAAGGAAGGAAGGAAGGAAGGAAGGAGAGAGACTTTTAATTAATCAGCAATGCCATTCTGCATCCCCTTTCCCACTGCACAATAGCTATACCCTTTGTGTTGCTGTTGTATATTTAGCATCTACAAGACTAGGTAAAGGGAGTTGGGAACTGCGTTGCCACCCCATTCCAGGCTTTCCCCCTTTGCACACAAGTGGGATTTCCCCTTTCAGGACCAAGGAATGGAGTGGCACTGAGAATTCCTCTGCTTGGGTCCTAGCTGGTGCAAGGTGGGCCAAAGTTTCAGAGTTTTCAACAGCAGTACTCCACTCACCTGTTCACTTGCTCAGCACTTGGAAAATGGGATGGAGGGTTATCAGCTCTTGGAGAGAAGAGAAGGAGATCAACAGCCCTCTTTTCTCCTAAAGCTTTTCTTCTTTGGCAGCATCGCAATGCATAAAGCTTGTGTGCGTGTCTCTGTGGGTGTGCCAGCAGCGACAGTAATGTGTCCTCTAGCCACTAACTGCTCAACTGCACCATTGATGAAACAGTCTCATGCATCTGGCTAATCTGCCCCATCTGAAAAGAATGCATTGGTCCTACAGCAGCAACACGATGGGCATGCAGTACTGGTGCTCCACATACTGCACCACAGCTCAGTTGCATAACAATCACTGTGTGTGTACTCCTCTCTCCAGAAGCTAAATCAAAGAAAACAGGTGAAGAGGTGAGTGGAACATTGCTGTTGAAGGCTCTGAAAGAGATCTGGTAATCTAGTTTCAGGACAGGGGCAATTTCAGTGTTGGGATTGCTGCATTCTGCCGCAGATGCAACTACGACACTATATCATTTTGTTTCCCTTGTGCTACACTAAATGGCACAGGACATCTAAAATGTTTCATGTAAATTGGTTTTTGTTTGTTTGTTTCACAGTGAAAATAAAACTTGGCATAATATCAAGAGACTGGTAATACACTTCACAAACAGTAGGATCCTGTAACCCATTAAGAGGAATATTTTAATACTGAGATGGAATCATTCTGGAGCTAGCCACACAAGGGGCCCTTTCATACTATACATTTGTAGCACTATGATTCTACTTTAACTGCCATGATTTCATCCTATGGCATCCTGGGATTTGTAGTTTACGGAAGGTACTTCTTTTTTTAAAGTTTTATTAAGTTTTTTTAAAAAAAATACAAACACACATTCTTAAACACTAACACACAAGCACTCTAAAAGATTACATAACAAATATTCGTTTGATTGTGTTCTTACTCGGAGAAGTTCTTCAGTCAGTTCAAAGCTATCTCACATCTCTTTCCAATCCTCTTCTACATCAGCTACCCACTCCTATGCCCTCCAAAAGGTTGAGTCAAACTTCTACTCTTTCCTTAAACTTTCTTTGTCCCTCATCCCTATATCTACCATTCCAATTTCCTTATCTTCTCCTTCATATTGTCTGTCTATCTACATTCTTCTCATTCTTCACTTATCACTCATCTTCCAGTCATACCTACTCCTACCTCCTTCACTTTCTTGACCTTCTTCTCTTTCCATTCCCTTCTCCGGTCTTATTCATCTTAACACGGAGGGTACTTCTAAGTAGAATTCTAAAACAGAGAGCTCCTGTAGTGTCCCACCAAACTATTAACCTCAGGATTTCATTGTATGCTAGCGGAATCATAGTGATATAACTGTATAATGTGAAAAAGCAGGAGACCATATGGCCCTCCACATATTACTCTCATCACAATTCACCACTGCCAGGCAGGCTGTACTCAACAACATCTGGAGGGTCACATGTTTGCCAGCCTGCTATACAGAACAAACAAAAACTACTCAGCAGCTGGATGGATCTAAAAGGCTGAAATCCTACATGTGTGTGTAGCTCCACATGTGAAGTTCCATGTCCTTCCAATGCCTGTCAGCTGTCAAATCCTGTGAGAGGTCCCTTCTGCTCTTTCTTACCAGTGAGGAGGAGATAATGAAGGAGGTGATTCAGTCCATAGAGAAGCAGCTAGTCTCAGCTCAGTTGGGGTGGGGGAGAAATGAGGGTGCACTCTCAAACAGAGTGCACTTACTTGCCTTTTCCTTCCCTTAAGAGCTCATGGTCTGAATCGCCTTCCCTTCTTTCCACTTCCCACTTGGTAAGGGAATTTAGCAGCCCCTTCCAAGCCTTGGTAACTGGTAGTTGAACATTTGTTGATGGAGTGCAAGGGCAAGAGACTCTGTGACCCATCCAAAAATGCACTTATGTGCCCATAAGCTATATTTATGCTGGCGCAAATCACTAACAGCAAATTGCCAGTTTTACCTAGCAGTGACTGGTGGTTTCCCTATCATAAAAGCTGTGAATCTGCTGTGGGTTTAATGGTGTTGTCCAAGATGCCAACATCCTTCTCCAAAACAGGAAAGTGCCTTTAAAGTTCAGACTTAGGACTTTATCACAATCGGCTTTTAAAAAACCAAAAAAAGTTTGATAACAACACCTATAGCAATACCTATCACACACAATGCCATCTTGTCATCACTACCTTGTCCTCCAAGTGTGGTTAGTTCCACTGACAAGGAAAACCTGTCAATAACCTCCCAATCGTGCTGATATAGAGCTATCCTTCAGGGGCCATAAGTCGCTCCTGCAACAGTTCCAGGACTGGGCAGCCACACAGTGTCAGTATCTCCTCTCTCCCCACTCTTCCTCCCTTTTGCTATTCCAGAACAGCCTTTCTTATTTTGTTTTTACATTTTTTCCCATTAAACTCTATTTGCATAACTCCAGAATTGTGGGGGTTTGTTTTTGTTTTTTAAAAAGTCATGAAAGGCACAATTTGTAGAGCATAGGTAAGGGAGGTGGGGTTAAAGAAAAGAGTGAAAGAGGATGAGGGGAAACAATAGCCGGGTGATGCTGATGAAGGGACATGTGATAGGGAGTGCTCTTAAACTGGTATATATGCACTTCTCTTCATTAACACAATCATGGCAAGAACGGAAATGGTATGATAAACTCCTAAGACCCTGAGTGAATTCACAGACACAGGGGGAGATGAGAGTCACGAGCTGCCATGGTTTTTACCTTCTGTTATTATCCTGTTCTGACTATAAGGCACCACAAACCCAATCAAGGATGCCAACTGCCTACTACTTAAGCAATTTCAGTTTTGCATTTAATTCTCACAGCAATAGAACAGTATTTGTCACAGGCTCAGTTCCAACAGTAGCTGGAGAAAAATATTCTCACAACTGCAGTCTGGAACAGATGTTTAACATCACTGAACAGAATGACTCTAGGATTCACACAGGGAAAGAATACCCTTCCTCCAACACTCAAACTTCACATGCCAATGCGTTTCCAGAACTACCAGCAAGGGAATGAGCCCTTTTGTGGTCAGAGAGCAATGAGAAATCTCTGTCCTTTGGTTAACATCGCCTCCTGGCCTGGGCTACCAAGTGTGCTGAGTGCAGATTGAGGTGCAATGCTACTTCCAATGCTTCTATAAGGCCGTGTCTCATAGTGGGATGTAAACGGAAGCAACCTTAGTTGACTGCAGAAACAGAGACAATCTTTTGTGGACGCAGTGGCTTTTGTGGATGTACAAAAGCTTCCATGAGCTTTGCTTATTCCAGGGAGGGAAACGGGCCATAAGTGTTAAGCCTTCCAACCCAACATCAATCTCACTTTTGAAGTGCTATTAGATTTCCTGAGCCATCACATCACCAGTCAGGCCTGCTAAGCCCTTTGCTCCCTCACTGCAGAGGCGGTTTCGAAGCAAAGGGTTTGGTCATCCCTTCCTGCATTGAACCTGAATTGCAGCCAGAACTTTCATATTATTGCACTTCATAAGCAACATTGTTTTGGCCACATTGTGACTTTTTGCTGCCCTGGAAGATTTAGTTAAATAATAAGGATTACCTTGTGGGCCCAATGCCAGTTATTCATTTGCCTCTTTCCAAATGTGCTTTTTAAATCTTGTGCTAGGGATTTTTTTAAAAAATAATAATATTTTTATTAAAACAATCATAGTAACATAATAGTACATGCATAAAGATAAAAAAAACAATTTCCTCTATATCTAAAAAGCATACATGGCAAAATCCAAAGAGAATAACTACCAAAAGCAAAAGCAAAATAAAAATAAAAATTGGCGTGTCTTTGCATTTACTGTGGGAATGTTCCCTGATATAGGATCAGTCTGCCTTCTTCACAGGGTCACAACAGGACAAATTCTGACCTCTCATATATACTTTGGTCTCCAGAGAATTACTTTAATTTTAACCAGACATTTCTCATCTTCTTACAACTTTCCTTCTGTTTAGTCTCCATTTTACAGTCCAGTAGCATTCTTGTTTCTTTATTACTATAGATGACTGATTCTTCTTAAAGTGTTCATGGTAATTTTCACTTGCCTGGCAAGATCTATTTAGAGCCAGAGGCTTTAGGGCAGGGTCTACTCTTTAGTGGTCCCAATTTAGCATTCTGTATTTGCTCCATTCTAAAATATTAAAATGCTTCTGCTAAGGCTTGTTCAGTGGCTGTAAAAGATTTTTTTTAAACAATCTGCTGGTATTTTTGCTTCTGCCCTTTTTGCCTTTGGTCAACCACAGGAAAGTGGTCCCAAGAATTTCCCAGAAACTGAGTTTGACCCTTGGGCTGAAAAATGTCTTCTACACTATTCATTCCCACAGCAAAGTCTTCATATTTATTTATTTATTTATTTAGACCTTTAGCAGCAGGAATGCAACATTAGAAATGAATTCATTCAATCAATCAAGGAAGCCGTGACGGTCCTGAGTTTGCAAGACCTGAGAAGGTTTTGTCAACCAGGGCTCTTGGAATTCTCAAATAAAGTAAAAACCTACACAAGCCTGCATTTCATTTTCAAATAGCAACTCCCAAAACAAGCATCATAGGCTGCTGCCAGACTGCAAAACTAATGCAGTTTGACAACACTTTAACTGCCATGGCTCAATACTATGGAATTCTGGAATTTGTAGTTTCTTGTGACACCAGACACCTCAGAAAGAGAATAAATATCTCACAAAACTACAAATTCCAGAATTCCACAGCACTGAGCCATGGAATTTAAAGCAGTGTCAAATATAAATTCTGCAGTGTAGATGTAGCCACGTATAGCTATAGGATGCAATTAAACCCGTTACTTTCTTAGATTTTACTACCGGGTTCTTAAAGCTATTTTTTACATTTTAAGTATGCTCCCCAAAATATAATTTGTCCTTATGCATGAGTGAAAGACAAAACACAAGGGGCTAAGGTTGTTCACGGGTCACTATGCTAGACATTCATGGAGTGGAAAATATGCATTTGCAACCATGTCAGGTACAAAGAGGTCCTAAGGAATATCTTCTCCTGGAGGCAACTTTGCTTATGATCCAAAGACAGAACAGCAGTGGCTCACCTTGCATGCCTTGTGGGGCCATTTAATAATTAATTAACAAATTAATTATTGTATTTGAGTATAAAGGCTACTGAATTTCAGTGGTAAAACAAGTTACACGGAGTGCATGTGCATTATCTATCCATCTTCCAAACTGTCACTTACTTAAACCGGTACAGGTCATTTACATAATATGAAAAGCCCTGCCCCAATATTTTGCCATTTAAATGTTGGTGTTTTTTGTACCCAAATTCAAGCTATGAAGTGGGGATTGGTTTTGATTTGGAATATTGCATACACTGACCTAGACAGAAGCCCCACTGAACACAATACTCTGAAATAAATAAAGCAGGGGTGGACAAACTAACCCTACTGGGAAGGGCAATATTATATCCCTTCCTCTCCGCTCCCTCTGCTATTTGAGTATTAACTACGTTTGCACTTTAAACTCAGTTTGCATCAGTGAAAATAAGCTGAAGACAAAGCAGAAAAAGTGGGACGAGGAGAGAATAACTGGGACATTTTAAAAGCAGCTGGAAATGACAGAGGAGTAACCAGGACTATCCTTGATAAATTGGGACAGTCGGAGGATATGCTTGGCTTGAGCCAACATGGTCTGTAAGTTTGAGTGTTGAGCCATGACTCTGTGAGACCAAGGTTCAAATCCCTTCTTAGCCCTGGAAATCCACTGGGTGACTTTGGGTAAGTCACTTTCTCACCCTAAAAGAAAGACAATGGCAAACCTTGGGATTAATCTGGCCAAGAAAACCTTATGATAGGGTTGCCATAAATCAGATTTAACATGAAAGTACATAACAACAAAAAATAAGTCAGTTTAAAATAAAAGCAAGAAAAATGTGTTTCTTTGAATCCACTGCACATCCATATTCAAATATCTTAGGTTCAACTGGAGGACACAGAATCTGTCACCTTCACTTTCTCCCACATTCAAATTACTGCTTCATCGTGAAGTCAAAGTCAACTTGGAGGCAGCTAACATCAAGAGCTATTTTCTATCAAATGGATGAAGAAATTTGGAGAACGTGGTCAGTAAATTCTTACCATCTGCATTAGCTAAATACTCTAAGTACAGGATATTCCTAGCATGGACAAGATCACCTGCCCTTATGTTTAAAGATAAGGAACCAGGGAAAAGATAAGAAATGAGGGGTAAAAAAAATAAGTGACAAACCTAATACAGCACCACAAACACATTTACTGTATTAATGCACAGGAATTTAAAGACAAAGCCTCTGCTTAGCTACACAAATCAGTTTCATTTATTCCAACATGCAATTTTTAAAAATCTTTCATTCTTCCTATGGAGTTTATTAAGAAATTTGCAAATACTGGAAGTTAAAAAAAAGAACCCAACAAAATTCTCAGTTGCAACTTCTCAAAGTGTACAAAAGCCATCACACTCATTTTGTTGCTCTCCAGAGTTGAATCATATTTTGGTCCTAGGTTCAGAGTCTATCAGGTTAAATGATGACAATTTTTAATGTTGATTTAAAAAAAAAAGTCTTACCTCTTTCCAGTGGCTTCAAGGCAATGTACATGGTTCTTCCCTTTGCTACTTTATATTCACAACAACTCGGCAAGATAAGTCAGAGCCCGATGTCACCCGACAGGTATTGTGCTTCTGTATAAATTAGAATCTAGATTTCCTATATCCTCTCAGCTCATAACTGCTACACCACACAGTGCGGCTTCTAGCTGGCTGCACACAGCTTTGCAGATCAGAAGGAAAAGCTGATCGGTCCACTAGTGTAGCCTGAAGGGAAATCCAGCAAAGTACTCTCCCAGACCCACCTAAATATTCTGAAGGCACCAGATCCTATCTTATCTTGGAAGCTAATCAGGGTCAGGTCTGACTAGTTATTTGCATGAAGGACTACCAAGAAATATCAGGTGCTTCTGTTTCAGAAGACAGCAACAGCAGACCACCCTTCTTGTTATTGTTGTTGTGTACCTTCAGGTAGTTTCTGGCTTACAGTGACCCTAAGGCAACCCTACTATGGGGTTTTCTTGGCAAGATTTGTTCATGGGGCTTGCCTTTGCCATCTTCTGAGTCTGAGAGAATGTGACTTGGCCAAGGTCACCCAGTGGGCTTACATGGCTGAGCTGGAATTCAAACCCTGGTCTCTAGAGTCATAGTCCAGTGCTCAAAGACTGGCTCTCTACCAGTGTGTTCCCTGCCTAAGAAAAAAAACTATGAAATTTATGGGGTTGCCATATGATGACAGGCAACCTAAAGGCCTATGTTCACACTCATCCAGTAAGGAACTTAGCATGGCTGGCAGCAAAATGGGCATCTACTGAGTAAGTATTCATAGAATTGGGCTGCACAGGACTGGGCTACATGTCCACTACAAACAACTCAAAGACACATCAGAATACATAAACGATAACCATCGGCATAGGCAAACCCTTCCGCTTGATCCAAACTCTGACTTCTGAGTTTGGTATTTGATGCATTTCTCAACAAAACAAGGAAGAGATGACAATCATATATATATATATATATAAAAATTTAGGACCAAATTATTATGTTAACGGGGTGCTTCCTCTAGCCTCCTTAGCACAAAGCATGGGTTGTTGTTTTTTTACCCCAAAGAAAAAACTCATGTAGTGTGGTAATGGGAAATCTAGGGGCCCATTCACATTACACAGTTACAGTGCAATGATTTCACTTTAACTGACTATAGATGTGTAGTCTAAAAAGGCGCTAGGTCAGGAATGCAGCACAGAGAGAAGGAGTAAGCCCTTTCCATTTAGGATGCATTCTCAGCAAATAACAACTCCTCTCTCTCCATAAAGAGACTAGCTATTGCAAAAATTTTCTAGATATCTCCAGCAGCAGCACCACACACATAAATACACACTGCTTCTGCTGTTTGTCAAGAAGAAAATAGGCACGGTGCTAAGTACGCAGTGGAAATAACATAGAACAATTGTAAGATGCAGTTGATTTCTTAGAAATCCTGTAAATTTATTTGTAGAACTTCCTTACATGTAGATCTGGGACAGAGCTTGGAAATATTCCTTCTTTAGACTACAAAGCCCAGAATCATACAAAGCCCAGGATAGTCAGTGGCCATTCTAGCTGGGAGATCCTGAGAGACTTCGGTCCAAATAAAGTAAAGAGTCAATGGCACTTACATAAGTGTTACATGACTAAGGTCCTAGACACACTGCAGAAATAATACACTTTGAGACCGCTTTAGCTGCTCTGGCTCAGTGCTAGGGAATCCTGGGGATTGTAGTTGATTGTGACACCAGAGCTCTTTCTGACAGAAAAGGCTAAATAATCTCACAAAACTACAGGTCCCAGGGTCCCCTAGCACTGAGCCAGGGCAGTTAAAGTGGTCTCAAACTGGATCATTTCTGCAGTGTGTTTTGGCACTCTGTTCCCATTGATTCAATGAGTTTATGCTAGTTGGGACTAAGATTTGCGTTTAGGCTTCCTCATAATTTGGCCAAATTCTGGTGCAGAACTGCTGAGTAAGATCCTTTTGAAAGAAATGCACATAGAGCATCTAACAGAAAAACTGAACAGTTAAATTCTCTTCCGTCTACAAAACAGACAAAAAATAGCAAACATGCCTGCAGTCTTTTTCTTTAACATCCCACTTAGTTCCTCCCAGACTAAGAAGAATGCTTTTTGTTTTTTGCCAAAGCCTCTTCTTGTAATTAATTACTTCCCAACACTTTTGCTGACAAACTGGACCACGTAGTCAGCAAAGCAAGGTGGCCAACGTGCCTTCATGCCAATCCCATTGCAAGAAAGAGGGCCAAAGGCTGCAGAAACAGGATTTCGCACTAATGGGTTACAGCAACTCTTCCAATGCTAGGAAAAATAACAAAAGACAAAAATCCACCATACTGAATTTCTGAATTTTTTCTATTCTCCACCAATGAAGTTGCTGCAAGGGGGGGGGGGGGGGATCTGCCTGAGCCTGCATTTTTGTACTTTGCAACAACATTTATTTCTATATTTCGGGATTTATGAGACAGCTCCCCTCATCTCTACTATATACAGCAAAATGTGAAAAAAACACAGTACAATGAAATGATAAGAAAAACTATCAAATTAGATGTCGAAATACAATTGTTAGTCCCAGCTAAAATCAACGGAACGTACACAGGTGCTGCCTTAACAATGTTTGGTTCATGGATCTATTTTAGTTGGGGCTAACAACTGGATTTCGGCAGGAATTAACAATTATACCCAGGGTGCATCTACACTGCAGAAGTAATGCAGTCTGGCATCACTTTAACTGCCATGACTCCATCTTACAGAATATTGGGATTTGTAATTTTGTGAAGTGCCATCTCTCTTTGGCAGAGACGGTTAAAGACCTTGTAAAACTACAAATCTCAGGAGTCCATAGTGTGGTGCCACGGCCTCTTAAAGTGGTGTCAAACTGCATCATTTCTACAGTGCAGATGAACCCCAGGCAGTATCATTACAACTGCTGTCAGTTTCTCTATCTTTGCTTAACCTAATAGTCTAAGCTGCATCTAGAGATAGTTATCTTCCAACAGACCTACTTGAACCCAAGGGGGCAAGCTAGTTGTTGCTAAAGTTGCAGGGGATTCAGTGAGTTTACCTGAAGTATGACCAAGGCTCATTCCAGCGCCAACATGGGCCTGATTCCCACTACCTTTTAGACCAGCTCGCAATGATGATGATGATGATGATGATGATGATGATGATGATGGTTATGAAATAATCTGCAGCCAAGGGAAGGTCTACAACTTTGGTTAAAAACACACATGGAATAACGAAGGGAAGGTGTTAATGAAAACAAACACGAAGTTCATCAGTTTGAAAGGAACCAATCTGCATCCGGTGCAGCAGTTACAGCCCTGTCCAACATACTGTACTAAAGAATATACGCAGGCCATAGTATACTCACGCTTGGAAGGAAATCGACCTGGGTTCCTTCCTTAAAAATATTGTTTGGAAAGGTAGGGCAAAACTCTGTAGCATGAAAGGGATCTGAAGGAGTTTCTATTGATTTCTCCCCTTGCAGATCTCAAGCCTTGGTCTCTAAAGAGCAGCAGGAACCACCAGCAGCTTTGGAAACTGCTTAGGCCAAAGCTCAAGAGCTTCCAGTCTAAAGTGGTTTCATGCCATATACTTTTTGGGTTTTTTGGCCTTGAGTCCCACTGAAAAAAAAAGGCAGGACAGAAATTAAATAACTAGAAAGAGGGAAAGGAAGAGAAAAGAAAAGAAAAGGAGTTTCCTATAGTGACCAGAATTCTGAAGCAGTAAACTAAAGACTTTTTTCCAGGAGATTCCCCTATCACTCTTCCATCCTAGAAATATTTTATCAGCCTCCTTTCTCCCTTACTTTTCAAAGTACTGTATGGTTGTTTTTTTTACTCTTCTCCAGTCCTCTGATATAACAGGATCTCTGGTTCAAACCACACTGCAGAAATTATCCTCTTTGAGATTATTTTAAGTGCCCTGGCTCAGTGCTAAGCAATCCTGGGAATTGTAGCTTATTGTGGCACCAATCTGGCAGAGAAGGATAAATGTTTCACCAAACCACAGTTTCCAGAATTCCCCAGCACTGACCCAGGGCAGTTAAAGAGGTCTCAAACAGGATTATTTCTGGAGTGGAGTTTATCACACAGGAGGAATTTCTCTTAATTTTGAATGAAAAGAAAGTGGGGCCAGAACACATTCACGTGAATTCGCTAGTTCATCAAATTTGCGTGAATTCAAATTGCATTCGAACTGACTTCCCATTGCCCAAAATAGCTTGCCATTGCCCAAAATTGTGGTAGTCTATCACACAATAACATTAAACCCCATGATTGCATTCGGCTTGCCCTTGGATGATACTTCCAATTTCCCTTGTCTGACAACGTCCAGTGTGTTTTGGACCTCTGTGTACAGATCCCAGCTGGCATCCTAGGAGCAAGTCACTCAGCAAGCCTTTTTGCTAGTCCTATACTTACAGATGCCATGGACATGGCCTCTGAGCATGTGCAGGGTGCCTCCCTTCTCTCAAAGGTCCACCAGAGCTGGCACCAAAGCAATCCAAGAACTGCAGGTCTGAGTTTCCCATAGATTAATGCAGAGTTTCCTCAGGGAGGCTCTGCCCCAGGCATCTCCCAGACCCTTCCACTTTTATTGTTATCTGGAGACCAGGGTTCGAATCCTGAGCAGCCACCAGACCCACTGGGAGACTTTGGGCCAAGTCACACTCTCTCAGCCTCAGAGGATGGCCATATGCCAACCCCCCCTTGAAGGAAACTGGCCAAGAAAACCCCATAATAGGGTTCCCTTTAATGTCACCATAGGTTGGAAAGGACTTGAAGATGCACAACCGCCACCAACAAATACATCTACCTATCTATATAGTATATATCTATCGATGTCTATAGATGTCGATAGACTCTGTCTCTATATCTGTAGGTAGATATAGATATAGACAGATAGGTAGAAAGATAGATGTATACAGATATATCTGTAGATAGGATAGAGATAGATAGATAGATAGATAGATAGATAGATAGATAGATAGATAGATAGATAGGTATAGATATAGATAGGATATATATATATATAGAGAGAGAGAGAGATCTATATAGATATACAGGATAGATAGATAGATAGATAGAGGTAAATAGATAGACAGATAGAGAGATAGAGGTAGATCTATATTGATAATTCTACAGATAGATAGATAGATAGATAGAGGTAGATCTATATTGATAATTCTATAGATAGATAGATAGATAGATAGATAGATAGATAGATAGATAGATAGATAGATTTCTATAGATAGGATAGAGATAGATAGATATTTCGATAGATAGATAGAGATATTTCGATAGATAGATAGATAGAGAGAGAGAGATATATAGGTCTATATAGATATATCAACAGATAGGATTGATTGATTGATTGATATATAGATCTATTTAGATATAGATTAGATATCTGCCTGGATATCTCTATATAGATGTGTGGAGAGAGAGGGGGGAGAGGGAGAGGGAGAGGGATGAGCTAGGCCTGGCTCTGTGTGGGTGGGGAAGGAGGGCCCTCCTGGGCCTGGCCTCTCAGGGGCTGAGGGGGGAGAGGTCCCTGGGACTAGCCCGGGGAGGCTGGGGAAAGCTGGCTGCCCAGGGGAGTCCTCCTTTTCCCAGGACCCGTCCTCCATTCCAACCTTCTGCCAGGAGGAATGCCACAAGGGCCCTTCCTTTGGAGCAGGACCAAGCAGCCTGCCTTCACATTGATATGCAAGGTGACCCAAAAGGGGGGGGGGAGTGTCCTCCTTTTCCCAGGACCCGTCCTCCATTCCAGCCTCCTGCCCACCTTTCCCACACGGGGGTCCTCCATTTGGCCCTGCCTGGTCCTCCTTGGCGGGGGAGGGCACCCCATGAAGAGGAACTACAGCTCCCTCCCCTTCTCCTCCCTTTCCTTACCTCTCAGGTCCTCCCTTTAGAGCAGCAGGGTCTTGAGCTTGCATTGCCTCGTGTCCTCCTCTTTTGGTCTTGCATGCCCTCCATTTGGCGGTGCTTGGTCCTCCTTGGCTGGGGATGATGGGCACTGCAATCCCCTTCCACCTCTGGAGGGCCACAGGGTCCTCCTAGTGTCCCCCTGGATGCCATTCCTCTCCTTTAAAAGAGTGGGATCTCTATTGCTGGGTGCCTTCATGCTGCCCTTTCTTTTCAGCTTTTCTCTGAAACAAATCAGGGCAGCTTGCAAACTATATATGAGACACTCCCTTGCCTCCAGGTAAGTCAGCTTGCAATTTATGATGATGACTTTAAGACAACCCTATCCTGGCAAGTTTCTTCAGAGTTTGGCCATTGCTCTCCTCGGAGGCTGAGAGAGTGTGACTTGCCCAGTGGATGATGAGCTAGGATTCGAACCCTGCTCTCCAAAGTCTGCCTTTACTGAGCTGCATCCCCTCCCCACCCAAAAAGAAAGAGACTCCAAGTAGCCAAGGAAATAGAAGAAGTTTTGGGGAAACATGCACCTGGGCACCAAGGGGAGGACAAAATAATAATCATCATCATCATCTATCATCATCATCATCATTGCTTGTTGGAAGAAATAATAATAATAATAATAATCTATCATCATTTTCTATTATTATCATCTATCAGCAGCAGCAGCAGCATTGCTTGTTGGAAAATAATAATAATAATAATCTATCATCATCTATCTTCTATCATCATCATCAGCATCATCCATCTATCCATCATCTATCATCATCACCTGTCATCACCTGTAATCATCAATCATCATCATCTATCTTCATCATCATCGTTGTTTGTTGGAAGAAACTCACCTTAGCTCCAGTCTGAGGGAGAGTGAGGTGCCATCCTCAGGCGGCAGATATTGTGGGGACGGTGCTGGAGGGCCAAGCTGTGTTGCTTGCCTTGTGTCCTCAGGTGAGGCAGAGGAGGCACTGCCTGGTCCACAATGCTGGAGGAAGGCTTTTAAACCTCCATTCCTCTTCTTTCTGTCCTTTGCCTCAGGCAGCAAAATGCCTTGGACACCCTCCTCCCTCCCTCCCTACTCATGCCCACAAAGATGCACAGGCACAGCACACACCCTGTGCAATTTCTTTGCCTGCAGAAAGTCCTGGGTTCAGTCTAGGACATCCCTGCAGGGATGTTTCAGAGGGAGAAAGCCTGGAGAGCCACCCCTAGGCAGTGTGTGTGTGTGTGTGTGTGTGTGTGTGTGTGTGTTTTGTTTTTCTGATGTTCTGAGCTGCTCTGATCTTTCAGGACTCTCCCTTGCCATGAGGCGCAGTGAGACAGCTACCCCTGCAGATCATGGTTCCTGCAAAAAGAGCAGCCCAGGATTGTTTTCTCACCACTTTGCTCAGTCTGGAGAAGCGCTTCTAAAAGCCTGGCAGTGTGGACTCTGTGCGTATTTGTCTGTGTGTGTTTTTCTGAACTGCTCTGATCTCCAGAACTATCCTTTACCATGAGGCAGAGCGAGGAACTACCTCTGCAGATCCTGGTTATTGTCAAAGTATTGTTTTCTTATCACTGTGTTTTTACCATCAGGGACATGGAAGAGGTCCTTGTGCAATGTTTGTGCCCATGTACCCCCCACACAAGCGCACATGCCAGATGGACCAAGGGTAAAAGGACTACGGAAGGCATGTTTCAGAAGAGATTGAGAAAGGGAAGCACACTCTGTTCACCTTGCACAACTCAGCATCCATGAGACGGAGGATATGTCCAACTCTGCTGGCTGCTTTTAACACTGCTGGAGCTGCTGTCTGTTTGGCAGAGCAAGGTGAGAGCAGCATCCCACTAGGGATGCCAAGGGGGCTGCAGTGGCTTCTTTGGCAGCAGATCGTGTAGATCATGTTTTGGTCTGTGTTGCATTGTGTTGTTTTAAAAGGGGTGTGTGTATCCAGAATGGTACTCCCACCACCTTCACTTTTTCGGTTGCCAAACAGGCAGCAGTTCCAACAATGATAAAAGTAGCCAGTGAACTCTGAGCATGGATAACAGAAGTTCCTCTGAATAGTATTATCTGACTTAACCTTACGTTCAGATAGGTTCTCACCTACTGCTCCATTCAGAATTTCCCAAATGGTTCTGCTCTGCCCTGCAAAATTATTATTATTATTATTATTATTATTATTATTATTATTATTATTATTACTATTATTTACTTGTCCCAAGACTGGGACCTAGAGCAGCTCATAACATTAAATTAATATTAATATTAAAATAGATTACCTGTCAAAAGTATCCTCTGTTTTGTGGATGCTGAGCCATGTGAAATAAACAAAGCGTACTTTTATAGTTTTCTGTGGGTTTTTCGGGCTATGTGGCCGTGTTCCAGAAGAGTTCATTCCTTCTAAACTCTTCTAGAACATGGCCACATAGGCCAAAAAACCCACAAAAAACTATGGATGCCGCCATGAAAACTTTCAACTTCACAGAGTGTATTTTTCTTTCCCAGTACTACATCTAACATTTCCTTTCATGTATCTTTATAAACAGGCTTCCTTTTCCACCATGAGGCTGTTCTCTCCTGAAGAAAGGTAGATCCCTCCTTTTCTTTATTGTAAGCTGATAAATGTCCAAGTTTACAGACACTAAACTGAGGCTTGAGGTATCATAGCAGGAAGGAGGGGGCAGTTAACTCAGGTCCAAAACACACTGCAGAAATAATCCGGTTTGAGACCACTTTCATAGAATCATAGAGTTGGAAGAGACCACAAGGGCCATCCAGTCCAACCCCATTCTGCCATGCAGGAACTCTCAATCAAAGCATCCCTGACAGATGGCCATCCAGCCTCTGTTTAAAGACCTCTAAGGAAGGAGACTCCATTACACTCTGAGGGAGTGTGTTCCATTGTGGAAGAGCCCTTACTGTCAGGAAGTTCTTCCTAATGTTGAGGTGGAATCTCTTTTCCTGGAGCTTGCATCCATTGCTCCGGGTCCTAGTCTCTGAAGCAGCAGAAAACAAGCTAGCTCCCCCCTCAATATGACATCCCTTCAAATATTTAAACAGGGCTATCATATCACCTCTTAACCTTCTCTTCTCCAGGCTAAACATCCCCAGCTCCCTAAGTCGTTCCTCATTGGACATAGTTTCCAGACCCTTCACCATTTTGGTTGCCCTCCTTTGGACACGCTCTAGTTTCTCAACATCCTTTCTAAATTGTGGTGCCCAGAACTGGACACAATATTCGAGGTGGAGCCTGACTAAAGCAGAACAGACTGGAACTATTACTTCCCGTGATCTAGACACTATTCTTCTATTGACACAGCCTAAAATTGCTTTGGCCTTGTTAGCTGCCACATCCCACTGTTCACTCATGTTCAACTTATGGTCTACTTGGACTCCCAGATCCCTTTCACACGTAGTCCCGTTCAGCCAGGTGTCACCCATCCTATATCTGTTAATTTCATTTTTCCACCCTAAGTGCAGTACCTTACATTTCTCCGTGTTGAAATTCATTTTGTTAGCTTTGGCCCAGCTTTCTAATATATTAAGGTCATTAATTTAACTGCCCTAGTTCAATGCTAGGGAATTCTGAGAACTGTAGTTTTGTGAGACATTTAGCCTTCTCAGTCAGAGAGCTCTGGTGCTACAATAAACTATAATTCCCCGGATTCCCTAGCAGTGAGCCCAGGCAGTCTCAAACTAGATTGTTTCTGAAATGCGTTTTGGACCTCAGTACATAAACCTCATGCTTATCAAAATCTGTATCAAAACCTGGTATGTATCAAAACCTGGATTCATTGTTTCCAAAGTGCTGCTGAAGAGAATGAGACAGAAAAAAACATTTGATCACATTCCCACTCTGCTCTTATAAATAATGGAAATAAGTCACTCCCCTCTTTTTTATTATCCTAATGTGGAAATGTGGATAAAATGTTCTGATCTTCAGGGTCATCCCCATCACGAGGCACAGTGAAGCAGCCAACTCAGGCTGCAGATTATAGGTATTATGAAAGGGGGCTGCTATCAGTGACAAGGAAGAAGTACCTGTAAAATGTTAACAAAATAACTTGGCTTTGGTTGCTGGGATGGCTTAGGGAGGTGCCACCACTTTGTCTTGGTTGGAAAAATGTCTCGGGTCGGTCCTGTGAATCACAGTGTCCCAAGATACCAACTTCTTCACTACTGGGTTTTATTTGGCTGTGCTTCGACAGCATTGGAAAATGACTAATGTGTCTTTGTAATCTTTACTCTTTTGGCATATGTATGAACAGGAGCACAGTGAAGGCAAATATCATCTGAAGGTGCTTTTAGGTGAAGCTTTTGTTACCTAACCATTTTCACAAAATTGTTTCATAGAATTTTTGGGGAGACAGAAGATGCTGGCTTCTACTTCAAACTCTCTTCTAGCTGAGTTTCATGTATTGCTCCTTCATCTTTTTCTTTTTCACACAGGTGCACTCACAAACACACTCATGCATGCACACGTGATGTGGTAAAGAAGAGCTAGTTGAGCAATATCTTCCTGGGTGCATCAACAATGCAGAAATAATGCAGTCTGACACCATTTTAAATACTGTAGCTCCATCTTATGGAATCCTGGGATTTGTAGTTATACAGGGTTTTTAGCCTTCTCGACAAAAATGCTGGTGCCATATATAACTACAAATCCCCATATTCTGTAGGATGAAGCCATGGGAATTAAAGTGGTGTCAAACTGCATTATTTTGACAGTGTAGATGCACTCCCTGTTGGCAGCACTAGCTGATTTCTGTCTGGAATCTCATTTATAAGTGGACACCGCAAAGTGCCTGCCATTTCCAGGCAGGTGCTATGGTGTCCAGCACCACTTTAATTTTCTTCCAGTTTTGCTAGAATAAGAGCTATACTACATGTGATATATTCATTCCTAGCTTTTGTGTGGCTGAGCTAGTATCAATGGAAGAGTCCTCTCGTGGATAGCAGAAGTTGTACAGGAGGGTGTTCCGATTAGGACCATAGCAGAGGGACAAAATACCACTTCTCAATATGCCACAGTTCCAAGCCATTGTTCTCTTTTTCTGCTACCTATTTATACATTAGTTTTAATTGATATTTCTACTACCAGGGATGGGGAGATGTGGCTGTAAAATTCAAGGGATGCAGGAGGCTGCCTTCACTTGAGACAGACCACTGATCCATCTAGTCCATGGTTCTCAACCTTCCTAATGCTGCGACCTTTAAGACAGTTCCTCATGTTGTGGTGACCCCTAACCATAAAATTGTGGTGTCTCGGTTCCTAAGACCATTGGAAATATGTGTTTTCCGATGGTCTTAGGCGACCCCTGTGAAAGGGACATTCGACCTCCAAAGGATTCGCGACCCACAGGTTGAGAACCACTGTTCTAGATGAAGGGCAGGTGGGCAAGCAGGTAAGAACTGAGGGTGGACTTTATTGTTTGCCACTGTGTGTCTTTGTGTCCTTCATCCATTACCAAAATTGCTTCTGGGAGGTTCAATAAGATCTCTGGCAAAGCAGTGAGCACCAAGGCGAGGCAACATCCATGGCTGGCTCCTCAAGAGGTTTCCAAAAAGGTGGTCAAGGTGACACTACCACCCAAGGGCACAATAAGGATATTTTTTAATAAACAACTATGAAGTTTATCACACAGAGGGCAAGTTGGTAAAATCCCATGCAGAAATGAGATTTTAAAATCCAGATGTTGTTTGTCAGATGCATTGGCATGAAAGAGAAATAACATGAAAATAATCCAAACGGAAAGCTAAATTTCAGAATTTAGTGAATGTAAAAAGGAGCTGATTTTGACGACTTTGCCTTCGGATTATTTTCGCATCATTTCTCTTTCACGCAAACATTGTCTGAAAAACATCCTGCAAATGCGGGTTATTTCCAGTTTAAATTTAGTTTCTGGATGGGATTCATCCCGTGTGATAAACTCATATGAAACCATCTTCTTCCACTGTTGTGGCTGGAATACCTATTCTGCTAAGGAAGCAGGGAAATTGGAAGAGCTGCTGCCTGGAGAGTCACATCATGGGCTTTTCAGTTTCCAGCTCCAGGGATCCAGAATGCCTTCCCTCCTCCCAAAAAACAGGGATGTTTGCCCATCCCTCTCCCTAAATATTGTTAACCTGGGGCCATGAAACTGCTGAATTTTTCCCCTCACTGGATTCATCCACTGGAGTGATCCTCAGCAGACAAGAATAATAGTCCATTGGATGGAGCCATGCAGTTTCCTTGGAATCATAATGTTATAACTGTGCTGTGTTAAAGGGCTCCAGGTAAAGGGATTAAACATAACTATGCTCATCTACAGGTTTTTATTTAGAAATGGCTGCCTCTGAATTAAAAAAAAAAAAATAACAGATGGAGAGCCCTATGGTTACTGAAATGTCATAAAATTTCACCTAAATGGAGGGCAAATGTTGTTGTCTCTGAACTTCTGATACTCCAAGATAAGCAAACCAACTGTATTTGTAAACACAAAAATGAAGAAACAAAAGAGAAAGAAACAGAATTATTTCCAATGTTCTGATTTTTATTAATGTTGCATTATGGTTGTTATGTCTATTTGCCAAGTTTGGTTTGGCAAGTTTTAAAATTATAAGTTTAATTTGATTCCTATGAATCTCCCAAACAGCCTAACAGGTGGCCCCTGCCGGATGCCCAGAGGAAGGCGAAAAACCTCCAGGGTCTCAGGCCAATCTGCCCTGGAGGAAAATTCCTTCCCGGCCCCAAAAGTGGCGGCCAGTGTTACCCTGGGCATGTCGACAAGAGCCTTCCTTCTGCATGCAAAGGGTGAAGCTCCCTCCTTCCATCTCTCCATGTAGAAGACATGCTGGCATCTTCCAGGGTCCATCGTCATCATCAAGGAAAAGCCATCCTGTCTGGACAGCATGATGTTTCTTCTGGATTTTATTTTAAATTTAGTAAACAGTGCTGCTACTGTATCTAATGATATTTTAGGTAGCAGGATTTTTTTTAATGGATCAGCAAATTCTTACTGGAGTATCATTTTTCAGTGAGTAATATCTGATGTCTTGTTCAACCCCATTTCCAAATGGTAAGAATTTTCTTATTTGGATGTCTGAAGACCTTGTAACATTTCTTCTTTAGAAAGTGGGCTTCCTATTTCAACAATTCCCTATGTATATCTTTTATAAATTAATTAAGGATCACTGAGGTCTTCTATGAACTCAGTCTAGAAAATGATGACATTGAAAAAGGCAAAGACTTCTCATAGCCTGGATCCATCAACAATCAGAGATTGCATTCAAGGAATCAGAAGAAGACTAGGACTGGAAGGGCAGCTATGAAAGAACTAGATAAGATGATCAAATGCAAAGCTATAAGACTTAACACTAAAGTAAGGATCTTCCATACCATTGTATTTCCCATCGCCCTGGACGAATATGGGACATGGACAGTGAAGAGAGCTGATAGAAAGAAAATCAACTCATTTGAGATGTTGTTCTGGGGGGAGGCCTGAAGAATACCATGGATAGCCAGGAAGACATGGATACGGGAACATACCAAGTCTGAACCCTCCCTAGAAGCCAGGATGGATAAACTAAGGCTATTGTACTTTGGTCACAATATGAAAAGGCACAACTCAGTAGAGAAGACAATAATGTTTGGAATGGTAGAGGATAGGAGAAAAAGAGGTGGACACATACCAGATGGATAGACTCAGTTAAGGAGGCTACATATCATAGCCTCAAAGAACTGCAGAGTGGTTGAGGATGGAAGGGCTTGGAGAGTATTTCATCCATTGGGTTACCCTGAGTCAATGTCAACTTGAAGGCAGTTAACAACAACAGTAACAAAATACATTAATTTTTCAAACATCCTAACTGGTGGACGCTGCTGGATGCCCAGAAGAAGGCGAAAAACCTCCAGGATCTCGGACCAATCTGCCCTGGAGGAAAATTCCTTCCCGACCCCAAAAGTGGCGGTCAGTGCTACCCTGGGCATATCAGCAAGGACCACAGACCACCAACCTCCCAGCTCTTGCTCAGGCCAAACGTATTCCTTCTTACCTTAAGGCTCACAGAATAAGCCCTTTTCTGCATCGACAGGGTCATTTCTGAAAATCACTTACCTTCTGACAGTTTGCTTGTGATAACTTCCTTTAAAATTGAAATTGACTTCTGTCGACATTTTCACATGAATTCATGGGCTTTCACAATGACTTCTCATTCATTTGCAGGAGCCTGATATGCTGGAAAGAAAACAATTTATTATGCAATGTTTATATTGCCTGAAAAGAAAAGGATGAGGTTGCAAATGGCTTCCAGAATTTTTAGAACCAAAACTTTTTCTTCACCTTGTAATACGTGATTGGATGCTGCACTCAGATATTCCCAGCTTTCTTTAATTCTGGAGCTTCAGTCCTTGTGGTGGTTCCTTTGAAGATCATTTCTGCTGAAATGTCCTCAATCATTCTTAAATGTTTTGCACAACACTTACCTTGTGACAGTTTGCCTGATGTCAACATCTGTTGAGACATTGTCCATTATTCTTCAATGTTCTTCATTCAGACGTTTCATTCTTGTATATCACTTGCCTTCTGATATTTTCCTTTGAAGATGACCTCTGTTGAGATGTTTCCATGAATTCATGCGCTTTCTCTATGACCTCTCCTCATTCCCCTGCAGGAGCCTGATATACCACAATGGAAACAATTTATTAAGCACTGTTTATAGTGCCCAAAAAGATATGGGTGAGGTTGCAAATGGCTTCTAGAAATTTTAGAACTAAAACTTTGCTTCACCTTGTAGTCAGTGGGGGTTGCTGTGCTCAGACATTTCCAATGCTGTGCTCAGATATTTCCAACTTTAATGTATACTAAGTCCTTGTTTACTTCAGTCCTTCTGTTGTCCCCCAAGTCTGCAAGATTGAGGGAAAGAGGTCATTCTTTTCGGTCATTCTTAAATGTTCTGCACCTAGATATTTTAGAACAAAAACATTTGCTTCACCTTGTAGTGAGTGACATTATGCTGCATTCAGATATTCCCAGCTTTCTTGGATACTAAGTTTCAGTCCTGTTGTCACCCAAGTCTGCAAGATGGAGGTGAATAAGCATCAATGCACAGGTGTTGGTTTTCAGAAAAACTGAAGGAAGGTGGCTGAGACTAGAAGTGAAGTGAAGAATACTCACCAGGAGGACTAAATCTATCTGGACAGTATTTGGAATAAAGGAATAGTCACATTTTTGGAAGCAAGGTTCCCTCTCCGTAATGAAGCCAAACAAACTAGTGGCTGTAATAGGTGCATAGCTTCAGCCATTCATATCTACCAGCCATGAGAAGGGTTTCATGAAGCTTCACTTGATTGGAGTCCTCTCTTATAGGTTTATCACACTGGGGCTGATTTCAACATTAAAAGAGATTAAAGCATATTTAAAGCACTCCGCAAATGATGCAGAAATGGCAACTAACTGCATGAATGATTATCACAAGCTATTATGCAAATAAAGTGATATCGGAAATGCATTGCCTCTGAAATCCCGAAAGTAAAAAGATGCGTATTACTGCTTCTGGGTGACCTCTTTAATGGAGGGTTTTGTGCGATGTCATGTGAAATTGTTATGTGTAATTATGTGATTTTTTCCCCCTGGGATATTCATGGGATAAACTCCCAATCACCTTCATATAATAGACCCCTTAGTTATTATGTCAACCACCAAGCAAACCAGGCTTTGTAGCCGGTTTGGAAGAAGTGAATTGAAAGGATAGGAGTTGTGGTGGGAGAGATCACCAAGGTAATAAGAAGGAAGACAGTTTTGAAGAAACGTAGAAATGCGTTTTTACTGGCATAGAGTCCAGTCAAAGCTAGGCTGATGGTTATTGTCCTTAACCATTCTGATGCATTTTTAAGGCAAATTTTCATAGATCTCACAAATAATTTCCAGTCATTTTTTCATAGGTTTGTGGGTTCCATCTTCAACATATCCGTAACAATGAAATGTTTTGTTTCCTCGAATATCTTTGAAAGTACTGTTAACACAGGAAAAAAGAAAACTAAAAACTGAACAACCACCACCACCAAATGACTTGGGCTTGTACCAAGTCCCATCTCGCAGTGCTTTCGTAAATGCGACACTGTTGGCTGCTTGACCTTGCCATGTTGTCATCTTCCCTGTTTGCAGGATGTGGCATATTCACAAAGTATGCATGGCTGTTACATGGGATTGATCCAAAGAAAGGTGCTGGAGGATGAATACTCTCACCTGTGTGCTAACAAACTGTCCCATCAGCTGTTTTGTCTCATTTGATGCAGTATAGCTGTTGAATGTTAACTCCTTGTAGGCGATTGCATGGAGAAGAGCCCAGAGGAAGACATCCTGCTGAGGCTTCCCTTCTTCGCCCTGGTAATCAGAGATGACACAGATTCCTTCCTTCCTTCCTTCCTTCCTTCCCCCAGCAGCACAAGACGTGGGCTGTGGATGTGGTCCTTGTTCTAGATGGAAACTTAAGAGGCCTGGGTTGGGGATGACGTAGTTACTTTTCTTTGCTCGCTATTTTCTCCGAGTCTTTCTTCTAACTTTGTTTAGAAATGTCTTCACCCTATACTTTGCATTCTTCTGAAGATCTGAATAGATGCTGCAGTGCAAAACATATAGATGATGGAGTTCACTTCTATCTAGCAGCAGTGCCTGGGAAGAGGAGGAGCTAGCAGCAGAAGCCTTCAAAAGCTGCCTTTACCACCACCCTCTACTTACAGCAGCAGTGCCTGGGAAGAGGAGGAGCAAGCAGCAGAAGCCTTCAAAAGCTGCCTTTACGACCAGCAGCGCGGAGGAGTGTGTGGGTGTGTCCCCCCCCCCCCGGAACAGCTGACTTCCCAGCCAAGCAGCAAGAGCGTCAGGCATGGCTATTTAGCCCAGCCCCAGCTATTTAGCCCAGCAGCGCGGAGGAGTGTGTGGGTGTGTTTTCCTTTTGAAACATCAAGCTCCTCAAGCTACGTAACATCTTGTGCATTTAAGTATTCTGTTACAAGATAATTTTTTTTGTATTCTTAGTTTATGGCTTCTGGTATGTTGGAGTCACGGAGGAAAGCAGCAGTTAATAGACACTAGCTGCTTTCTTTGCAAAAAGGGGTGCTTGGAGGAACGGGGTTATTAACTACCCATCCTTAACCTTCTTTGTGAAGAGTGGTTATCCTGGGATTCGAGAAGGGACGATATACAGTCCCTCATATGTGGGGGATTCCCACTGTATTTAGGTGAATACCTAGACTATTGAATCCTGCCTCCCCCTTTTGCTTCTCCCTTTGGGGGAATATAAGTCAACCTGCATACAACTAAGAAGATTTAAAGGATAAAAGAGAAGAATAGAAGAGAGCAACAGCAAAGTTATGCATAGATACTTTGTGAATATGTCTCCTTGGTGAATATAGAGTTGTTGTTTTTGTTTGTTTGTTTATTCTCTTTTGGCAAGAGGATTTAGGATTGAAATAGTACAGTTGACAAGGTGTTCTCTTCTTTTGACATTGAGCCTGTTGTAATTATAGGAAAAAATCTTATTAATTTTAAGATGATTAATTTACAATCAACAAGTGTATATATGATTCATTTTTGTAACTAAAAGAAATATGGAAAGAGTGTGAGAAATAAGATATCTTATATTAACTAACTATAATAGTATTATACTTCTATTGTTGTGAATTGAAATTTAGAAAGAAAGATTGTTGCTCTTTCATTTTCTGTTTAAGTATTAATGGAAACAAGAAGTTGGAAGGGAAAAGTGAAAGAGAGGAGAAATCTGAAAAAATGGCTACAGTAAAAAAAGGACATATTCAACAGCAATTCCAATCACAAAGAAGAGGATCAGGAGGAGACTCAATAAGAGTTATATCATAGCAAAAAGGGGCAGCGCATCCCATAGGGACAAACAGGGTGTGCGCATGTGGCACATGCGTGCCGCTGCACCACCGCATGCATAAGCCCCATTCATTTAAATGGGGCTCGATCATAGGCGGGAGAGTCCAGAACGGATCTCCCACATAAAGCAAGGGCACATTGTACTCACATTTGTGGGAGCAAAGATTCTTCCCTGGCGATGAAGCCAACCCAGCTGGAGAATCTGAAGGTGTATCTTCTGGCCATATGGAGAGTTTCATGAAGCTTCTCTTGACTGGAGTAATTTCTTAAGTTATACAGATCAGCAAGCAAGTCAGACTTGGTAGCTGGTTTGGAAGAAGTAAGTCCAAAAGGAAGGAGTCATGGGTCACAAATATAACCCTGCCGCTGAAGACAAGTTGGTACCCAAGGCAAAAAATCCTGCAAACCGTGCTTCTCTTCCCGGAAGGAAAGCTAAAATAATGAAGACTTGAAATAACCAGCCATTAGGTGACACGTATCAACAGTTAACTGCCTCCTCATGGGTACCTTGCAACAGCCTTAACTACCATAGAACAATAAGCGCATCACAATGGAAGTCAAGGAGCATCATCCATGCTCTGTCCAGTCAAAGCTAGGCTGGTGGTTATTGCTAACCATTCTGATGTATTTGGGGTGGGGGTAGAGGGGCAAAAGTTTCATAGATCTCACAAATATTTTCCAGTCATGTTTGATAGATTTGTGTGCTCCATCTTCAACATATCCACAGCTATAAAATGTTTTGTTTCCTCAAATATCTTTGCAAGTACACTTATCTCTCTATATTCACTAGGGTTAGGGGCAAAAGACTCCTGTGAATATGGAAAAACCGTGAATAATCAAAACACTATGTTTTCACCTGAGAGGACACCTTTCTAGGAATCTCTAGGTCTTCCAGTGCAAATCTGTGGTCAACATCCAACAGACACTGACCATAGAACTGTGCTGAAGGAGCTACAAAGGCCTATTAGAGTATTCTCTCTATGAATCTCTAGGTCTTTCAGTGCAACTTTTACTTAAAGTTGACTACAGAGTTGCACTGGAGGACCTAGATATTCCTAGAGAGAACATATTAATCAAATCTATGAATAATGAAATCCACAAATATGAAAGCCGCAAATATGGAGGGATGAGTGTACTGTTAACACAGGAAAGAAGAGAACTCCTAAAAACTGAACAACAACCACCACCAAATTACTTGAGCTTGTGCCAAGTGATGTCTTGCAGTGTTTTGGTAAATGCAATGTTGTTGTCAGCTTGACCTTTCCATGTTGCCATCTTCTTTGTTTGCTAGATGTGGCATATTCACAAATCATGCACGGACGTTAACATGGGATTGATCCAACAAAAGAGGCTGGAGGAGGAATACTTGTGTGTTAACAGACTGTCTCATCGGCTACTATGTCTCATTCTATGGAGCATAGCTCTTGAACGTTAACAGTTAGTAAACGGTTGCATGGAGAAGAGATCCTGCTAAGGCTCCCCTTCCTGGCCCAGGTAATCAGAAACAACACAGACTCCCCTCCCTCCCTCCAGCAGCATAAGACATGGCCTACAGATGTGGTCCTTGTTCCAGATGAAAACTTAGGAGGCCTGGGTTGGGGATGAAGTGGTTATTTTTTCTGACTGGCTATTTTCTCGGAGTCTTCTTTCTAACTTTGCTTAGAAATGTCTTCAGGGCTGCTGGTCCAGATGCTGACTTTGGCCGGGAAGTCTGGCGTCCTGGCCCCCCAAAGGCCCTCTTGCCCTGGTCCTTGTGCTCTCTGGCCCCCTGGGGACCAAGGCAGCCCATTCCAGCCCAGATGCCTTGATGGCACCTCCCTCCCAAGTGCAATGAGACAGAGAGAATGAGGAAGAGGAGGAAGAAGAAGGAGGAGAAGAAAGATGATGAACAGGAGGAAGAGGATGAAGATGATGAAGAAGAAGAAGAAATGGAAGAGGAGGAGGAAAAGGACAGGAAGAAGAGGAAGAAAAGAGGAAGGGAAGAAGAAAGAGTAAAAAGAGTAGGTGGAGGAAGAGAAAGATGAAGAGGAGGAAGAACAAGAAGAGGAGGAGGAAAAATTCTTATAAAATCAGCATACCTTAAAAAAAAGGTTTTATGACCCTCAGTTTTGCAGACCTGTGTGATTGATAGGTCAGCCAACTAAACAGTAACCAAGGCTGACCCTGCTTAGCTTCTAAGATCAGGTGGGATCTGGTGCCTTTGGGGCATTCACCCACATTGTAATGATGGACTTTAAGGAAAGGAATGGAGCTGGTCCATCAGTTTGTTCATTCAAAGCACTGGCTCCCAAATTTTGGTCCTTCAGGTGTTTTGGACCTCAGCACCCAGACGCCCCCCAGCCAGTTTGGATGAAGTTCAGGGATTCTGGAAGGAGAAGTCCAAAACATCTGGAGGACCAATGTTTGGGAATCATTGATTCAAAGGATGATCACTAGGTGGCATCCAAAAACAGGCTACACAGGACACCAAAATGTTTTTATGGGCATCATTCTTCTTTATGCCAATGAGAAGACCTTCAACCATGATCAGAACTGGAATTGGGAAGTTATAGAGCAGTGGTTCTCAACCTTCCTAATGTTGCGACCCTTTAACACAGTTCTTCATGTTGTGGTGACCCCCAACCATAAAATTGTGGTGTCTCGGTTCCTAAGACCACTGGAAATATGTGTTTCCCTATGGTTTTAGGCTACCCCTTTGAAAGGGTCATTTGACCCCCAGTAGAGTCACAACCCACAGGTTGAGAACTGCTAATCTAGTCCATCTAGACTGGCAGAAGCTTTTCAGGGTTTCAGACGGGATTATTTCTTCTCTTCAACTGGAGATGTTGAGAATTGGATTTTGGCTCTTCAGCAGTCAAGCAGGTCCTCTATAAAACAGAGCTTTGAAGTCAATTTTGGCCTTTTGGTTAATTGTAATGCCTAAATCCCCCAGTTAGGCTATCCAGTGACCAGGTTGGCAATGGGGTTTCTGGAGAATTGTAGTTAAAAAAAGTAACATTTCCATGTTCTGATACTGAACTGTATTATCTGCCTCCCGTTCCACATCCATTCAGAATTCCCCATATGGTTCTGCTCTGCCCTGAAAAATGATGATGATGATGATGATGATGATGATGATGATGATGATGCTATCCCACTCTTTCCCCCTAACTGGGACTTAGAGCAGCTCATAACATTAAATTAATATTAATATTAAAATATATCACTTGTTAAAAGAATGAAATACAGTTTAAAAAGATAAAGTGTTTAAAATAGTTATCAAAGACCCCTGCTCAATCCACTGCATCCCACAGGTTAACTGTCCATTCAGAAAGATCCATCATCATTAAAGCAGCATTAGGATCTTTTCGGCTACATCTCCACTGCAGAAATAATGCAGTATGACACCCTTTTTTAAACAGCTATGGCTCAATGTTATGGAATTCTGGGATTTGTAGTATTGTGAGAGATTTAGACTTCTGTGCCAGAGAGCTCTGGTGCCACGACAAGCTACAAATCCCAGAATTCCATAGCATTGAGGCATAACTGTTAAAGTAGTGTCGAACTGTATTATTTCTGCTGTTCAGCTGCAGCCTGTGTCAAATCCCAGATTCCTATCAGACATTATGTGAGCAAAGCGATAACAAGAGACTGGTTAAAAGTGTCTACATTATCTGGACAAACCTGTGTATTTCAGCATCTTCCTTACTTTACGTTTATGGCACTATTTGTTTGCTTCTTTATGTGGTCATTTATATCCCTATGATAAAATCAAGCCCAAGGCAGAATGCAGCAAAACTATATAACTCAGTACAAAATTAAAAGCAGAACTAACAGAATGTAGTAGTAAATACAACATCATAAACATCACATGATATGGGACAGAAAAAACATGCGGCCCAACTACAAAAGCTTTAATGTTTTGTAATAATTAAATAAGAATTAAAAGGACTTGGTTCTAGTGTGCTGTCAGAGGACCATGCAATTGCTTGCAAATGGCACACATATTGGAGGAGGCACTTTGCAGGGTTAGCTGGCAGAACCAAGAATAACTTCCAGAATTGTTTTGCACCAGGGGCAGGTCTATCTGGTCTCAGCCCAAAATAAATTTATCGAGACCCAGTCTCTCTCCACACTTATAGATAACCAGCTATTCTTAGATGCAAATTTCCCAGAACTTAGAAAGATTACCCTTTTGGACTACAGCTCCCATGTCACTGGCCATTCTGGTTGGGGGATTTGGGGATGTATAGTCCAAAAAGGCAACTCCCAAACTCCTAAATTTCATAGGTGCCTAGCAACACCCCAGACGATGGACAGGTGAAGAGTGAACAGAACTACACCAGAATATGCCATGAGTTGTTCACTCTACCTAACTGTCATGGCTGCATTGTAGGACTCTAGGATTTGTAACTTGGCCAGAGGCAATAGAGGATCTCTCCGGCTAAGAAGTCTAAATTCCCCTCCATAAACTGCAAAACCCTAGGCCTTATTTACACCACACAATTATTACAGTGTTATTAGTATCACATTCAGTGGTATAAGGGAATTATGATTTATGAGTAATATTCGTGCAAAAAAGCATTACTAAGGATCCCACCCCAGTGATTCTTGCTCTTTCCCCAGGACATTAGTCATCTGTGCAATAGCTTATGTGCACCTTCTCCCTCTGCATCCCATATCTAAGCAGAATGAGGCTTCTATCAGCCTGCCAAACAACTCTCTAAGGGGCTAGTAGGAGCCCTGTTCTGCTTGCAAAAAGGGACTCTTGCATGGGCCCTGTAAGACAGGGGGAAACATTGGTCAGAGTCCCCACATTAGGTTGCACAAGTGGCCCCTGGGATCCAAATGCATTCTGTGGGTCATGGATTACTGATTCCTGGTATGCTGGCTAACATATTCATAGCATCATAGAATCATAGAGTTGGAAGAGACCACAAGGACCATCCAATTCCAGTCCAAACCCCTGCCATGCAGGAACTCTCAGTCAAAGCATACCCAACAGATGGCCATCCATTCTGTCTGATTAATCTATGTGTGGTAATTATATATATATATATATATATATATATATATATATATATATATATATATGTTGCTGTCATTGTGTGTCTTCAAGTCATTTCCAACTTAGGGCAAACCTATCATGGGTTTTTCTTGGTAGGGTTCTTCACAGGGGGTTTGCCATTGCCATCTTCTGAGGCTGAGAGAGTGTGACTTGCCCGAGGTCACCAAGTGAGTTTACATGGCTGAGCCTCAATGTGATTTGAGAGCCATAGTCCAATGTTCAAACCACTGCATCACACTGTTAATGTGGTGTATTTCATATTCATGGTGTATTCCAGGTATTTTTCATGTTTTTCAAAGTATCTACACATTATTGTAGAAAAAATATATTCATATCTCTTGCAGACTCCAAAGGGGGCCAGCTATACTATTAGGCAGAGTGAGATGTTTGCTTTAGGTGGGAGATGCTGGAGGTACAAGGTGTTGGAGTTAAGTATGCCCTGTAGTTCCTAATGTAATCTGTTGCCTGCAGCTAGGCAAGGCCCTATGTTGAAAGAAGATTCAGGGTGCATCCACACTATAGATACAATGCAGTTTGGCACTACTTTAACTGCTGTGGATCCATTCTATAGAATCCAAGGGTTTGTAAGGCACCAGTATTCTTTGGAAGAGAAGGCTAAAGACTTTCTAAAAGTACAAATCCCAGGATTCCATAGGATGGATCTACAGCTCTTAAAGTAGTGTCAAACTGTATTATTTTTACAGTGTAGATGCACCTTTTGTTGCCAGTTCAGCCTAGTTCTAAACAGGGAAAGTAGGGTAAGTGGGCTTCTTGTCCACCTTGGGCTGCACACTGTGATCCCAAACTCAGTTGCATCATCACATCATTTAAGATTGCTCAGTCCGTTCCCAGCAAAGGAAAACCCAACCAACTTGCACTGGTGCTTTATAGCAGTGGTTCCCAAGCTGTCAGCCCATAAATATTATTGGACTATAAGTATCATAATCCCTCCATGCTTGCCAGGTTTCAAGGGGCTTCTGGGAGCAGAAGATTAAAAATAGAATCTAGGATTTGGTACAAATGCTCTGTAGTGTACCCTTGCACCACTACACCACCCAGCTTGTATGTTCTTAGTGATTTAAGGCCAGTGCTTGCCAAAGCAAGTCATGCCCACCCATAGACACCCACCCACCCCGAGATCAAGCCCTTCAGAACCTCTTGGGTTCATTGCTACTGCCTTCGGAAACATTCCCTTATGAACAAGCAGGAAATTGTACACTGCTTTAGCATTGCTTAGCGGGAAGGAATTCAAGTCATTCTTAACACAGTGGAGTTTTAAAGTACAGAAGGCATTCAAGAGGAAAATCAATCTGGCTGCTATCTACACCGCTTCCTTTCCCTGGAAGGTATCTTTTTGCTGTAATAAGTTCTGTACTCTAAAGAGACTTCTGTGAAATTGAAAACAGACTTCTTTGTAACAATACAGGATTCACTGACATCTCTCAACTGTTGTAAGAGTAGCTTTGGGACTTGTGTAATAGCACTCGGAATGTGCCTGGAATACACAATGAACCTTAAGTGCTGGGTCAACAGTTCTGGGACATTTTATGGACCGTGGCTCCATGTTAAAATAAAACAATGTGGAAAATACAACACGTAAATTTTGTCTCACAAGGAACGCACAGTGTTGTTTAGGAGAACGCTTCTCACCATCTCCACCCACCTTTTTTTCTTGTATTCTGTTCTATTACTATTGAACACTTATGTTGCATATTGTTCTTACTCTTACACTGCAATGTAAAAGTCAACCATCGATGCTAGACTAGGAAGACCAGGCAGTTATAAGAGTTCACAAGAGATGTCAAACCATGTATCAGAAAGTTAAAAGGCCATATTTTTGGAAGAGATGGCAACTCTTTTCATAAACCTACCATCAGCTTCTTTGCAAGCTGGTGTGCTTTTTATTTTTCCCCTTCTTGTTTGTTTTTGAAAACATACTGTTTTGATTCATAGAATCGTAGAGTTGGAAGAGACCGCAAGGGCCATCCAGTCCAACCCCCCTGCCATGCAGGAACTCACAATCAAAGCATCCCTGACAGATGGCCATCCAGCCTCTTTTTAAAAACCTCTAAGGAAGGAGACTCCACTACAATCCAAGGGAGTTTGTTCCACTGTTGAACAGCCCTTACTGTCAGGAAGTTCTTCCAAATGTTGAGGTGGAATCTCTTTTCCCACAGCTTGGATCCATAGTTCCAGGTCCTGTTCTCTGGAGCAGCAGAAAACAAGCTTGCTTCCTCTTCAACATGACATCCCTTCAAATATTTAAACAAGGCTATCGTATCAGTAGGTAACAAAGGCTGAATGAACTGCTGGATTATAATATGATGGTTTGTTTATTTGTTTATTAATAGTACTTTACTATTACAACTTACTGTCTTTTAGAAGTATTTTTTGGATTTGTTGTAAGCCAGCTTGGGACCTGCACTGGAAGAAAAAGCAGTATATTAAATAAGTAAATTAATAAATTAAATTGAGTATAGTAGTTAGAGGGTTGGACTGGGATGGGTTCAGTATGAAGGCCCTATCACTGACTGCCTGTCTGTCAGCCTAGACTACCTCACAGGGTTATTGTGATAATACAAATGGAAGGAAGGCCCTCTTTGGAAGAAAGGCAATAGTACAAATGCAGGCTTTGGACTTTTGAAAGCCCCTTTGAGATCTTAGGCTGCATATACACTGCAGAATTAATTCAGTTTGACACCATTTTAACTGCCATGGTTCAATGCTATGAAATTCTAGGAGGTTTAGTGAGATGTTAGCCTTCCCTGTCAGAGAGGTCTGGTGCCACAACAAACTACCATTCCCAAGATTCCATAGTGTTACCCAAAGAACAGATGAGGGGACCATGGGTCCCCACCAGCTGGCAACAAGGCTTCAAATGTTGGGGAAAATTAGCTCTGTGAGAGGCTTGGGTAACCTTTGGACCATGGGCACCAGTATATACCAGTACTAACAAGGAGGACTCTAGGTTCTTCGTGAATTAAGAATGTTTTATTTAGAAAAATATGCAAAGTGCAATTGCATACACAAGACAGCAATCCAAGCATGCATGGCATACAGAGCTAACTGAAATGCAAATATGAAAAGGGGATAGCAGAGATTTAGGGGCTGCAGTGTGGTTATAATTACTTGTCCAAAGAGGAGACCGTGGAAAGCGGGAATGACTCAGACAGAGAGATCTGAGGGTAACACAGAACATGCACAGAGTGTGGGTGTGTATGTAGGCTGGGCTGTGTGTGCAGCAGTTAGATTCTGAAGCTATATTTACACCATAAAACTAGCCCTAAGCTATCTGGTCAGGTAACAAAGGCTGAATGACTTCTCCCAGGAATCAACAATGGGATTCCAGACTGGTTGATGGTTTTAACAAAAGCAGTGATTAGATTGGCATATTTCTAGAATGGGTAGATGGAGGAGCAGTTTGGCTGGCACCACAACAGGGGGTAGGCAGAGAGAGATTGGCTTACTGCTTTGAGTGGAAAGAGATCCTTTGACTCAGGTTTTGAGAGAAAGTGCGAACTATTTGAGGGAAGGAAAAGGCACTCATGGTTTTGTTTACTTGGATGTACACATGCCTGGAGAAAATGATTCCTTTTTTCCTGAAAACCTGACCTTTAGTGTTCCTAAGGGTCACTGATCTCTCAAAAACATGCTATCTCCAAATATGAAATATCACAATATGATGACTCCAAAATACAGTGCGGGGTATGCAGGGGTGCATTACATTAGGATGGAGCCATGAGAATTAAAGGGGTGTCAAATTGCATTAATGCTCGGGTGTGACAGCAACCTTAGTCTCCCACATAGGTTTTTTTTTAATTATTTTAAAACGTATTGATTTCTCTTCATCCCAAGCTGGACAATGGTCTTCCCTTGTCATGGAAACATACGGTTTGGTCTTAAGATCCTGTGGAAATGCTACAGAATCAGTCCTGCCTCAAGGTGAAATGAGGCAGTGGCCTCAGATGGCAGGTGTTCAGGTGGCACAGAGGAGTGGCTAGAGGTTGGAAGACAAGAGCTATGGTGCCCAAAGAGCCTGCCCTCTGTCCCCCCTTGACTAGACCATTGCCCTCAAGGTGCTGGCCCACTGCTGGAGGTGAAATAAGATTCAGCTGCTCCTCTGGCTAGGTTCTGTCTATGGAATGGGAGGCACCTCCATCTTGTATCTTGAGGTGGTTTTAAAGCTGGGATCTGATATCTTGGCCTCCTAAAGTTACCCGTTTCTAAGGCTTAATGTGTTCATTCTGAAGTACTGATTTAGCTGAAGACACCCATAATGTTAAACCTGTGGAAATGCACTGCTTAAAACATGTTTTTTTCTCTTTAATATACCATGCTTTTTCTCATGATATAAAGCCAAAGGGGCCACACTCACAGGTTGACAACATACATAAAAATGATAAAGAGGGAAAAATCCATACAGTTTACTTCAATCCAAATTACTCAATCAATTGACAGTGGAATGCTTGTCATGACTTGAGAAATCTCTGTAATTGTTAGTGATTTCCCGCTCTAAGTGACATTTTTCGAAGTGATATCACAGATAGACAGCTGTGGAGATAGATTGTGTATTCAGCAAAATGGAAGAACCGTTGCCTTCCTCTTTAAAACAAGGCACCTTTAATTTTTTTATAGAGATTGGCTGTTTTACTCTCTGGACCACAACTCTCAGAATTCCCCTGGCTGGGGAATTCTAGGAGCTGCATTCTAAAAGGAATAAAAGTTTGCGGCCATAAACATATCACCTTTCCCACCGGGAAATTACTTTTAGGGGACTACAACTCCCAGAAACCTCTGTCTGGGTGATCCTGGGAGTTGTAGTCCAACAAGTGGGTGTTTTTCCCTCTGTTGATTTCATTCAACAGGCTTCTGCTCCCAAAGAACTGTGGTGTTCACAAGCCCCTTGTGAAATAAGATTTCTGCCTGGAATTTCTTTTTCCTATCTCCAATCATGCAGTGTTTGTTCATCTTTGTGTTTTGTTTTGGAAGCCCAGCTGTTGAGCCTGTGCCAAAAGGCAGGCTTAAAGGATGCAAGTTGAGCTAGGCAATGAAGGCCAGCTCCTTGCATCCAAAAACCCAGCAAGGACTGCAAATCCCATCTCTGTGCCTTCCCTGAAAGAAGAGCCCACCCCTCCATCCACCATCATCCAGAGAGGGAGAAAGGCAAGCCATCCAGCCTGGAGGGAGTGAAATGGCAGACCCAAGGCCATCAGGCCTATCCTTAAGAAACAGAGCCCTCCCTCCCGTCAATCTGCCTTGGTCCAGGCCTCAGAGGGAAAGATGAACTCCAGGACCTGATCCCAACAACCATTCCCTTCTCCTTTTGTGTCGTGTCTTCTTAGACTGTAAGCCTGAAGGCAGGGAACCCTCTAATTAAAAGATTGTATGTACAGTGCTGTGTAAATTTACAGTGCTATATAAATAAAGCTTAATAATAATAATAATAATAATAATAATAATAATAATAACAACAACAACAGTATATTATATAACAGAATCCAGCAGATGAAACAGGGGGATCAATATATCTAATTGATTCTGTACAGAAGAATTAGGAATCTCTACAGCCAGAGTGGACAGAACATGGTCCTGGGACCACACGAGGCACCCCAGGACTGTTTTTGCACTCCTAAACCCCTTCCAAATCCCCAGGCCACTCTCCCCCCCCCCCCCCGGCAAACAAGATCAAGTTGCCTTTCCTGGAAGCCTGCAGGAAGATCAGGTTCACCCCCCACCCCCACCCCAAATAAGTTGCAGTGCTTCCCGCCCAATTTAGCAGAGCTTGGAACCTTGGATTGGTAAATTATTTTGATAATGTTAGACAGAGAAATTGGAAAATCAATTCATCAACCCTATAACCACAGAAGTAGTTTAATAGGTTGTGTTGTTGTTAATTAACTCATTGTTTAGACCATGGGGATTATAGAAAATCTCATTGAGGTTGTTGCTGTTGACCTCAGTGGCCAACACCAGGTTGTTTGTACCTTCAAAGGGGCTCTTTTTGAAGTTACCTTCCACCAGCCTAGAATTTTTCTCCACATAGATGGTTATCAGACAGGAGATGGGAGCAAAGCCTGTCCTTATCCCGTCTGTGACATAGAGGACCCTGGCTATTTGATGCCTTCTCTTGTCTCACTTCTATTCAATTCCATTCCATAACTCACTATCCCACTATTTCTATTCTTCTGTTTCCCCTTCTTTCTCAAATTTGGCTCTTCTGCTGCTACATAAATCCAGCTCTTCTGCTTTGACTTGGCTTCCAACAGGTTACCTCTCTTCTCCCAGCTCCTGCCATCTCCCAGACAACAACAGAGATGTGCATTGTATTTCTTCCAGTTCTAATATTTTTTCTCCTAAGAAAGCAGGCTTTCTTGTTTTACTGAATATGACAGAAGTGGGGACACCCACCTTAATTAATCTAATGACCTAATTCTCTAAAGCATATTTTTAACATCAGCATTAATTGGAGCATCTAGTTAGGGGAAATCACTAAATAAAATCAAGCAAATTAATTACAAGTTGATTAGTCAATTAATTACAAGTTCTGGTTTTAGAAAATACTGGCCAGGGTTTTATATCGTTGTCTACATTATGGGTGCATCTACACTGCAGAATGAAAGCAGTTTGGCACCACTTTATGTGCCACGGTGATCCTACAAAATCCAGGGATTTGTAGTTTAGTGAAACACCAGGCTGGTACTTCACCAAACTACAAATGTAGGATAGAGTCATGGCAGTTAAAGTGGTATCAAACCACTTTAATTCCACAGTGTGGGTTCACCTAGATGCATAACAGAGGTGCTAAGAAATTCTTAGTGCATTGTGAAGATGCATAATAGGACACTGACAAGTGTCTTGGTAAGCATTAGGCTCTACCAAAGTACATCAGAACTCCCTAGCTGGTGTTTCAATGCACATTTGTCATGATTCGCATTGGTCCCATTGTGCATCAGTCCCTTTGCCAGCTTCCCTGCATAGTAACATGACAGCAGCCCCTTCCTGGATACATATATTATGGAACTGCTAAATTCTAATTCCTGAAGACATAAGTCGGCTTAATGTTGAAACTAATAGTGACCTAGGATACTTTGCTACATGAGGTGGGAGGAAAGGATGGATGGAAGGAAGGAAGGAAGGAAGGAAGGAAGGAAGGAAGGAAGAAGAAATCTAGAATCACAAACACAACAACCAGCCATTTCCAGCCCTTTTGTGTGCAAGTGCCTTCAAGTCACCTGCCAACCTCATGAATTGTCTTAGAGTTTTCTTAGGCAAGAAATACTCAGACGTGGTTTTGCCAGCGCCTTCCTCTGAAATACAGCTGATAGCACCTTGTATTTATTGGCAGTCTCCCATCCAAGCATTAACCAGAGCTGACCCTGCTTAGCTTCCAAGATCATCTGGTGCCTTTTAGGATATTTCAGCAATTCTGGCCCTTTTGTAACACTCACATTCTGCTGTCTGAGATGACTATGTCACTTTGCCTAAGGGTAGACCTGGCTCTGTCTAAGAATGATACTAGAAATTTGCCACTAGATCAGAAAATTGGTGCAAATAATGCCAAGAAATCAAGTGCAACCCCCCAACACACACACACACAACAAGAACCCTATATTTTTGAAGAAAGACTTTAAAAATAATTTGCTGATCCTGTTCTAACTCTGAAAAAGAAAAGTTTGTCTCACTTATATCACCTCATTACTGCAGCAACCAGAGCAATACAAGTAGAGGTAAATTAGCTGAACATAAGCACAACTTGATGAGTGAAGTGTCAAAGTGGCAATTAAGAAGAAAACACACACAATCCGTTAAGGCCACATGCGTATCCATTGCCAATGAGCAATTTCTCTTTTTATTCAGTCTGCACTGCATCCGTTAGTGATTTCACAGCCGTCTAATTCCTTTTGTCTAGTCATCATCGGCTTCATTGCTTAGGAAATACTAGGAAGTCTTCATGGAGCATTTGGTTGTGCCTCATTATATAGCAAACCAATCCACAGAAAATGAATGTCATCTGTGATTGGATTTTTCAATCTCTCCTTGCGATTTAGAGGCGCACCGTCATAAAATTCTGCCTGTTGTCATTGTTTTCTTTGTCATTGTGTTGTTTATATTATCCCATTATAGAAGGCATCACATTCCAGCCAGAACCAGCCAGACATGCTACCAATAAAAGTTCTCAATGTAGTAGTTAGTATATTGTGCAGATGTCTTAGAGAAAATTGGGACCATTTTGTCTCCCCTTCCCCAGGTTCACAGTTTTTCTCACTTAGGGCAATCTTCCCCAAACCATCTGCCATCCAGATTACATTGGGCTACAAGCCCTATCATCTAGAGTGCACCAGGTGAGGAAATCTGTCCTACAGTATCTGAAGAGTGCAATTTTGAAATGGGAGAAGACATCGTTGTTCTTCCAGATTGTAGGAAAATAGAAATCTTCCGGGATCTTCCTGCTTAATATTTCAAACATATAAAATTGATTTTATTGTATGACACCCTGAAATACAGTAAAGGACTAACTATTTTAGAGAGTCCTGTTTTACAAACACTTGTAGAATCACTCACAACACTTCATGAAGCTGGTGACAAAATCGGTTTAAGAGACAGGCACAAAAAAGATAAGAATATTAAGAACAATGGAAATACTGTAATTGCATATGATGCTTAAATATTATAAGCTAGTGTTGTATAAGGGTTAAAGTGCTGGGCTGAGATCTGGGAAATCCAGGTTCAGTGAGCCATTGAATTTGCCTTGGTAACTTTGGCCAGTCAGTTTTTCTCAGCCTGACCTACCTTACAGGATCATTGTGAGGATAAAGTGGGGAGGAGTTGGGCTACAGATGTTGCCTTGAGATCGTTAAAGAAAAGGCAGATATGCATATAAAATTATACACAAATAACAAGACAAATGAAATGAAATTAATCCAAAACAAGATGGTGAGGAGATCACCCCACATATGCTACTAGACAGAGTACTGCAGAATCCCCACCTACCCAAGCTACCCAAGAACTTACCCCGGCCTAAATAACCTAAAGGCACCAGATCCCATTTGATCTTGGAAATTAAGTAGGGTCATCCCTGGTTATTAATTGGAAGGGAGACCATCAATGAATACCAGGCGCTATAGGCTATATTTTAGAGGAAGGAACTGGCAAAACCACCTCTAAGTATTCCTTCCCTAACAAAACCCTATGAAATTCATGGAGTCGCTATAAGCCAACAGGTGATTTGAAGACATACAAACACATACAAAATGAACACTGTGCTGGATCACAGCCATCTCTCCCCGCCCTACTGTGGGATTTGTCAGAAGGATGTGGAAATTAAAACAGTTCATTATATTCTAGATGTACAGTGCCATCATAAATAAATAAAAGCCTAGGGTGTAATCATCAATAAGGTTTTGTTGTATTATTCAATAATTAAATGTAAACTGTCTGAGGAGAATTATTAATTATTATCATGTATAATTTAGCAGGCATCTTTTGCGAGGATGCTAGTTCTGAAAGGGTGTTCCCTGCTGTACAGTTAAGATCCAGAGGGAAGCAAAGCTCAGCCCAGATAGAAATGCAGGAGGCAAAACCAACAGATAGAAAGCAAGCTGTGTTTGGGATAGTTTGTTTGCTGTAATCAATGATGTTCATAATACATTTAAAAGGGGTGGGGAGTTGAAAATCCATCTCCCCCAGCAGTTTCTTGGCTTGAGGTGGAGAAAATTACCAATTTGTAAGAGGTCTAGGGTTCCCTCTGGAGGATACCATTGGTAAATCCACTCCAGTAGGTTTCACAAAGGAGTTTATCAAACGGAAGGAATTTCTCTTAAATTTGAATGAAAAGAAAATGGGCCAGAACGCATTCACTTAAAGTCACTAGTTTAACGCAATTACGTGAATGCGCATTGCGTTCGAATTGGCTCCCCGTTGCCTGAAAATAGCATGCCATTGCCCGAATTTGCGTGTGGCAGTCTATCACGCAATTACGTTCGGACTGACTTCCCATTGCCCGAATTTGCGTGTAGTGGGTTATCATGCAATAACGTTAAACCCCATGATTGTATTCAGATTGCCATTGGATTATACTTCCAATTTCCCTTGTCTGATAAACTTCACAGTATAGCACATGTCAGTGATAGACTGGAACAAGCATTTGTGTAGTTAATATTTGTCATTTAAGAGGTTTTGTCTCAAGATAATTTTTCAAAATTTTGGTAACGGATTAAAGAATAAATATGATTTTATAAAAGGCACATCATGTCTCTTAAGAGGAGAGAAAGAGTCTTGCGATGCATCCTTGCTACCCAGTGATGGGGCATTCATACTATCATAACTGCTTAACTGGGATTTATAGTTTGTTAAGGGAATTTCTCTGCTAAAGAGTTCGAACGATATAGTTCACGAGTGGACTGGTGGATGCCAAGTCCTTCCCCAAAGTACAAATACCAAGACAGTCTAGGATCGACCCATGGCAGTTAAAGTGGCATCAGACGGCTATTATTGCACAGTGTGGATACATCCTAGGATTCCAACATTTTTCAGAAATAGTCGCAATTAGTCTATATAGTATGAAAGCACAGGGGGGAGGGATAGGGAGTAGGAATATTTGAAAGTAATTGATTTATTTTAGCATGAGCTTTTGCCTCCATTGCATCTAAAGAAACTATTTGCTAACTGAGGTCCAAAACACACGGTAGAAATAACCCAGTTTGAGACCGCTTCAGCTGCATTGTCTCAATGCTAGGGGATTTGGGGAACTGTAGTTTTGTGAGACATTTAACCTTCGCTGTCAGAGAGCTCTAGTGTCATGATAAACCACAGTTCCCAGGATTCCCTAGCACTGAGCCAGTTTCAAACTGGATTATTTCTGCGTTGTGTTTTGGACCCAGAAAGTTTATGCTAAAAAATCAGTCTCTGCCAGATTCTTCCCCCTGCAACTGGAAGGGAAAGAGGAAGCTAACTAAGTAAATACAGAAACCCTCTGAAGAGTCTTTGGAAGTTGTAGCAACAAATCAATTATGCCTTGCAAATTGTAGCAAGCTACTTGCTTTAATAACTCAGATGGCGATTTTCACACAGTCTTTTCCTTTTATCACACAGCCCTTTCCTGGATCTGAGGCAACCAAAACTGGAGAATTTGCATCCTTATCTTCCACCTGGAGATTACCTATGAAAACTGGAGACTCGGGACCAGGCCCTGAGATATGGCAGTCCTGTCTCCCTGACATTATGTGAACACACCCATACTGTAGCAGGCCTGACGCACAATACTTTGCTATCAGAGGAGAAACAGCAGAATTGCACCACTCAAGTCAAGGGGCAATAGGATCTAGTCAAATGATGCTCAGCCTTTGGCCCTCCTGATATTTTGGACTTTGACTCTCAGATGCTCCAGCCAACATGCCCAATGCTGAGATTCTGGAAGCTGTAGTCCAAAATCTATGGAGGGCAAAAACTTATCCTAGATCAGCTGAATTAGTTTGGTGTAGGAGAAATTAAAACGCACCAACACTTCCCTCAATCCTTGGCAATAAAAAAATACAATAACAACAAATTAGCTGCTGAGTTAGTATGGCGGTGAAGATGCTAGTTCTCAAGACCCTTTGAGAGCCAGCATGTTATAGTGGTTTAGGCATTCAGTTTTGACTCTGGAGACCAAGGTTTGAATCATTGCTCAGTCATGGAAACACATTGGGTGGCCTTGGGCAACTCACACTCTCTCAGCCTTAGAGGAGGGGAAAGGCCCTCTGAACCAATCTTACCATGATAGGATCACATTAGGCCTACCAAAAGTCAGAAATGACTTGAAGGCACACAAAGACAGTTATATAACCAATTGTTTGTTGCATTTTAATGCTATTCCAATCCAGACTCTCTTTGGTTTTTGTTGTGTGCCCTTCATATCATTTCCAACTTATGGTGACCTTAAGGCAACCCTATCACTGGGTATTGCAGGGTTTTCTTGGCAGAATTTGTCCAGAGGTGAGTTTGCCTTTCTCTGAGGCTGAGAGAGTGTGACTTGTTCAAAGTCACTCAGTGGGTTTCTTATGACTGAGTGGAAATTCAAACCCTGGTCTCCAAAGTTCTAGTCCAGTGTTCAAAGCACTTCTGCTTGAGGAAGCAGCCTCATTCTGCTTAACTGCAGGCGCCCCTCTTCCCCTCTCCATCCCTAGCATCTGTTCCTACAGCAGCAATGTTGGTGGAGAGGAGGAATGATTCATGTGTAGCTATACTCATATAGGTCTCCTCCTCACAGACATTTGTGTTATACAGTTGGCCCTTATTATCTGCTGGGGTTTGGTTCTAGGGCCTCCCGTGGATAACAAAATCCGTGGGTGCTTGAGTCCCATTAAATACAATGGCATAGTAAAGTGGTGCCCCTTATCTAAAATGGAAAATCAAGATTTGCTATTTGGAATTTATACTTTTTGGAATATTTGGATGAGGAGGGCTGACTGTATGAGGCAATGTCCTGGCGAAGGGGGATACATAACAAAGACAACACTGGGACACTGGGGTTTAAGTCTCAACCATAAAACAAAGAAATTATTTCATAGTTTGGTTCAAGGTTAATTCTGAACGTTGTGCATGAAGGCATCAGATCCTGTGTGATCTGGGAAGCCAAGCAAGGTTGGCTTAATACTGGGAGATTGCCTGGGAATACCAGGCTCTATTGGCTGCCCTTCTAAGGAAGGTGATGGCAAACATCCTCTGAATAAATCTTGCCAAGAAAACCCTAGGGTCCCAATAAGTCAGGTTTGACTTGAAGGCACATACTACCAACAAACTGTAAAAGCATTCCTTGGGTGTTTATTTTTAAGTCATAGTAGCCAACATTTATTAATTATGGTGGGGGTGGTATTAAATAGCAGGAGAAATACTTTACTTTCTCCTGTGTGCAGACTAAGGGGTGCTCCTTTCCAGGAGATATATTTAGAACTGAAACCATAAGGAGGACATGAAAGTGGTAGTGGAGGAGGAGGAGGTAAATAAACAAAGATAAATCAATAAAGGGACAGATCCATATATTGATATGGAAAAAAGAAAAGCAAGCGATTCTGGTTGTTAGTCATGCTACATCCCAATAAATGTAAACCAAGAAAATCATGGATTTGTTTTCTTCATCATTACAATTTCCTACTGTCTTTTCATAATGGAATCTAGATTTCCTCTCTGATAAATATGCAAGACACATTTAAAAACACATTTAGCTATAATGTGCCATATGCTAGGGAAAGGAAAAAGTGAACTTACTTTATTAGTCTATGCCATTTGTATCAGCATTGCAGCAATGCACCATCCTTCTTCCTCTGATTTCTTTTTTTAAAGATAGTGATGTGATGGTTATTGCTAGCTACCAGAGAGCAGACAGGGGTCATGTGAAATCAGTTCATGCAAAACTGACCCTGCATATGTTTTCTTTCACTGTGTAGCGTGTGGTGACCTGTGACTCTAATTCTCTTAAAGTTACACGGAATTAAAATTTCAGTCATTTCCTAGGAACAGAGAAATCAAACTTGTTTTTGGAGAGAAAGGTTACTAGGGAGAAGGGGGAGGTAGCAACTAAGAAGAATGTTTTTGGACATTTTGGTGTCACTCTTAGCCCAGGTGAAAAGAACCTCTAGCTTCCATGTAAATATTTAAGTGATGCCGAACATTTTTTTTTTACCATGAATATGTTTTTCAATGCAAAATCTTTACTCTCTGTTTGAAAGGGCATTCTCTTTTTCTTCTTACTACATGGAAAGGGCCTTTACAGCAGAATATATTTCTGTGTAAGATTCCAATATTTTAATATATACATGGCTAATGATATACATGACTAGAAAGCCACCATGGTGTAAGGTTTTGATTATTGGACTAGGACACTGGGACACCCAGCTTTGCTCCGCTCTGGGCCCACAACCAACTCCCAGACTTGCATAGCCTTGAGCCAGGGCAGTTAAAGCGGTGCCAAACCACATTATTTCTCCAGTGTGGATGCAGCCCAAGGTTCAAATCTATGCTCAGCCATGAAAACCCACTGGGTGACCTTGGACACTCTCTCAGCCTCAGAGGAAGGGAAGGGGAAACCTCCTCTGAACAAATTCTGCCAAGAAAACCCAATTCACCTTAGGGTTGCCATAAGTAAAAAATGACGTACGTAAAAGGTGCACAACAAAGTCAGCAAGAGTGATTTTTTTCTGCTTTGTAAAACTCTTTTTTACAAGTTATTAAAATTATTGAAGAATGCTATGTATGTAAGTATGTAGCTACATGTTTATTTAAAATATTAACGATTAGCACCAAAATCACAAGATCTTTGCTTACAATAAAATCAAACAGAATCTTAAAAAACGTAATCAGTACTTTCATAAGAATTAGTGACATGTTTACAGTTGACCACATCTGCCTGAGTTAGCTGCACTTTAAAAACAGCACAACAAAGCTTTTTAAAATGATATTGAGATGGTAATGAATCACACCACTGGAGTCTAACCCAGGTTTTTACACATACCACAAATCAAGAGTACTGGTCTGTTTGTATCTTTCTAGAACCCATGCAAGTAAAAGAAATATAGTGCAGTTTGGTGGACTCCACGGGTGTTGGTTTTCAGCCTATAACCAAAATTTAGAAAAGTCATTTAATGTATTACAACTTTCAGACACCCCCCCACCCACTTACCCAAGCTAGCTGAGAGACACTGGCAAAGCAGCTTTTCCTTAGAACTTTGAATACAATGATATTGTCTGTTGATATAATTTTGGGATCTCTTGCTCATTAACCTCCTGCTCAGTGCTCACTGGGCTAATTGAAGGCAACAGCAGAGCAGTTACTAGCATTTAACAAATCTGGATTGCACCCACTGGTTAGATATGAGATTTTAGATATACAAACAGCAGTTGCTGGAGACACTCATCTTACATGCTAATAAACAAACAATAAAAAAGCTGCCCAAACCTGGGAATGTTTCAAACAGGACACATTTCCTATCTGAAAAAGTCATTTCGTATAAGAAATGTGCGTAACCTTCCATTAGGTGGTTGTATAGGCCCTTGACACACATGTTTACTGCTGCATATGAACACACTGAGAAACCACTTAAAGGCATGATGATCACATTTGATTATACACAGACACAGTTTTGGTGTAGGTGTCATGTTTTCAGCAGCCCATAAATCTCATCTGTGGACCTGAGAAACATGTGCTTTGTTTGATGGATATAATCAGGCAAAAATAGCTTGTGATATACTCTCTCTGAGATCAAGTGAACTTCATTTACATTATGACATTCCATGCCATATCTGTCAGTGAGACAAAGCTTCATTTTTGCTGAGTTGCATGTACAGGGCTTGGAAATTATGTCACTTTTTTGGACCACAGTCACAGCCAGTGTCTATGCTGTCTGGGGACTATGGAGGTTACAGTCCAAAAGGTAGGTTTTACAACCATTTGTTACTCCTGCTTAAAAACCAAAATAAAATAAAACCCCAAAAACAAAACCCAGATTGTTTCCTCTTCCAGATTGTTGCTACACCCTTGTTTTGGAACTTTGTCCAATTGGCATTTTAAAAAAAGCTGTTCTGTATTTACAAAGCAATAAAGATATACAGAGTAAAGGCAACATGATCAGTTCATTCCATATTATGACCAAATAATATGAGCAAATTTGATGACAATAGATATTTTCAAAATACTAATACTAAGAACTGTTAGAAATATTATTACTCAGCATCATGAATCCAATCTTTTAAATTATGGGTATAGGACAAATAACTCACATGGAAGCATCATTTTATTGAAAAGACATGCCTTAAATCTCTTACCCACCCCCAGGCACTATAGGAGATCCATAAAGAATCAACGATTCAACTAAGCGTACATATTTTCCTTCTGCTAATATAAAGTGCCCACCAACCAATAGACATAATTAAATATATACATATATACACATACAGGAATTTTGGGATATCTTGCCATTATAAAACATACCAGATGAAATATTATTATTATTACTGGAGAGAGAGGATTCTCAGGCAGAATCATAACCTGTATGTCCAAGTCTGAGCCAACAGTGTCATAATAATTTCTTATTCAGATCTGGTCCCATGGGTTCCTTCTTTTTTGTGCCCCAAGAAATAAGCAACAACCTCCTGACCTTTCACCATACAGTTCCTGCAGAATAGTCTGTAGAGCAAAACTGTTCTTTTGAATGGGTCCAAAGGAAAATTTCCCCTTGAAAAAAGGAAAGAGGAGGAAAAAATGAGAGAGAGGGAGGGAAGGATTGTGTTCTTTTCTGGCTGGGAAAACTTCAGAAAGTCTTCAAGGGATCTGACCTTGCTTGACACTGTTCACCAGGTCTGTGAGCTCACTGATGTACTTGATAGTGTATTTCAGCGTCTGTATCTTGGTGAGGGGTTGGCCCCTTTGGCTGTAGACCGGAGGCAGGTAGTTGCGGAGAGTGTGCAGGGCCTCTGCCAGGGTCCTCATCCTCAGCTTCTCTCTTTCACTGGCCTTTCTCCTGCGCTGAAGTGACATCCTGACTTTGGAGCCCTTCTGGCCTTTGATGCCAGGGCTTGGAAGGTACATGGAAGGAAACTCCATCAGGGGGCAGCCCCTCAAGTTGTTGCCACTGCTGGTGCTGGCACCACTGTCAGTCCTGATGCTGCTGATGCTGCTGTGGTTGTTGGCACAGGGCATCTCCATCACCAAAGGATATGGGGAAGAGGAGTAGGATTCAGAGGAAGGAGATGGAGAGATGCTCAGAGGGGGCGAGTTCTGGCTGAGCTCCAAAGGCCCTGGTGCAGCAGAGTTTTTCCAGTCCCATGAAGTAAAGAAAGGATGGTTCTCTGAATCCATGCTCCCATCCATGCTTGTCAAAAGTATCTTGCAATTTGTCTTTCCCTGACAGGAAAGACTTAGGGGTGGGTTGGGGGAGAAACAGCAGCAGCAACAGATAATTTCCTGCCAGCCGCCTGCAAGCCAAGTCTGTGGTCTTGGTCTAGGGAGAGAGACCCTTTTATGATAGAGAGAGGAATGGTGAGATGACAAGTGAGAAAGTGGGAAACAGGGCTGGGGTGTGAGGAATTCAAACGAATGCAAGCATCAACATGGAAAATGAACTCCCTGGCGTGTTACTTTCTTCCTTATGATAATTACCAACCTTTGGCTAAAACCCATTTAAGCCAAGTAACAGGCAACAGTGAATCAATGAAGGAAGGGGGGGGGGGGAGATTATCATTCTTGTTACAAAACCAATTGAACCTTTCTTATCTTCATTTAAAAGTGCCCCAGGGAATAGCTGGCAGCAGGAAAAGTAACAGAGATAACAGGCCACAGGTTCAGTGCCCAGTATTACAGACCTTGGGTCATATTTCTGAACCCTTTCGGAATGTAAACTTTCTGAACAATGAGATGTTCATTATGCTGAACGTTCAATTTTTTAAAAAAGAAATTCAATAGCAAACCTTTTTAAAAGGCTTATCTAAGATTTGTCATTGTAAATTATGCAACTAGGAGGTAAAATCACATAAATATTCCCCATTTGTATAATTTACCAATAGAATGATCAGCCCAAATCTAGTTCTTAGTCCCCACTAGAATATAACCATTGACTCAGCGGAGCTTACTTAAAGGTTGATGTCCCAGATTCCATTGATTCAGTGAGCCTACCATAGTTAGGACTAACAATGAAAAATGAAATCACCTAATATCTCATGGTGAAAATTAGGATACAGACTTGTGTGGGCTTTTTCTCCTAGGGAATCTAGAAAACCTAAGAATCCAAAGTCATGACTTTTACATATATTTTTAAAGTATTTGTTTAGAGACAAATGTCGACCTTTAATCATTCTGTTTCCCTTGATCTCATAAAAAATCTGAGAGGAAGACCCCTTTTGCCATTTCAGTAATCTAATAATGCTGAAGGTTGTTGAGTTATGGAGCTAATATCATAGGTATGCACAATGACACATTGAAAAAAGGTGATGGCATTTTCTGCCTGAATGATAGGTGTATTTTTCACTCGAGTAATTTATTCAGCCATCTGTAGGTAAACGCTCAGTCTTCATTCACTGCTTATAACAAGTCCCTTGGTCACATTTTGGGAAGGCTTTTGAGAGCTGAAGATTTGAAAGAAAAGACTTTTAATTGTACGGTTTTAATTGTATGTTTAAAACTGTTTTTAGTGTTGTTCATAATTTAATTTCATTTTAGTGTTTATCCTTTGCATGTTTTAGCTGCATTGTACTTGTTTGCTTTCAGTTCTGATTTTGGGGAAAATGTATGGTATAGATCATGATGATGGTGGTGGTGGTGGAGAAGGAGGAGAAGGATGTAGAAGAGACTGAAACAGACAAACAAAAGTACTGGAATCTGTTAAACTGATTTCTCTTCCAATGATGCCAAGAAGAAGAATCACAATTTTGTTATCAAACATGCAACAAAATGGGTACTTTCCTCATAAAAGGGGAAGGGCCAGAGCTCAATATTATAGCATATGTTCTGCATGCAGAAGGTCCTAGATTCAATCAAGTCATTGTTGTGTACCTTCAAGTCACTTCCAATTTATCATAGGGTCACGAGTGGGTTTCCATAGCTGAGTAGGCATTTGAATCCTGGTATCCCACTGGCTCCCTCCCTGTTTAAATACTTGAAGGGATGTCATATTGCAGTTTGACCCCATTTTAAGTGCTGTAGCTCCATCTCTCGCAATTCCAGGATTTGTAGTTTTCCAAAGTCTTCAGCCTTCTTTGCCAAAGAGTGTTGGTGCCTTCCAAAACTACAGACCCCAGAATTCCATAGGATGGAGCCATGACATTTAAAGTGGTGTCAAATTGTTTTATTTCTACAATACAGATGCACCCTTAGTCCAGTATTTAAACCACTATACCATGCTGGCTCACTGCACTTCTTACCTAAGACAATGGCAGAGTTACTTTAGCCCCTTCAACCTTGATAAAATTCTGACCTATGCCTACTAAATAAATTCAATAACATATTTTTAAAAAATATATATTTAGCTCCTTTCTATTCTGTTTTAAAATGTTTTTAGCCCCTACATTTTGACTCAGACCTAGACCAATTAAAAAGAGAGATTGTCATTTGAAGAAGCTGTGAACAACAGCAGGCAAATTATATCAACAAGTCTGAAGACCAAAATGGAACACCAGAAATTAGTTACATAAATCCCTCAAAACTCAGTTGTTTATAATTGTGCGCCATTTGGGAATGGAGCAATATTAATCTCCCTGGCTGCATGATCCACAGTCTCAGTGTGGTCACCAAAAAAGCCCTGTCACCTCTACCTACTTTCTCCACCTTGTGCAGAACGACAGGTGAGGGAAGAGACTGGGAGCAAATTTTCCAAGAAAAAGTTCATATGGGAGAAGTAAATTACCCAGGTCACAAATTGTTGAGGTCTCTAAGATCAAAATTGACATCTTGGGGCCCTTTCACTCTTACAATTTTGTACTGAGGAGATTGGAGGTCTCCTCGGTGATGTCATCCTGAATCGATCAGGCTCATAGCTCTCACTATGTTTGCCGTGATTGCATTTTTTGTTGTTGTCTATTCACACTTGTTGTCCGACTAGGCCTCCTTCACCCACTTGGTGGGTTGTGGCTGGAAGGCCGGGGGGGGGAGACAGGTGGTCTGTGGGAGGGCTCCTTATTGTTATTGTTGTGTGCCTTTAAGTCATTTCCGACTTCGGTGAACATAAGACAAACCTACCATGGGTTTTTCTTGGCAAGTTTCTTCAGCGGGGGGTTGCCATTGCCATCCTCTGAGCCTGAGAGAGTGTGACTTGCCCAAGGTCACCCGCTGGGTTTACATTGCCAAGCCAGGATTCAAACCCTAGTCTCCAGAGTCGTAGCTTGACACTCAAACCACTGCACCACGATGTCTTTCTGAAGGAGGAATACCAAGGGGAGCAGGAGGAGGGATGCAGCGGTGGTGGCAAGCGGGGGCCAGGAGAAGAGGAAGGAGGAAACAGTCCACACAATCCAGATTGATCCAGTAGTGCAGTCTCACTACTGAAGATCTGGATTGTTGTGGGACCCAAAAAAAGAAGTGGTAAGGGACCTGGTGCCAGGTTAAATGGGTATTTTTGCAGCATGCCTGCAAATTGCACCAAGTGCAGTCAGGGCCAATATAAATTCCAATGAAAAAATCCAGGTTCTACACGGGTTATTTCATAGTGTAAGTGAGCCCTTGGATTGGCTTAAGAAACCAATTAGAAACTCATAGAGTTACTTCAGCATCAAAATTCTGTAATCCATGCAGTTTGCTTCTGTTGATAGCTTGACAATCTTGTCCTAAATAAACTACAGTTTTTAAAGAATATCCACAAGAAATCAGAACTGAAACTCAGCAGGAATCAGAAATCAGAGTTCAAAGTTAGCAGGGGATGTTATGCTCATTTCTCATTATTAAATATTATTAATAATATTATCAGGTATATACCAATGGCTAAGTAAGGCAAAATTTGTGAATACTGGCTGTGCTCACAGTTATTTTATTTTGGGTGTCTCTTTAGCTGCTGTTTCATTTAACCCTGACACTTCTGGCTAGTATGGTTAGTGACTGATTAAAACTAGAGATTGAAAACATTGGACTAATGGTGAATTACTGATTAACCACCTTGAATCCCATTTTGGAAGACAGGCAGAATATAAATCCCTTAAAAACATACATACATACATACATACATACATACATACTGCGGGCTGACACATGTTTTACACAGAGATAGTGGATTCTATCTAAAGAAAGTCTCACAAAAGTCACACTGAAATTAAAGAGGCATAAAGTGTTTGTAATGGACTCCTGTTGATCTCATTGGGACAAGCAAACCAGACATACCATGTGCAGTCATCTGCAGGACTGTGGCATGCGCCTTCCCCTGCTAGTGGACATTTTGTTTTGTACTTCTTTTGATGGAAATTCAGCTTTTTATTTTGGGACATTCAGAGTAGCTAATAATAAATAAATAAATAAATAAATAAATAAATAAATTATTTATTTATTTATTTATATCCCGCCTCTTCTGTTTTGGGGATCGAGGCGGGTAACAACAGAATTTATAAAAAACAGAAATACAGAATACAATACAGCTTACAAATTCAGTCTTCCGTAAAAACAAGAGTCAGGTCCATATGCCCACTTAACTTCAGCAAGGAAAGAGAACTGGACAAACCTTGATTATTTACTTTGTGCAGGCATGGCAGACATATGACCCCTTCCCCAGTGAACAACAACTCCCAGCAGCCCTCATCACTGGCTAAGCTGGCAAAGGCTGTTGGACCATCTGGAGGGCCACATGATTATCTGACCCTTGATGTAATGCAGCTACCCATAACCCCGTTCACACAACCAACACTGTGGTGCAATGCTATCATGAGTTCTTGTAGAAGTTGTTGGCATCCAGCCCTGTATGCTGATGTGATCGGTTAGCATGTGTGTGTTTTTGTGGGGTGTTTTGGAATGGAGGGAATTGAAGATTTTCCAGTTAAGAGCACTTTTCGTAAGACTGCTTTTTACAAGACCAAGAGAAAATGTCTCTCTCTTTTGTGGTGACCTGGTTACCTCAAAAGTACAAATATACTCACAACTTATTTCCCAGTTTTCTATCTGAAGATCAACAGTTGATCAATCAATCTGGGCGAACAGTTTTAATTGTGTGCACTTATAAGTGCAGCTAAAAAGGTAATGATGTATCTAATTAGCATCCCGAGCTCACAACAAGCTCCATGCAAATCTGCAGGCACTGTGTTCTCTGATCACACATTCATATCAGGGCCAATAAGCTTTCTTTAAAGCCCTTCCATGGTGAGCATTTGATCCTCCCCGAAGTGGCAATCCCAACGGACTGAGATGTGACAGCAGCTTCCCAATTCGTTATGACAACTGGCCTCTAATCAACTGGCTTCCTATATGAAAACAGGCTCATGTGCGGAATTTACACCTACCCACCTTTTAAGTACAGATTTTATGACTTGGCGTTTTCCAGCTGATATTGGGGAGGGCCTTTTTAATACCCCTGTTAACAGAAGTTGAAAGGAGAGTATGCTGTGTGGTTGGTCTTTAATGTTTGCTTCTCATCTCAGCTAAAGGAAAAGAGAATGAGATCAGAAATGGGGATTTCTTCCCACCGCATGGACAGATCGCCTAGACCAAAATTTTAACTAAAATTGAAAGGTTTACTCTTATATTCATGTTTTAGAAATCTGAAATGCATAGTCTTAAATCTGTGTACATTCTACAGGCTAGATCCAGACTGAGTCATACTTTAGTGTAGACCTACTGAAATCAATGGGGCTTAAGCTAGAATTGACTGGCTTAAGCCCAATTCATTTCAGCAGGTTGACTGCATATGGCCAAGGGCCATATGCACTGTAGAAATAATGCAGTTTGACACCATTTAAAGCATTGTAGCTCCATCCTATGGAATCCTGGGATTTGTAGTTTTACAGGTTCTTTAGCCTCCTCTGCCAAAGAGTGTTGGTGCCCCACCACACTACAAATCCCAGGAATCTGTAGGATGAAGTCATGGCAGTTAAAGTGATGGCAAACCGCATTATTTCTACAGTGCAGATGCATCCCAAATCTGAGCCCAACCCAAAGTTATTATTTATCGAGGCACATGTATTTGTTGATAAAAGAATCCAAATATTCCACAATGTTAAAAACATACAATAACAAAAACATTTTTCAGTGAGCCAATCTCACTGAAATGACTCACTGATGGGTGAAAGTGCTTATAATAGAAACCATCCTCCTTCCCTCCCTTCCTCCTTCCCTATCGCTCTGTCTGTATCAAAATGTCAAATGACCTATTTAGAAGCAATGCACACAGGGCATGATCCAGCCAAAGTTAAGCACTTTGACGTTCTATTGAATTCCATGGGAGAAGCTAAGCATGTGTCCAAACCACTCAAATCCATGACACTCAACTATACTTAACAACAATTTGGATGAAACTGTTTATGAAATAAGAAACAAATACATATTTTATTTTGATGAGCTACTCCTCTTCCTTTGGATGTATGGTAGTCAGCTTGAGCCTTTGGTATCCAAGGAGAGAGGGCGAGAATAGTTGAATCTTTACTTGAATAATGTGTGTGAATCTACCCTTCATGGGGTTTAATTCTGTTGACAAATAACCAGTTGCCATAAAACTTTGAGCCTGTGTCCCCCTAGTTTTTCATCAGCCCACAGTTCACCAGTTGTTTGGGAAGCCCATCATATTGCTCAACTAAGCATACTGCAGGCTTGGGGGAATCAATTTACAAACTTGCACATGCTGTCGTCGTTATTGTTGTTGTTGTGTGACTTCAAGTCATTTCCAACGAGAAGCCCTTAACACAGGAAAATTGTAAACCTATCAAAGTTGCTGTGATTCCTGCTTTCTTCTGCTAGAACAGATGCTTTTGCATACAAGATGCCAATGTTCTACAGTTCTCACTGATGCAAAAAAGGCACAACATTTGATGATGCTTTTGTAAAACAACAACGTTTAGACATCTGCACGGCTCCGCAAACCCCAAAGTTAACTTTACAAAACAGAGATGTTGGTATTCAGTTGTTATTTAACCATACCTCTTTGTTTGCTGCTCATCAGAGTTTTTACCCTGACATTTCATTTTGATCAAGGTTATGTTCAGAATAACAATATTTTCTTTAACACACACACACACACCATCACTGCAACTCAGAAACAATCCTGTCAGCTGCATTAAGGAAAATGACAAGCTGTTTTGGCTTGACAGAAGTGTTCTCAAGTTCATTAACAGAAATGTTTGCATTCAAATAGGCTTCTAAAACGGATCTAATGAACAATGTGTTTTCAGTCATGAACTAAGGTTGTTCACACCCTTCCAACCAATATCCTGGGTATGATCCTGCTTTCGGGAAGGAAGCACTGCCGGACTCAAAACAGAATGCTTGTGGGTCAAATACGAGGACCTGTCTCTGCATGTGTGCAAATGATGGTTTTCATCACCTTTCTTTTGTGTCTGGACCCCCATTTTGCCAACCACTCATTTCAAATGTTAAGCTGAAATAGCTCCTTAAAGAGAATATTGCTCAGTTTTAATTGGACAGTCTAAGGTGCACTACCTAGTTTGGAGGCTATACTGTGTATTTTTGATATTTAGTAACTGGACACTGGATGTTCCCAAAATGTGAAGCAAATCCACTATATACCATGGGAACTGGAAGGAAACACTGCAGGACTCAATGCTTGTGGGTCAAATACTAATTCTTTGTTCTTGCACTACATGAAAAACAGAACAGGGCACCACAGGTCTGTCCAGCCAGGAGATTATCCAATAGCAGCCAATGGCTCCCATGCCAAGTGAAGTGGTGAATCCCATGCCAAATCCAAGTTTTAAAAGAGCTTTCCAAGTGCTGAAACACATTCCCAATTAGATTCAGCCCTTTGGGACGCTCTTTCAAAGATAGATAAAATCTGGCTTAGAATCACCTCCCCACTGACATGGAAGCTACCAGCTCTTACTGAGATTACCCACTAGATCATAAGGTACCAGCCTGGAAGCTGGGCAATGATGAAGATCCAATTAGATACTGCTTTTGGATATGGAGACTAGCAGACCTTCCCTCAGTTTGAACAGACATAGATAGATATATTGAAAAAGGCTGTCTTGTTCTCACCCTGTGCCATCAGACTTTGGCATCTAGCCAGGTCCTGAGCTTGTTTTTGTTTGATATTGCTCATTGCTTCATGACTTCTGCCAGCCAAAATGGCCAAAGTACTTGTACAAATGTTCTTAGGCCCTGCAATGTACTGCCTAAATATGGATTGCTTTCTAGATCTCATGGCTGAAATGTGAAGCATGTCAGCAAAGGACTGAAACTGGAGCTGCAGACTTTAATTGGTTTAATGAATGAATGAATCAACTAAAGCGTTATTTGATAGATGAGACAGTTTTTAATTGTAAGGGAAATCTTTAATGAATAAGCTGACAATTAAAGGTATGCTGTATATCTTTGCAGGTGTTTTGCAGGTAGATGAAAAATAATAAATGACCGATCAAATTATCCTATGATTCAATGGTGATAGGCTTCTAGGTTTCCTGAAGCTCATGTCATCCAAGAAGGAAGGTACAAGTAAAACCAAATTCCACATACAGAATCTGCTGGAATGTCTGGATGTGTTCTAGAAGTTGAAAGGTTCTAGAAATGCCATTCTGAAATGGATTCCAGAATTGACAATGTGTATCAGGAACTGGGAAGCCCAAGGACTTTACCATATGAGCCTCAAACTCACCTCGTTCTTTCCGCAATCATGTTATTAAAAGAGAATGAAAATACATCAGTTTTGGAGCTTTTACTACCACCCCTTTCTTCAATAGCATAACTGTGGCTTTTTATTTCATTGATGGTCTCTTCCTCATTCCCTCTTAACCCCACCTGCCTGCCCTACGCTCTATCCATAACAATCCAGAGTTATGGGAATGGTTTTTTTTAGTAGTACTAGTAGTAGAAAGTGAAGAAAAGGTTGCGAGAAAAAGAAACAAAAACAGTAGGAGGTGGGGAGGGGGAGAAAGGAGAAGACTGACACCATGTATCTGCTCAATATCAGGACTGATGCAGACTGTACCTGTTGAGTAATGGGATGCCAGCATGATGGGCTTTATTGACAGTTTCTTTTTTCAATGAAAAGATGCCTTCTAGCAATGCTTCAGAGTCACAGCAGCAATGGGTTGAAGGTAACATTGTACAATAGGTACTGCCAAAGGCATATTCTCTTACTAATAGTGCAGTTTAAAATCCACATGTGATATGATCCCAAGTTACACATATAGGATCTGCTGGACTGTCAAGAATGGTTCTTGAATTTGCCTGCTGGGCCCCAAAATGGATGTCAACTAGGCCTTCTTGTACATGCTTCCAGTATAGGAACAGCAATAGTATCACTGACATACTACAAATTTCTGTAAATCTTCTAGGTCAAGGACTTTTCCAGAGGTTTGGCTCTCCAGATGTAATGGACTACAGCTCCCACAATCTCTTGCCATTATCCATGTCAGCTAAGGCTTGTGGGAGATTGACACTTGGAAGGCTCAGTATTTCCCAATTGCTGTTGTAATTCTTGGTGTCATCTCTCTTGTGATCCCCCAAGACAACTTGTTTGTGTTACTAAAATCTGGGCCAGGCTGAAGTTTGTGATTGTGTACAAATGACAGACAACACATCTTAAACTGTGGGAACAGCATGCTGGTTTAATAACGGCTTTTGGCCTGATATGTCAATATTCTGGAAAAGTTAGCCTTCTTAGATTATAGCTCCCTGGGAATCCTGCAAAAAGTTGCTCCAAAAAGTTGTGTGTGTGTGTGTGTGTGTGTGTGTGTGTGTGTGTGTATGATATCTTGCTCTCACTCTGTGCCATCAGGGAAAGGATTCCTATACCTGGCTACTTTTTGCTCTTTACCCACTCACTCTGCAGCTTTTCACTTGTAGGAACTTGAACTACAAACTGCAGTCACTAAATATCAGTACTGGCAATGGAAGGAAGAAGGATAGAACCAAGGCTCAGTTCCAGTTTCCCTGACATCATCTGTCAGGCTTTGATGCACATATTTATCAGACAATGGCACACAATCAGTGGATATGGAAGACTGACTGTACTGCAATTCCTGGACTTTTCAGCCCTGCAGCACTCATTCATGTTTGTTTTTCAGCAGGAACACTTCCGTTGCTATTGAATTTTGATCTCTAGAAGACTGATGTATCTGTCTGTGTGATTTTATTTCTAATCTTTTGGGAATAAGAGAACTGTGATTCTACATCCATGGATTCAACCATCCACAGCTTGAAAATATCCTCTCCCCCCCAAAATCCTCCAAGCAAACTTTGTTTTTGCCATTTTATGGAAGAGACAGATTTTACTATGCCATTGTCTGTATTGGGACTTGAGTATCCATGGATTTTGGTATCCATGGAAGGTCCTGGAACCAAACCTCAGTAAATACCAAGGCCTCACTGTAGAAGGAGAAGATAATGGTTGAGACTGTGTACGTGTTGTGCAGGTTCTCTGGGCAATCTTATGCATGCCTAATCATGCAGAAATAAGCTCTGTCAAACATGATAAGACTCCAACTGCAGTCTTACTTCTGAGTAAAGATCGATAGGACTGCATTTTTCCCCCTTTCTGATGAATATGCTTATGTTCTAGCAAATGAAGATTGAAGGAGATTTTTGGGGTCCTTCTTGGAAAAAAAGGTTTCTCTTCATACTTTTCCTCTGGATTCAAAACAAAGCAAATACAAAGAAAGGATGGGGGATAGTTAAAAGATCAAAGGCGACACATCTGTCAATCTCCAAAATGCAAGTCACCTGGCACAGTTCAGAAGGCAACAAATCCTCCGTTAACATCTTGGTGTCAAATGCTCTAATTAGGTTGAACAGGCTGGAAAAGAAAAGGCCAAAGACAACATATTTACCAGCCATTCTGATTTTGTTATCTTCCCAATTGTGTTGGACAGAGTCGTGAGTCTATTAAGAAATGTTTACCTCTAAATTGGCCAAGTGATGACTTATTAATTAGTAGAAAATTACATTTAGTTGCTGAAGAAGGAGCTGAATATTTAAAATACCACTGTATATCATAAAGAAGAAAATAATATATATACACTCGTCCCTCCACATCTGCAGCTTTGACTTTTGTGGATTTAATTATTCATGGATTTTATTAATATGTTCTCTCTAGGAATATCTAGGTCCTCCAGTGCAACTCTATGGTCAACTTTAACCAAAAGTTGCACTGAAGAACCTAGAGATTCCTAGAGAGAACACTCCACTAGATATTTGTAGCTCCTCCATCACAATTCTATGGTCAATGTCTGGCAGATGTTGACCACAGAGTTGCATTGGTCAAAACATAGTGTTTTTGTTATTTGTGGTTTTCCCACATTCACAGGGGTCCCGTGTCCCTAACTCCAGGGAATGTGGAGGGACGAGTGTATATCAGAATATATATGAGTGTGTGTGTCTGTATTCATATAGCATGGCCTGAGTTAAAGAATCTTGATGGGTACAATGGCCCCTTGGGTTTATGTCACTGATAGGAAAGATTACACACACATGCAGGTGGGAAAGATTACACACACACACACACACAAATGTGGAGTGGAGTATATGTTACAAAATTATTATAATGCATCAATGCCATTGCAGAAACAGGTACTATAATATAATATCCAAAGTATTACCTATTTCTGCAATGCCAATGAAGCATTATAAAGATTTTGTAGCTTCCACTGCCTCCCATTGTTTTTTAAGAAACAAATACTGACATCTAATTAGCTAAGGTTGTTTTACAAACTAGATTAAAGCTGTAGATATGTTTCAGTCTTGCAGGTTAAAGAAATGTGTGCATGTTCTCATGCAATTGAAAACTGCTGGTCTAAATCCATTATCACGCTAATGCCTGAAACTTACTCCCCTTCTGCCCTCTCTGCCAGCTGAAAACCTGCTCCAGATGTTTTCCAGTCCTCTACTGCAGATTTTGAAGGAGAACAAGAAATGTAGTGGGGTGAGAGAATCTCATACACATACCAGTTCTGCTGACAGATGCAATTATTTCATGGAAATGACCCCACCGGATCTTGGATATTTTCTTGCAACATGGGGCAATTCAGTGTGCCATCCTTCCCTTTGATCCATTCACGACTCTGGGATAAGGCTATGCTTTCTAGGAAACTGTGCTGTTTCTGAGATTCCCCCTTGTTAATTTCAAGCAGCAACCATAGTTCCTTCTAACTTTACCATGCATGTAGACGCTACTGTGGCCTCCTGCCAACATAACAGTCAGTGACATAAATCCTAGGGGCTATTGTACTATCAGGACTCCAACTCAACCCATGCTTGAAAATAGGTTCCCAGCAGTAGCAACTCGGCCTAGAAGAGGGATGAGGGTCACAGGGACCTCTTGCTTTTGACCTTCAGTTTCCACTAACCCTCACCATTGGCGGTGGATGCATCTACACTGCAGAATTAATGCTGTCTGACGTAGCTTTTATTGCCATGTGTCAGTGCTATGTAATTTTGGGATCTGTAGTTGTGTGAGATATTTAACCTTCTCTGTCAGGGCTCTCTGGTGCTACAACAAACTACACATTTCAAGATTCCATAGGATGGGGTCATGACAGTTAAAGTGGTGTCGAGATGTATTAATTCTGGAGTGTGGCACCAGCCTATGCCAACTATAAGGATGGTAGGCCACAATGGTTTAGTCTCCTGATGGTCCCCATCCACAATGTTGACTGCAACGAAGGATGACAAATTGGGGATGAGTATTAATCATGTTATCACAATAATGCTGTAAGTTCAACTAATTACTTTTCAACAGCAACTTTCTCCAGTAGCTCTTCATGCACCAACTGTAACCCTCAGGGCTGAGAACTGACAACCTAATGGGGCTGCCCTGACCAGTTTAATTGGGAATTATCCATTTGGATCTCTTTTTATAGCTCACTTCAATGACAGTAGGACAGTTTACCACATAAACATGTAGACTTGTGCCCCGGGTAATTGTGGGAATATTTGAAAAAATGGTTCTTGTTAATTTTTGTCTTAATTGTACAGAAGCCTTCATTAGCTTTAGATGTTGTCAGCAAATGTGAAGATAAGTCAAGAGCAACTAATTTGCTGCCTGCCAAATATTTTCAATTTTATAAAAGCATTTGGAAGAGAACTGTAATTAGGACATATGTTGGATGCTTTTTTAAGAATAAAGAAATCGTCTTTGCTTTAAAAACTGGGTTGATCACACTTCGTTGGAGCGGGGAAAAAATCCCACGATAATCTCTTTAAAGAGAACTTTCTCAACAGCTCCTCATTATAACAGGAGACAATCTTGAAAGCGTCGCTGAGAACTTTTTAACATTAGCACCACTGGGATAAAATGTGGAAAGCTCACGGTGAGATTAATGAGAGCTGTTATTCCGAGTCAAGGTAAAAATCTTTTCATGTCTAAGGAGGTGTGAAGCTCTGCCATTTTACATCGACGGATGAAAGGAAGCTGCAGTTAGCAATATTACTAGATCTGTTATAGGCTAAGTGCTACCACTGAAACAGTAAAACATAGTGGTAGATTTAGCACTTTGCACTTTAGGAAAGGAATACTTTGTATTTCTGAGGTGGTTTAAATGTGTCATGCTCATGCACCTATAAGCTCATTTTAAACAGGCTTACCTTTATGTCAGATGGCAAGAGCACAGATCCACAACAACAAAATATCATAAAGCTTCTCATAATCTTTCTCTTGCTCTCTCTCACAAACAGCAAGACCTACAGATTTGTTAACAATTGATTCAGGAATTCTGTCAGCTAGCTTACCAGGTGAAACAAGACTTTAATTTTTTAGTCACAACAGCTGTTCAGTCTAGTGCAGTGGTTCTTAACTTGTGGGTCGCGACACCTTTGGGGGTTGGACGACCCTTTCACAGGAGTCTCCTAAGACTATCAGAAAACACATATTTCCAATGGTCTTAGGAACCGAGACACCGCTAATTTTATGGTTGGGGTCACCAACATGAGGAACTGTATTAAAGGGACACAGCATTATTTGAGAACCACTGGTCTAGGGGCACCGTTAGGACTAACAGATTTGTTTTGATTTATATTTCTATATTGGTATCTTAATTCAGCTAAGGAAATCCATCCTTTTGGGTTCAAATGCAACATGCAATCAAAGCTTTTACAAACCCACTAACATATTGTGTAAATACAGTTGCCACATCTTCCTAATTTGCTCAACAACATGAAACACGGTTTATCACCCTTACATTTTTACTTATGAAACCAAACCAGTATGCATGATATTGGGGTCAACGTTTACAAATGTTCAGGCTCATAGGAGCATCTCATGTTATACTTCTATAGACACAGAAGATTTCTGCAGGCACAAGGAAATGTCTTACGCACTTCTGGACATCCTCCCAAACACCTTAACAGATCTATGACATTTAAGCTTACAGTAGGTCTATCCTGAAGACAGTGAACTTGCGCGTAGCTATACAGCATTAGACAGAGTTGGAAATTATATAGTCCCCTAGATGTTGTTGGACTGCATCTCTCATCATTCTTCACAGTTGGCTCTATTAGCTGGGGCTGCTGGAGTTGTATGATATCTGATTCCCACTCCTGCTATCAAAGTGACAGTGCAAATGATAGCAGTATATGACATAATATTCCTTCACATCAGTCAGTCATTCTACATTGAAACAACTGCAACCTAGGGCTTCTGAGAAAAGCTGTAATAAGCCTGTAGAAAACTTGAACTTCTATGTATTACTTAGTTATAATTACTATCTACTGTACATATATAGGTAGGTAACATCTACATGATGGTGAGGGGAAGACAAAGCTTTATTACTACCCTGTTTATTATAAACCTGAAGTCCCTGCCATTTACTAGAACAGCAGTATTCATACTATTTATCCTTGGGAACCCCCCCTTTACATCTACATACAGACAATGCATAGCCCCCACTTGGTGGAGCATATGAATAAAAATATTTTGTTTATTTCATTGTGTATTTTCATTTGCACATTCATGTATATTCATATTTTAACATTTTATACAGGAATAACATGGTTCAAATTAGAACATCTTATGTAAGTAAATTCAGTACTGAACTCAACACATGTGTAAATCTTACATACAAAAAGTTTGGGAACAGGAGGAGGGATCACAGCCTCCAAGTCTTTTGAGCACCTCTTGTGCCTCCCAAGGGCTCTGCTCCACCATTTGAGAACCATTGCACTAGAGGAAATGGGATTGTGGTCTATGTAAGAATTGTGATGTAGTAACTTTACATACAGAAATCTAGCATGACACTTGTAGAAGTATGAGGATTTCCAGCCTTTGCTTCTGCAGCCTGACTGATAGAAATGGAAGCAGAGTCCAGTTTTCTGGCCCTCTGGAGAAGGGTTTTGGGTGCTCTGGTGATACAGCAGAGACAGATTCCCTGTGCTTTCCCTGATCTTGCATTCCTTTCCTGAGGAAATGGAAATTTCGGCAGGTTACACACCGCCATTTAGTACATATTCTATATGTACTAGGGTTAGGAAGGGGCAGTGCTTCCGCAACCCCCTAACCCTAATACGTATAGAATACGTACAAGATGGCGGCGCTCTATTCATACGGGTGCTGCCATCTTTACATATCGGACGCTGTGCGTCTGGACGTCGCGCGGCGTCTATGACGTCGCGAGTCCGCCCCAGGCGCCTCGCAACGTCATAGAGGCGCCGCAAAAAGAAGCTCCAAAATGGAGCTTCTTTTTTGCTCCGTGCGGGAGCCACGCAGTGTGGCTGCTGCGGCTCCCTCACGGAGCAAATGGCGCCAGCGGGAGACCGCCGCAAAGCGGCGGTCTATAACCCGCCTTTATCATGGTTATAGCCCTAAATTGCATGTTAATTCCAGGCAACTATGCAGTTTGCTGTTATGAGACGTTTGGAATCACCAAGTATCCTTAGGGATGGAGTAACAGTACAGCAGTGAAGTGTGTTTAAGGAAGTACAAGAATGTTTATTTATTTTTATATGCTACCTTTTTCCGACATTGGACCCAAGATGGCTCACAAAAGATGCTTAAAAACAATAAAACAGTACAGTTTTAAAGCACAATTAAAATATCACTTTCAATACAAGTCAAAAATGTAAAATGCTTAAAAATACTAAATTAAAAATTATTCTAAAATACCAAATTGTAAAACCATTTAAAACATGCCAAAGCAAACACCCCAATAAGTAGCCTTCCTCGGTGCCATTTTAATATTAAAAGCATGCTTGGAAAAAAAAGTTGTTGCCTGACAATAAAAAGAGAGCAGGGAGGGAGCCAGCCTAGCCTCTCATGGAAAGGTGGGAGCAGCCACAGAGAAGGCCCTCTCTTTTGTCCTCACCAAGCGATCCTATGATGGTGGAGGAATGGGAGAAAGCCTTCCTCTGTAGATCTTAGAGTTCTGGCAGGTTCATATGGGGAAGTCATGCGGCCCTAGGCACTAAAAATAACATGAGTTTTTATTTGCAAGTCTACGCTTTATGTGCAATTCTACATAGCTATATTCAATTGCCAACAGTGTTCTGATTTGCAAGAAAGGGTAACATTTACAATTATTAGATGAGCAAGAACTTCCATGGCAAAGCAGTTGCACATATAAGCAAGTGGCAGAAAGGTTTGGGCCATGGATTGTCGGAAAAGATCTTTTATGTCAGAAAACAGAGACTAGGAATGGTATGAATTGAGTGTTTAGTACAGTATTACTATTTGTGGCACCTGAAGTAGTACCCTGTTTGACTGTCTTCCTGAGACAGAAATGGCCTGCAAAGCCTTCTCCTAGTTTCAAGCAACTGCTAAGCAGGTATAATTGCTTCTGGGCTGTGACATTTCAGACTATGGGTACGAAAACACAACCAAAAGTAACAAGTCTATTTCTCCTGGGACTGGCTTTGTAAATGTAGGGCATGGCATAGCCAGGGTTAAGCAGTTTTAAGGCAACTTGTTTCAAAGAGAGACACAAATACCTATCTCTTATAATTAAGTAATTTGAACACATACTGTGAAGATTTATTTTGCAGATTGTGCCCTTAATCCTGGTTTTTCACAGAGCTTGGAAATGTGGCTTTACTCGTTAATAATTAATAATCTAAAAATTAATTAATAGTCTAAAAAAAGTAATAGCTCTGGACTTTGCCCTCTGTGAGGTTAACATGTCATACTTTCCCCTTTTTAAAAATAAAAGTATTTTAACACTCATAACAAACATGAACAATTTCCTGTTCCCAAGAAACTACAATTATATAAACAATGTTGTCTCCTTAATTCTTTCTACTTTGGAAACTAGGCATGAATTGCATCTTAAAATTATTATAATCAGCTGTGAGCTATGGAGGTGACTGACCGGGTGGTCATGCCAATTCTGCATTGGTTAAACTAACAGGGCTTTGCCATGGCTTCATGTTATAATGTGGTCTGTATCACTAAACTACACACTGCCTCATCTGAACGCAGTAAGGGTAAAAGTCTATATTCAGCACCAGAGAAAACCTATGGGGAACATTAATCATGTTAAAAGTGGCTGCTATCTGAAGAGACATTTACCTAGTGCCGGTAGTCACATAACAACACTTATACTTGAGAAAACATGTATGGAATTATGTTGCAAATACTCTTATGTGCCATTTCTTCATTTAACGTAATATTCCATTTATGGTATAGGTCAAGTGTCCTTATCAAAAATGCCTGGGTCTAGAAGTGTTTGGGATTTTTTATTTTTTGGATACCTACATCTGCCTATACATACATAATGAGGTATCTTGGAGATGGGACCCAAGTCTAAACACAAAATTCATTTATGTTTCATATACACCTTATACACATAGCTTGAAGGAAGTCTTATACAGTTTTCTAAAATCATTTTGTGCATGGAAGAAAGTTTGTGTACACTGAACCATCAGAAAGCAAAGGTGTCACTATCTTAGTCACACATGAAAAAAGTTAAGATCTTTGGAGTATTTTGGCTTTTGGGACTCTGGGTAAGGGAAACTCAGCCTGTACTACCACTTTGTCCTTGGTTAAAAGTATATTTGAAGGTACAATTTTAAGACAACATTGACAATGACAAATTAATGCATTGTTATGCTAATCCAGTAGATGCAAGTATAATCAGTGGAAACATGTATGGTAAATTCTATGCTGAGAACTACTGGTAGTTTGAAAATACTTATCTCAGGCCAGAATACTATATCAATTTACTTGTGAGGAAACATGTCTAGGACTGCATGGTGGAGACAAAAACTGCAATCCCTAAATACACTAGTACGAAAATAAGTCCAAATGAAATCAGCAGGATTTGTTTGCAGGCAAATGTATTTAGAATTTCAGTAAAAAAGAGTTGGATTACTTGCAGTATTACACAGTGCCATCTAAACTTAATTCATTCTTTGATTTGACCTTTTATATTGGGAATTATTGTTAAAATCAAAGGCCTGAGGTTGCAACACTCACTAAAATCAACAGAAAAGATAAAACACTGATGTAGCAATTTAAAAATAAAGTCAGCATGTGAGACTAATCCACTCAGTTGATACTGATTTACTTGGCTTCCTAATCCTGGAACAAAAAATAGATACTAGACAGCAGTAAATGACAGTCAAAAGGGTTGGATGTGATTGGCTAGAGATGAATTTTTCTGAAAGTGAGGAAGGAAAAGAGGGTCTGAAGATAAATAAATAGGGTGATTTGGGCTCTGCTGTGACACATGTCATTGGACCAGTAACCAAGATGTCATATTTATAGTTGTATGTGCCCCACACATTAATTCCTTTGATTTTTTCCCCCTAGCATCATGTTGCCAGAGTGTGGATTGCATCTTTACAAGAACTGGTCTCCATGTGCAAAAGAATGAGGTGATAAAATGATCCTCCAGTTTCAAGTTGAAGAATCTGTTTAATGCTCTCTTGTTTCGAAAACTCCCTGCAAACAGACAGGCAAGAAAGTGCTAGGACAGAATCTTCCACCCTGCTATGTTAGGCTTCTATTTGCAGGGAGTTCTTTACATGCAGAAGTATTCGAAAGTGGTTATCTAGTAGCCTGAAGTGGAAATCCATTCTGCCACATCAGAAAGACAGAGAACTAGTTCTGTATTACTGAGACCCCTTGTGGTCTGAAAGCCCCAACTAAAACATAGCAGTAAAGTGTTGCAATCAAATTTGGATTGCAAATTGGTAAAAGCCCTGCAGCAAACCATGAAAACCCATTTAAAGAAAACATGTCCTGCTTTTTAAAAAGGGCTCTCAGTGGTTTGTTTGTGCTGAATTTCAGCAGGGTTTCTTTTCTTTTTGATGGGAGGAGGAAACTTGGGACCATAAAAAAGGACTTAGAAGTTGCATGCCATTTTTAAGGTGCCTCTCTTGACTTTAAGCAACTTTCACAGTACACAATTGTAGCATTATGATTATATTTTAACTGCCATGACTACATTCTACAGAATCATGGTGCTGGTAGTTTGGCCAATGGCACCATAAGAGCTCTTTGGCTGAGAAGCCTAAATACTCTTCTCTAAACATAAAACTCACTCAGGAATCCATAGGATAGAACCATGGCAGTTAAAATGTGGAATCATGGTGCTATAGTTGAGCAGTGCGGAAGGGCTCCAAGACTGTTATTTGAACATTTATCTACTGAGCCCACTAAAAGTATGAAGGAACAGATGGTAATTTAAGAAAAACCCAGAATAGTGAAATGGGATGGGTTCTTAACTGTTTTGCAGTCTGAGTTTCAGTCTTTCTGACAGAGGCAGGGGACTATTGGTTGACCCATCAGATTCACTTCTACTCTCCTCTAGGGGAGGATTAGATCCTCTAGGTTTACATTCTATGAGTCTTGGAGGATTGGGAATAGGTACAGTGGGCTGCTCTGTCACTGAGAACCCCATCCCAGGGGCTTTAGGCTCAGGTTCTTCTCTCCTTTGCTGCATTTCTTGCACCAGCTGGCTGACTCCCATTTTGTCAATGTATTTGTTCTTTGACTTAACCAAGTCACACTTCTTTTGCCACCTTGGCATCCTGTGACCTTTCCTCCTGTCTTTCATATTTTCACTGTCACTGTCTTCACTAGAATAACTATTCTGGCACACACTCTTCTTCAGTGAGCTTTTGAGAATGGGTGGCCTGGAATTTTTTCTAACTTGACAGTGATCTATGCCTTCCGTTGATCTGAGAGGCAACGCTTGTGGCTTGTTTTCCAAGCAAGTCAGTCCTAGCATTTCATGGCATAGGCCTACCGAAGCACAAGTGTCTGAATCAATAAGTCTCTCTTCTGCCTTGACTGGGTTTTTGGAACTTTTGAGCATCTCTTTATTGCTTTGTGAATCGAACCTCCTCGGATACTTTTCTGCTTTCTGAGTGCTGTCATTTAGCTGAAATGAAAGAGATGAAAATGCTTCTCTGAGGCTAACAGTTCCCTTTATTTGTTCTACCGTTTGCAAAGCACTTAACCGAGCTGTGTCTGCAGCCTTGGAAAAAGCTTCTAAGATGGAAGGCTCTAGAATGGCTTCTTCTTTTAAAGATACATCACTTTGTCTTTTAGGAAGCTCATTGCCTGAAGCAGCACAATCTGCACTGCTGAGTAGATCTGGATTATATTGTACAGAATCTGAAGAAGGCATGATGGTTTTGGCTAATTCACAGCACATCAGGGAATGTGGCCTGATAGAATTAGTACACACGTGAGACTCAGGCTCCAAATAACAGGCAACATCAACTTGTTTTGGAGAAACATTGAAGGATGTTCCTTCCCAATCAATGCCACTTAACTGTAGATTGGCAATTGCAGGAGAGGCAGGAAAAGCTGCAGACTCTTTAGGAAATTCTGCCTGTGAGTTCACAGGACCACCCAGATTGCATTCCTCCTTGGTGTTTTGTGAAGCAGTTATGAGTGAGGTAGGTGAGGGGTTCTGACTTTGACCAACTGGTATAGAACGCTGTGAGGCTACATGTGAGCTCTGAGATTCAGAGCCCTTCTTTGGAAGTATTGTAAAAGCAGAAACAGGTTCAAATTCAGACTTCTCATCTTTGCAGAGAAAGGTTTCATATGCAGATTCCAAGTTCAGCTGAGAAAAGAGATTGGCAGCTTCACTGTCACTTGCTAAGCATTCTTTTTCTTTGAGTTTAGTTTTCTTCCCTGATAAGACAACAAAGAAAAACACAGACACTTGTAAAAATGTAGAACTTTGATCTCTGGGATGAAGACAAAAGAAACAATTTGTTTTTGATTCCAAGTACAAGCAAGCACTAGTATCATGAAGCCTAGGTTCAGCATACTGGAGCGTTAGGATAACTTTATTAGCAGGGATAAACCTATAATCTGCCACACTACTCAGGCTTCTTTCTTTTGAGTTTAACTGAGGTCTTCACAGTAGCTGATGGGGTGATTTTTCTCCAGTATTAATATATCATTGTCAACTATACCTGCTCTGTAATGGAAAATAATTTGGTTTATTCTTGGATAGGCAATTCATAACCATTAGCTTTACAAAAGAGCTTCTGGTGAAAGTGAAAATGGCTAGAATTGGTTTGCAGATACATATCAACACAGTGGTGCCATGACTGCTTGGATTGTTATTGGAGGCACATATTCAGAATGTTGGCATGGCCATGGGATAACCACAATAGCACTTCAAAATTTATCATTACACCACTGCAGCCAATTAAGAACCAGAGAAGTTAGCTCCATTGTAATTTTCTGCTGACTGAAATACATAGACCACTGTAGAACAATGGCTGCATCCATGCAACAATAGAACGATGTCTACTGAACATAAAATGGGAGGGAGGGGAATTAAAGCTTCAAGCTTACCCTTCTTTTTCTCCTTGCCAATGTCTAGTTTCTCCATTTGATACAGGACAACCACTTCTGGGTATGCAGCTTGAAATAACACGGCCTCTTCTATTGTTGTTATAAAGGGCTCTTCAGGTTGATCAACAGCTACAGCATAGTGCTCTGGAGAAATAAATAAGGGACACAGATGATATCATATTTAACTTGGCAGACTATAGATTATGAGATTCTCAGACATGTGCTGGAAATGTCAGACACAGAATTAGGAATCTTGTATATGCCAACAGTGTTCCTTACCACTGGGTCACCCTTCCTCCATAACCAGAAAGGAACCAAGACAGGCTTTGCTGCAGGGGTGGGCACAGAGTACCTTATTGGCTGCAAATGGCTCCCAAAAGGCTGTTTTTGTGGGTCCCAAGAACATCTCAGTGCCCCCCCCCCAGGAAAAAAAGCAATAAAATAAAATAAAAGTTCTTGTTATGCTGGAAGCATCTAGGAGTGGTAGTTTTGCCTGTAAACAAGATGCAGTGTTTAAATTTTTTGCTTATTTCAAGGCCTCCTGCAGCCTCTGCAGGTTTCAGGGGCTCTGGATTGTCCAGAGTTGCTTGGCTCTGATCTATTGCTGGAACAATAGCATTATGGGGTGGAAAGAAGGAAAATCCACATTTGCATCACAGCAGACATTTAAAGCCATTTCTTATTAAGGTGCTTTTACTATTCAGATAGTGTAAACGTTTCCTATGTCACATCTCAAACACATTCCATCAAGACCAGCAGCCTTAGTTTAAAAGATGTCATATTCCTATATTTTAAACAGAACAGCATGATAGACTCATAGAGGGGTGGAGAAACTTTGATCTTTCAAGTTTTTCAGACTTCCAACTCCCATGATTCCTTTCATGGTTTATGCTAGGTGGGGCTCATGAAAATTACAGGCCAAAACATCCGGAGGTCCACAGGGTCCCAACCCCTTCCCTACAAGTGAGTGACACCAACCTGGCTTTTGCCATTCAATTTCAAAGCAAGGAATTCCATTTTTAGTCCGTGTTTTGACTATCCTGTGAAACAAAAGGAAACAAACAAAAATATTTATTTGATTTATATCCCATCTTTCTCCCAAAATGGGATTCAAAGTGGCTTAGTAACTTGAAATAACATGGTAACTTGAGAAAGTGGGGTGAGGAGGAGGAAACTCATTTGCAAAAGATCGGCATGAACTGCACCATTTCAGGTGCATAAAGCCCTTTCTCTGACACACCCAGTTACAGCGGGTCTCTTTCCCCACAGCATTCTTCCATATGGCTGCTATGTAGACAAAGAAACCTTGTGTCTCCTTCATGCCTGGTCAGCCACATCATTTTACTACAGTTTCATACACATATTATGTGACTGAGATTGAGATTTCCTGCATGTCAGGGGGTTGGACTGGATGGCCCTTGTGGTCTCTTCCAACTCTATGATTCTATGATTCTATATCCAGCCGTTGGTGGGATTATTGCAGAAATTCAGTTCCCATATGCTTGGGGAGTTGATGCAATGGAGTAAAGATGACTACAATAAAATCACATTTTTGGGGAACTGTGTTGCCCTCCAGGTACTGCTGGATTCTCATCAACCCTTGCCAGTGATAGCAATGGTGAGGGATAATGGAAGTTGCAGTCTGACAACATAAGGAGTCACAAATTTCACACTCCTATTTTAGGGCCTCTTCCAGGGGTTCGTTCAGACTCTGTAGGGAGAAAGCAAGTTACAGTGCTTCCAGACAGTGCTGTGCGATCAGCGTGCAAAGCATGAACAATCCACATATTCAGGATGATGGTTGACACTAATGCACATGCCCAAAAAGGATCAATATGTGTTGGGCCATTGCTGGAACAGTCTTGGCAGCACTAAACCCAGCAGTGTAGTGGAGTCAGGGCTGACAGTACCGAAGCACTGGAATTTGGCATCATCTACCAACCTCCAGCATTAGATCCATGTTTCCTCTGAATTTAGCTACAATTCTCAAGCTATCTGGAGATAAATAGCTTTCTCACTAATCACATACTGGATAAATTATTCTTGTTGCAATCTAAAGATATTTGGGGGTGATTGGCCCTCAAATGCCCAATTAAGATCTATTAGCACAACAAAAGACTTGTTCTTTTTAAAGATGAAACCATCTAGAACTAGGACCCTTTCACACTACATAATTATAGTGCTATGATTCCACAGTTGGCTATCTGACCTATATGGGGAACCTAACATTGTAACCTGTCACTGGGTATGGTTGTCAAGATTTGTCCAGAGGGGAAGGTTGTCATTGCCTTCCTCTGAGGATGAAAAAGTGGGACCTGCCCACATAGGTTTCCATGGCCAAGTGGGGATTCAAACCCTTATCTCCCAGAGTCATAATTAAACACTCAAACCACTGTTTCAGATTGGTTCACATTTATGTTTGCAGTTCATGGAGGGTCATTCAGAATTCTCAGAGAGGTCCTCTAGAGCTTCACCAAGTACAAACTCCAGGATTCCATAGGATGGAGTCATGGTAGTTAAACTGGTACCAAACCGTAGTGTGAAAGGCCCTCTGGAATGTTGTTGGGGACCAATACTTGCATTTTAAGACTCTCCCTAGGGGCACTGCTATAGGGATTTTCATGTTAGCTACTTATATTTCAAAATATACTCCTAAACCATGGCTGAGCTGCTATCAAAATAGCACAGGCAGCTTTATCTTGCATAGGGACACCTGGTGGCTCCCTCCTCACTGCCAAGGGATCCACCAGCTACCACTGCCTTCTACCCTAGGAAAAAGTGCCTTTTTCTTGAAGTAACTCTAATTATACTTTATAACTCAGTGTCCTGCTGGTATCATTGCAAGGAACTACCCATAAACTAACATCCCACAAGAGTGCTTGGAGATATAGGACCCACTAAAATTCATTAGTGGATTAAAAAAAATATATCATGCCACGATCCTACTTGAGAGGCAAGATAAAAATAAAAAAATATTATTTTATTGTTATTTTTATAAGTAGAAAAAATGTTGCAACCTACTTATCAAATTCTCGTCAGTTTCAAAAGCAGTATGTTTACACGCATTCTCAGAGCTGAAAAAACTTAATGTCTAAGACTAAAATTCAAACTATCCTAAACTATAGTAGACCCACGGAATCGATGGAACTTATCTAAGTGTTGATTTAACAGTTTCCACTAATTCAGTAGATGACTCTGTGCTGGAGTTATTTGTATCCAGGCCACATTTTTATGTGCATGTCCACAGATAGTGTTCACTGGAGCACTGAAAGCAGTTTTGACTCATCCTTCCATCCATTCATAGGTTGGTAAAATAAGTACCCCGCTTGTTGGGGGCAATTGGCTTACAGACTGAAGTGGTATAGAAATGTAAATGCTATTGCTAATGTTAAGAACCAAGCAACTTCATTGAGTGATACAGTGTGTGTGTGTGTGTGTGTGTGTGTGTGTGTGTGTGTGTGTGTATACTCAATTCATTTTGCACAACATTGTCAGAGATATAAAGCTGGCTTAAACTTTGTACAGTATAAAGGTAATGTATGGCTGAAGGGCAGCTAAAAAGAAAAAGTATTTTGCACTTTCAAAAATCTATCTAGAATAATATTTCCTCCAGTGACAGATGTGAAAAGAAACAGAAAGTGTATTTTAATGACTTTGTACATTGTATTACCGTAATGCCTGTAGTTGCTGAGGGTCGGTCTGGCCAAGCCTCCTTTTGTTCATGTCATAGTTTGTCAGAAGGGCACACAGTTTCTCACAAGCATAATGCTTGGTCCAGTCCATTTTCTCAGAAGCAAATATCTGTTTAAAACATGGAATTGAAACATTTTTAAATGTGACTTTCAAATTTTAAGTACAGTTCAAATTCACCACTCTTTTGTGGTTGCTATATTCTCTGTAAAACTCTTAATAAGATCTATGAAGCTGATGGGTTACAGTTAGCCCCAGTAACACTACTGTGAAGATCAGTGCATTTCCCTTGGAAAAAATCATTACTTGTCATTTCAAGATGGCAGAACAGCCTATTGAAACACTCAAGTCAGAAGGACTGAAAGCCCAAGGAATTAGAAAATGAGGAAGTGATCTTGTGAGGTCTATCTATGGCCTGTTACAGACTGCCAAAATAAAGCTGCTTCGGGTCTCTTTGGAGGTATGCTATTTAAATGATGCATGGGTCCTAAGAGTCCGGAGGTCGTGCCAAAGCCACACTCCCTTCCTAAGCACTGGAGTGCAGCTTTGGTGCAGCTTCCGGATTCTTAGGATGCATGCATCATTTAAACAGCATACCTCCAAAGAGACCCGAAGCAGCTTTATTTTGGCAGTCTGTAACAGGCCTAAGTTGCAATCCTATTCAAATCCTGGAAGTAAGTCCCTTTGATTTAATATGACCTACTTACAAGTGAGGACCAATGTGGGGTAGTGGTTAGAATTGGACTACAGTCGGCCCTCGCCTTACGTGGGGGATCCGTTCCGGACCCCGCCGCGTAAGGCGAATTCCGCCTATGCTCGAGCCCCATTGGAAACAATGGGGCTTGTGTGCGGTGGCGCGCCATGGACGCACGCGCCCATTCATTTGAATGGGACGGGCCGCCCCTTGGGCCCTGCGTGCACCCCGCGGCTTGAGCACCTATGCTCAAGACCGCGTAAAGCACACCCGCATATGATGCAGGTGCACTGTACAACCTTGGAAGACCAGGGTTCAAATCCATGCTTGATCATAAAACCAACTGAGTGACCTTGGGCAACTCACATTCTCTCAGCCTCAGAAGAAAGCAATGGCAAACCCCCTCTGAAGAAAGATGCCAAGAAAACTCTTGGACAGGTTCGCCTTAGGATTGCCATAAATCAAAAGTGACTTGGAAGCACATAAAAACAACATCAGAGTAGCGCAGCATAGGATTCTCATGAAGTTTAAAATGAAGCCATTGCAGTCTTCTTCTTCTGCGCTTGTTACATGTTTATCTCATCCTTCATCTAGGGCAGTGGTTCTCAACCTGTGGGTCGCGACCTCTTTGGTCGCGACCCTTTCACACAGGTCACCTAAGACCACTGGAAAACACATATTTCCAATGGTCTTAGGAACCAAGACACCACAATCTTATGGTTGGGGGTCACCACAACATGAGGAACTATATTAAAGGGTCGCAGCATTAGGAAGGTTGCGAACCACTGCTCTAGAATTTTCCAAAGCCAGTTCTGATCATAGTTGAAGGTCTTCTCATTGGCATAAAGTAGAATGATGCCCATGAAAGCATTTTTGTGTCCTATGTGGCCTGTTTTTGGATGCCACCTAGTGATCATCCTTTGAATCAATGATTCCCAAACTTTGGTCCTCCAGATGTTTTGAACTTCTGCTCCCAGACTCCCTGAACTTCATCCAAACTGGCTGGGAGGCTTCTGGGAGCTGAAGTCCAAAACACCTGAAGGACCAAAGTTTGGGAGCCAGTACTTTGAATCAACGAACTGATGGACAAGAACCATTCCTTTCCTTAAGGTCCACCATTTCAATTATCTTGGAAGCTAAACAGGGTCAGCCCTGTTTATGATTTGGTCTGCAAAACTGAGGTTCATAAAAAACTTTTTTAAAAAAAAAATTATGCTGATTTATAGGAATTCTTCCTTGTCCTCCTCCTCTATCTCCTCCTCTTCTTCTTCCTCCCCCTACTCTTCTTCCTTCTCTCCTACTTCTTCCTCCCTCTCTTTTTCTCCTCTTTCTCTTCCTCCTCCTCCATCTTCTACCTCCTTCCTTCTCCTTCATCATCTTCTTCCTCTTCCTCCTCCTCTTCCTTCCTTTTCATCTTCCTCTTCTTCATCATCTTCCTCCATCATCTTCCTCTTCCTCATCTTCCTCCCCCTCTTATTCACTCTCTTTGTCTCATTGCACTTGGGAGGGAGGCACCGTCAAGGCGTCTGGTCTGGACTGTGCTGCTTTGGTCCCAGGAGGGCCAGAGAGTGCAAGGGCCAGAGCAGGAGGGCTGTCGGGGACCAAGATGGCAGACTTACCGGCCAAGATCAGCACCAGGACCAGAAGCCCTGAAGACATTTCTAGGCAACGTTGGAAGAAAGACTTGAAGAAAATAGCCAGCCAGAAAAAGCAACCACATCATCCCTAACCCAGGCCTCTTAAGTTTCCATCTGGAACAAGGACCACATCTGTAGGCCATGTCTTGTGCTCCTGGGGGAAGGCAGGGAGGGAGGGAGGAGTCTGTGTCATCTCTGATTAGCAGGGCCAGGAAGGGAAGCCTCAGCAGCATCTCTTCCTCTGGGCTCTTCTCCATGCAATCACCCACTAATAGTTAATGTTCAATAATAATAATAATAATAATAATAATAATAATTATTATTTATATACCGCCTTTCCAGCAGATCAAGGCGGTTTACAAAAATGCATAAACAATTACATAACAAATATATAAGTAAAAATTCATCCCCTTACCTTAACTAAATAAAGTTAAATTAATCAAAATACAGTAAATATTAAAATATAGCCTTCCCTAACAGCCAAATTAACTGGCCCTTGTCTTTGTCCCCCCTGAAATGGCTCACCCAAAGGGGCAACGCCCCTTTAGTGTCATCCCCCTTTGGTGGTGGGCCCACCAGTGGCAGGCCCGCCACAGCAGGCACCCAGCCTTTATCCCCTTCGCAAGGGGAACAGGTGTTCTTGGTTGGGTACCTGGGGCCGGTCCTGGCAGGAAGTAGTTTGAAGCTAGCAGTCTACCAGGTGAGATGGAGCATGCAGGAAGCAAGCAGCAAGTCCATACAGCAGCAGGAGGTACTACACATCCTCTTCCCCCACTTTGTGCTGGCTCAAGACCTATGCTCTATCCAATGAGACAAAGTAGCTAATGGGAAAGTCTGTTAACACACAGATGAATGTTTGTCCACCAGCCCCTTTTGTTGGATTGATCCCATGTAACAGCCGCACGTGATTTGTGAATATGCCACCTCTAGCAAACATGGCAAGGTCAAGCAGACAACAACACCGCATTTACTAAAACACTGCAAGACATCACTTGGTACAAGCTCAAGCCATTTTGTGGTGGCGGCTGTTCATTTTTTAGGAGTTCTCATATCTCCTGTGTTAACAGGACTTGGAAAAATATTTGAGGAAACAAAACATTTCATAGTTGAGGATATGTTGAAGATGGAGCACATAAACCTATCAAAAAATGACAGGAAAATATTTGTGAGATCTATGAAACTTTTGCCCCCACCCCAAATGCATCAGAATGGTTAACCATAACTACCAGCCTAGCTTTGACTGGACAGAACATGGATGATGCTCCTTGACTTCCATTGTGATGCACTTATTGTTCTATGGTAGTTAGGCTGTTGTAAGGTACCCACGATGAGACAGTTAACTGCTGATGCGTGTCAGGTAATGGCTGGTTATTTCAAGTCTTCGTTATTGTAGCCTTCCTTCTGGGAAGGGAAGCGTGGTTTGCGGGATTTTTGGCCTTGGGTACCAACTTGTCTTCAGTGGCAGAGTTTTATTTGTGACCCATGATTCCTTTCTTTTGGACTCACTTCTTCTTTGCTTGCTGGTCTGCATAATTTAAGAGATTACTCCAGTCAAGTGAAGCTGAATGAAACTCTCCTTATGGCTAGAATCATAGAATTGTAGAGTTGGAAGACACCACAAGGGCCATCCAGTCCAACCCCCCTGCCATGCAGGAAATCCAGATCAAAGCATCCCCGACAGATGGCCATCCAGCCTCTGCTTAAAGATCTCCAAAGAAGGAGACTCCACTACACTCCAAGAAAGTTTGTTCCACTGTTGAACAGCCCCTACTGTCAGGAAGTTCCTCCTAATGTTGAGGTGGAATCTCTTTTCCTGCAGCTCGGATCCATTGTTCCTGGTCCTATTCTCTGGAGCAAAAGAAAACAAGCTTGTTCCCTCCTCAGTGTGACACCCCTTCAAATATTTAAACAGGGGTATCATATCACCTCTTAATCTTCTCTTCTCCAGGCTAAACATCTCCAGCTCCCTAAGTCATTCCTCATACGGCAAGGTTTCCAGATCCTTCACTATTTTAGTCGCCCTCCTTTGGACACGCTCCAGTTTTTCAATGTCCTTTTTGAATTGTGGTGCCCAGAACTGGACACAATATTCCAGGTGGGGCCTAACCAGAGCAGAATAGAGTGGCACTATTACTTCTCTTGATCTAGACACTATACTTTTATTGATGCAGCCTAAAATTGCATTGGCCTTTTTAGCTGCGGCATTGCACTGTTCACTCATGTTCAACTTGTGGTCTACTTGGACTCCAAGATCCCTTTTACATGTAGTCTCATTCAGCCAGGTGTCCCCCATCCTATATCTGTGCATTTTATTTTTCTGCCCTAAGTGCAGTACCTTACATTTATCTGTGTTGAATTTCATTTTGTTAGCTTTGGCCCAGCTTTCTAGTCTATTCAGGTCATTTTGAATTTTGATCCTGTATTCTGGAGTATTAGCTACTCCTCCTAATTTGGTGTCATCTGCAAATTTGATAAGTATGCTCCCAATTCTTTATCAAAGTCATTGATAACGATGTTGAATAACACTGGGCCCAGGACAGAGCCCTGTGGGACCCCACTGGTCACTTGTCTCCAGGATGAAAAGGTGCCATTGTTGAGCACCCTTTGGGTTCGGCCGGTCAACCAGTTACAGATCCATGTAACAGTTACTTTGTCTAGCCCACATTTTACAAGCTTGTTTGCAAGAATGTCATGGGAAACCTTGTCAAAAGTCCTTACTGAAATCCAGATATACTATATCCACAGCATTCCCTTCATCTACCAAGCTGGTAATTTTATCAAAGAAAGAAATCAGGTTTGTCTGGCATGACTTCTTTCTCTGAAACCCGTGTTGACTTTTTGTGATTATGGAATTTCCTTCTAAATGTTCACAGACTCTTTGTTTAATGATCTGCTATAGAATCTTTCCTGGTATTGATGTCAGACTAACGGGACGATAATTGTTAGGATCCTCTTTTTCCCCCGTTTTGAAGACAACATTTGCCCTCCTCCAGTCTGCTGGGACTTCTCTTGTTCTCCAGGAGTTTTCAAATATGATTGCCAATGGCTCCGATATTACATTTGCCAGTTCTTTTAATACTCTTGGATGTAGTTCATCTGGTCCTGGAGACTTATATTCGTTTAGATTAACCAGATATTCCTGTACTATCTCTTTACTTATTCTGTGCTGAAATTCCCCTACTCTGCTCCATTATTCTCAGGTTGAGCACCCTTTTCCTTTTCTGAGAAGACTGAGGCAAGAAGGTGTTGAGTAATTCTGCCTTTTCTCTGTCCCGTTAGCATTTTGCCATCTTCTCCACCGAGTGGCCCTACCATTGCCTTCTTCTTCCTTTTGCTGTGGGCATATCCAAAAAAGCCCTTTTTATTCTTTTTAACCTCTCTAGCAAGCCTGAGTTCATTCTGCGCTTTAGCTTTTCTGACTTTACCCCTACACATGCCTGCTATTTCTTGGAATTCCTTTTTCGTGATTTCCCCCTTTTTCCATTTCTTGTACATGTTCAGTTTAAAACTTAGCTCATTTTAAAGTTTCTTAGTCATTCATCCTGGTTTCTTGAGACACCTCCCGTTTGTCTTTCTCACTGGAACTGTTTGAAATTGTGCCTTCAGTATCTCCCTTTTGAGAAAGTCCCATCCGTCCAGAAGATACAAATGGCCGAAGTTGTACACCTTCAGATTCTCCAGCTGGGTTGGCTTCATTACCAGGGAAGGAACTTTGCCCAGAAACCTATGAAAAAATTACTGGAAATTATTTGCAAGATCAATGAAAATTTCGCCCCAAAAATGCATCACAATGGTTAAGGACAATAACCACCAGTCTAGCTTTGACTGGACTCCATGCCAGTAAAAACGCATTTCTACATTTCTTCAAAACTGTCTTCTTATTACCTTGGTGATCTCTCTCACCACAACTTCTTTCCTTTCAATTCACTTCTTCCAAACCATCTACAAAGCCTGGTTTGCTTGGTGGCTGGTATAAGGAAGGGGTTTATCACATGAAAGTGATTAGGAGTTTATCCCATGAATATTCTGGAAAAATCACGTAACTACGTGGAATGATTTCATGTGACATCACACAAAACCTGCCATTATAGTGGTCACAAAGAAGCCATAATGCACATCTTTTTATGTTCGAGATTTCAGCAACAGTGCATTTCTCTTATCAATTTATTTGTGCAATTGTGTGTGATAATCATTCATGCAATTAGTTGCCATTTCCACATCATTTGTGGAATGCTTTAATCTCTCTTTAAGGTTGAAATCAGCCTCAATGTGATAAACGTATAAGAGAGGGCTCCAATCAAGTGAAGCTTCATGAAACCCTTCTCATGGCTGGTAGATATGAACAGTTGAAGCTATGAACCTATTAGAGCCACCAATTTGGTTGGCTTCATTACAGGGAGGGAACCTTGCTTCCAAAAACGTGAGTATTCCTTAATACCAAATGCTGTCCAGATCGATTTAGTCCTCCAGGTGAGTATTCTCCACTTCACTTCTAGTCCCAGCCACCTTCCTTCAGTTTTTCTGCAAACCAACATCTGTGCATTGATGATTCTTCACCTCCATCTTGCAGATTTTGGTGATAACAGAAGGACTGAAGCTGGGAATATCTGAATGCAGCATAATGTCACTCACTAAAAAGTAAAGCAAATGTTTTGATTCTAAAATTTCTGGAGACATTCAACTTCAAGGAAACTGTCATAAGATAAGTGATGTCCAGAAATGAACCCTGTCGATGCAGAAAAAGGCTTATTCTGTGAGCCTTAAGGTAAGAAGGAATACGTTTGGCCTGAGCAAGAGCTGGGAGGTTGGTGGTCTGTGGTCCTTGCTGATATGCCCAGGGTAGCACTGACCGCCACTTTTGGGGTCGGGAAGGAATTTTCCTCCAGGGCAGATTGGCCTGAGATCCTGGAGGTTTTTCGCCTTCCTCTGGGCATCCAGCAGCGTCCACCTGTTAGGATGTTTGAAAAATTAATGTATTTGGTTACTGTTGTTGTTAACTGCCTTCAAGTCGACATGGACTCAGGGTAACCCTTTGAATGAAACAGTCTCCAAGCCCCTCCATCCTCAACCACTCTGCACAGTTCTTTGAGGCTCTGAGACGCAGCCTCTTTAGTCTGTCCATCTGGTATGTGGTCCACCTTTTTTTCTCCTATCCTCTACCATTCCAAGCATTATTGTCTTCTGTAAAGAGTCGTGCCTTTTCATAATGTGACCAAAATACCACAGCCTTAGTTTGACCATCCTGGCTTCTAGGGAGGGTTCAGACTTGGTATGTTCCCCTATTCATGTCTTCGTGACCATCCATGGTATCCTCAGCACTCCTCTCCAGAACAACATCTCAAATGAATTGATTTTCTATCAGCTCTCTTCACTGTCCATCTCCCACTTTCGTACAGGGCAATGGGAAATACAATGGTATGGGAGATCCTTACTTTAGTGTTTGCATTTGATGATCTTGTCTAGTTCTTTCATATCTGCCCTTCCCAGTCCTAGTCTGCTTCTGATTCCTTGAATGCAATCTCCATTCTGATTGTTGATGCATCCAGGCTATGAGAAGTCTTTGCCTTTTCCAATGTCATCATTTTCTAGATCTTTACTGTTGTAAAAACCTGCCAAACTGAATTTAGCAGAGAATGACAAGTCTCTGAAAGAAAATGAATAAAAGATATACATAGAGAATTTTTTAAAATCTGAAGCCCACTTTCGCAATAAGAAATGCTACAAGGTCTTCAGAGATCCAAATAGCAAAAAAATCTTACCATTTGGAAACAGGGTATAGCAAGACATTGGATTTTACTCACTGCAAAATGATACTCCAGTAAGAATTTGCTGACCCATTTTTTTTAAAAAAAATCTTGCTACCTAAAAATATCATTAGATACAGTAGCAGCACTGTTTACTAAATTTAAAATAAAATTCAGAAGAAACATGACGCTGTCCAGACAGGATGGCTTTTCCTTGATGATGAGGATGGACCCTGGAAGATGCCAGCATGTCTTCTACATGGAGAGATGGAAGGAGGGAGCTTCACCCTTTGCTTGCAGAAGGAAGGCTCTTGTCGACATGCCCAGGGTAGCACTGGTCGCCACTTTTGGGGCCGGGAAGGAATTTTCCTCCAGGGCAGATTGGCCTGAGACCCTGGAGGTTTTTCGCCTTCCTCTGGGCATCCGGCAGGGGCCACCTGTTAGGTTTTTCAGGAGATTCATAGGAATCAAATTAAACTTATCATTTTAAAACTTGCCAAACTAAACTTGGCAAATAGACATAACAACCATAATGCAAAATTAATAAAAATCAGAACATTGGAAATAGTTGTTTCTTTCTCTTTTGTTTCTTCATTTTTGTATTTACAAATACAGTTGGTTGTGCTTCTCTGGGAGTATCAGAAGTTCAGAGAGAATAACATTTGCCCTCCATTTAGGTGAAATTTTATGTCACTTCAGAAACCATAGGGCTCTCCATCTGTTAATTTTATTTTTTTTATTTCAAGGCAGCCATTCCTAGATACAAACCTGTAGATGAGCATAGCTGAGGTGTTTAAGCCCTCCACCCGGAGCCCTTTCACACTACATAGTTACAACGCTATGATTCCACGGCAATTGCATAGCTCCATCCAATGGACTATTATTCTTGGCTGCTGAGGATTGATCCAGTGGATGAATCCAGTGCGGAAAAAAATTTCAGCAGCCTCATGCTGAACAATACTTAGGCAGAGGGCTGGGTAAACGTCTTTGATGTGGGGAGGGAAGGCATTCTGGATCCCTGGAGCTGGAAACTGAAAAGCCCATGATGTGACTCTCCAGGCAGCAGCTCTTCCAATTTCCCTGCTTCCTTAGCAGAATATGATTGGGCGACATATAAATAAATCCTACTATTATTATTATTATTATTATTATTAGGTATTCCAGCCGTGAGAGTGGAAGAAGATGGTGTTGTATGAGTTTATAACATGAGACGAATCCTGTGCAGAAACTAAATTTGAACTGGAAACAACCCACATTTGCAGGTTGTTTTTCAGACGACGTTCAGGGTTAACCCGAATAGACAATTGAAAAAAACTGCATTTGCGGGATGTTTTTCAGACGACGTTTGCATAGAAAAGAAATAATGCGAAAATAACCTGAAGGCAAAGTTGTCAAAACAAGCTCCTTTTTACTTTCACTAAATTCCGAAAGACCAAAGGAGCTTCCCGTATGGATTATTTTGTGTTATTTCTCTTTCATGTCAACGAATCTGACAAACAACACCCAGATGTTAAAATCCCGTTTCTGCATGGGATTTTACCAATTTGCCCTCTGTGTGATAAACTCCATAGTTGTTTATTTAAAAATATCCTCAATGTGCTCTTGGGTGATAGTGGCACCTTGGCCACCTTCTCGGAAACATCTTGGGGAGCCAGCCATGGATGTTGACTCACCTTGGTGCCCACTGCTTTGCCAGAGATCCCATAGAAACTCCCAGAAGCAATTTTGGTAATGGCTGAAGGAAAGAAAGATGACACATAGCGGCAAACAATAAAGTCCACCCTCAGTACTTGCCTGCCTGTCCACCTGCCCTTCCTCTAGAACAGTGGTTCTCAACCTGTGGATCATGACTACTTTGGGGGTTGAATGATCCTTTCACAGGGGTCGCCTGAGACCAGCAGAAAACACATATTTCCAATGGTCTTAGGAACCGAGACACCACAATTTTATGGTTGGGGGTCACCACAACATGAGGAACTGTACTAAAGGGTGCAGCATTAGTAAGGTTGAGAACTACTGAACTAGATGGACCAAAGGTCTGTCTCAAGTGAAGGCAGCCTCCTGCATCACTTGGATTCTACAGCCACCTCTCCTTATCCCTGGTAGTAAAAAAATCAATTAACTGTATTAAAGGGTCGCAGCATTAGGAAGTTTGAGAACCACTGATCTAGGGAGATTAGAATGGCCTACACATTTCTTCTCCACCTTCATTTTATTGTTATTCACAACAAGTCACTGAGGTAGTTTAGGTCAAGAGAGAATGTTTGGTCCAAGGTCATGCAGTAAGTGTCATGCACAACTCCACTTAATCTGACATTTCAACCACTATACCACACTGATTCTGTTGCTCCCTCTTTTTTTTCATTTTCACATCATTTTACCCCCACTTTAAGCTTAGCACTCACTCTCTCCATAATTTTCTTCATCCAATTTGACCTGTACAATATAAATACCAAAGCAATAGATACATTCAGTTATTTTCACAGCTAACGTATAGTTTTTAATACATTTTAGTATTTTTAATTGTTTAATTGCTTTTACACTTTATATCAATACCTTTTTAATGCTTTATTTTAAATTTGCTGTTAGCCACCACACTGGGAGTAAGGCAGGGTATAAGTAAATAAAATAATAGTAATAAAAATAATGACAATGTAAGCCTAAATATGTCTACTCAGAAGCAAACCCCATTACACCCAGTGGCACTCACTCTCTCTATGATAAGTGTGTAATTATTGCAGCCAAAGGCTTCTTGCCTATGCCCACATATTTGGGATTAAGCCCCAAAGCAAAACTGATATTTAGTTCTTAATATGGAGTTTAGGATATTGGCACAGCAATACTAACCATTAACAAGGACTAGAAAAGTAACACTGTATGTACAAATGAAGCACTTCTTGAAATACAATAGCAAGAGGATATATTTTATCCCTTCCTATACCAAGCCATGGCAGCTGCTATTTTTTATTTTTACTCTCCTGTCTCAGGACTTTGGGCCCTCTATATAAAAGAGTGGGCACACTTACCCAGAAGATATAAAGATATAAATAAATTGTGATAAGCCATCCCTTTAGGACAGATATGTGAAGAACATTTTAAAAATATTAGACATGAGGAAAATCTTTCCTAAATAGTTTCCTTAGCAGTTTCAACCAGGGGTGGCTATACCATTGGTCAAGGTGAAGAGGTCTGTTTCAGGCAGCAGATCATTACACTACAGTATCATTACACTACACTGCAGAATTAATGCAGTTTGACACTGCTTTAACTGCCACGCTATAGAATTTTTGGTCTGGAAGTTTTGTGAGATATTTCGTTTTCTCTGTTGGAGAGCTCTGTAGGCAGAACAAACTACAAATCCCAGGATTCCACAAGATGGAGCAGTGACAGTTAAAGTGGTGTCAAACTGCATTAATTCTGCAGTGTGGCCAGACCAAAATAAAGAACCACTGAGGTCAATGGATATCAGCTAAGCGTGTGTTTTTCTGCTATTGAAATCAATGGGCTTTCAAAGTACTTTACTTGGCAGTACTGTGATGAATAATTTTTATTTTTCTATGATTTGAAGGTGCTGTAGTTTCTCTTTACAGTGATTAGAAGCAGTCACAATTAATGCACATTTTTAAAATCAAGTAATTCAGCACTAATATTTTTGTGCATCAATTATTTCCTTAAAAGACTCATATTTATACAAAGATTCCTTTAACAGATAAAATGCCAAGTATAACCAGAGCTTAGAAATTATACAGTTTTGGATTACAGAATTTGGGAGTCATAGTCCAATAAAATTAATGTTTCCAAGCCTTGAGTATAACTGCTGCTCCAGAGTCTAGAACACGGAACAATGGATGCAAGCTCCAGGAACAGAGGTTCCACCTCAACATTAGGAGGAACTTTCTGACAGTAAGAGCTATTCAACAGTGAAACACACTCCCTTGGAGCATGATGGAGTCTCCTTCCTTGAAGGTCTTTAAACAGAGGATGGGTAGCCATCTGTTGGGGATGCTTTACGATTTCCTGCATGGCAGGGGGTTGGACTGGATGGCCCTTGTGGTCTCTCACAACTCTACAATTCTATGATTCATCACCTATAAAGAGGCCTGAAGGGACACCACTTTAGCCAGCAAAAGTTGGTATCTTTTTTCTGTACCTGAAAGGTGAGTAAGTTTGGCCTTTGACACTCATTTAGCTTCATCAGTTTGTCTTTGCTGATGAGATACTCTCTGATAACCTTGACAGGGAGACAAAAGGTAAAAGAAGCAGGTGTTTAGATAAGAAAATTTTAAGAAAGCAATTTCCTCGTAGGGGGAAGGGGGTGTTTAAATTACCTCAGGAAATGGAAAGCCTTCACATGCTATGGCTTTTCTGCAAACAAAGTGTACATGTTAAGAGTCAGGTAGCCATGAGAATATTGTACAGATTCCCCAAGGAATTAGGAGCAGATAGAAGCACACCTACTTTCTGACAGCTTCCTCCACTGAATTGGCTCTCCAGTGTCTCTCAGAAGCATGCCAGTCACAAGGACAGCAGTACTCAGCATCATGGGGTTCACAATACCCCACAGTGCCACAGAGATGACACCCAGTTTGCCCATGTTCTTTGGAAGATCCTACAGGGAAATGGGAGCAAGACAACAGATAAAATACACCTGTTGAAATGGAGAGTTGCATTCTTTTAAATTCCTTAAAACAGTGTGTCCCAAGCTTTTTGATGTGTATAGGGGGAATAATATAATCAAATAATTATCCACGTAACCATATACTGGGATCCTAACTTATCATGCTGATCCAAGAAGACACGTCTGTGAGCACACCTCTCCTTTTGTGAACAGAAGGCTTAAAAGTTAAGATGGGAGCTTAAACTTTCAATAATTAATGTTAAAAAAAGCTTTTTATTAATATACTAATAAGAACAAACATCCCAACTGGGCTATATACAAACACAAAAACAAATACATCCCCCTCAAACAAAATTCCACAATAAATACACCCCACACATACATCAACAAACATTAAAGACAGACTTTCCCAATGTTCAGAAAGTGGGAAATCAAGTCTTCAATAATTAATGTTTAATGAGAGTGTGAATGTGTGTGTTAAGATTTCCTTATCCCTGTGGCATGGTTCAGACATAGGCCTGAACCCTACTGATGAGTTTAAATTAAAGAGGACCTGAATCAGTTGTTAAATGGTGAGTCAACAACTAGGTTAATCTCACTGATACAACAGGTCTGCTCTGGTTGGGAGATTAGATTCAGACCATGAAGCCAACCTATGGTCTGGGGCATTAAATGCTGGTGTCTCTTCCAGTGAATCATGACCATTCTTTCCTTCCTTTCTTGGTTTGGTGGAAATCCATGGTTTGCTCTTTTACCTGCCCTCAACAAACTATACTTTGCACATGCATATGAGTATCATATGCAAAGTTGGGGGGGGGGGGGGAAAGAAAGGACATAATCCCAAGGCTCCTTGGAACAATACTACATCACAGTTTACCACAACATTTGAATATTAAAGACTGAGTCATAGAACTACTATTTAAAGGATGAAACACAGCTAACCAAAGAGCAGCAAAAGGTACGCTATATCATCCAATGATATACACATTATACTTACATACAGATTATACTTATAAAGTTGTCACTACCCTGTTGCTTTGGCAAGAAGCTTATATCTTTCTTTAGAGAGAAAATACATTTCTGATCACTTCTCATTTATTAGTCAGTGGCTGCTCAAGTTAATCTCTTCTTATGCCACTTTCTGTATAAATTTAAGGGGAAGCTATTGTACATTGTTCTTCTCTTACCTGGATGGTGGCACACAGCACAGTGAGCCAACTTCTTATGCTGTATGGGTGGGATATTACTGGACTGGAAGTGGTCTTTCCAGTGCTCAAATCTAAAACAAGATTAAATCACGAGTATAGCACAAATCATTGGCTGCTCAAGCAATATAGCTCACATCTGTATTACAGACTGCCTAACTTATAAATGTCATCTTGTACATATAGGGGTGCGCAACTGTCAGGAGCTGAGGGCTATGTTGGACCACCATGGGAAATCAGAGCTATCCCTTCTTCTGCTATGCTCCTCATAAATTTTCTAAACCTTTATCAAAATTCAAAATTAAAATACTCAATTTCCAGGTTACTACCTGGTCTCTCCTGGAGTGTTGTGGAGTCCCTAGACGCCTTGGTGATTACCATATAGTCCATGAGCTGTGCTTTGGCTGCCCCTGATATATTACAATTATAAGTATTTGCATTTATGAATTTTACCAAGCATTGAATGTTTCAAAGCAACTGGATCCTTTCTAGAGGCATGAGCTAGTTTTCAGATTCCAAGAAGAAGAAAATATTGGCAGAGCTTGGAAAAGCTGTTCACTAGCCACACTGGCTAGGGCATTCTGAGAGCTATAGTCCAGAAAAATAGCTTTGCCAAGCTCTGAAGATCATATATATATATATATATATATATATATATATATAATGTTAGCCATGGTCCGCTGCAGCAGAAACATACCTTTGTTTTTGCAATAGGTATGCTTGGACATAATGAATGGTCTGAACACACATGCTACACTTATATTATCAACTTACTATTAACTTTATTTATATCCCATTTTCTCTCCAAAATTGGGACACATGGTAAATAACCCAATGCAGATATGTTCCAATAAATTAGGAGGTTAGCTTTGAAATAAAATCATAACATGATGTGAGCTCTGCTAAATAAATGTATCAATAAAATTATATTTTACAAAAAGATATAGCATGAAAATATGTTTAAAATTTATAAAGGAATTCATGAAGCTTCAGAAGAAGTGGGAAGCAGAGCCAACCTAATATCTCAGCCAAAACACCAGCATAGCGTAATTCTTCCTCTCCCTGAACAGTTTCAATTCAAACTGGCTATGACCATAACTATACAATTACATTTAAGTTTTGGTGCAGAAGGTTGCTTTTCTCCTTATCCTTCCTCATCCCTTCTTCCTTTTATTTTATATTTTTTAGCCCTGTGGCCATGAGCTAGAAATATCTTTGTAGCTGGAGAACAGAACTTTAAAAGGTTTAACTAACTAACTGGTTTATAATACCATTATTCCTATTAAGAAGCTTCCCAATTAAACAGTATAGTTTGAAGAATAAATCACATTTGTTAAATTCTAAAGCTTGGAAACTACTTATTCTTTGAAACTACTTGTTCAGAAAAGATGGCTGGAATTTAGAAGACAAGATAAATTATACCTTTGCAGTAAACTCTGTTCTCCCAAAGTGCTAATCAGTCTTAAAGCCTGTTCTTTTCCAACTCCAGGGACACCCTTTTAGAGAAAACAGAATATTAAAAAGAGTGAAACAGTCCAGATAAATGTATAACAGCACCCTGTAAACCGCTGCAGCAGAAACATACCTTTGTTTTTGCAATAGGTATGCTTGGACATAATGATAAGCCTGATGAAGGTGTGTGTATGTGTTACTGCATTAAAGTGCAATGAGGCACACTGCCCACTTGCTCCCACAGGCATCTGGAGCTGCTAAACCAGAAAGGGCAATTTTAGTGGTTTCAGGCACCAATTTCACCCCCTGGATCCTTCTGCAGGCTGCAGATCCGCCTGAGCAGTATAGTGGCAACAATATGTGGTTTCTTTTACTTGTGATTTCTCAGAAACCTGGCTTCAAAGCTAAAACAAAATATGCCAGGGAAATGTGTATAAAAAAAATAACAATTTTTTAAAAAGTGCCACACGGCTGAAATTTGATGCAGTAGCACCAAATGTGGAGGGGGGCACAAAAATGCACACTGGGCCACATGTAGCCAGAGGGCTGCCCATATCTGGGCTAAACAAACCACGGAGCTTTGCTCTGTAGCTGCAGCCAGTTTTCAGGTTTTGCTACCCAACCCAATAGGCCAGAGAAAGAAACCACCAACCAAATTTGGGGTTCTTTCTCTGGCCTATTGGATGTCTTTGATGTATCTGTCGCTTCCAGTTTTGTAAAAAAAGTCAGTTCCTAATCAAAATGAGTAAAATGCATGTACTCCAAGAAATTATACAACACCTCCGCTTCTTCAAGCAAGACTGCAGTTCATTTTGCACTGCAACAAATTTGTGTGAAACCACCAATTTTGCCATTTTAAAATATATGAACGGCATTGACATAATCACAAGGAAGGTGACTATGGAATTAAGTCTGGCACCAGAGGAATTAGGCTGTACACAAATGTGAAGACTGATGAAGTTTAGTGGGCAGTGTGCACCAACACACTGAAGAAAAAACACAGGAGGTAATCATGCAACCCTCCAAACATTAATTAATTGCAGGTCCCAGCATTCCTCACCAGTGCCTATGTTGGCTAGGGCCCCTGGGAGCTGCAGTCCAATAACATTCAAAAGACTACATGATTCCCATCCCTGATTTAGAAGGATACACATATACAGGAAAGTAGTGGTCAGCTACATCTGAAAGATACGATCAGAACTGTTATCCAAATAAAGCAAAGTCATTTTTTTGACATCAGAAGCATGAGGCAGTGGACTGTAGGTACCTGGGATTTGTAAAGCACTGATGGGAAAGAAGCAACCATAACAACTTGATGGGCATGAATTCGGATTTCAAGGTTCATTCATGTCATCTTTTGAGGCTGTGACATTTGGCCTTTGAACATATTGTACTGTGCCTTGTAAAATCCCTCACCAAGGGCCATGTCATCTAGGGCTTCTAAGACTTAGGCAGAGAAACAGGGAACCCTAGATCTTTTGTGAAGTTAAAACTCAGGCAGAAAACCCAAACGTGCAACTAATACAGATTAGATATTGAAAAGTGAACATCCTCTAGCAAAGGCAAGCTGATAACTGGAGAGATGTACCGCTAACAAAAGTGCTATTCATTACTAGTCGACAGGTGACTATTAAGAGAATGTGCAAAGAATTATAACAGCAAAGAAAATCCCTCGCCCCAGCATGCTTCTGAAATTAATCACATTACAGAATGGTCTCTCAGATATTACACTTCTTATAAAACAGGGGTATTTGAAAATCTATAAACTGCTTAGCTCACTTTTCATACAGGAGCAGGCCGAATAGAATTGTTAACTATACTTGGACCAAGATATGTCAGCAGATAAAACACCAATACCAAGCTGAGCAAAATGGATGGGAAACAGCAGGTTAGATAAGGGTGATGATATTTTGAAATGGAAAGCAGGCTGCAAAACACTGGAACATTTTTATTTAGACAGCTGCATCAGCTAAACAAAGAAACAAAAATATCAAGGAGACACATAAGGATGTTGCAGTTAGACATGCTATTCCTGCATTGCAGTATTTGCCAGCTGAAAGCAAAAACAAAGCTATCAAACAATACAGTGTATTGATATCTTTAAGGTACAAATAACATCAGAAAATGAAGTTGACACTACTGAAGAATGATTTGCTTATGGAGAAGAGGAACAGAACTGGGAAACTCACCAGCCACCTGCAGTTATCACTGTTAGAAGCTGCCAGGGCACAATGGCAACTTTAAATATGAGTGGCAGAAGGCTGAAACTTTTAAAGCAGAATAGTTGCAACCCAACCACAACCTTCCAGGTATTATTGGGCTGCAGGGGAAAGGGTGATGGGAATGATTGTTCAACCACATCTATCGAGCCACACATTGTGCACTCCTGATTTAAGGTTTGGTAGAATACCATGATTCAATGTGACCTACTAATAGGGCTAAATTTCAAATGTAGCACATGGGGAAGATTTTCTTTTCTCCTTCAGGGAGTGCATTGCATATTAATGCAAGTCTCATTTGCAGAGAAGAGATAAATTGAACTACAATTCCCACAATCCTTTTTATCATAGGCTGGCTGGGGCCAATGAGGATTTTAGGCCAAAAGATTTGCAAGGCCACATTTTCCCCCACCCTACTCTAGAATCAAACTGTTAGTAGCTGACAGAAAAAAACACCAAGTGCAGTTATATTATGCTGAGAGTTGGTGCGGTGCAGTGGTTTGAGTGTTGGAGCAGGACATTGGAAGAGCAGAATTTGAATCCCTACTCAGCCATGGACATCCATTGAGTGACCCTGAGTAACTCACGTCCTCTTGGCTTCAAGAGGATGGCAATGGTAAATGCCACCTCTATATTTTTTCAAAAGAAAACCTTATGGTAGGTTTACTCTGGGTTGCCATAAGTCAGAAATGACTTGAAGGCACATAATAAAAACCCCATTTACATTCATTTTTGCTCTGCCTCTTTACCTTAGGGAGATAATCACAGCCGAGCAGAATGGCCAATCCAATCAGAGACTCTCTGCTGCATCCTAGTTTCTTCTCAATAGCTGATATTGAATAGCAGTCAACATGTGGGTCCTGTAAAAAATATAACAAGATGGCAATTATATCTGCAATGGAATCATCTTGAGTATGGCATTAATCAAGGTTGGAAATGTTACACTTTGGGGCTACAACTCCCACAATCTTCAGGTCTGTACAACCAGGGCCTGTGCAGGCTAGGGGATTCTGGAAGCTATAGGGCAAAAAAAGAAGTATTTCACCCCCAAGCTCTGATTAAAGTTGTAACCCAAAGCATTAATAATGGCTGCTTTCTACATTTATTCATTGAGAACTGAATAAGCTTTCTCTGCTAAAACAAAAACAAAGCAAAGAAGGAAAGAAAGAAAAAAAAGTAACATCACCACTAAACATGGCCACAAGACAGCCATTGACTGCTGTGTGGATGGGGGGACTGGCAGGTGAGGCTTTGCTCAGAACCATATAGAAATTGCAGCACATGTAGAAGCCAGCTCCTCATACTTCTCATTTTTCATTCATATTTCACATGCCATGGGGGGTGGGGGACACACACACCTAGCCCTTCAGATATTATTTACTTGCAGCTCCTAGCAACCCTCGCTAATGGGCTATTTTAGTTACCACTAAAGTAATGCCAAACTGTAGCCTAGGCGGGTTTATTGTTTTACAGTGCTATTGCACAGTGCAGCTAAGACTTACAATTTCAGACAGGTCTATTCAAATGTAAGATTAATGGATCTTACTCCCAGACTCAATTAATCCAAAATGATATGAAGTCTCCCCCTGCTCCACAAAAAAACAGAAGAATAGCAACAGTATAGTTGTTCAGCCTATCAAGTTTAGTTTTGTTCTGTTTAATCCAAAGGAAGCACATTTTGCCATAGCCCCAGGGATTACCTTTATGTTCATAGTAAAATTCCGGTAAACTGTTTGAGCACCATAAAGGAAGGCATCACCATCGTTCGTGATGCAGCCATCCACATAGCCACTGGCATTCAGGTAAGCACACATGGCCTCTGCTTCACCAGCTGCTTGAACCCAAGGGACTCCTAAGCACTCTAGCATCTCAAGGCACTGAGGAAGCAAAAAGGTCAAGAGAAGAAGCAATAAGAGCTAAAGCATGAGTCTATTTAGGGGGACAGCAGTTGAAATATACTTCTACCAAACGTTCTTCAGAGTAAAGCATCACAGATCCCTAAACTAAGCTATTGAGCTATTGAGCTGTACCTATATTTAAAGAGAAAACACAGTAGGGCAGGATGGAAATCCTGCAGCCCTCCAGATATCATTGGTCTGCAACTCCCACCATTCCTCAATTGGCTGTGCTGGCTAGGATTGCTAGGGCTTAAAGTCCAACAGCATATATTGGGCCACATGGGTCTCACTTCCTGCCTTAAAGAATTTATAGTGATAAAAACCTACATAGTATATTCTGAGTGCTAGATGAACCCTGTAACTTTGTCAGGGCTCCAGTATCAAGCAGATGCTAGGCAGAGATTTACCCTTTTAAAGAATTCTACAATAAACTGCTCCATTTTTCAATCACCTTGCACTTATTTGTTGCTATGAGCCTTGGTGGCACAATGGTTAAATGCCAGTATTGCAGCCTCAAGGTTGTGAGTTTGATCCCAAGGCTCCAAGGCTGACTCAGCCTTACATCCTTTTGTAGGTTGGTAACTGCTTAGAGCGTGCTGAGTTCACTGATAAGTGGTATAGAAATGTAAATCCTATTGCTATTGCTATAAGGACACTGATCCATTCTTGTATGTAAGCCCTTATCCAAAGGTAGCAACTTTAAATGTTGAACTGTAGCTTCCATTTGCCTAGCCAGCACAGTCAGTGGTGAAGGAAGATGGAAGCTGAAGTTCAACCTCATCTTAAAGGCCATGAGTTCTCCACTCCCAACTGAGTGATCAGTCATCATGCCCACTGGGTCACAGAACAAAAATGACAGAACTTCAACAATCTATGGAAATAGACAGAATGCTGACATATGTTACTTGACAAATCTAACCACCATGCCAAAAAACAAACAAACAAACAAACAAACAAACCCTTCAGTACGGCCCCATACAGACAGGCCAAAATAAAGCTGCTTCAGGTCACTTTGGAGGTGTGCTGTTTAAATGATGCATGCGTCCTAAGAGTCCGGAAGCTGTGCCAAAGCTGTGCTCCAGTCCTTAGGCTTTGGCGAGGCTTCCAAACTGTTAGGATGCATGCATAATTTAAACAGCATACCTCCAAAGTGAACCAAAGTAGCTTTATTTTGGCAGTCTGTATGGGGATTGCAATAACTTCTTATCCTAAATGAGGTAGGATTTAAACCTACAGAAAACCAGTGACCAGCACAATGCTCGTGTGTTTGAAAATGTATTAAAACATCATAAGCTTGATGACAAAATGGCACTCAGCTTTATTCTATGCATTCCAAATTCTGGTAAAACTAGAGCAGGTCAGATATAATACAGTGTGCCCGCGTCATACGCAGGCGTGCTTTACGCAGCTTTTAGCATATGGTGAAAGCCACGCTGGGAGAAGGGGAGGCGTGTCCCATAAAGAACAATGGGGCGCACGCCTGTGGTGCGTGCATGCCGCCGTGCTGCCGCATGTACAAGCCCCATTCATTTAAATGGGGCTCGGGCATAAGTGGGATTCCCTTTAAGTGGGGGGTCTAGAACGGATCCCCACGTAAAGGAAGGGCAGACTGTATATGATTTTAAATAATATTCATGCCTGCAATACTGGCAATATACAGTACCCTGAAAATACAACCAACCATGACAAGTTACCTCTTTCAGTAAAGACTTAAAACGAGATCTCCCTGTTCTTGCAGTCCTAGACTTCTTAGATGGTCCAAATCGAATCTCTGTCCTCTTCTCCATTGTGTTTGCTTTCAGTTTTGGAGGGTCTCCTTCCATGACAAACACCAGATGGATATCCATCAGTGTTAAAAAAGAGAGCCGAAAGAAAAGATTCCTGTAATATAAGAGAGTGAAGTCATTTTTGTGCAAGATGGTTGCTGGCACCTATTGTTAACAGAATGTTAGCTAAATATTTATTGCGGTGCATGCATAAGCAAGCACATTTTCACAAAGGGACAGTGGTGGCTGGTGGCTTCTCTGTCTCGAGAATCTTGACTTTCATGGCAGTGATACAATTAGTCTGTTCAGGGATTTAGCCTGAACTTTAACGTAGCGATCCAAAGCACTGAATCTATTTTGAGGATACAGTTCAACACCTTGAATAGCTCTTTTCAAGTTCAGGCTAACCCTGAACAGACTCATTGCATCACCAGCTGCCCTGCAGGTATTGGTGAGGATGCACCAGAGCAATCCATTTTTAACTATGCTCCTTTCTTTATCCCTTACTTCCTATATCTTATACATGTAACTAAAATAAATTAATCAATATCAACGGATACCTCCTACCAGACATCAGTAACCCATATAGGGCTGATTCATTTATTTTCATGCTTAAAATTTTCATTGTTTTTTCCCCCCAAAATTATTAACCTAAACACATTAACACATTTTTACAGCTCTCACTCTAGCTTCACAACGTTTTCACTAAAGCTTTTTCATTAAAAGCAAATGAGAACAAATCCAAAAGTTTTTAAAATAAACGTTGGTATGACATGTGCCTTTTTGCAAAAATTGCTACCATCACTACTTTGCAGCCATGTAACATACAATGTTTGCTCATTTTTTATTCAAATTACCTTTCGGATGCTATTCTGGGACGACACCCCCCCACCATATTTTAGGTCATTTAACAAGTCCAAGAGACCAGGGCTCAAATCTTCACTCGATTAAAGAACCCCGCTGGGTGACCGTGGGTAAGTTTCATTCCCTCAGCTTAGAGGCAAAGCCCCTTTGAACAGGTCTTGCCAACAAAACCCCATTATCAGTTTGTCTTGAGATTGCCATAGGTTAGCAACAATCTGAAGACACAACACTACCACAAGTGTAAGCATGTATTTTATAAAACAATAAAGTCAATCCTCCATTTCAGTTCTCAACCATCACCACTTCATGGATCCAAAATACTGCAGGATCTCAAATACATATAAGAGCCCGTACAGACAGGCCAAAATAAAGCTGCTTCAGGTCACTTTGGAGGTATGCTGTTTAAATGATGCATGCGTCCTAAGAAGCCGGAAGCCACACCAAAGCCATGCTCCAGTTCTAAGGACTGGAGTGCAGCTTTGGTGCAGCTTCTAGCTTCTTAAGATGTGTGTGTGTCATTTAAACAACATACCTCCAAAGTGACCCGAAGTAGCCTTATTTTGGCCTGTCCGTTTGGACCCTAAGTCTTGGATGGTGACATGTGCATGTCTGCGTTGGCATGGCTGCATGCATGTACTGCCACTGACTTATATGGGGTGGCGCTAGCCATGCACACTCCAAACCAGAGGGCTGATTTTAACAAGAAATGTGGAAAATGTCTCAAAGCTTATTTTTGTAATGCTAAATGCAACACAATACCGTCTGAGGACATTCATAGAATCATAGAATCGTAGAGTTGGAAGAGACCACTAGGGCCATCCAGTCCAACCCCCTGCCATGCAGGAAATCCAAATCAAAGCATCCCTGACAGATGGCCATCCAGCCTCTGTTTAAAGACCTCCAAGGAAGGAGACTCTATCACCTTCCGAGGAAGTGCATTCCACTGTCGAACAGCCCTTACTGTCAGGAAGTTCCTCCTAATGTTCAGGTAGAATCTCTTTTCCTGTAGCTTGCATCCAATGTAATGAGTTAGATAACAAGTCACTTTTAAAAAGTATTTTCCATATTCTGGGAGAATTGGGAGGGAAGATAAACCCAATGTCCACATTATTCTACTACATAAAGTAGGCAACTTGTTTTACAGATAATCCATGTTACATAAAATGATACCATTTTACCTACCTAAGATGAGGTTTTGTGACTATTCCCATCATCTTTTTAACTGTTTGTGCTTCACACACCCAGAGACTTAAATCCACAGCTAATGTCTTGCCCTTAAGATTGTGGAGGGGAACATGCTGTTTTACAGGTTCCAGGATCTGCCACAGATTAGTCACTCCCATAACTCCAAATATTCAGACACGTTGCCTGCAAAGATCAACATAAATACATTTGAGGGCTCTGGTAATGAACCTTAAATTACAACCAGCAAGACTTTTCGATAACGGATATTGTAAGGATGAGAGCCTGAACCTACACGGGTTGCAGTGCCATTAAAAACATGTTTAAAACATCCAGGATATAGCATTATGAAATGACATAAGTATTCTTTACTTAATTTATCTGTTAATGTAATGATCATTTGGATCCATTCCAGCCTGCTTTCTGGCCCATTTTTGGGACTGCACTCACTGTAAATGGAAACCTTTAATAAAAATGGTCTGAACACTCCAAGATGTATAACCACTACATTACTGCTAGAAGTTAAAAACATAACCAGTTCTGTATCATCTCTACTAATTACCATTGTCTTCGGGCATCCAATTTAAAGCAACAGTTGTCATCTTTAAGATGCTATGCAGCTTGGCACCAGATCGTCTGAAGAACCAATTATAGCAATGACTTCACCTGCACTGCAGAAATAATCCAGTTTGCCACCACTTTAACTGCCATGGCTCCATGCTATGGAATTCTGGGATTTATAGTTTTACGAGACATTTTATGTCAGAGCTCTGTGCTACAGCAAACTATAATTCCCAGGATACCACAGAATGGAGCCACAGCAGTTAAAGCGGTGTCAAACTGGATTATTTCTGCAGTGCAGCTGCAGCCAATATCAACCTATTAGGGCCCCTAAGATCAGAGGGAGCCAGCTCCCATATAACAATTCTATCTATATTATGTTGGTGGACATAAGAAGTAAGGCCTTCCTTGCATTGGCTCCATTCGTCGCTCCACCTTACATCTCAAGTGGACGCGACAGTAAGGAGCACCTGTTATCAGCTTCAGCGGATACGACAGCTGTGTCCCTACCTGGGCCGGAGGGACCTAGAAACTGTTGTACATGCTCTGGTAACCTCTCGTTTGGATTTCTGCAATGCGCTCTACATGGGGCAACCCTTGTGTCATACCCGGAAGCTGCAATTAGTGCAGAATATGGCAGCCCGACTGGTCACTAATACATCTAGGGCCAGTCATATAACTCCAGTGCTTAAAGAGCTGCACTGGCTGCCTATTCGCTTCCGGGCGCAATACAAGGTGTTGGTTGTTACCTATAAAGCCCTAAATGGCTTGGGCCCTGGGTATCTGATGGACCGCCTCTCCCCATATAATCCGCCCCGCACCCTCAGATCATCTGGGCAGCAACTTCTAAGAGTTCCGGAGGCCAGGTTAGTTTCTACTTCTAGGAGGGCCTTCACGACCTCGGCCCCCAGCCTCTGGAACTCGCTGCCCATTGAGCTCCGCGCAGCCACCTCCCTACCTCAATTTAAGAAGGGGTTGAAAACCTATCTATTCAAGCAAGCTTACCCCTGAATATTTTCCCCCCAGAATGTGTACTCACCTTCCCCCCTCCTTTCCTCTGCCAGTATTAGATGGGCATGAAGATGTAATGTTTTAATATGTCTAGGTTTTATTATGATATGGTTTTGTATATTGTAACTGTATATTGTACTGTTGGAGTTTATTGTATTGTTAACCTTGTTGTGCATCGCCCTGATTTGTAGAAGGGCGGTATATAAATAAAACTTTTATTATTATTATTATTATTCCTCTAGCATGCCCCCCCCCCTTGACATTTTTAAAGCCCTGGTTGTTCTAAGCAGTTTTTAATAGACTTTAAATTATGCCCACTGTTTTTTACTTGTCACTGTTTATTCCCCTGTTGCTTATTTCATACATTGTTTAATTGCATTTTGTTTCAAGGTTTTAATGTGTGAATCATCTCATATTGGAAAAGGAATACCACATATACATCTTTCAGATGATAATAAAGGTATCAGTGGTAGACGCACACACCTATCTTCCTTCAACATCTGGACTACATTTATAAAACAGGATTTCTGGCCCTACACTACTGCTACTTTTTCATAATTAACATTTGTCACACAGAGCGAACCAAATTTAGGGCGCATCTTTTTGAAATGTAAAACAAGCTCTTAAACAGGCACTGCTCACTTTTCATTCATTAATTTCAGCACAATCCTATGCACACTTATTCATGCATAAATCCCATTATATTCAACGGAGTTGACTCCCAGATAAATCTGCACAGGATGAGAGCCTTAATTTATTTCTGCCCCTCCCCTTCCTTGTGACTATCCTTTCTATTTGTGGTTTTTCCTTTCTAACACCTTCCTATTCTTCTCACGTTTTGCCTTTCATGTTCCATCCATCCTGTTGTTATTTTCCTCTCTTCATCCCCAGCCTAAATTAACACCCCTTTCTTCTTTGCCATTCTCCTGTGCTAAGTGCCCTAGTGGTCTCTCCTCCAAGTATAAGATGACTGAGATTCTTCTGGTTATTTTTCTTCATTCCAGCCTTTTAAAAAATTCAAACAGAATGAAACTGAATTTAAAAACACAATTTCATTTTCACACACAGGATCTCAGAACTGTAATTAAAGTAAATTAAAGCTGCAATCTTATACACACTTACCTGAGAGTCTCTCCTATTAAACTCAGAAGGGAGAGTCCTCTGAGTCTCTTTTAGTATAAAAAGAAATCAAGTAGCATCTTTGAGACTAACTGGGGAAAATAAATTTCCAGCATAAGCTTATGTGGACGACAGTCTGCTTTGATGAAATGTAATGCAATCCAAGTAAGTTTATGCTAGAAATATATTTTCCCCATTTAGTCTCAAAGATGCTACTGGGTTCCCTTACGCCTTTTTATTCTGCATAAGCCTACATCTAGCTGTTAGTTCTAAGCAGAGTAAACTCATTGAATCAATGCAATTTACCTATTTATTGAATCAACATTTAACAAGTGATTTGATGTTACTCTAGTTGGGACTAACCAAAAGGATGCCAGATACTGGATTAAAAACAGACTACTGGCCATTGTACACAAATTGATGGATTAAAAACCCCATAACCTCACATCACTGACTGTGCTGGCTAAGGCTGATGGAAGTAGAAGGCCAAGGATCACAAATGTAAAGCATCATCTGGGACATTCTGGAAATGATGGCAACTGAAACATTTGACCAAAAAGCCTACTCAAGCCAATACCCCATTTTTTATTGTTATTCATTTGGTCCTGTTTATAGCTACTAACAAATAAACAAAAACTATCCTTAGGTGCCATGCAAGATTTTATGTCATGATGGGTTACTTCCTTCACACATTATGGTTGGCCTCCAGTTAATATCATAAGGTGGCAAACGTCTACTGTAAAAGTCTGTCTGCAAATAACAGACCCAAATACCTTAAATGTACCAGATCCCATAGGAAGCTATGAAGGGTCAGCTCTGGTTGGTACTTGGATGAGAGACTGCCAACGAATGCCAGGTGCTGTAGGCTACATTTCAGAGGAAGGAACTACCAAAAAAAGGAAAAAAAACAAACCTTGCCTAAGAAAACACTATTGAATTCATGGGGTCAATAGGTGACTTGAATACACACACACACTCACACACCTGCAAATGCCATTTTTTGTTTGATTCGGAGTTTAGCATTCCATTCCTCCTTCTGCACTGACCAAAGCTCATGTCCCTGGATTTAGTGAAGAGTTGCTGCAGCCATTCTGTACCTGGTGGAGAGCGTGTGAATGAGGAATGGTGATTCAATAAGTGTCTTGTTATGTCTCTGTAGCCAGGCACAGAAATATTAAGTCATTTGCTGAGATCTCTAGAGGACTCTAATGCATCTCAATAGATTTAAGTAATTATTCTGCAGTTGACTATGGGGACATATCCAGATACTCACTCCCTCATTTTCAACCGGTTACAGAAGGGCAGGAGGAGCAGGAAGCTCCAGCAGCTCCAGTAGCATTGAATTCCCAGCTATAGTGTAGTTCCACATGTGGAACAATTAAGCTATGTTGTGCCATATGGAAGCCTGCCTATGTTAGCAAATGCATATCTGTCCATTATCCACCAATGTCATAGACAGAAACAATGGCTAACAGTTCCATGAGCTAATCATGGAAATTCATACAGAAAACAAGCTATGGCACTCATTCCCATTATATATGATGGTACTCACTTGCTTTAAAAGAGGATGGAACAAATAACACTATCAAAACTTATTGGCCACAATGAATACGGATGACCTGCAGTATCAGAGGCAACGGGCCACACAACATTACAGGAAATATGTGGGATTCAGATACTGTGGGATTGCAACTCCTATCAGTCCAAATCAGCATGGCCAAAGGTGGGGAAAAAAAAAGGTCGTTGGTGTCCCTTAGGTTCTAGAAAGCCACAAAGCCCCCATTCCTCTAGTACCAGTTGCTGAAGGACCAAAGTACACAAGGCCTACTCCCTTTGTATTTCCACAGGCAGTACTTACACAATGTGAGAGGGAAATTCTGAACTAATAAAGAGATCTTTTTTGGCTTGATCCAACATAGCTCTTCTTATGTATCTATGGACCTTCAGAAAAGTCGAACTCTGCAGCATGCATGTAAAACAGATTGCTTGTAAATATGCATTTATTGTGTGTGTGTTTTGTGTGTATGTGTGTGTGCGCACATAAACTGCATTTTTATGTGGACCCATAAATATAGAATAAATAATCCAATTGACTTTAAGACAGGCTAGACAACTGGTGACCCTCTACATGTTGCTGGAATACATCTCCCATCAGTCCTAGCTCTTATAGATAATGGTAAGTAATGATGGGAGCTGCAATCCAGTATCCCAAACAAACTCAATTCACATAGTGAAATCACCAGGACTTGTTTCCAAGTAGATATCTTTAAGACAGAAACAGTGCCAACTCTTGCTATACAGAAAATCAAATTGCACATTTAGGCCTGTTACAGACTGCCAAAATAAAGCTGCTTCGGGTCTCTTTGGGGGTATGCTATTTAAATGATGCATGGGTCCTAAGAGTCCGGAGGTCGCGCCAAAGCCACACTCCATTCCTAAGCACTGGAGGGCAGCTTTGGTGCAGCTTCCGGATTCTTAGGATGCATGCAGCATTTAAACAGCATACCTCCAAAGAGACCTGAAGCAGCTTTATTTTGGCAGTCTGTAACAGGCCTTAGTAAACTGAAATTTGGCCAGGTGAATGGAAAATCAAAAGTAAGAAGGAAAAAACCAAAAAACACTATAATTAATCCTTTTGAGCCAAAAGATGGAAACAGTGCCATCTAATGGAGTCTTACCTATATAACATTAGATCTAACAAAAAAGAAAGCAAACCTACTCACTGGTGGCAAATTGGCATCAATCCTGCATGCTGTACTTTCCCCAGCTTCTCCAAGTTTCACCAGTTTGTGCTAAATTTACAAAGCAAGTATGAATGCTAAGGCTCTCTGAACAGTTAAGGCCGAATTCTGCTAAATGATATCACATATGTACTTTTGTTTAACAACATAAATGCCTTAGCAAGGCCTATTTAATCTCAAATTCTCTGTGGCAAAACCAGTTAGAGGGATTAGGTGGTTGTAGGTGCCCCTGTGTGCACATGTAAGTGCAATTTTGTACATTTTACTTGGAATTATGTCCCTTTGTTTTCCTTGGCCCATGAGTCAGCAAGCAAAGAACTGTAACCTTATATTGCAATCCTATGCTTGCCTGCACAGAGGTGGGCAACTTGTGGCCTTCCAGAAGCTGCTGGACTGCAGTTCTTGTAATTCTCCACCATTGATTATGTCGGGTAGGGGCGATAGGAGTTGTAGTCCAGAAGTACCTGGACAGTCAGATATTGCCAACCTCAGGTGTGAAGGACTACAACCAAACAATGGGAATGTATGCATGTCCAATGAATTTAGTAGGACATGCATCCAGGTGGTTTCTTTGAGAAAAAAGCATTTATGGATTTTCCAAAATATCTCATTTAACACCATTGGGACACTAGCTCTTCGTAAAAAGCGAAATGCTCTGGACGAAATATGGCATGTTATCACCAGTCATCATTATCCATTTTGATTTAAATATTTGTGCTAATGTCTGCACAGTCCTCTTTGCTCAACTGTCTACAATATAGGACAGTATTTAGGAAAACGAATAGAAACAACAGTGATATCTCCTACAATAAGGAAGTAATAATTCCACAAATACAACTGTGCACTTGGATGAAAATATCTAAAGGTCAAGCTACCTCATCTTCTTTACTTTAATACACAAGGCAGAGTTTTGGACCATACCCCATACTAACTAGCTTCACAATTTTATTGGTTTAGAATGCTACCTAGAAATTACTATCCTGCTTTTAATTACTGTGCCACGGGAAACAGGGCATAAAGGCCCATGTTCCCCACCTCTGGCCTGGTGTTGTCCTGTCAGGACGACACAGGCCATTAAACCCAGACCAGGATTGGCTGGTCTGGACACTGATCTAACAGTCCCAGACTGATCCCAGTCCAAAGCAGCATTAATCCAGTCCAAAATGACCTGCTGTTTGTCACTGAATTTCTTGGATGTTCTGCAGCAATAGCCAGCAGACCAGATGATCCTGTATGCCCCTTACCTGCCACTGTGTCCGTCCCAAAGGCTGTAGCCTCTGGTGTTGGAAGGGGGCATCTGGCAATGTAGGTTTAGCTAGGCACCCCGTTTCCACCTTTATGGGCAAGGGCCTTTGGGATGGGTGCAGTGGCAGATTGATGGTGTGGCAGCAGGTGGGCATGTGAACACCCAAGTGGATTGACTCAGGTGGATACCACCAGCAGGATACCACAGGGATGGCCTGTGATATCCTGGCCATCTGTTTAGGCCCACAGATACTTTCCATAGTCTCAGAGGTGCTCATAATACTAAACAAAATGTCCATCTTGTCCTAGTAGGGGAATTTGACCCTCAGCATGTTTGGGCTACAATTCCCATCAGTTCCCAAAGCAGCATGGTCAATGACAAAGGACTGTGGGTGTTGAGCGCAACATCTATAAGGCCAAAGACTCGCCACCTAATCTATTCTAGAAATAATCTCCTTCCCACCCTGGTCATCCAGACATATTGAAGAAGTTCAGAAACAGGATCTGAAAGCAACTGCCCTCTCTCAGTATTTGTCCACAGAATGTTAATGGACTAGTGTTATAGTGTGAATTTAAAGATGTTGAAACAATATTGGGGATGAGGTTCAGGACCTTGGATAGCTTCTTTAAAATCTGAATTAAAGCTTGCAGCAGATTCACTGTACCAGACATGCAAACCACTGGTCACCTCTGGGTTTAGAGGCATGCCAAAACCAAATACAGGATTTCCATTCAGAATTGTCTTCTTCTATGAATATATTTTACTCCCTTTTAAAGTCAACTAAGGCTCACTGATCACAGAATAAGGATGTTGTTGTTGTTAACTGTCATCAAGTTGACTTCAACTTATGAAGAGCCTATCAATGAGAGATCTCCAGGTCTCTCATTCATACAGCCCTGGTCAGGTCTTTCAGACTTAGGACCATGGCTTCCTTGATTGAATGTATCCACCTGGAATGTGGTTTTCCTCTTTTCCTACCTACAGCTTTGCTTCCTACTGAACAAGTCTTGCCAAGAAAATCCCATGATAGGATCACCTTGTTGCTGATTATGTGTGCCTTCAAGTTGTTTCCAATTGATATCGACCCTAAAGCAACCTTATCGCAGGGTTTTCTCAACATAATTTGTTCAGAGGGGGGTTGTTTTTGCCTTCCTCTGAGGCTGAGAGAGTGTGTGACTTGCCCAAGGTCACCCAGTGGGTTTCCATGACTGAACAGGGACTTGAACTTTGGTGTCCAGAAATATAGTTCAACCCTCAAACCACTCTGGCTGTCATAAGTCAGAAATGTTGGTTCAGAAGGAATCATCACAGAAAAATCTGCATGCACCTACACTGTAGAAATAATGCAGTTTGACATCACTCAGGACTTCCTATGGAATCCTGGGATTTGTAGTTTTGTGAGGCACCAGCAGCACTCTTTGGCCAAGAAGGCCAAAGACCCCAGGATTCCATAGGATGGAGCTACAGCACTTAAAGTGATGTCAAGATGCATTATTTCTACAGCGTGAATCTGCTTCATCAGATAAAATTTAAAATAAGTGTTGTGAGTGTACTTTCTCAATGCAGCCCTTTGGGTGTGCATTCAGATATACTATAAATCCTGCTGAATTAAATGGGACCTGCTATACACACACACACACACAAGTGCATATATTAGGGACACGAATCATGGAGCCCTTTAGACTAGCTGGATGACAACTCCCAGCATCCCTCACCATTGGCTATGCTGGATCACAGGGTGATGGAAGTTAAAGTCAATAACAATCAGAGGGCCACAAGTTCATCCAGTTTCATAGGGCTGCAGCCTTGATTTACAAATCATCCTAGTACTGGATAGCCTTCAAGAGATTTAGGATTGTCCTATAAGAGATTTTTCTGTTTCCTTTCATGGTTATCTGTTACCTGTTTATACAGTCACCTCACCTAACAGTGGCTGCATCCGCACTTCAGAAATAATCCAGTTTGAGACTGCTTTAACTGCCCTCAAGGCTCAGTGCTAAGGGATCTTGGGAATTGTAGTTCGTTGCAGCACCAGAGCTCTCTGACAGAGAAGGCTAAATGTCTCACAAAACTGCAGGTCCCAGAATTCCATAGTACATACTGAGCCAGGGCAGTTAAAGCAGTGCCAAACTGGGTTGTTTCTGCAGTGCAGACACTGCAGAATTAATGCAGCTTGACACCCCTTCAACTGCCGTGGCTCAATGCTATGGAATTCTGGGATTTGTAGTTTCATTTGGCAGAAAAGACTTAAAGACCCTGTAAAACTACAAAGCCCAGAGGATGAAGCCTCTGCACTGTGGAAATAATAATAATAATAATAATAATAATAATAATGCATTTTTGACACAGAATCCTGGGATTTGTAGTTTGCTTGAGGCACCAGCACTCTTTGGCAGAGGAGGCTGAAAGACCCTTGTAAAACTAAAAACCCCAGGATTTCCATAGGCTGGAGCTGCAGTACTTAAAGCGCTCTGAAACCGCATTATCTCTGCAGTGTGGATGCAATGGAACTAGGGAGAAACTCCATGCAGCCTAATAACTTATGGGTTATGAGCCTTTAAAAGGGAAATAAACCAAACCTGTGTCTTTGTGTCCTGGCTGCTGCCACAGAACAACCCGGAGTCAAGGAGTCAGGAAGTTCTGGCTGATCCCATTAGTATTAATGTAGGAAGGCAAGGCAAGGAAAGCAGCCTCATTTTGTATTTCGCGGGCCCAACTACGCATGCGCGACACGGCAACGTTCGGAGAGGGAGCGGCCTCCAAAGGGGTGCGGGCTCTATAGTTTTTTCCCAACACTTCTGGTTCCCAGTTAGACGTCATAGAGTTAAGAGGCAAGAGCGGCTAAACCATAGAGCGTAGAGGCAAGAGCGGCCCTTTATCATTATCTTTATACAGTACCAATATATTGCAAGAAGCCTCTCATTCCCCCCGCCATAGAGTTAAGAGGCTAGAGCGCCTAGCCTAGACCATAGAGAGTAGAGGCAAGAGCGGCTCTTTATCATAACCTTTTTATACAGTATATTTTTGCCCTACAAATGGCGAAAGGGGATACATGTGGTCCTAACCACACTGCAAAAACAATAATCCAGTTTGAGACCGCTTTAATTGCCCTGGCTCAATGCTAAGGGAATCCTGGGAACTGTAGTTTTGTGAGACTACATTTAGCCTCCTCTCTCTCTCTCAGAAAGAGCTCTGGTGCCACAGTGAACTACAATGAACTATGTACCATGTAACTCTTTTGTGAAAGAAAATTAAGTGTTATATATATTGCTAAGAAAACCCCAAGTCACACTCTCTCAGCCTCAGGGGTGAAGGCCGTGGCAAAGCCTCCTTTGAAGAAAGTTGCCAAGAAAACCCCCATGATAGGCCTTAGAGTCGCCATAAATCAGAAAGGACTTGAAGCAGTGGTCCCCAAACGGTGTTTTTAAGTGGTTTTGGACTTCAATTCCCAGAATCCCAAGTTTTTGGCCAACATGGCTGAGGCTTCTGGGAGCTGAAGTCCAAAAGGTCTTAAAGGGCACAGTTTGGGGCCACTGATTTGAAGGCACACAAACACATGCACACCTATCATGAGGGTTTTCATGGCAAGGTTTCCTCAGAGGAAGTTTTGCCATTGCCTTCCCCTGAGGACGTGGAGAATATTGTAGCCCCTTTGAGACTCACTGAAAGAAAGTTGACAGCATGAGCTTTTGTAGACTTAAGTCTACACTTCCTCAGATGCATTTACTCAAGTCTATGAAAGCTCATGCTGCCAACTTCTTTCTTTCAGTTAGTCTCAAATGTGATACAAGGGCTGGCTCTACGTTACTATTAATCTACACTCTACATTATTATTATTATTATTATTATTATTATTGCTGGCTGCAGTGTTTGTTTGTTTGTTTGTTTGTACCGTATTCATTCACAAAACAACCTCAGAGTCAGGCCTGAGGAAATGTGGGAGGGAACCAAGAACCAAGGGGGCCGGGCATCGCGCGATCGAGAGCTGCGCATGCGCAGTGGCTGGCTGGGGCTAGAAGAAGAAAGCGCGCGCTCAGGCGATATGGGAGGCCGGTGAGTGAGTGACTGTTGTTCTGTGTGGCTTGTTATTGGCGCCGCGAGGTTTTGGTTTCTGTTGCTTGGCGCGAGGAGGAGGAGGAGGAGGAGGAGGCTCCGCTAGCGCCTGGAGCTCGCGCCCACGCTCCTTTGCAGGTATTGTTTACAAAATAAAAGTCTCCTAACAGGGGTCCCTTCTCCCTTCGTCCTCCTCCTCCTCCGCAACTTCTGCCCTATGGTTTCGCTTTCGGTTATTATGAATATATATATATATATATATATATATGAGGATTAGGTTGGAACTGGGGAAGAAGGAAGGGACTGGGAGAGATTGGGTAGCTTCTGATTCTCCCTCCCTCAGGGATCAGATTGGTGGCCCTTTGTGGGTGCAGCATAGGAATGACAACAACAGCAACAACAACAACAATAGTAAATATTAATAGTTATTTTACATAGATACTATATGTATATAATATCTTATACACACACATATATATCTATAATATTATATCTTATATATATATATATATATATATATATAAAAACACACATACAGTATATCTATAATATAATATCTAATATATATATCACACACACATATATATATAATGTAATATCTTATATATATAACACATATATCTATAATATTATAATTAATATATATATATATATATATATAAAACACATATATATATCTATAATATATCTATAATATATCTAATATATATATATAACACACACATATATATATAATGTAATATCTTATATATATATATATATAACACATATATATCTATAACATAATATCTTATATATATATAACATATCTATAATATTATAATATGTTTTATATATATATATAAAACACATATATCTATAATATTATAATATCTTATATATATATATATATAACACATATATATCTATAATATTATAATATCTAATATATATAAAACACATATATATCTATATTATATATATATATATATATAAAAGACACACACACATATAATATATTACAATATAGATATTATATATTATAGATACATTATTTAATAATATTAATAATATATAGATATAGAGATATATTATTTAATACTAATATATAGATATATAGATATATTTAATAATATTAATAATATATGGATATATAATAATATATATTGTATATGTTATATATATTATAGTAATAATAAATAATAATTATATATAATATATAATAATAATATATTATAATATTAGATATTTTATATATACATATATTATGTACTAATAATATTATATATTATGTTAATATTATATAGATAGATAGTATAATATATAATAATAGTTATAATATGTCTACGATATATATTATATAATAATATAATATCTATATATTAGATATATATTATATAATAATATTCATATATTATTATATATCGTATATTATAATCTTTATATTATATATATGTATTATATGTTACTATACATATTATGTATTATATAATAATAATATATATATTAATATATATAAAATTTATTTTATATATTTTTATAATATATTATATAATAGTTATCATTATTATTGTTATTATCTGTTCTTATTAACATCTACTTTTGTGGATTGCTTTTGACCCCATGAACGAGAAACCTACAAGCGTCCATGCTGCCGAAATAACCCAGTTTGAGACCGCTTCATCTGCCCTGGCTCTGTGCTAGGGAATCCTGGGAATTGTAATTTATTGCGGCACCAACAGAGAAGGCTCAGTGTCTCTGACAAACACCACAGTTCCCAGAATCCTCTAGCTCTAAGCCAGGGCGGTTAAAGCAGCCTGAAAGTGGGTTGCTTCTGCAGTGTGTTTTGGATCTGAGATGGAGATCAAGAAAGAACCTGTGGCCCTCCAGAAATGGCACTGGATTCAGTTCCTATCATCCCCAGCCTAAAAGGAGGCCAAGGCACTGATAAGTGGACGGGGGAAAATGTAGGACATGGTGATAAATGGGGCTCCCTCCATTTATCAGAGCTTTCTCCCCAGATGACAAAGGGTTGAATGTATGTGTATGTTAGGTTTAGCTTGCAAGGAGAGTTTATATCACTGGTGAATAGAAGACCAGAAGGAGAAGGAAGAACCTTCTAGAAGAGTGGCCCCCAAGCTGTGCCCTTTAAGAGGTTTTGGACTTCACCTCCCAGAATCCTAGACTGTTGGCCAATGTGGCTGAGGCTTCTGGTAGATGAAGTCCAACATCTCTTAAAGAGTACAGTTTGGAGATTGCTCTTCTAGAAAATGGTGCTGAGGAGAAGGTTGAGAGAAGACCTGGATGAGCAGCTAAGGTTTTGGCCTTGGTTGTTCAGTGCAGGGCTGGGGAGTAGTAGTAGTAGGAGTAAGGAGTAAAGGAGTAAGAGGTTTTTATAGGAGTAGGAATAAGGAATAACAAGGAATTTGGGTGAACTAAATTCTGTCAGTCAGGACCCAAACAAACAGGCCAAAATAAAGCTGGTTCGGGTCACTTTGGAGGTATGCTGTTTAAATGACACATGCATCTTAAGAGGCCAGAAGCTGCGCCAAAGCTGTGGTCCAGTCCTTAGGATTGGAGTGTGGCTTTGGCATGGCTTTCAGCCTCTTAGGACGCATGCATCATTTAAGCAGCATACCTCCAGAGTGACCTGAAGCAGCTTTGTTTTGTCCTGTCTGTTTGGGCCCTCAATTTCTTGCCTGGTTTCTTGACCCTAGGCCAAATTTTCCTTTAAAAATCCCCGATTCTGCTCCCTTTCCCATTTTTGTATTCCAGTCCCCTACGATTAACAAGAATTTTTGATCAATTTCCTCCTAGTCTCCGGCACAGAATTGTTCAATTTCTTCTTCTATCTCTGTAATTGTAGCATAAACTTCTATCATAGTGATAGGTTTTCCCAGAGGTCTTATTCACATGATTCAGTCAGGCTTTGCATTACATCCTTTTGGCTGCTCTTGCTACATCTCTCCTCGCTATTAATGCCTCCCCGTTTCTTCTTGGTTTTTCCTGAGTAAAATACTGTTTAATCATCTGATCTGATTTTAATCATCTGATTCAAAATATCTCATTCCTGTCCCCTTTAGCTCATCCCCCCCCCCCCCCAGTATTGCAATGTTTATATGTTCCTTTTCTTGCTTTATATGACATCTAGCTTTGCCGATTCATGCTTCTCAACTCCCACATTCCTATAGTGTGTTGTGCAGCCCTCTGTGATAAAATGGGAGAGATAGCCTTCTAGATGATTCTGAGAGAAGGCCTAAAAAAGCAGCAAGGTCTGGGACTTCTAACCAGCAGAACAATAAATCCCATCTGATGTTGGAGTAAGAGCAGGAACATGTGCTAGTCAGCAGCCTCAGGCTTTGGATTTATTGTGCTGGTTTGGCTGAACTGTGAGTAGATTAGGCCACAGCTACTGTGGTAGTAGTAATGTGTGGAGAGTCCTAAACCTACTCTCTTGTGGGTTCTGGCCATGAAAGGCAATAAAGTGGTGGCAGACTGATGGGTGGACTGGAGTGCATTGTCAACTGCTGATTGGACAGGAAGGAACTGTGTTGAGACCAAAATGTATCCACTGTACATACTTCTTGTACCACCATAGTTTGTTCAGTGCCTCCCGACCTGGGAATTTCGTTATTATTATTATGATTATTATTATTTTGCACTGTCTTTGTTTCATTTCAAATTGTCTCATCATAGGGTTTTCATTGTAAAGACATTCAAATGAGGCTTACTGCGACTCCTCCTGCAGAGTATTAACAAGTGTTAGCAGCGCTGCCATTGCCTCTGAGAGATCCTTCACCGGTGTCACAACTGTTGCTGCCCAGTAGCTGTTTGGCATGTTTTGGTCCTTCAACAAAAGCCTTCATGCTTATTTGTGAGTAAGTCCACATGCAGCGGAAAGGAAACTGTGTTGTCTTTGGTACAGGAACCGCGGGCAGCATATAACACACATGTTTCACTCCTGTTTTACACTGTTTCGATGCTTGCGTTTTTAAACAGCATTTAAAAAAAAGAAATTGTATGAATAGTTTTTAGTTGGTCCTCGTTTCTAATTGGATGTAAACTGCCTTTGGTCCTGGTTTTAAGGTACCTGCATCACACCTGGCAAACCCAACCATCCCTTCACATTCTTTATTGTCCCCAAGGCCTCCTGAAACAGGGAAGCATGCCTTAGCCTCTTTCCCAAAACAATTAAATTTGTTTGTATTAAAGTCAGTGCAGTTACAATGAGTCATCTGTTTATCTGTTGATTTGCTGACCACATGGGAGTTCCCATGCTCTTCAAAAGTAAACATATTTTGTTTACCGTTTATTATATGTCATCTTCTTTACAGTTCATTACAGTTCCTAAGCCCTTTTGTTTTCTTTTACTTCTTGCAATTATTGAAGTTGCTCTAAGAAGAAAATCCCTTAGAAAAGTAAGGGGAGTTTTAAAAGAGGGTTAGAAAATCACATTTTTAGATGCTGTAAAACTAAAAATCAGCTAATTATATTTCTAAAGAAAAATTATTATTATTATTTATTTATTTATTTATTTATTTATTTATTCCTCACCATTCTCCCAGGATTGGGACTCAAGGCGGCTTACATTAAAAACAAAAACATACAAAAATAGTACATTAAAACCGAATTAAATTAGTACAATAATTAAAACAGATTCCAAGCTAAAGTATTGCAAACTTTAAAAAGATAAAAATGTGTAAAATATGTTAAAACAATATAACACTCGAGGCCATTCTTTAAAAGCTTTCTTTTAAAAGTTTCTTTTAAATTTTTTACTGTTGTTGGAGGTAGAAACCTCCAAGGCTTAAGTCCTAGTTCTTACTTATTGGATGTCCATTAAAGACATCACTCTTTTGTGGATTATATTTTATTTTGTTGTATAGGCAGCACAGCTACCTTTGAATATGACATTAGAACAGAAAGCAATTTCACGTGAGCCTCACATTTCCAACCCTTCGTCTTCTATCACTTATCTGTCTCTCCTAACTTTAACTCCTTCTTGGATCTGATATATCATGGAAAGATTTCCAGAGAAATTCCAGATTTTTCCATGGAAACTTTTCCACGCACACATACATTTATTCACAGTTAACTAGACTATTGCAATCAATTATGTTGGTCTAAATGTAGGATGTGAATGTCTGGTTATTCTTCCAAAGACATAAGCATTGACAAACCTTAGCACTCAGAAGAAGAGACTAATAAATGAATGCCCTATTGGGCTTGTTTCTATTTCTCAAAATTTCCTGCTTCTCAATCACAAGTACAAGTAGCCAAGACATTACAAACTCCCTGTCTCCACAGAACCACATCTGCTGTGTAATGAAACAAAATGTTCAATTAGTTGTACTGAATCAGATCTTTCTCAGCTTGAAATGGAACTGATAAGTTGTGCAGACTGAGAAAATGATTATACCTGCAAGAACACTAATTTTAAGCACAAATACTGAAAGAGGGCTTTACTTGGTATGTTATATTATCAGTTATACTGAGGGGTAATTGTAGTATCTTCATTTTTTGTTAAAGAAAAGTATATGCTGTTCACTTTAATTTATTACAAATATCCCAATAAAATAATTTTCATGTAAAGCTTTGAAGGTGTTTGAATATGAGATTTAAATCAAGCATCCTACATTCATCACATTAGTGAGAGCAGTGAAATTTTTTTCCAGTTGCACTCATTTCAGAAAACTCATCACAAGGTAACACTTACACTGGACAGCTGGATGTGTTTATTGGTGGATTCAGTTGCGCAGTGCATTACCTAATTCCCTTACTAAATCAGAACTAGGCTATACCTAATATGTATTATTTTATTTATTGCAGTGTTAGTCTGCTTTTCTCCAAGAATGGGATTCAAAGTGGCTTTACAATAATTTTTTAAAAGATCCAATTAAAATATTAAATTTACAAAAGCTAAAAAGGAATTAAACATTATTAAAAAGCATGATTGAAACAGCTAAAGCACTAAAACATATTTAAAACACAGATTCAGTAAAAAGATTCTCTCATACACACAATCACAGCAGTTCACACACTGTAGCTTCATAGATAAATTTCAAAAGCCTGCCTAAATAAAGATATCTTCACCTACCAGGAGTAAGACAGGTGGAAGGGCCATCTGGACCCTCATGGAAGGGACTTTCCTGGCCTGGGAGCAGCCTCAAAGAAGGCTTTCATCTGCATCCTCACCAACTGTGAGACTGTGAGAAAGCTCTCCTCTGCAGACCGCAATGTATACTCTGGTTTATATAAACAGATACGGTCTTTCAAATATGGTGGACCCTCCACATTTGCTGGGGTTGGAAAAACTGCATATAAAAAAACACACTATTTTTTTTTACATGAGAGAACACCTCTAAGAATTTCTAAGTCCTCTGGGGTACCTCTGTGGTTAACATCTGCTGGACGTTGACCATGGAAATGTGCTGGTGGACCTACAAATGTCTAGAGAGAACATACTAATCACTAGGTCTTGCAGAGTGATTTTGGGTGGAAGTTGACCCATGGAGTTGTGCTAGAGGATCTAGAAATTCCTAGAGAGAACATATTAATCTGTAAAATACGTTCCCTACTGGCTGATAGCAACGGATGATAGTTGGTGAAGTTTGTTCTGATTTTGCCCTTCTGACTTTTGTTCCAATAATTGCACTGTTTTGATCATACTATTATCTCAGTATTTATATTATATTTTATACTGGTCAGTGACCGAATAAACAATTGATTGATTGATTGAAATTTTAATCAAATCCGTGAATAATCAGATCTGCAGTAGTCAAAGCTGCAAACGTGGAGGGCCAGCTGTAATCTGGACCCAAGCCTTGCTAGGCTTGAATGATCAAATCAGCACTTTGAATTCAGCCCAGAAGCAGACCTGTAGCCAGTACAGCTCTTTCAGCCAGGTGAGGTTGTCACATGATCCCTGTATCCAACCCTGATCAACAGCCTGGCCACAGCATTTTGGAGCTGATGAAGTTTCTGAACAGTTTACAAAAGCTGCCCCAGTAGTCCAAACAAGATGTAATCAAGGCATGTGTCACCACTGAGTTAACAACGAAATAGTTAAGCTTGACTATACGCAGTTAAACATCTAGTACAACTCTGGCTTCAAATTAAAACAAAGTAATATTTTTCATTGAACTCTAGCCATATTCTCAGGTTCCATCCTATCTACTTTTCATCGTGGCCCTCTCAAGACATGATCCATTCATATCCCTGTTTATTTCTATCCGGCCCTATCTGAGAGCTTTACTAAGCCCATGGATGCTAATAATCTAATACTTCTTCACACATCCTTATTAAAAAGCAACATGTTTAGACAGTGTAGCACAATATTAAAAGTCCTGTCCTCATAAACTGTAGTTCCTAGAGGCCAAAGTCTTCACTTCTCTATGATGGAAGGACACCATAGAGGGATCTAGTCTGGCCTGTCCAGGAAGAACGATCCAAAGCTTAGGAGCAGCCACCAAGAAGGCCCTCCCTTGAGTTCCCACTAGGTGTCCCTGTGAGGATGATAGATTGGCGATAAGGACTTCCTTTGAAGATCTCAAAACCTTGATGTGGGTGTCATACGAGAGGTCCTTCAGATAGCTTGAACCTGAGCAATAAAGGACTTGATAAATCTTAATCGGTCCTTTGAATTATTTAGCATATGCTTATATTTATCACATTCAAATGACTAGGACTTAAAACATGGTTTCACCATTCAAGTGTGCACTGAATGAGATTTTTCCTCTTTTTTTCTTAGTTTGATCTGATTCATTAGTAGTTATGGCAAAAAGGAAAGAAGGAAGCTTTTCAACACCAGCATCCAGCAAAAGATCAAGACAAGAATTTGGAGAGGATTCTGACGATGATCCTAATGAAGAAGAATTGTCACAACTTCAGAGCGATACCAGTATTAACTCACAGACGGTAAGTTATAAGTGCTGCAACATTTTTTTACAATTATCCTAGAAAGAAAAAATGTAATTAATTATAATTGTATAAGCAAAGGGGGAAATCCCAGTAAGAAAGTGTCACATCTTTATGCATTTCAAAGTAAGCCTTCCCCATTTGTTTAATTTATTGATCATTAGCCAATGTTAAAATAAGTTAACCAAGATCATTAAGTCTTAGGAATTGAATCCTTGTAGACTAATCCTGTAGGTATTTTATTAGGTAGAAAAGGGTCAGATGTTGTTGAACTGAAACTGCACTTGTCCAGCTATGTCTGATGGGACTTGTAAGGCAGTAATTGGAGGGCAATTCCTGCTGTAATTTTTTTCCTCCTGTACTGTGGTTTTGAAGTCTTAAAGGCCTGCTCCCAGAAGCCTAGACTTAAACTCAGTTCTGAAAAGGAAATAAAACTAATCCGTAGTTCTGCAAGGACTGTTATGCAAGCCTAAGTTGTGTCAAAATCAGCTTATAAACAAAGGCCAAGATCCTGTACTGGGGCTACAGTGTATAACTTCATGATGAAGCTTTATCACTGATAAAGTATGCAACCATGCTAGTCAATTGCAATGATGCACAACAGGGCACCACAGAAGATGTTCCATTGTGCATTGGGACACATGTCATAGCCATGTTGCTGGCTCTTCTTGCATAGTGATCCTGATAACATAGCTGCATCTCTGCTCTTCTTCTGACAGTACGAATGTGGTATACTTCAACATTATGCAGTCATAAGTCGATCTACAATTATATAACTTTCAGTGTTACAAATAGCTTTGTTTCAAGCTCAGTATAAACCCATTTAAGGCTTTAAATGCTTATAAGCAAATTGTGGCACAGTGCAGGAACTCCATTTTTAGTTTAGTTTTAAAACAGGTTACTACCTAATTGCTAGTCCTGTTTAGTGTAGGCCCAGAAATGCAGTGAGATGTACATAAGTGTTTACTTAACATTCAATGGTTACATCAATTAGTCTACTCTATTTTACTCTAGAAATGTAGAATGTCCAGAAATTTTCAAGCCTCTGGGAATATTTTTCACACACACACACACACACACACACACAAAACCAATTGAAATTTTGGGAGAAATTGAAATGTATGAGGGGTATCCCAAAAGTTTTAATTATCACTATGAAATAAAAAACATACAACAGTCACTTGCAGTGGTCAAAGTTAGTTCTTCTCCATGTAGTCTCCCTGCAGAGTCACACATTTTTGCCAGCGTTTCTTCACCTGTTTCAAGCCCTCTTTGTAGAAGTTCTCCGCTTTGCTCGAAAACCACTGTTCCACTTCGAAAATGATCTTCTCTGTCGTCAAATCACCGACCACAAAGTGGTTTTTTCATCTCGGGAAAGAGGAAGAAGTCACTTGGTACAAGATCAAGCGAATAAGGTGGATGCTGCAAAAGTTCATAGCCTAACCGGTGGGTGGCGAAAACGGATGCCTGGGACGTATGGACAGGTGCATTGTCGGCCAGGAGATGGACGCCTTTGCTGATCATGCCACAACGTTTTGTTCATCATGCAGGTTGATGTCTTCTACAGCCTGTGGAAAGAAAACTACTTTAGACATACATTTGATATTTGCACAAGTATGCATGGCAATGACACTGATTATGCACAAAAAGTTTCATGTAAATATCTCTATAACTTCTTTATGATAATTAAAACTTTTGTATACCCCCTCGTATGCATTACTGATGTTAAAAGAAACTTAATCTAATTTTACAGCAACACAAAATCTTTCATTCATAAATTATTTAGTATGTAAAATTGCAGTATTTAGCTATTTGCCAATTTTCAGATACAAAAAGCCTTAGTTTTATATTAGCAAAGTTTTGGATATACCCTGTATTGTTACAACTATAGGTAGTCCACATCCTTTTGTAGGTTTATGGTGGGGCTCATGTCTTGTCTAGAATTTCAGATTTTTTCTCTGTATTCTGTGCAAGATAAGATATTATGCCACTGTCATTTGAAGGGAAAGGTGAACCAGGGCCAGATCAACTTGTATGCAGAAAATATACAAAGAGCACTAAAGTTAGGGTCATTCAAGTTGCTGTATTCCCCATCACAGTGAACAAATGTGTGAGCTGGACAGTGAAAAAAGCATCTAAAAAGAAAATCAATTCATTTGAGATGTGGTCCTGGAGAAGAGTGCTGAAGACACCACAGACAGCCAAAAAGACAAACAAATCGGTCCTTGAATAGATCAAGCCTGAACTGTCCCTGGAAGTTAGGATGAAGAAATTGAATCTGTTGTACTTTGGCCACATCATAAGAAGGCAGAAAAGGCAATGCTAGGGAAGGTAGGAGGCAGTAGAAAAAGAGGAAGACCACACCCCAAATGGATAAACTCAATCAGGGAGGTCACGGGCCTGATTCTACAGGACCTAAAGTAGAGCAGTGGATGACAGGGTTTTTTGGAGATGTCTCATCCACAGGGTTGCCTGAGTCCGGGCCCACTCGAGGGCCGTTAACAACAACAACATGAAGAGTCAGCAAAGGTTTGGGAAGTGTCGAGTGTATTTTCATGTTTATATCCCTAATTAACTAAAGTTGTGGATCTGTTCTTGGTGAAATAAGCTTTTACAGGAGTGTTAAATTCAAAGTACAGTTGGCCTTCTGTTTTGATGGGGGACCCATTCTGGACCCCCTCCTCCCATGAAAATGGAGACTTGCACATATTCAAGCCCCATAGGCTGGAATGGGTGTGCCCCCGTGTGTGCGTGCCAGACACCCGCCCCATTGAAAATAGTTGAGGTTGCCCCCTCCGTGAATTTTCGAGATCACAGATCCATGAGTTAGGAGGGGTGACTGTAGTTTAGCTAGAAGAGCAAGAGGCAGAAAGATATTTGGAAAAGAAAGCTTCATATATATGATGGTAGTATTCTAGGATCATAGTTTCTCTGCTGTCACGAAGGATGTTCTCATGAAAGAACAATATTGTTCCTACAAAGAAGGCAATAATTCCTTAGTCAGGGTTGAGTTACTTCCAGTTATTAGCTGTTATTTTATTAGAAACAGTGTTGTGTTTGTGTTGAATGGCCTGGTGGCTTGCCTCCCAGGTGTGAAGACAGAGGATGTCACATTTGGTCTGTGTAGGCTTGTTGGTAGTGGTATATAAGAATCGGGCAGTGATTTTATAATATAAGGTGGGGGATGAAATATTTTAATTAATAAATAAATTCAGAAAATGTCATACTTCTCTTTGTGCCTGGTGTGCTAAATGACTGGCAGAAATTATCCCATTAGTTTCATGAATTCATCCTTTCCACTGTATAATATAAACACGCCTACATTACTTTCAAACATATTCTGGTAGTTGTGCAAGCTTTTCTGTTAGTAAAAAATCCTGCAACCACCTAAAAGTTTGTTGTCAATTTATAGTCATTTTCAACTGCATCAGTGTGAGACAGCCTGACTTTTCTATCATGTGTACAAAAGATAAAGGATAACATTTTTAGTACTTAAAAATATAATTGCCATATTTTTATAATGCTTCTGTAGGCCTCAGGAGACGTTGGAATAATTGAAAGTATCAAGCTAAGGAACTTCATGTGCCATTCCATGCTGGGCCCCTTTGAGTTTGGATCCAATGTCAATTTTTTGGTTGGAAACAATGGAAGTAAGTTTTCATTCATTATAAGCAAGATCATAGGATCAGCCTTGCATTCTTGCCCTAACATGTTGCTTGTGTATTCATTGGTATATATATCACTTCAGTCACTTTTATGTAGAACAGTATTAAAATTTAGATAAAGGAGAGTGAAATGCCCCAATGCATCAAAAAGGCCAGTAGCAATATCCAGGGACTATAAGCATGTGTGTGTGTGCTAATGGGTATTTTCAAGGACATTGAGAAACGAGAGCGTGTCCAAAGGAGGGCGACTATAATGGTGAAGGGTCTGGAAACCATGCCCTATGAGGAAAGATTCAGGGAGCTGGGAATGTTTAGTCTGGAGAAGAGAAGTTTAAGAGGTGATATGATAGCCCTGTTCAAATATTTGAAGGGATGTCATATTGAGGAGGGAGCAAGCTTGTTTTCTGCTGCTCCAGAGACTAGGACCCGGAACAATGGGTGCAAGCTACAGGAAAAGAGATTCCACCTCAACATTAGGAGGAACTTCCTGACGGTAAGGGCTGTTTGACAGTGTATGCTTTGATTTAGATTTCCTGCATGGCAGGAGGTTGGACTGGATGGCCCTTGTGGTCTCTTCCAACTGTATATGATTCTAAGGTGACACAAAATAAAATTGACACCCAAAGTTTTTTTGGGGGGATGGGGAGATAGAAATGAGGAGCAGCCCTCCAGAGCGCACCCCTTTTTGACCTGGCAATTATCCGCCCCTGCTCAATGGCTCATACAGAAAGTGTCTCATGTTCGTGCAAACATCTGCCACGTGGCTTTTTATTTCTTCTGCTGTATAGCAGACAGGGTAGTTTGCAGATTAATCTCAACTCATACATGGCTCCTTTTGCATTAGTATGCTGGGGTTCAAAGCTCATTTTACTGGGAAGGCAGTGTTTTCCTTACAGACCTGAGCAAAGGACAAGCTTTGGCTCCCATTATTTTCCTATAGCTACCTATAGAACAAATTTCTTTATTGCTTAGGTTAGAGCCTTCTCATAGCCTCAGCTATTAGGGTAGATGTGAAGAAAGCTCACTGGTATCTTCGAGGGGAGGGGAGGGGGGGAATCCCAGGCCAACAACAGTTTCTTCATCATGGTTTCAGTCCATCAAATATAAGTTGAAACCTCATTCAAAATGTTTTTTTAACTGTTTGGGCTTAACTCTACCTCCTGCTCCTTTGTAGACAATCTATGCAATGCCCTTTATCTCTTGTGCAGAAAAGGTGAGCATATGCCATTGTGGTGATTTTTCCCATTGGGTTGCCACCACGACCACCCTCACCTATGAGATGCATGAATTGTCGGTAACTTAACAATTGGTCCGTACAGACAGGCCAAAATAAAGCTGCTTTGAGTCACTTTGGAGGTATGCTGTTTAAATGACACACACATCTTAAGAGGCCAGAAGCTGCACTCCAGTCCTTAGAACTGGAGCATGGCTTTGGTGCGGCTTCTGGCCTCTTAGGATGCATTCATCATTTAAACAGCATACCTCCAAAGTTACCTGAAAGCAGCTTTATTTTGGCCTGTCTGTATGGGCTCAAAAATAGTCTTTCCATGAGATCATCCCCTTGTCATCATTGCTGCTTTGTGGAGGAAATACATTTACCATAGATGTTTAGAGTGGGATGGTGCTGCCTTCCAAAATTTCACCTATGGCACTTTCTGAATGAGATTTTGCACCAGGATGGAAAGTCATATGTGTGGATGCACAGATGAGCACTTGAAGAATTGTTAAAAGTAATCTGTTTTTATTTTTCAGCTGATGATATCATTATCGTATACTTCAAATGCATGCACAATACACACATTTAATTTCTGGTAATAAGTTATATTGCTGTAAAAAAGGCAGAATTTTGGCCATATCTGATGCCCTTTCTTTGAAACAAACTTTGAAGGAGAAAGTAAAATTAACTTCATAGGAACTTATAACAACCACCAACTTGGTTCCCCATGGGAAAATGTGTTGATCTTAGAGTTATTTATTATTTATTCATTTGGACAATTGCAAGCCTTGTAGCTTTGTAAGAAGCTTAAACAAATTCAAGAGAAGTTGTACAACTGAGTTTAAAATAGTTTCAGAATGTTAAGACTTTGTTCACTTTTTTCAGGTGGGAAAAGCGCTGTGCTCACTGCCCTTATTGTTGGCCTTGGAGGAAAAGCCATAATGACTAATCGAGGCTCATCCTTGAAATGTTTTGTGAAAGATGGTCAGAGGTAGATAAATATCCTGTCTTGGAGCTGACTGGGCAAGAGCAAGAGATGGGATGGAACTTTCTGCTTATATCCAAAATCATACACTTCTTTTTGAAGTCAGTGTGCTGGGGAGAATGAGACTATGGTAAGGTACAGACAGCTCTAAAGTGCCATGCTTGCGCCATGCTAGGGTTATGGGACCACACACCAACTGCATGGTCCCTAACCCTAGCACATACTGGCGGCGGCATAATAGCGCCCCGTGTCGCCATTATGACGTAACGGACTCATAGTGTCCGCATGTCGTGTACACCATTGGTGCACTCGGATGTAACTCGCGCGGCAGAAAAAGAACCCGCTTTTTGTGGGTTCTATTTCCTCCGCAGGGAAGCCGTGTGGTTTGGCGGCTGCGGCTTCCCTGTGGAGGAAAAAAACGCTGCCGCCGCCCCGGACCTTCAATAAGGTATGTATCGGGCCTATAATACTCAAAATCTTCACAGAAGCAATATTCATTTGCCCAACCCCATGCACCAGCCACTCATGGATTTTGATATAGAATGGAGGAAGCACATTTTTGTTGCAGCTGAAGTGATACATTCAGCAGCTTTAGGGGAAGTACAACATGTGGGTGCAGAGTGTGCCAGTATGGTCCCCAGCCTCCAGAAGTTGCCTAACTATGCTTCTAAATTATGCTGTCTTCCTCTGTCAGTTTATCATATCTAGACAGATTAAGACTTTAAAAGAATTTAAAATTGAGCTCACTATTTCAGGATATTTTGGTTGTTTTTAAATTAATTTCTTGCCTTACGTCTGCTTTTCTTGATATGATAGAGTTTCTCTTTCAGATCAATGTTCACCAACCTAATTAAATTGACGAGTTGTCTTAGAATAAAATTTTCACGAGGCCTGTTTCTTGCTTTCTCTAGGGCAAAACTGGGGTTATGGCCTTCCAGATGTAGTTGGACTGCAGCTTTTGTAATTTCTCACTACTTGCTTTTCTAGCTAGTAGGGAGTTGCAGCCTAACAACATTGAGAGGAGCACATGTTTCCCAACCCTTTTTTAAGGTCTTGTCAGAAAATACAGTTTGTCCACATTGTAAGTATGATGGAAGATATGCTCCTTCCTACCTTGACAATACCTTGCAGGTACCATATCTTGCAGGTATGATGCAAGGTACACTCCTCCCCATTTCGGCAACATTTCCATGAGAAAGTCTAGGACTTCAGTTCAATTTAGACTGCAGTTCTCTATCCACTTACCTGGAACTGAGTGGATCTTTTGCATAGATGTATGGGATTGCATTGTTTAGCCTTCTGGCTGAGGAGTAAAACTGTGCCCCTTAAGCATGTGATTCAGTGGGCTCCCTCCAAAATTCTTCTCAAAATAGACTTCACACAGGCACAGAACATGTGTGTGCAAATTTCTTTTTGTATTTTATAATGTGCTCTAGTTCTGCAGATATTACAATCACTCTCCAAAACAGAGGTGAAGATGCATTTAAACCAGAACACTATGGCAATTCTATCATTGTAAATCAGCACATATCCTCGGAAGGACATCGGAGTTACAAACTGAAAAGCAGTACAGGTTTGGTGATAGATTACTTTCATTTTAAAAATACAGGCATACCTCAGTTAACAAAGCATTTGACAAAGAAGCTACTTTTTACTTTTTCTGCCCACCCTGCCCTTCCTTTTTTCCTCTTTGCCTTCCTCCTGTTGTGAAGTTTTTTTGGGTTGTTTTCCTTCATGTCTGTTTTCCTCGTTCACATCTGTCCAACCCCATCTGAAGTTCCTCTTTCCAGTTTTCTAACATCTTTTCCTGCATTTTTGTGGGTTTTTCGGGCTATGTGGCCATGTGGCAATGGTCTAGAAGATTTTCTTCCTGACGTTTTGCCAGCATCTGTGGCTGGCATCTTCAGAGAATGCTTGCCTGGAAAGGAGTTGGGTATATATATTGTGTGACCTGGAAAGGCAGGAGTAATTTGCATGTGTATTGTTCTGTTGCTAATGGCAGGCCTCAGGGTAGGAGGGTCAACAAAAGATTAGTGTCTGCTTGATTAGTGCTCATTGCTGGGAGATTTCTTATTTGCATTTGTTGAGTCTTGATCTTGCTATTTTTCAGGACTGGTAGCCAAACCTTGTTTACTTTAGGGGTTTCCTCTTCCCTGTTGAAATTGTCCAGGTGTTTGTGAATTTCAATGGCTTCCCTGTGCATCCTGACATGGTACGGGTTGGCCTGGTCCAGAATTTCAGTGTTTTCAAACAGTATTTTATGCCCAGGATGGTTTGTAACATGTTCTGCTACTGCTGATTTTTCTGGCTGACTCAGTCTGCAGTGTCTGAGCAGTAGCAGAACATGTTACAAATCATCACGGGCATAAAATACTGTTTGAAAACACTGAAATTCTGGACCAGGCCAAGGTTTGGCTACATCTTTTCCTGCCTCTCGCTTCCTTCTCCCTACACAAATAGCCAAGAGCCAGCACACTAATTTGCTCCAGTAGTCTAAATGTGGGAGGTGCAGCTGATCTGAACTGAGTTCTCACTTTTGTATTTATTCTCTACTCTTTCATGTATGCATAGTTATTTGAGTTTTTCTCTCTGGCTGGTTGTAGATTTCTTTTTAAAATACACTTAGGCGAATCTCCACTCACCTAAGTATGTAGATTTACTTACCTTTTGCTTTCTGTTGGGCTGTTTTGCTTTCAAAATTATCAGCACATCCCACCTGAATTTAGTAGAAGAAAGTGTAATTTTATGTTAAACTGATATCAGAGGAGTCAGGTGGGAGCAGAAACAACGGGACTAAAATCTCAGACCTTGCAAATAGTACTTTTGGCAACAGAACACTTGTGAAAGCTCAGCTTTGTCTTCATGGGGCAAAGTGTGAAGAACCCATTCAACATTAAAGATATAATGGCCCGGTACAGATGGGCCCTTTGCGGCATGCCCATGACGTGCTAGGGTTGCTCAGGGGCAGGGTGGGGCGTGCACATGCCCCACAATCCTAGCACATCATGGGCGCGCTGCAGCTGTGCCGCACCATCAAGATGGTGCGCGCAGCGATGACGTGCTAGCCGTGCAGTGTCCTTTCTTGCTGCTCAGCAGCGCTGTGCAATTTTGTTGCTACGGTGTTGCTGCGGAGCAAGAAGAGGTGCCTCCCTGGTGCCTCTTTTTGGCACTGTACTGCGCCAATGTAACTTTAACTCTGATTCTAGTTTATTATTATTTCATATGTTCAGGTGTCATGGTTTCTACAAAGAAGGAGGAACTTACTGCGATCCTGGATCATTTCAACATCCAGGTAATTCAGCATAGTGCAGTCTGTGTAGAAATAGTTTTCAACAATAGCAAATAAAGACTTGATATCTATTGCTTAAGAGCCTATATCCACTTAGAGAGAGCATGCAGTTAGCAGGTCTTCTGAACCTTGAACTGCATCTCCATTACAACTCCTCAAAACATGTTTTCATGTCATACCTTACAAAAGGAGTGGGCACTGTAGCTTTTTGAATTATAGCGTGTGGTTATGTGGACTTTACATTTGAATTAAAACAAACAATAGATAACTGCCACAACCTACCCACCAATTAGAAATCTTGTGACCGTTGATTCAGAAGTTGGTTGTGAATGCCTCTTAAAAGACTTAAAGTAACATACAGCAGTGAAAGGAGACAATACAGTTTTACAAACTCTGTATTGTACTAATTATTAATTCAAAGATGGGATATAATTGATGAATGACTATTAAATTTGAGGCACTTTAAAATTGTCAGAACATTGGTATCTGCTACGAGTGTGGAGAATAATTTCTAAATCTCAAATAACTGGACATTCAAATGTTTAGCTTGTTTGGATATACCATAAGCCAGGGTTCTCAGGGTGCCCTGGCTTACTGTGTTTGATTATTGCCACTTGGTTTCTCCAGTTGAACTGCTGCAGTCCACATTGACAGTCAACTGTAGTGCTACCCAATATATGTCAACAGATATGGAAAACCAAATGATGGCCAACAGATTGGAAACGATCAATATACATTCCCATCCACAAAAAAGAAGACACAAACACTGCAGCAACTATAGCGGGTTACAAACTGCCACTTGGGACGTCCGCAGGACGTCCCATTTTAAAAAAGGGGCGTCTCTTCTAGACGCCCCTGGCTCTAATACTGACTCTGTCCGTACAATATGGCGCTGGCCGTTCCACACGGCCGGCACCATCTTTACGTATCGGACGCTGTGCGTCCAAACGTGTCGTGGCGTCTGTGACGTCGCGAATGCGCCCCTGGCGCCTCGCGACGTCACAGAGGCGCCACTTAAAGAAGCTCCATTTTGGAGCTTCTTTTTCGGTCCGTGCGGGAGCCGCGCGGTGTGGCTGCTGCGGCTCCAGCACGGAGCAAACGGCGGCGGCGGCAAACCGCCTCAAAGCGGCGGTTTATAACCCGCCAATAGGACCATAGCACTAATCTCCCACACAAGCAAAATTATGCTCAGAATTTTGCAGCATAGACTCCCACCATACAAGGAGAGAGAAATCCCAGAGGTTCAGACAGGTTTCAGGAAAGGAAGTGGCATCCAGGACTACATTGCAAACTTACGATGGCTAATGAAGTACAACAAGAAATTCCAAAAGAAGATCAGCATGTGCTTTATAGAGTATATTAAAGCCTTTGATTGCATAGATCATGAAAGGCTGTGCAGCACCCTTAAAGACATGGGAATGCCAACATATCTGATAGTCCTGTTGAGGAATCTGTACTCAGAACAGAACAGAACATGGGAAAACAGAATGGTTCCCAGTTGGCAAAGGGGTCAGACAAGATTGCATCTTATCACCCTACCTGTTCAGCTTGTAGGCAGAATATATTATAAGAAAAGCAGGCTTGGACACAGAAGCAGGAGGAATGAAAATAGTAGGAAGGAATATGAAATATCTAAAATAGGCAGATGACATCATAGTACTAGCAGATAATCTCATAGACCTGGAACAACTACTGAGAAAGATCAAGGAAGAAAATGAAAAGGCAAGCTTACTGTTGAACATAAAGAAAACAAAAATAATGACCACGGAAAATCTACACATTTTCAACCTAGGCAGTGAAGAAATAGAAATAGTAGAAGAATCCTTATACCTGGGATCAAACATTGATAGAAACAGAGACTGCTGTCAGGAAATCACAAGATTAAGAATGGGGACGGTAGCTATGAAAGAACTAGATACATAAGATTCTAAAATGCAAAGATATACAACTCAGCACAAAAGTCAGAATCATACAAGCCATTGTATTCCCTATTACCATGTATGGATGTGAGAGCTGGACAGTTAAGAAAGAAGATAGGAAGAAAATAAATTCATTTGAGATGTGGTGCTGGAGAAGAGTGCTGGGAATTCTGTGGATGACCAAAAAGACAAACAAATGGATCCTAGAGCAGATCAAGCCAGAAATCTCCCTGCAAGCCAAAATGAACAAAACTTAGGCTGTCGTATTTTGGACACATCGGACTTATTAGAAGAAACAATAATGCTGAGAAAAGTGGAGGGAAGTAGAAACAAAGGAAGACCACATGCTAGATGGATGGGCTCTATTAAGGAGGTCACGGGTATGAATTTGCAGGAACTAAGCAGAGCAGTGGAGGACAGGGAGTTTTGGAGGTGTCTTATCCACAGGGTCGCCATAGGTTGAGATCGAATCGAAGGCAGTTAACAACAACAAAAATAAATGATGGATTGGCGGATGATTTGTTTAGCCATCCCTACTTGTCAGAGGAGTCAGGTGAGAGTAGTTAGACAGAGTGTACCAGCAAACTTTTCAGGTTTGATAACTTACACTTCTTATAGTTTGTTACGTGTTTTGGCTACTTTTTAATATATATACACTAAATATATGATATATATATTGTTGTCCTTGCAGGTAGATAATCCCGTGTCTGTCCTTACCCAGGAAATGAGCAAACAATTTTTGCAGTCTAAAAATGAAGTTGATAAATACAAGGTAATCAAAACTACTATATAGTAGAGTCTGTACTTATAACATGTCATTTATTCTTGTGCAGAGGAAGCATGACAGACCAGTATGAGAAGCAGGAAGCTTGTGAAGGCAATCAATACCCAATTTTCAAGTAGTGGAATAGTAAAGGGCTAGATGGGCGATCTAGGAATCATGTGCAGAATTCCTGGGAGAGTCCTGTGCTGCTGCTTTGTGAACCTACCTGCACATTTTGAGTTTGGGTGTTGGTAAAGAAAGTGGGGTTTTATTGAACAACAACTAAAATGATTGCGCCCATAATTTAACACATGAACTTGATGTTTCTTGAAATAGTTCTTTATGAAAGCAACACAGCTGGAACAGATGAAAGAAGCTTATTCATACATAGTGACAACCAAATCTAGAACAAGTGATCAGGTTGAACAAGGAGGGGAGGTATGAAACATTTTCATGTAATTTGTAATCTTAATATACTAGAAAGTTAAAATTCAGTTAATTCAGGTGCATTTTTTCACAAAAAATTAAAGCCCAATTCATTGTAAAATCAGTAATGTTAGATCATGTTTTATTGTGTTTGGAAATAATCTCTGTGTGCACATGCTCTTTCATTATTGTCCATTTCCTTTACACTTTACACACCCAGCTTTAGTGATGGTTAGCTGGTTTCTTAAGCTACAGTTTCTTGTGATAGCCATACTAGAAAACTGTTTTAAGGGCTCTGTACTAGCCAGATTGATTGTCATAGGAAGTGAGGGAAGAACAAGAGATGAAATGAGGAATGAACAAGCTCCTTTTTAAAACTATGACTTTTAACATATGAATTGGGCCAAATGCTTTTTTATTGGATGCATTTATTTTTATTAACATATTGTTACACCTTGTATTGCTACTTCCTTATATCAATTGACATTAAGTGTTCCTGAACAGTTTTGCTGCTATTAAACTTTGAAAAGTATCATAATATCCCTTTTGCTGCCATTTCTCTTCATCATCTTTGTAAAAAAAAAGTTTCTTGAAGAACTTAGGAAGAAGTTTTTGGAGAAAGAGGAACGCTATAGAAGTATTGCTGCTTTGAGTGAAATGCAAAATGAGTTAACGGAGTTACAGAACCAAACGGCTTGGATAATGGTAATCATTGTGTTCCACTATCTACTACTTAATGCATTGCAGTGTAATTTAATTTTGATTTTGTACTGATATTATTTACTGTGTGATGATCTTGGTATTATATTTAAGGTAAGAGACACTGAAGATGACATGAAAAAAATCAGAGATGATATTGATGGTCAGGAAGCAAGGACTGAGAAGTTTGTTGAGAAAGTGAAAGAATGGAAGGTACATACTTTTCTTCTTCCAAAGTTTAACTTAAATTGCTTTGATTCTCAAGTGAAGCAATATAATCCGTCTTTTAAGAAGTGTAAGTGTATGATTAGTCTTTTAGATTTGGTTTCCCCCACTCAGACTACATCCTTAATCTATAGAACACCTTTTTCTTAATTATCAGTACTTATTTGTCACCTGTCTGCAAAGTTTATCAGGTCGTATTCTAAAAGACCACAAGAAGAAGGACCTGATTGCACAGGTATTAAATATGCATTTCAATGAGTGTTTGTAGCTAAATGCAAGTATCTTGCATAAGGAAAATAAGGTATTTGGATATAAAGGAGTAAATATCTGGATGTCTTCTCAGTTTGGAGCTACGTTGCACAGAACCTAATGAATAAGAATGATTTTGTCACTCTGTAGAAAGGAGTCCATAGTTTGTTATTACACTAAAATATTTGGCCAAGTGATCATTAGATTTATGTTTGATTTTTAATGATCACAAATTCACACGACCAATTGCTTGTAAACAACTGTCAGGGTCAAACAAGCAAATTCTGATCAGCATTACTTTGACAAAGTCTGAAACATAGCATCAGGAGAGGCTAACTTATCCTTAATCAGATATGGGAAGAAGGACAGACTTCTGCTGTTTTTACCAGGCCTGGCAGTCAAGAGGCCTGTCATATTGCTTGCCTGTCATTGATAGACTCCTTGTATATCTAAAGAGAGTTTGAGGCTGGAAAACCCATTGTCCTAGACAGCTGACCAGTTTATGTCAGGTTCAGATACAGATTTCAGTGCAGTTTAAGTAAATCTAGAATGAAGGATTGTACGGATAGCAAGGTATATTTGAGATTAAATCCTATTTTCGTTTTGTGTAATTCCAGTTAACAAAAACTTGACCAACTTGTTTTAGTAATTTTAGTGGGATTTCAGCATAAAAAACCTTTTTTTTTGGATTGGGTTCTCCTCTTTTAAGATTCATGTTATTTTCTTGGTGTAATGGGGTTTGCTGATTTGTGATATTTTCCTTTTTATTTTTCAGGATCGTGTAAATGTAGCAGAAGAAAACCAGAAAACTATACAAGACAAGCTAGAAAAGATAACTGAAGAAGCTCAAAATCTGCAACCTATATGTACTGCTTTAAAAACAGATGTGACGGCGAAAAGAAAAGCATACTATGATGCAGAGGTTTGTGGATGATAAGTTCAGTCTTAAAATGCTGTGTGCAAAGAGAGAGTAATGTCTTTGACAGGCTTCTGTATTGTACAAAGCTTTTCTGATGTTCAGTTCTTTTGTCATTATTATTGTGTAGTCTGAACTAGTGTGAAAGTGTACTTTAAAAAGTCCCATGATTAAATGTAGTTTACTTCAATTGTGTCAGTGTTCTTGGTAAGTTCACTATGGTTAGTTTTTAACATGAATCTTTTTGTTGTTCAGGCAGCACATAATCGATCTCAAGCTGAACTGAAACGATTGGTAAAAGACCATGAACAGCTTGGCCAAAAAATTGAGGAACTGAAAAATAGGTAATATTTTCTCGTTCTAAATTAGTATTTCACTGGTTTGTGTCAGATGGGTCCCAAAATCTTCCTGCGTAGATCATACAATAAAGACTTTTCTTCCATCAGTGTTGTGTGAACTTCTAAAGAGATGTTCATTCCTTCCCTCTAGGTTATGTCTAAATTCTGTTCAAATACATAACTTCATTAAATGTTTTAAATAATACCAATAATGAAAAATACAATCTGAGCTACTTAGTGGCAGGATATTTGATTATAAGCAACAGTTTTGCAAATGATTGGCATTAATGCAATTTGCACTGTCAGTACTTTCTTCAGTTACTGTCCCTCCATCTTCACTATCTAGAACTCCAACCCGTGTACCTTATGCTCTCATAAAATTGGCTATAGCTGCCTGGGATCCAATTTAGGGACAAAGGCAGGGTATAAGTGCAATAAACAAAATACAGTAATAAATAATAGTTCACAAGGTCATGCTACGGTAAATTTAATAGTTTTCAAGGTGCCTCAGAACTCTTTATTTCCACTGTGGCACGGTAGCATGGCTGCACCTTTCAAAATTGTAACTCATTGTATCTTCTAGGGAAAATGATTTAGAGATTAACCGATGGGCTAACATGGTTATTCTTATTTAATGACCACAATTGTCCTACCTGGTAGATTCATCCTTTGTTAGTAGCCCCAGATAGTACACAAAGAACATGAGACTTGGTATTAAATGCTCTCTTCCTCCAATGCTGGTTCAGTCCGTCCCTTTTAGAAATAGGGGATGTCTGTATTGGAGCCATTCTATGGCTGTATCACCACAAATACCAGCTCATTGGGACAAAAGCAGGACCACACTGTCAGTCTTAAATAGTGCTGGGACTGTGGACTACAGATGAATTGGGGGTAGTACACTGGACACAAGCCTTCTCACACTGTTCTTCATAACCATATATTAATACAGATGGACAGTGTCACTGTGGATGTTTGCACAAACTGACAATGGGGCATTTGTACCAATAGCTTCCTCTTGGAAGTACAACCATCCCTCCATAACCATGGATTCAAGCATCAATGGTTTGAAAATATCCAAAAATATATAAATTCCAAAATGCAAACCTTGATTTTGCCTTTTTATATAAGGAACACCATTTTACTATTCCATTGTATTTAATGGAACTTGAGCATCCACAGATTTTGGTATCCATGGTGGGGGTGGGGGTGGTCTTGGAACCCAACACCAGTGGGTACCAAGGGTTCATTGCAAATGTCCTCTGGAGAATTGCCTAGTAACTATAGTGGCAGAATACATTTAAGGCAGGCAAATCATTCAGACTGGCTAATTCAGAAAATAATAGAACAAGGGTAATGGCCCCCCAGCATAGAAATATTCTGTGGGGTTTTCTTGACAAGGTTCGTCAGAAGAGGTTTGCCATTGCCTTCCCCTGAGACTGAGAGTGCGATTTGCCCAAGTGCTCCCAGTGGGTTTCATGGGTGAACTGGGATTCGAGACCTGGTCTCCAGAGTCGCATACCCAAACTGTTGGCTCTCTTTGTTCTTGTTATTGTGCTGTGCCATCTGTGCTTTATTATGCTTGCCTCCAAGTTGTTTCCAACTTATGGACCCAGAGGACCCTCCCTCCCTTCCAAGCACCAGTTCCTGGCAACCCTAAGGTGAAACTATCATGGGGCAAGCTTTGTCAGAGGGGGATTTCTATTGTCATCCTCTGAGGCTGAGAGAGCGTGACTTGTTTGTTATGCCTTCAAGTCATTTCCAACTTATGACAACCCTAAGGTGAAACTATCATGGAGTTTTCTTGGCAAGTTTTGTCAGAGGGGGGGTTGCTATTGGTAGCCTGAGGCCTGAGAGAGTTGTCTTGGGTGTGTATTTGTGTGCCCTCAAGACAGTGCATTCTATTGGGAGCCCTGGTGGCACATTGGTTAAATGCCTGTACTGCAGCCACTCACTCAAAACCTTAAGGTTGTGAGTTAAATCCCAGCAAAAGGGCTCAAGCTTGACTCAGGCTTGCATCCTCCCAAGGAGGTCACTAAAATGAGTACCCAGCTTGTTGGAGGCAATTAGCTTACAGTTGTAAACCCTTAGACACTGTTAGTTCAGTATGAAGCGGTATATAAATGAAGCTGTTTGTTTGTTCCTGGCAACCCTAAGGTGAAACGATTATGGGACAAGCTTTTTCAGAGGAGGATTTCCATTGCTATCCCCTGAGGCTGAGAGAGCGTGACTTGTGTGTGGTGCCTTCAAGTTGTTTCTGACTTATGGCAGCCCTAAATTGAAACTATCTTAGAGTTTTCTTGGCAAGTTTCATCAGAGGTGGGTTTGCTATAGCTAGCCTGAGGCTGAGAGAGTGTGCCTTGGGGTTTCCCCCTGTAAGTCCCACTGCCAGAAGGCAGAAGTACCTCCCCCAGAAATCCCGAATGTGGAAGGGAGATGTCCTGCCCCCAGAAGTCCTGTCCCCCGGCACCTGATGACACCTGGTGCAGGAATGCCACTGAGTTTGGGCACTCAGTCTTTAAAATGTTCACCATCACTGAGCTAGAGTATGATTTGTAATGACACTAGAGGAAAGTACCTTTTCATATGGTATACTAGGACAGTGCATTCTAACACCCATCTGCTAATTGTGAAAAAGGCTGCTGCCCCTTGTTTATATAAAGGCTGTTTGCTGTTCTAACTGTGTGAATCGTGCTGTATATGTAAATTGTGTTTTAAAAACTGACTGTTTTTAGCTACACGGTTTAAGGTGGAAATGTGAAACGATGGCCAGCTAATGGTGTGATTTTACTAGTTTATTGTGTACAAGAAAAGTATGCCAAAGAAAAAGTATATTGCACTTGATATGGCCATGTATACTGTGAATTTCTGTTAATGTTTATGTCTTTGTATCTCTAAATAGTTTGCCAGTTAAGTTCTCAAAAAATATATATATATGTGTGTAATTTTACAGTGCTGAGCAAATTTCAGAACCTGAAAGGCTGGAAAAACAGAAAAGAATTGACAACTTGAAAGAACAGCTAAAGACACTTCATGGTCAAGATGAATCAATTGCTCACCAGATAAAACAGTTTCAGCACGCTATATGTACATACAGGGAAGATTCTGATAGGCTTAAGTAAGTTTAATAGATGTAATTGAGTTTGATTATTTAATTTGTGTCATGAACTTCTTATCAAAACTATTGTTTTTTAAAAAGATATCCCTGCTTAAGTAACACAGTTCTCCTGTGGATTAAGAGGTACTACACGAATGCTGCTATCTGCTGTAAGGGGTATTCTCCAGTGGCTTCAGAAAAAATATGCTGAATGTCATCTTCCCTTCTGATGTTTTGAAAAGGCAAAGGTTTCTTTTGATTCCTTGACCGTTTCTCTGCAAAGGTAAAGGGGGTGTCTGCCTTTATGATACACAGTTTATTTCAAATAAAAGCAATTTTAGAAATTAGCACTGGAGAATAAGGACACCCGTGTGTGTGTGTGTGTGTGTGATTGTTCTTAGTAATGAATGCTTTGGAATCTGACTTGGGGATGTTACTGACAGATACAGCTGACACAAATTACTCAGTTTTGTTTATAACAGACTTCTGCCTTTAGAAATGGAATTGGTCTTTTAATAATGCGTAATATTTCAATAGTGTGATTTCATTTGTTTTATAGGAAGGAACAACATGAACTGAAACGAAGCGTGGATTTTCAAGTACAACAGCTGAAAGAGTTAAAGGAGAGTAAAACAAACAGACTAAAAAGATTTGGCCACTATATGCCAGCTCTTTGTGAAGAAATTGAACGGGCTCATCAGCAGGGGCAATTTACAGCCAAACCAGTAGGACCTTTAGGTAATCAATTTCTTATGTTTTTGAGATTGACATCCAGCTCTTGGTCCTAATTCATCATTATAGAGAGCTTGCAGTTCTCTCTCAGAGTTGTAGATAGGCATTAATTTTGATTAGCTAAAAGAAACTATGGTCATCCCTCCACTTTCGCTGCTTTGACACTCCTGAATTTGATTACTCCTGAGAGTCATGCCGTCTGTGTGCGCACTCCTCCTCCTCCTTCCCAGGCTTTTCCCCTTAGAGCGGGAGGGGGACCTAGGAGCAGCTGCGAAGGGTGCGCACACAATTTTCTCCCCTTCCTTGATGCCTCAGAGACATCAGGCAAGCTCTCTCAGAGGAGTAGCGAGAGAAGCATGTGCAATTCTCCCTCCTCCCTTACAATGCCTCAAAGACTTCAAGCAAGCTGTCCGGGACATCAGAAGTAAGGTAGGGGACTTGCATTGCATGCACATTTCTCTCTCCCTTCCTCCGATGCCTCAGAGAGCTTGCCTGAGGTCTCTGAGGCATTGAAAGGAATCTGGGGGGGGGGGGGCATACACAGACACTGCTGTTGGCTCCTCCCATGCCTTATTTGCACATTTTTCACTTTCGCGGGGGTCTCTTTCCCCTAACCCCTGCGGAAGTGGAGGGACACACATTTACTCATTCATTCATTCTTCATTGTATTTATTTGAAGTGTTTATACCCTACTCTTTAACCAAAAAGGGCTCCCAGAGCAGTTTACAAATCGTTAATTTGACAGTTCCATTCCCTCAAATTGACAGTCTAAATAAGCATGACCCACAAGGAAAGGGGAATGGTAGTGGAGGAGGGGATTAAATCTAGTAGATGCTTGCTTGCTTCCTTCCCTCCGAAAACTAAAATCTAGAAAAGGAATCTCACCAGCCATGAGGGCCAGGCAGCATGAAGATTCCACAGAGAAGAATTTGAACAGTGAATACAAGTAAAATGGCTTTTTAATTCACAAATAATGTGGCATAAAGGGAAATGCAAGTTTAAGTAGTATGTATTTGAAATGGCAGGCTGTTGTAATTCTGAAGATCTTTCTTTAACTTACAAAATTATTGAGTGCACCATTTTTAGGTAAAGCTCACCTTAAAGATTAGCATTGCATCTGTTTGTTTCACACTGCTAAATTGGATATGGTGTTAATAATATTTAAGCAATTGGTACATTAAAAGAAAATTAAATAGCCAGTGCGGGGCCTAAGATGAGAGCTGGTGCCCCCAGGCACCAATGAAGATCTGTCCAAAGCTGCCATTAATTTTTGGAAAGCAGCTTTCAAATATCCAGATCAGCCTTTTGTTTTATTTTTTCAAAATATGCATGTTAATTTCTAATATGCTATTAACATCATTGCCTAGTTTGGTCTATAATGAACTTTGGAAAAGGGAGGTGCCTCCAAGCTGCCTTCTCCATCACTATGGTGTTATCACTTGAGAGAAGTTAAGAACAATAATATGCATAACTTTAATAGTTGAATTTAATACATGTTTTATATGCTGAATATCAATTCTTGCATTTAGGTGCTTTTATTCATTTGAAAGATGCTGACCTTGCTCTGGCTGTTGAGTCCTGTTTAAAAAGTCTGTCTCTGGCATTTTGCTGTGATAATCATAAAGATGAAAGAGTGTTACAGGCATTGATGTCCAAGTTCTGCCAGCCTGGTTCTCGTCCTCAAATTATTGTTAGTAGATTTCGGACTAATGTTTATGACACAAGGTCAAGGTAAGCGCATCAAGCACATGTGGCCTAGAACATTGTTTTTGTATGTGTTTTGATTGATATTATGGCAAATGTTATTCTATGTTACAGTTAGGGGTTATAAAGTGATTTTGACTGAATGAGCTCCATACTCAGCTAGTTTTGTATTTGAATTGCCACTGCTATTACTAATTAAATATAAGAGGATTAAATACTTTCAAATACTCAATTTTGTAAAATAAAAATAATTCCTTGATTTTTTTTATTGGCATTTTACTTGCAGATTACTCAAGCACAGTGACTAAAGCTGCAATCATTAATCTGTTTCTTTCTGTCAGTTCTCAAGTGGCCATTTTAGTCTGTTATCATTTATGAAAGAAAGAAAGAGTCATGTTTCATCAAACCAAAGGTGTATTTCAAGACTGTGCTACTCTATAGCTGCATGCAGTCTCCTCCCCAAAAACCCAAGGTTTGGGATCCCTACAGATCACCCTTTTTCTGCCTCCTCCCCCTGTAAATATGCCTCTGCTTGAAGTCTTGAGGAACAGCTGTTCGCTTTTTCAACAATTTCAAGCCCTCCCCCAGTACTGTTAAACATTTTTTAAAAAGAAAAAAAAATCTTGTGTTTTATTATTATGTAATGATGGGGGGTTGTAAGGGGACAGTATAATGTGACTGTTTGTATTTTGTAGTTTTATTCTATGTTGTAATCCCACCTCGATCTGCAGGGAGAGGCGGGAAATATAAATCATATTATTATTTTAAAAAATCATAAGTGGACTTCTGGCCATCTTTTTTGTTTCTTTGTGAGTTTTTGAGCAGTGTGATAGTGGCAATTTATTTTCAAATCTTTTTTCAATTGCCTTTTTACAGCAGCTGCACAATCAAGCAACAATTTCATCGCTCTGTTTAGCACAAACCCAAATCCCTTACTTTGTCAATCACTGCCAGCTCAGATCCCATTAGTATGTATGTGATTTTTGGCTCCAGTGTGCCTCTCTTTTTACATTTGGTTACTTTATATTTCATTTCCTCCTTTACTTCCCATTCTCCCAGTTTTTTGAGATCTACTTCAAACTCTCTACAATCTGTTTTGTTCTCACTGCCTTAAATAATTTAGCGTCATCAGCAAACTTGGCTGCCTCACTACTCAGTCCTAATTCCAAATTATTTATGAACAATGTAAAAAGCATCAGTCCTGGTAGAGATCCCCGAAAGACTCCTCTACTAACATTCCTCCATTTTGAGAACTGCCATTTTTTTCTTATTACCTGTGTTTATAATTTTAAAATTAAAATTTTTTAAGTTAACTTGTTTTAAGTTAGACAGACAGTTGTATTTACTAAACCTGTTATGCATCTGGCTAAATTGTAGTTTGAGGATTGTAATTGTTGTAGTTGTTCAAAGGAAACGTGATGTAGTCTGGAAAGTACAAATTAAGTTGGCTTGCTTAATTAACTTTATACTTCTGCAGCCATGAGTGAATAGTGGCTCTGATGTCAGTGGATGGTAAGCCTGCTCTGGTTTTTTAGTCCACACTTTAGGAAACCTCCCCAAGGTGATGGATCTGCCTGCCCCAGCTGTGAGTTTGCCATCCGTGGATTTGAGCATCCATGCATGACCCCCCCCCCCATTCCCACTAATAGCAGTGTGTACATGTGGCCACACACACAGCACACACCATTAAAACAGGTGCGATTTGAGTTCCTGTGGTTTTTGGCATCTGTGGTGGTGTGGTGGTGGTGGAATCCAGAACAGAACCCCCATGAATATGAAGGGCCAACTGTATATGGAATAAACTTAAGCATCTTTAATGGCTTTTTAAAATTTTGGACTAATTCCCAGAGCAGATTTGCTGGCCCACTAACCTCAGAACCACTGGCTGCCACAGTTTACTAGGAAATCAGCTGGCTAGATTAATTGGGAGATATTTCAGAGTAAAAGTCTACAAGATGTGAGATGGAGAACTGAAATTGGAAAATTCTGTTCCATTACAAGAGGCCTCCATTATTCCAAGGATTGTCCTGAAAATGTTAGTACAGTCTTGGCTGGTGTTATTGGATACAGCCCAATGTACACTTATAATGGATAATTTTCTGCTTTAAAAACTAATTAAAAGTTCTGCAGTTGTGCCGTCTGTCATCTTTTGCATGGCTTATTTTGTTACACTGTCTCAAGTTTTATAGTATATATATATATATATATATATTACTGCTTTAACTCTTTTGCAGGGCTGTTGTTCATCCTAACTTCCCCTCAGTCCTGACAGCATTAGACTTCGATAATGCAATAGTAGCCAATTGTTTGATTGACATGAGGGGTATAGAAACAGTCCTGCTGATAAAAGTAAGATTTAACTTTTACCTGTACAGAACGCTTACAGAACATCGTTATGATAATTAAAATCATCCATTGTTAGGCTACATGATGTTACTATACAAGGTCATTCCCACTTCCAGTTTAAATCTGTCTACATCCATTCCTCGCTGCACTTTGGAATTCAAGTGCAAAAGGTCCCTTGTTCCCACTATGAAAGTGGTTTTTTTTCTTACCCCAATTAAATTGCTTCTTTTTGTGGCACGATTGTCATTCCCACTAGTTGCCCCGCTTCAAAATATATGTCCTTCATTAGTGATGGTAAGCAGCAGCCCAGATTTACAAACATGTGGGGGGGGGGCTGACATGGAGGGCAAGTCCTGGAGAAGGAGGACCCACAGGCTCGATCCAAGCATGGCAGGGGAGAGGAAGACCCCCAGGAGCCCCCTCCGGACCCCTGCCATGCTTGGATCACCCGAGCCAAGCATGGTGGTGGTCTTTTTGTTAGATAAATTCATCAAAAATTCAGTTGATTGCTTTAGCAACTACATGCCTTTGCAAGTAGTGCAAAAGCAATCAATAAAATATGTGTTCAATTTATTATTATTATTTTTTTACAAAAACAAGTACAACAGCAGCCCTGAGAGGGGGAGAAATGGTAGATCTGTCAAAGAATGAGGAGGGATGTTAAACACCCCTCTGCCATTTGTCCCAGTTCTGATCTGTCGTTATCATGTATGGAACTTGCTTCACAATCGAGTCATCTGAAATCGACCACTTTCAAAGTACTCTCTGGAAACACTGGCTTTTTTGCCTTTGCTTCACTTCATCACGACAGGATTTGATCAGATTGCGACAGGAAACGGTTTCAAATGGGAATGAGGGTCATTTACACTGAATGCCAATTCGTTGTATTTCAAACTGGGAACAAGCCCTATGAGGGGAATAATTTGAAATGATATAAGATGCTTGGGCTAACTAATTTCATTGGTGCAAATTTAGAGCCAGTTAGTGTAGTAGTTGGAGCATTAGATTGTGACTCAGGAGATGGGGGTTCAGGTCTGTGCAAATCACATTCCTTCAGCTTCAGAGGTAGGCAAACCCGCTCTGAACAATCATGTCAAGAAAACCCTGTGATAGGTTTGCCTTAGCATCGGCATAAGTTGGAAACTAGTTGAAGCTACACAATAATGCTAACAAGCGAGGACTTGATAGTGGTTAGGCTTTAAGGGAACAGCTTGCTGGTTTGCCTCATATGGTAAGACATATCTTGAAGTCTGGCTTGGCTTATCTGTAACAGCCCCAGTGTTGTCTTAGGTGGGGGGAGAGGGAAGAGGTAAATGCTTGTGATTGTGGGAGAAGATTTTGCCAGAAAATGAGTCCCTTGCATAAAAACGAATTCAGATAGGAGAGTGCTGGAATGGCTAAAAATTCAGATTAAGTTCCTTTGTAAATCTTAGTTCTAAATATCACATGACTAGATAAGATGATTTGGTTATGGTTCTCTTTTTCTCCCCTAGAATAATGCTGAAGCCCGTAGAGTTATGCAACAAAACAAGCCTCCCAAAAATTGTAGAGAAGCTTTTACCGGTGAAGGTGATCAGGTGTTTGAGAGACGGTACTATTCATCTCAATATACTCGGCCCAGATTTCTCAGCCGAGATGTGGAAGGAGACATAAGGTTAGCCTCAACTAATTGCCAGCTTTCTCTGTAAGACATATCAGAATGCTGGACCCAATTCCACTTTTTTGAATTGTATTATAAAAGTTGTTTTTTGAAGTGTTTTGTTTATTTCAGGCACTTGGAGGAAGAACTTGAAAAGAAACGAATTTATATGTCAACATTAGAACAACAAGTACATCATATTGAGAAAGATGTGAAAGAGAACAATCGTCTCCTTACAAATCATTATCATCATCAAAAAGACATACAGGTGGGAAAAACATAGAAAATGTATATGTAGTATTGAAAGCTGATGTATAGGAATGTGAAAGAGTAAACTTGTATGATATGTGCATTAAGCAGTATGCCAGAGGTAACAGGGTGGTGGTGTGGGGTCTGCCAGTAAAATGTCAAAGGAACAGCTTAAAAGAAGTTGAGGAGTCAATAGATTATTCATAGTGATTTTCTTTGATTTTGTTATATTGGAAATTTAGGCAAGTTTGGCACCTTTGCTAATAAACTCCTGAAATGTTTATTGTTTTAAAATAGGGTCATTGAGATGTGGTGCTTTTCATCTGACTCAGGCACTACATAGTGTCTTTTTCCCTAGGTTGGAAGCTGCTTTGTGCAGAGTGTTCTTGGGCTTGCTGATAAAAGTACTGTATATATTCATGTAGTCTAGAAATTTTAGTCAAAAAATTGACCCAAAATATCTGATTCAACTTATCTACAGGTCAATGTAATTACTGTACTATAACTGTTTTTATTAAAGGATTCATCCTCTGGTGTTTAATCTTGTTTTAGAAGAATTGGCCTAACCCACTTCCTATTTTCTTATCCACCTAGCCTGTAGTATAAGCACAAACATTTATGCCTGCTGGAATTTTTAAAGTTCTTTGGCATTGTTTTCCTTTGTTTCATCCTTTAGATCCTTTGTTATATGCCTCTAAGTTTTGCCCTTGACTTATCCATGGGTCATATCAAAATCCATAATTTTGGCCCCAAAAATCTGCCCTCGACTTATACATGAGGGTAACGTATAGAACTTCCTTAGGGAACTTACCCAGGAACCTTATAATTCCAAGATAGAGAAGCCCAAAAATAGCTTTTGTTTTTCAGATTTGTGTGATTTTTGGCAATGTTTTATGGTTTCATATGGGCATTTCTTAATTGAACATTGAAGTGTGACTCATATTTTCATGAATTCTAAGTGCAAAACATTTTAATCTTATTCACCTACACACTAACGTACTACCATGAGGAGAAATAATGTGCAAATCATTTGCCATTTAAAAACAAACAAACCCATAATTCAGATGTCTCTGTATGAACCAGGCCTGGGCTATATTTAGGCGGGATGAGGAAAATGTGGCCTTCCAAATGCTAAATTGTTCACATCATTCCCTTATCATGGGTCATGCTAGCTATGATTTATGGAAACTGTACTCTCATATCTCGAGGCCCACAGATTTTCCATCCTTGATTTGGGCAGAAATGCCTCCTCCAACAATATCATTTCTGATGTTCTGGTATTGGAAAATGCTATAGGCATACATCAAGAATGACGTGTGCTGTCTTTATAGCTCCATTACACCAAGAGGTCTTAAATCTTTGTTAAGTCTCAGTTCATATAATTAGACTTCAACTTTCCTTTTTCCAATAAGCAGTATTGACATTTTTAGAGGCTTTTCTGATTTTTTAATCCCAAACATTACCAGTGTAATCTGTATATGTAACTTGTGGGCACATGTGTTATTTTTATTGAGTCCCTATTATATTTCGATAGAATTGAACTCTAAATGTTTATTTTGTGTCCAGTATGTGCTTTCCCCCCCTAAAGTTTATTTTAATGGTTCTTTTAGGTAAATATAAGAAAAATAAATTTAGAAATTAAGGATCTTGAGAATGTTGAAGAACATCAGTCAGTGGTCATCTCTACCTTGGTAAGGATTGTATTTCTTTATAACATCTGTATTACAATGCTGTGTATGTTGAGGGTAGAATGTAATTTTTATTAAGTTTAATAAGAATTCTGAGTATCAGGGTTCATTTATGGCTGTTGAGCAAGTACCTAGTTTTTATATCATACAGTGGGCCAGCGTCAAACGTGGGCACACTATATGTGGCTTCCTGCTTATGCAGAAGTTGCGCGGCAGTATAAACAATGGTGCGTGCATGCGCCCCATTATTTTCTATGAGGCGTGAGCATACACAGATTTTCCCTTATGCGGGGTGTGTGTGTTCAGAACAGATACCCCATGTAAGGGGAGGGCCCACTGTATATCAGTATGGCATCTGATATCAATAACTGGGACTTTTATCAGAGTACCTGCTCTAAGAGAGATATGAAAGAGGGTTTTGTTTGTTTGTGAACCACCCTCTATGGAATACTCTTTCTAGTCAGACCTGTGTAGGCCAACATTATCATCCTTTTGGTACCATGTCAAAAAGGTTTTTTTCTACTCTGTGCATCTTGTAGGCAGTATAATTTTATATTACTGATATATTTATTCTCTTTCTTTTTAACTTACATGTTTTCTTGCTTTAAAAACAGAGTGGGGTTTTCCCCATGTGCCGGGAGAATATTGCAGGAATTCTATTCAGTTAGTAATTGTTGGCTCCTGCACTCTGTTTATTAATTTCCTACCACGAAGTAAGACCTGTTTTTCAACCCTTCAGCACAGATAAGTTAAAATAAAGGGTGAATCTCCAAAAAAAGGAAAGGTTTAGCCAAAATAGACGGAAACATGTTAGTGATAAAGCACATTGAAAAAAGAGAGAAAACTAACACTGAGGAAGTGGTGAGAGAAGAAAACTAACCCCAGCAGCTCCCGGCTACAGACGATATCTCAAGGCGAGATGACCGCAAATCTCTAAGTCAAAAACAGATAAAGCCTTAAAGAGAGTTTTCCAGAAAGCTAGCAGCAGCAATTCAGAGCCTGTATCACCAGTTCTTTTAAAGAGAGTAAACTCTCAATCGCCAGCTTTAAAAAAGACATATGGTAAAAAAAAAGATTTTGGAATATTTTCAAGCTGTGGATGTTGGAATCTGTAGATAAAAAAAATTGTGGATAAGGGGGGCCAACTGTAATTAATTTGCAGACAGGATAGTATAAGATAGGATTATGGCAGACTGGAAAATATCAGAGGTGAAGGTGCAGGCATTAGTAGTTACTAACAGAGTAGAATTTTGGGCTTGGTGACCCCTGTTTTCTGCTGGCACACAGGGAATAACACAAATTTCTGGGCTGCTGCTCTGAGTTGTTCAGGAATGACACTGTCAAATACCAATTCCTCATTACTCTTTTGTAAAATAACATCTAACTTTTACCTTGGCACTGTTGCATTTTGTGAAACAAAGTTTATGAGCCAGCCAGAGTAAGGTAGATTAAAATATAGCACAGCATACTCTTCTTGTAGTATTTAAATGAAGTTATCCTTAGAGGAGCCTTTTGTCAGCTGAAATTTTGAAACAGACTTTTCTCAGTTTCTCATGAAGTGAAGTGAAATAGAAGTTATCAATTAGTGAAAGCTGCAGAAAGTCTTTCACTAGAGTTCTAAAATAATTATTTGCCTCATGAGGTAAAACTATATTGTAATCTACTGTGGATCTCTTATGTGCAAACAAATGTATAGACGAGTTTAAAAAAAACTTATAGTAACTCATGGACTGACATTTTTAATGTGATATTAACTTTGGTAGACTAGGCACCACAAAAGGACATGTTGCAATAAAGCTATTAGTCTTGGAACTGCCACATTTTTTAAAGTTGTATGCACAGATGTAAGCCCCTGTGTCCCATGTATTTACACATTAATGCCCATATAGGAATTCACCCTTATTATGTTAACAACAAAAGCAACAAACACATCTGCTTATATTGAATAAATTACTAACAGTACTTTACTTACAATCTAAAACGGAAGTAGTTTACACACATTTTCATCTATGATACCTTTGGCCTAATTGTTTAGGCTGGTGTCTTGTGACATAAAATGGTGGGAAAAGATTACTAGATTCACTAGTGGGGTTGTGGAAGATACATCCTATACTCCCTTTGCTATGTCCTTTATGACACATCTTTATTAAAAGTGATATTGTCTTGGATCAATTGAAACCCAATTTTATGACCAGGAGTTCAGAGGAGTTTGAAAATAACTTGGAAGTATTTTTATAGGAGGAAGAAATAAAAAGTAACAGGCTGAGGATGGAAGCTGTTAAGGAGACTACAAATGCCCAGAAGAAGAAAATGGAGGAACTGAGATTTATTCAGCAAGAGGCAGAACAGAAATTGGTAGCAATTAAAGAAAAAATCCTTCAAATGCAAGAAGAAGCAGTTCCATTCAAGGTACTACACAAGCACATACACACAAACACACACAGTTATATGTGAAAGATAAGCATTAGTTTTGAGGATTTTAAAAGTGTCAATAAAACCGACTGCATTTTTAAATTGAGTGATTGTTGCATCCTGTGCTAGTGGTATGACTTATTTGTGGCTCAATGGCTCAGTATCAGAAAATTGAAAATGTGAAATAAATTAATTCAGTACAGCCTTCTGTGGAGCCAAACTCCAAAACCCATAATGTACAGGTTAATTCAGGCCCGGAAAACACAGGCCAAAAGAGGTGACTTCCAGCTGCTTTGAGGACATGACATTTAGATGACGCACGGCCCTAAAGCTTCCGGAAGCAACTCTGACACCTCAAAAATGAACCCACTACCATTGCAAAAAAGAGTCGGTTTAGACTGACTCCTGGCTGGTGCGGTTTGAGACCTGTGGCAGTGGCCTGCTTTGGAAGCGGGCCATGTGGTTTCTGTAGTCCCAGCCCAGTTGTGGAAGCCACTTATTATTATTATTATTAACCTTTATTTATAAAGCGCTGTAAACTTCTTCCTGACCATCTGCTTCACTCCTCAATTAACCGTTAAATGTATTCCTGTGCATTGCATCTTTAACTAAAATGATTTTTATTCAGTATTCTGGCCTGCCTGGGTCAAAAAATGCCTGAGTCGGGGAAAAAATTTTTTGACTAAGGATTTAAAAGACATACTTAGCTATGATCTTATGATGATGTGTATAGATGGTTTTTGACTCTTGTTAGAATGTCTAATATGCATAGACCTCTAAAACAAATAGATAGAGGGCAAAGAGAAAGGGGGTTGGGCAGGTGTAAAAAAGATTTAGTAAAACGAAGCTTCTTTATCATAGGCTTTGTTAATTGTGGTAAATCTAAATTAAAACTAAATCCAGTTTCCCCTGAATAAAATATAGCAACATTTTATTTTCAGTCCCTGTAGAACTTGGACCATGGGCGTGAAACAGGTGTTTACTTGACGCATGCCTCTAAAGCAGGTGGAAACTGAAACAAAGTTGCACTCCGTGGCTAAAAACTAGAGTAAAAAGAAGCGGGATACTCCAGCTTAGCTCGGAAAATATTCATTTTTCTGCCTGCAGGATGCCTGTGCAGCGCTGCAGCAAAGCAAAAAAATGAAAGTGCGGGAACTCCAATGGATTTAATTACAACTTAGGTGCATGGAGTGAAGGAGTGTGAAGGCGGCATCTATAGGAGACTTCCATGATTGTTCGCACCAATGTCCTATACAAGCAGAGCATCACATGTATGACTGTGTGGCTGGTCAAAGGTGTGGCCATCCAGTGGGATGGCATTTGGATGGACATGGGAGGTACTTGGAAATTGCAGGTAGTGTGTTTGTAGGACAATGCACATTCATGCTGGGGAGACAAAAAATCCAGTGGCATGGCTTGATGCTGCACCATGCGGTCAGGCCATGTGTATTCGGCTTGCCTTGGGAGCAGGCCTGATGGACAGTGGGGTTTCAATCCGCTTTTGGAAAGAACAGAATTGAGACACCTTTTCCTGCCCCTTTGCTCAGGCCCTTATAATACCCTCAGCAGAGTTGCCCAGATCAGTATAATAGTTTATTTTGGCAGTATTTATGATACCAAAAGCTATTATAGTTTTTGTTGTTGATCATTTCATTTTCTAATAGATATAAGAATATAGCAATGGCAAGCCCCCTAGGAAGAAACTTAGCAAAAAAAACCTGTGATACACCTGGTACATACCTGTTGGTAAGTCCAGGCTGGCGGCAGCCTAATTTCCTCCGGAGGGAAGCTACAGCCGCCAAACTGCACAGCTTCACTCAGGAAGAAAAAGAACCTGGAAAAACTGGGTTCTTTTTCCTCTGCCATAGTTATGTTGTGAGTGTGCCAATGGCGCACTCATGATGTAACTGGCACTGTGCGATGTGTAGACATTATGTGTCCGTTACATCATAATGACGGCGCCAGGGTTAGGGACCATGTGGTTGCTGTGTGGTCCCTAACTCTAGTTGCGTTGCCGTCACGCCACAAAGAGCCCGCCTGTCCCGGGCCATAGTTTCACTTTAGGGCTGCCATAAGTCAAAAATGTCTTGGAGGCACAGCAATAACAACTGATACACTTGTTACCCCTGTTTACAGTAGTTGTATTAGATATGTAATTGTATGAATAACTGAACTTAAGCCATTAATACTTTGAGTACCATTTGGATGTTAACAAAATAGTATACATTTCATATTAAATTGTTCTTAACAGGAAAGATCAAATGAAGCTGATTGTGAACTGCAACAATGTAAAAATAATTTGAGACATTATGAAGACAAAGAGAAAGCACACGTGGAGTCAATAAATAAGCGTAAAAAAGATCTAGCTGCCAAAGAGAAAGAATTAGAGGTAATTCATCTCTTTAATTTGATGTATTTTTATTTATTAATAAAATGTCCACTAAATGATGTGTGTGTATGTGTAAGTAGACTTGTTTGCTTCTATTTACATCTCTTTAGACTTTTCTGGAGCTGATTTTCATTAGCACAAGCTAATGAATCATGGTGATTAGGACATAGTTTCAGAATGCATTGCTTGTGTGCTAGCAGGATTCATTCCCCTTTCAGACCTGTTGGTCAAATGGTTTGTTTAGTGTTGCATGAGTACCCTGTTGATGAGAGTAGAAGCATATCAGAGTTTTTGCAGATCGCTTAATTGAAGTGAGAGCTAGTTTTTGATCCTTATTTGGGATTTATTCTTGGTAAAATTTGCATATTTATGTTTTGCACAGAAAATAGCATTTTCTACACAGAAAATATCTCTGCATAAAAATACTATTTTCTGCATAGAAAATGCTCTTAAGTCTAAAAAATGTTTTCTATGTAAATCAACTACATGCAAATTTTACATAGCTGTGCCCAATTTTAGGTTTTACTGGATAAGAAACAGTTTTTTCTGCAAAAAAACCTGTATAGAAATATTATTTTCTGCATAGAAGATCCTGATAACTTCTTTTCTGCACAAAACTATCACAGGTGAATATTATGGTGACTAAGGGGCTAAACAGACAGACAGGAAGAAGTAGCCATAAGCTTCTCCGAGCCCGATCACCATTTGGGATCTCGCCAAATAGACTGCGGCAAGGAGAGGAAAAGAGCTGCACCATAGGTGGCACCGAGGCAGCTTCCAGGCACTTTGGGGCATGTGTCTTGTAAATGCCTTGCCCCACGGAGGGGTTGGAAGCCGCCCCCGTCTGCCCATCTGTTTCAAGCCTAAGTCTCAAACTGTGGCTTGGGGGGTCTGAGAGACAAACAAACAGGAGTGCTGCAACTGCTACATTGAGGCAGAAGTGGACGGCTAGTAGCAAAAAGTTTAGGGTTTTGTAAGTTTTCAGATTTCTGAAGGAGGGATGCTCAACCTGTATCATAAGAATCTTCAGCCAGGCGCTTTATATTTGTGCTCTGAGTTTGAATTATACAGGTATTAACTTAGTTTATCTTATGTTTGCATTAGCTTTTCTCTGAGGATGAAGACATATTAATTTCTTCATGGTGCAGAATAGAGAATAATTGTAGTAGCCAATAGTGTAAGCTGTGAACCAGAGTTTAAATCTGGTCTTAACTGTGAACTTACTGTGTGACTTTAGGTAAGCTCTCATGGAGAGAATGCTGGTTTATTCTGGACAGTTGAATGGATTACTGTCAGAGAATAAGTAAATTATTTCTCATTAAATATTATTCTAGGAACTGCAGGAGGAAAAAAACTCTGTTCTTTACAGATTGGAGGTGTTTAAATAATGTGAAGTGGATTTCTAAAAATAATGTTATACAGCTTTCAGGCAAAATGTACAGAATGAAAGGGAAGTAATCTTTGCCACATTTTAACATGTTCATTAGGAATTGATTGCAAAGGCATCAAAAATCCATCCAGAACGAATAGAAGTAAATAGAACCTATAAAAGTCTTGTTACAGAAATGAATCGCTTGAAAGAAAAAATAAATTCAGAAAGACAGCGTACTGGAGATAGAGAAGAAATAATAAGGTAAATATAAATGGTGGGGTAAGAAGGAATAAGAAGCTATGCACTCTTCTTTCTTTAATTTCTATTCATTTGATACTATTGATATAGATAATAAAATCCTGGGGGTATCACTGTTAGGTTCTTAGTAGATAAGTATTCTTAGAATGTTAAAATATTTCCGTGTAGCAGAAATACAGGGCTGGATAAGATTGAAAGGGCCTTATCTTTATGGTAACTAAATGCACCGGCAGGTTTTTTGACTAATATTGATAGATAATATATTTTGCAACTGCTTTTAGATTTGCGTTTCTAGGTGTTGGCCCTGACATGAAAAACCCAAACAGTAAAAATATGTGAAAGATTTCCAGTCTATATGAATGTGTCAGATCAGAGTTGGAGTTCTCGATGTCCTCCCTTTTGTGATGAATTAAAACAGGAGTATGTTTTAATCTTCTTTTATGGTACTGACTCGGTTCTGGAAGCCTGTAAAATCCCGGTTTGCCTTGACTCTGGTGGACAATTTGTTTTAATGGTTGTATTTTAAAATATTTTTCAAATTGTCTTCTGGCAGTTGAGGGACAATAGAGAATACTTATATAAAACAATTCCTTGCTTTCCACTGAATATGAAGACGCAGTTAGGAAGAGTCCATTGGATGAATGGTGCAGAGGAAGAAGAAATTTATGAAGATACACTCCAAACTAAGACTTCATCTAGTCCTGGAATTGGCACAGTGTGATCTGCAAATGTCATTTGGCATTCAGTGCTGATTTTGCAGTTCCCAAAAATTCTGACCCTTACCACTCGCAAAAAAATTCACCAATAAAATGGCTAGTAGCTCCCACATCCCAGTCCTTCAATGAATGTCAGACGAAATGCTTCAAGCAGTTAAGGAAAGATGAAAAAGGAGGGGGAGACAGAAACACCATCAGAACCTTGAATGTTACAGCCCAACATTTAGTATATAAGAATAAAGAGAATTACACCAATCAATACAGAGAAATAGCCAACAACAAAAAAGGAAGATCAAGAGACCTTGTTTACAAAATCCAAGAATTCAGAGAGAAATTCAAAACAAGGATGGGGTGATTTATGATCAGAAGAGGAGCATAATACATGACCATGATGAAATTTTAAAAAGATAGAAAGAATACACAAAAGTGCTACATAAAAATGTGAAAGGATGAGTGATGCATAGGAAGAAGAAATTTATGAAGATGAACCTCAAATTTTGGAAAATAATAATAATAATAATAATAATAATAATAATAATAAATTTTATTTATATACCACTTTTCCACAGATCAAAGCGGTGTACAGACAATTAAAACCATACAGACATTTCATAAAAGGATAAAATCCCATAATAAAACCATACAATTACAGAACTCTAATCACAATCATTTGCCTTCAATGGTAAGCAGGGAATCGATGGCAACAGGGTAGATAACTTCATTCTTCAGGGGGGGAAGGCTTGACAAAAAAAGAGTTTTACCCTCTTTTTGAATGTTTCTAGGGGGGTTGTCAGACGGAGCTCCTCGGGTAGATCATTCCACATCTGTGGGGCCACCACTGAAAAGGCCAAAATGAAGTGGAAGCCACTCTAAAAGCAGTTGAAAAGATTAAATCACCAGGAACAGATGCCATACCAGTACAACTGCTGCAATTTACAGAGAGAGAATCAAGCTCAGCTTTAAATCTGCCAACAAATATGAAAAACAAAGTAGTGGTGCACAGACTGGAAATGAGCAATATATATACCTATCCATAAAAAAGGAGACACAAAGATTTCATAGCAAACATATGTTGGATAATGGAGCATACCAGGGAATTCCAGAAGAAAATCTGCATATGCTTTATTGACTACAGCAAAGCCTTTGACTGCATAGATCATGAAAAGCGATTAATTGCATTAAAAGAAATGGGTGTGCCACAACATCTGATTGCCTTGATGCGGAGTCTGTACTGAGGAGAAGAGGCAGCCATCAGAACAGAATATGGAGAAACACAATGGTTCTCAGTCAGCAAAGGGGTCAGACAAGGCTGCATTTTATCACCCTATTTGTTCAAGTTTTATGCAGAAAAAAACCATATGCAGAGTGCAGAGCAGGCTTAGACTCCAAGGCAGGAGGAGTGAAGATAGGAGGAAGGAACATCAACAACCCTAAGATACACAGACAATACAATAGTACTAGTAGATACCAACAGAGACCTGGAGCAGTTACTTAAGAAGGTGATGAACAAAAGTTCCAAGGTTGGATTAAAGCTGAATATTAAAAATCAGAAATAATGACCACAGAAGATCACAGAAGATTCATCCTAGACACTGAGAAAATTGAACTAGTCAAAGAGTTCCTATATCTTAGATCAAATCTTCATCAAAACAGAGACTGCAGTCAGGAAATCAGTAGTAGACTGGTCAAGAAGCCTGGCCTTGTAGTACCTGAACAGAGTGGTTGAGGACAGTGGGACTTGAAGAAGTCTCATCCACAGGGTCACCATGAGTCAAAGTCCTCCAAGCATAACTGACTATTTTCCCCTTTTCTCACCTGCTCCAGCATATATTAGGCTCTTCCCTTTTTTTAAAAAAAAAATAGGAATCAGCTGTGAAAAATAGGAATTTTCACTTTTATTTGTGAAAAAAGTCCCGTAGGGCTTAAATCGGATAGTGGGGGCAGCTTGGGTTCAACAGTATGACCAGTTGTATCCTCTGCAGGCTGGGGAATTTTTGGGGGATGGAGGTTGGTCCAAAAAATTTCAGATAAGATGGAGGCATAAAAACTCCACTCAAGGATGGCCTCTAGGATCTTGTAGGGGAGGATGTGGCCCTAACCCATGGAAGCTGACCACCTCTGAACTAGTTAGTCATTCTTGATCTCTATCAGTTGCTATCCAAGTGTTTTAGGAACCAAAAACAGTCATGGTCAGTAGTCCTATTGTTAGAAATTTCCTCTGAACATGAAGTTATATTTTGCTGTTATTAATATATTTGATCATCCCCCCCTCCACTTAAAGTCATGCAGACAAGTAGCTGTTACACCTGATAGCGTTGATGACGACGACGACGATGATGAACATTATCATTTTGGCGAATGTCCTCATTTTGTAGTCCCCTGTACTCCATCTCACATTGTCCAAGCTAGAGAGACTTTTTTTGGTGTTGCAACAAGGCTCTTTAGGGTACCTTAATATGTAAATAATAATTTGAAGCTAAATCTTCTTGACACCTGTTATTAACATGCAGGCAACTTCAAGAAGCAAAAGAAAAATATCAGACTGCAGAAAGGAAAGTCAAAGGTCTGAAGAAATTCATTAGATTAGTGGACGAGGTGATGGTTGAGAGATTCAAAGCTTATGAGAATTTTAGAAGGTAAGTGTTATGTGTTTGCTAGAATAGTGGACAACCATGTTATGCATGGGTTCAATTTAATTCCCCATGGTGGTCTAGACTGCATCATTTTCCCACCATTTATGGATGAAGATTAACTGAAAATTACAAATGAAAATCACTTCCACTTGTACATTTGGATTCTTCATCTGGTTTATGAAGCACAGTCCACTTATATCTTGCGACCCCCAGGAACAACGATTTCCCATTTTATGGTGAAAAACAAGCTTTTTTAAAACAACACCAACAACACATTTTTGGTTGAATCCAGGAACTTTTGGGGAAGGCCTGGGGCAGAGGCACAGGGAGCATATACAGGCCATAAATGTAATGATTCTCACACCTGATTTACTGGTTTTATTTGTTACTTTAAAACAAAACATAACACTCTAGCCCATTGATAGTAGAGAACTCTTGTTCCTTGATAACATATTTGGTGTTTTTTTCTGCTTCGTGTTAAAAAGAACCAGTTTGACGAATCAGAAAACAAAAGTACTTTTATGCTTTTGGTTGTGGGGTATCATTGCTGTTCAAATATCTTATACATTTTGCCAGGAGCTCTACTGAATAAGCTGAAGTACTAGATGAGAACTGTTAAGATACTGTGTGTAAATGCTGTTGTGGTATGACATCCCATACTGGGAGCTTATTTTCCTTCCATTCCTCCATGCTACAAGGAGAGGTTTTTGTTGTTGTTGAGACAGAGTGTATAATTTTAGCCTTTGAAATTTCACAGCTTTACTAGTAGTCCCAAAAGAAACTATGGAGATTATCACATGGGGAAAAAGAGGAGAGGAAGCCGATCACTCCCATCCTTTTTGTGCAGTTGCATGAAGATTATCAGATGATGTCACACTTATCCCGTCCTTCTCCCATCAGTGAAGTGGAATGGCCCCCGTCACTTTGTATTAATGGAAATTCCTGTTAATACAAAGTGACAGGACCATTCCACTTCACTGATGGGAGATGGATGGGATAAGCGTGACACGATAATGACTGGGTAAAGATGGGAGCTCTCCACTTTACACCCTCTTTTCCCCATGTGATAATCTCTTATGAGAAATGCAGATTGAAACCTGAATGGCTCATAATATTGTATGGAGTGGCTCCACTGATGGCATGTTGGAGTGTGGCGTACACAAGGTGACACCTCAGAAGAGGGGGGATACTGGTTGGTCCCTCCACCTGCTGTGAGGGGGCATGCAGAACTGCTGCCAGGGTCCGCCACTTCTCTGCTGCTGAGGCTCTCAAAGGAACCACAGTGGCAGAGAAAGAGGAGTGAGCGCACGCACCTTCTTCCTTTCCTCTCTACCCTAACACTCTGGGTCAAGCAAGCCAAAGCACCAGGGTTTTGTCCCCCCAGCAGCACCAGGCACCCACACTGGGTGACACCAACACTAGGGTGGCCACTGTGTAGCTCCGTCCTGCTACATTTCTCTCTGTAAATTTATGGAGGCTAAATGTTTTCATTACTGTTGTTCTTCAAAAAATATCACCACTGACATGTAGCTCTTCAGATAAATGTTGTGTGATGTAAAGGAGTAAACTGGTTTTATTTAGTCATTTTAAACAAGGTTGCAATTGCAGTAGGACAGGTTTCATAATGATTAGGTAGCTATCCTAAACAGGATGGCGAGCCTTTTGCCTGCACATATTATAGATCTTTCGTTTATCCATTTGCGGCGCAAGCAAACATATCAGGAAACTTGTAACCATGTTTTCTAACTGTGTTGGAATTGGGTAACAGTTACTAGCTTTGAAAGAAGTTAACATATTAAATTAATACCCTGGCTTACACTAGTAACCATTGTTCCCTTGTTTGGATGAAATGGGGAACTAGTTATTGAAAGGCTTCCCCATGAAGGTGCTGCTTACACGAGCAAGTGATGTCTCATTATAGTTTGATATAATAACGTCCTTTTGGAGCAGATGCAGAAATTGAATTTTTTTTTAGTTTATTGAATAAAATGAAAAATTAAGTACCTCTAAATTGTTGCTTAAGAAGTAGACCCCCTACCCATAACATTGTAAATATATTTCCAGTTTCCATTGGTAACTTTAATGTTTTCATTCTAAAGATTCCTTACAGTGCGATGCAAGTGCTACTTTCACTCCCTGCTAAGTCAAAGATCATTTTCTGGAAAAATGAAATTTGACCACAAGAATGAAAAACTCTCAATTACTGTAAGTAATCTTCCATTTTCTTTGTTGATTGCTTTTTACTATTTGATTACTGAATCAAACATTTTTCTTGAATTATTGGCAGCAAATCAGATCTTGGCTATCTTCTCATCATTCACAAGGGATGGGTGCTGCATCTAAATCTGGGAACTCTCAGATAGACTTCATGGAGGTTATTCCTCTAACATGCCTACCAAGTACTGTTCAAGCGCTCATCAAGGCAGCACATAGACCTTACACCCACTGTTCTTACACCTACAAATAGAGGAAATTCTTATCCTTTGTGTTGGACTAAGGATGTTCTCCAATTCCTGCTCCACTTCCAGCTGTTCTCAAGTTCCTTCTCTTCCTCTCGAAAAGGGCATCTCCTTTTCATCTCTCAAATGCTATGTCACTGCCATCCCCTCTTCTTTCTAGATTAACAGAAGACCATCATGTTTCCAGGTTCCCCTGATGAAGAGTTATTGGAACTTGCATCTGCCAATTTCAGGACCAACCCCTGCACAAATTCTTTAATTGATATTGTCCCAGTTATCTTGGAAACCCTATAAAATTATGACTTCGTGTGACCTTCTTGGTAGTCATAATCTTTGTCAGGAGAGTTGGGAAGCTTTGGGCTCTCTGGGTTGACCAACCCTACTTAGGCTTCCACTGGGATAAGACTGAGCTTGACATTTCGTTTTTACCAAAAGTTGTTTCTTCCTTTCATGTCAACAAAGATGTTGTCTTGTTCTGCCTTCATGCAGAATCCAACATCCAATTTGGAGAGACAGCTTCACTCATTGGACAGTAGATGAGCTTTAGCCTTCTGTGTCATAGGACTTTGGGTTCCCCTATGAGCCAGAGACTTTCATTTTCTGTTCTTCGAAATGAGGGCTGATGGTTTTAGCACAGTGTCTTTCATAATAGGTGGTTTTTGCAGTCCATCTAGCTTATTAACTGGTCAGGAAGGAACCTCTATGGACACTTGACTAGAACAGTAGCTGCATCTTCTGCCTTCCTGAGTGGCATACCATTAGATGATGTCTGCTGAACTGCGGTGTGGTCACAGCCTCTGACTTTTATTTCCTATTACAGACTGGACACTTGAACCAGAACTGATCCTGCCTTTGGGAGGGCAGTGTTCTCATGTTCAAAATATCATTTAGTGAATCTGCATGATTGTCCCATCTTGTGGCTTGCTATCTCCCATTTGTGTGCATCACAGAAACCTTGATGAAGGAGGACAGGTTGCATACCTGTAACTTCAGTTCTTCAAGTGGTCATCTGTAAACTCCTGAACACTGCCCATCCTCCCCTTATCATGTCTTGCTTCTCCTCAGCTCCTTGGGTGCTAGTGTTGTGGTATCCATGGAACTGAGAGGAATTCGCAGGAAGAGCTCTATAAGGCACCAAGCGAGTGCATGCACTTATGACCAGAAAACTTGCATAACAACTCTAGAAGGTTCCAAATGGTGCAATTAGCAAGCACAGATAACCCATTTCTATAAGTTTACAGATGGCCACTGGAAGAACTACAGTAACAAGTATGCAACCTGTCCTCACTGTGGAGGCCATCCTGAAATGGTTAATTCCATCTTCTTATGATGTCAGGACATCTAGAAGCTTCTGATTATCCTAGGAGGAAGTAACATCTTCCCTAGGGTTGCCATAATTGTCCACTTTTACCAGGGACAAAATGTGGAACAAATTCAAGACCAAACTGTAGGACAACTGCAGGACAAAACTCAGCCCAAAATGTAGGACATTGAAGAAAAATGGTGGACCTTAAATGTCCTACATTTTGAGCTGAGTTTTGTCCTGCAGTTGCCCTACAGTTTGGTCTTGAATTTGTCCTACATTTTGTCCCTGGTAAAAGTGGACAATTATGGCAGCCCTAATCTTCCCTCTATATACTTCATTGAGCAGGTAGACTTTGGTTCTCCAGTTTTATACCAGTTTTTAGAGGTTTTTTTAAAAACTCAGCCTACATCTAATTGCGTTAGAAGCAGGCTTTGGAAATCGGTAACTAAAGATGCTATACTGACAACAATCAGCAGAAGGGGACCTAAAGCCAGATAGGATCCTCCATTGAGCTATATGGGGAAGAAAAGACAGGCTCCCTCTAATAGTTGAGTCTTTGCCTGCACATGAAACCCCAGTGTCCTACAGATAATGCCAAATAGTGGTAAGTCCTGTAAACTGCTATAGAAGGAAAACTTTGTAAAGTATTCTGGAGTTTGTTGTAGAGTATTAGTAGAAAGATAAATCCCAATACCATACACCATTAGGCCACCTCATGTATGCATGCAGATACAGAGAAAGAGAGAGGGTTAAAATGGATAGCAAGGAAGGAGACAGTGGAGGCATCCAAAGAGCAGAAGAATTTTACTATGGTGGTTAATTTTTAGCATCCTTCCGCACTTTATTTCCCATATTAGACTCTTGAGGAAGACCATTGAATATAAGCAAACAAGCCTATTCTTGCCCTAGAAGCCCTAGCTCCAGAAATTGTTGGGAGGAATCTTCATAAACAGAAGGAACCTTCACAGTAAAGTTTGATGCTTATTTTCTTGAATTCAAGCATTTGTTACAACTGTTAGGGAAATCTTGTCTTTTCCAGGATATGTATTTATTTATTTATTTTTTAGTTATTTTGTTGTTTCAGTTTGATTTCTCTATCTCCTTAAGGTCCAGCCTGGGGAAGCAAACAAGGCTGCTCTAGATGATATGAAATCTTTATCTGGAGGTGAACGTTCCTTCTCTACAGTTTGCTTCATCCTTTCACTGTGGTCCATTGCAGAATCTCCTTTCAGATGCTTGGATGAATTTGACGTATATATGGTATAGTTTGCTGAATTTGTTAACACTTGTATAATTACAGAATGGTTAATCATTTACCAGTTTTTAAGAGAAATATGAAATAAAATGTATTAGTTTTCAGGGAAGAATACTACTACCTTAGTAGTTCAGTATCTACCTTACTCCTTTTGCTTAAAAAAAAAAGCAGTCCACAAAACTAGTTTTATTAAACTAACAAAATATACAGAAAAATAAAAGAATAACATAATGAAATGTGCATTAACAACATTGCCTTTTAAAATAATAAGCTACCATGGAGCTGTTTTGCAAATTAATATTTCTTGGAAATTATTACAGTATTGAGAACTACAAATGCCTTTACAGTGTTGCTTAATAGCATGTATGTTAGGTTGTGATAGTAATCTGTTTAGTAATCTGTTTAAGGCTGCCTGAGTGGAGTGGAGATTCAAGAAGAAATAGATTTTTAGATTCAAGGGGGAAAACATTTGTTGTACAGGACATGTGCTTAAGCGTCTGAATACACTTTCAAGTCTCATGATAAAGTGAGGATTCACGTCAAAATCCAGTGCTTGAAAAAAGCTACTGCAAAGAATGACGATAACGTGAGGTGGAGTGTCATAATCTGGGATGGTGTGTGTGGTCTAATTTTTGGTACATTGTAAGATCACACCGTTTTTTTCCTGTCCCACATACACAAATCTTGACTGACTGTTCACCTTGGAGAAAGGAGGTCTTAGACAGGGCAGGGCCTGACAATGATATCCTCTTGCATTTTACACTGCCCTGTTCTGTTCTTTATTCTAGCAAGCCAGCTGATTTTTAACCAGTTTTGTTCTGTTGTGTAATGGATTGTTATTTTGGGCCCAGTCTATGAGGGCAAAAGATCTCCCTCTCTTTGGAAGGCAGCTATGCTAACCACTATACTACCAACACAACCACTATACCGCCAATGCTCCCTCTTTGAAGAAGGTAGAAGCTGAGCTCATTTTCCACCAGGAGGTGGTGATATATTCAAGAAGTGAAAGCTTTCTTCTAGTTGCTTTTCATATGATGTTACACTGCTACAACCAGAAACTTAGTATTTGCCCATTCTTAGCAACAGAAAAGTGTTTCTCAAGAGTGGAAGTAAAAAATGTCAGAACTAATGTTAACAGCCAAAAAGTAAAATGTTTAGTTTATAGGTTGCTAGAGAATGAATGGATTAAAAGGGAATGGTGTTGGAATACGTTTTGAACACAACAGTGCACATCATTTCATTCTCTCTCAACTCTCACCTAAGGCATGGCATTGTGTTATTAAATTAGAATAAAATGTGTTTATGAAAATACATTGACATATTGCATCTTTTGATATCTTTAAGGACATGGTTAACAGGAGAATTTCAATGGACATGCTGCTTCAGATGGCAAATTCTCAGAATCACCGGCAATTTATTTTTATTACCCCACAGAACATGAGGTAATCTGTTTTTAATATTAGAGCTTTTAAAATAGAGAGGAAATAAAAGCCATATGTGGGTCTTAAGTTTATAGGGCATCAAAAGCAGCTGTTTGTATTTTGAATTGTCAAGGGATATTAATACAGGCGTTTTCTCTCTTTTTACTGTTCTCGTGTGCAAGGTAAAATACACTTTTGTTTCTTTGTTCTTAATTTTAAGCTTGAATCTCAGAGGCTTGCTGGGAGACCTGTGATGTCAAAAAGAAAAACTCAAACTGCCCCCCCCCCCCCACAAAAAAAGTAGAGAAGCTAATTTGATGCTTTAATAAGTGTTTATGCTGGAAATACCATTTTTGTTTCCTGAAAGGAAAGTCAAAGGCAGAATTGTGATACAATAATAATAATAATCCCTACTTTCAGTTAAATTTATCATTTAATTCTTGTCCCTTGTCCCTTATAGCTAAGCCCTTACTGTAGAATTGGCATGATTTAAATGTAAAAATATTGTATGGAGAAGCCATGACTACATTGCCTCTTTTTTGTATCTAGTTCATTGCCATCCAGCAAGCTTGTTCGAATCCTCCGGATGTCAGATCCAGAGAGGGGGCAAACCACTCTGAATTTCCATCATAAAGGTGATGAAGGAGAAGATGAAGAATGAGTGCCTTAGCAATGCATAGCACCTGATCAGTTTGTTCATATTGTTATGTATCTGTTTAATATGTACAGTAGTTCCAACATATTCTTAGGTCCCGTTGGAGTTAATGAAATCTAAGTCTTTGTAGTTCTCCTCATGTACTTGTGCCTTTCTTTCCTATTGCAGTTCCCAAGATTTAAACACAGATAAAATTGCATTTTATTGCTGGAAGTGTCCAAAACTATTTTGGTGAACTGCAGCAGTAAACATATTGTGTTGCACTAGCAGCTCCTCTTAACTGAAGCTGCTGTTTTGCTCTTGCAAAGAATGGAATAGAAATATATTTTGAAGAGTTATAAAAAAAGGTTTCTTATTTTTTTATTCTTTAAGTATGACAAAGTAAGGTAACAAAATAAAGCTTAGATAATATTTTGGAACTTTTTGATACAATAAAACAGTTTCAGCAAAAACAAAATTCTTGTTCATAATTCTTTCACTATCTTTTGGTTTAATGACATTTGTGGTTGTCGCCACATCAGTGCAAAAAAAAAAAAGTATACAGTAGGCATCTTGTGGGTTCTAGTCTGATGCCTTAGCCCAGTTATCTTTGGTCCAAAACACACTGGAGAAATAATCCACCTTGAGACTGCTTTAACTGCTCTGGCTCAGTTCTAGAGAATTGTATTGTAATGGCTTTTTCTTTATTTGGGGCCTCAGAATGGACCTTTGTCCCATCGCCTCAGAGCAGACCTCTTAGGGACCACTTTAACAACAAATTGCACAGCAAGTTTATAATGCTTTATAAAGAAAATGTAATGATAAAAATAATTTAACTGTCTTGGCTCAATGCTAAGGACTTCTGAGAACTGTAGTTTTGTGAGACTTATTAAGCCAGTGTGTTTTGGTCCTATAATGGCTTTTGCTAGGGACTTCTAGGAACTGTAGTTCTGTGAAACATTGAATTTTCTCTCTCATAGATAGCTCTGGTATCACAATAAACTACAATTCCCAGGATTCCTAGCACTGAGCCAGGGCAGTTCCAGTAGCCTCAAAGTGGATTATTTCTGCAGTGTGTTGTGGACCTTCTGCTCTGTTAAAGGAACTCTGCAGGTATATTGTTTGACACACACTAGTCTTACAGTATATATCACTCAAGTCAGCTTCCCCAACTGTGCTTTTTGAGTACGGATTAAATAGCGGCCATAGTGCAGGCAGGCAGACCTCAGATTATAAATCAATTTTGCCAGGGTTTTCTCTCTTATAGAATCAGTGTGTTGAAGTCAGTTGTACAATTGGTACCTACCCTACCTCAGTTTAGAACACCAGTACCACACTTAGCGGAGCGTATATGAATGGATGTTGCCCTTTAAAGCCTAGAGTACGTTGTTGAACCTCACCAATATTGCTTATCCCTGCAGTATTACCCCAGAAGGTGGGAAGCTTGGAAAGTCTCACCAGCAATGACAATGTCTCCTTTAAAATGTTGGCTTGCAAGATACACACACACACACACACACACACACACGCACTAACCTTTCCTCAGGGCATGTGTTTGCATACCCCCAAAGGGTATGGAAAAAGCTTTGATTTCCCCCCCCTCCCTCCGGGAATGGACAAACATACCATAAAACTGATTTTTAGCACCAAGATGTCAATTGTATTGATAGAACCTAAAACAAACCTTTGACGATGGATAGGCAGGGGAAATTTAGGGTAACTTCAAAAAGGGAAAATGGGGTCTGGTCTCTGTTCATCTTGACAAATGCTTTCCTTTTATTTTCTTTGTATCTTTTCTCATAGGAAATGCAAAATACGCAGGTGGGGGGAACTGTCATCTCTGGCATAACCCAAGGTGCTTGCCCTTCTATCTAGGCCTGGCATGCCCTAACTCAAGTGACCCACCACTGGTGGCTTTTAACCTCCTTGGGTCATTATGAGCCCCAGAAACATATATCAGGTACCCATGATTTCCAGTCATAGTCAACACTAGATATTAAATATGAACACCTCATATTCAGCTGGGGGAGTGTTAGGGTATGCCAACATTATAGAGTTTTATTTGATAACTGGGAACCCTTATTATCAGATTAAAACAACCGAATGATGACTTTTGGTAGGCCTGTCACCATGATGGTTTGACTCCTAATGTTCTCCATACACAGTTGGCCCACCATATCCATGGATTCTTTATCCACGGATTCAAGCATCCATGGCTTGAAAATATTCTATGTATTTTGCCATTTATTATAAGGGGCACCATTTTAGTATCCATTGTATATAATGGGAGCTGAACATCCTCAGATTTTGATATACATGGGGTGTCCTGGAACTAAATCACATTGGATATCAAGGGTTCACTGTTCTTGTTTTTACACATTTCTAAATAAGAATATAGATTTGTAACAAAAACAACCAGTAGGTGAGCCATGTATGTACAGAGTAGTATGGAAGTGTACTACTACTTTTTGTGACTTAATCATGTTTGCTGCATGATGGGAGATGAGTGCTTGATGGAGAAGAATGCATTGTAATACTAGTAAGATTTCACTTTATCAGCCATGACTGCATCTTATGAAAGCCTGGGATTTGTAGTCTGCTGAGATGCTAGAGGAGCGCTCTGGCTGAGAATTATTAATATCTGCTAAACTGCAAACCCCAGGATTACAATGGATGTTGCCATAGCAATAAGTGAAATACACCACTGTAATAGTAAAGTGTGAGTATACCCTGTACTGCTTCCGATTTGCAATAATAAGATCAGTGTCAATATCGAGGAGGTCGTTTTCGGTATAGAAGTCATCATAGATTTCTGATGGGCAACAGAGTCTATATGAGATTTGGATGCAGTTGTGGATGCAGAAAAGCTTACTGGCAGCCTGGTTTGTGAGCTGAAGTGACTGCTAACAGTAAAGCTTAAGTCACAAAACTCAGTTCTTTAAAGCTTGAGAAGTGAAGTCTCTACAAATAGCATTTCGTTAAATCAAATGTTCTTCAAATGTTCCCTCGGACAAAGAAACCTTTTGTCCACAGGTGGACCAAAGCTTAAAGAGAGAGGTTGAGGGCAATAAAAAGAGCAGAGTGGAGATGATCTGATCCCCAGAGTAGAGTAAGTGGGTTTTTTTGTTAGTTGGATATGAGAAAATAAAGAATAAAAAAGATAAGAAGATAAAGTGGAAAAGAAGGAAGCTACTCAACCACTCAGAAAGAAATCACTCTGTCGGCGGACAAAGAGAAACTGGGGGAGTAGCCTGGTGTTCTTGGATATATGCAGTAGATAGGGAATGATGGGGTGTCCACCAAGCTATTCAGCTCTAGAACATTTTGTCTGGGTCTCTGAGAAGAAACCTATTTGTGTGAGACACGGAGACCATGAAGAAGAACCCGCAAGTAATCATGTTCTAGATGCTGTGGAATTGGGGTTTATAGGTTGGAAGTAGTCCAGACCTGCATACCTTTCCAGGTTAGATTATTGTAATGCCTTTTAAAACAGTAGGTTTCTAGCTGGTTCTGAATTGAGCTGTGAGGATTTTCTGCACTGACTGGTGGCTCTCTAGCGTTTTCCAATCCTACTTGGAGATGCCAGGAATGGAAACTGGAACCTGTTTCATGCAGAGTATGCGGCTTTTACGAAAGTTATGGCCTTTTCTGAAAGGGAGTCCCTTCCCCACTGCCCTTGAATACCCCACCTTGGAGTTAATAGGAACATTGCACACTGTTACCTATGAGTCCATCGGAGTGCCTAAGAATACCTTTATTTGCATCTGAAATTTAGGATAACTGGCTTGATTTATAAAATAGTTGTTACATCTTTTGATGTTTTTTGATCTTGGAACTCTTGGTGGCATGCATGGGGTTCCCATAAGCACTCTCCAACCAAGTCACTGACAGGAGCCCAGGTCTTCTTAGCTTCAGCAATGTGGTAGTATCATATATCAGGTCAGAGTCCATCATCCCTGATATTGGTAACGGATATTGTCCATCTCGCACACTAAGGTCCTCTGGAAGAAATCTACTACAGCCAAAAAAATCTAGGCTAACATCAGTTTCCCAGAGGGCCTTTTCTACTACTGCTCCAAAACTATGGAACGACCTGCCGGAGGAGATCCGTCACATTTCCACTCTGGTAGCTTTTAAGAAAGCACTGGAGACGGATCTCTTCCGGCAGGCCTTTCCAACTTAGTTACCCTCCCCAGATATAGAGATATTTGTCCCCATCTGTCTATTTCCCCCTGCCAATGTTTCTGCCTATTTTTTGGTTGTTCAATGTTTTTAATGTTTTAATATTATTACTCTTTAATTCTGTTTTAGTACTGGGAATGGGGGGGGGGGGAGGTAGGTCTAGGGTTTGATTTTTTAACTCTATTGTAATTTGTTGTATTTTATTGTTGTAACCTGCCCGGATTCTTCGTGATTGGGCGGGCTAGAAATAAATCTATTATTATTATTATTATTATTATTATTATTAACTGAAGAATTTGTGTAAAAACTATTAATTCAAGGGTAGAGCCTGTACTTCCCAGTGAAAGTCTGCAACCTGTGAGATGGAATCAGAGTGGAGGCACTTAATCTGTATCAACTTCCAGAGGCCCCATAATATTACAACTATATATTGCACATCGTTCGCGAAGCAAAACCAGAGAGAGATAGAGAGAGAGAGAGAGAGATTGCACGTATGTGTATACAGTAGAGTTTTGTTTGGCCCTTAGAGACCCTATGTCAGGGGTAGGCAACATTTTTGAGCCGGGGGCCGGGTTGCTGTCCCTCAGACAACTGGGGGGGCCGAAGCCAAAAAATAAATAATTAAATAATAAAAAAATTAAATATATAAATAAACCGGGACAAATGTAGGACAAAATTTTGAAATGGAGGACACTTTTTAAAAAAATGGAGGACACACGAAAAAAATTGCTGATTTTTTAAAAACTGTTAATATAAATGCATGTTTCTGAGGCTTCTATAGACAATTGCCCCCCAAAGGCCCCGGCGGCAATCGGCGGCAGGACCGGGCTGGGGCCGGTCCCAAGGCCTCGCCGGGCCGCATCCGGCCTGTGGGCCGTAGGTTGCCTACCCCTGCCCTATGTAATCTGAAACTCAAAGCTATCGTTTCCATAGCCTATGCTTCCATCTGGCACTACATGCAATTTTTGTAAATAGATCTGGGTATCTTTAACAACTG